>CM046856.1:49330261-49967242 GCA_025617745.1 Heliocidaris erythrogramma | reverse complement strand
ACAGGTCCTCCATAAATTTGTTCCCTACATACTGCCATGGCTCTTCTCTCAAAGGCCACATCTGAGAAGGAAACTTTGAGGGAAAAGGTTTGTTCCCCAGGTTGTGGAATGATAGGAAGACACAGACAAACACAGAGGGCTTTCTGACTGAATTCTGTGGAATATTGCATGGAATGCCAGATACAAACATCATAGAAAATGCCCCCACTGCCAACATCAAATGTCAAATACAGAGCAACAGAATTCATCACCTGGAGAATCTGCTGTTCCAGGCCACAAGTCTACATTGAGGGTCACAAAAGTATTTTTTTCTAATCACAAGATTGTCAAGTATTCCATGAAATTGGGTTCTTGGCAGGGATACCGAACCAGTAGAGGGCAATACCAAGATCTATTCCCAACCTGACTCCAGGGCTAAGAAACTGTACTCTGACAGAAAAACTCAAGAAAGCTTTATAAACAGTGCCTGAAGACTGGACACAGTAGAAGGCATTCCTTCCATCATTTGATGAGTATGATACTGTAATAAACAACCAGTCATTCAGAGGAGCATAGATACCTGTTGTTTGGGACTCAGCTCCTGCATGAATCCAGAAAGTACCTTCATTTCCCATGTTACAGCTAATGACTTGCTTTGGAGGCAGAAAACACGGTGCCTCCAGGCCCACTGTAAACTGACAATACCACTGGAGAGTGGTGGTTTGTCCAGAGGGGAAAGAACTAGGCAAAGGATCACTAGTGACTCCAACATCAAAGAACTCTAAGGCATAACCAGCAGAGCTTACATAGATTGGAATGTCGATACTTCCACTTGCTGCTACCAGCTGTGTGTAAATCAAACTGGAGGATCCGTATCTTATGTAGCTGGCACAGTATCGTTGTGTCAATGAATAACTTAACGGGTAAAGTGATGAATAGACAAAAAAGCCAATATTATTGATGGCACATAGTGCTTGGGAATTGTCACATGATGTTTGTGCTACTTGGCAAGGACCACAAAGACCAGATGAAAAGCTGCAGCTTGTTTGTAAAAGCTCTAGATTGAAGTAAGCACCAGGACTGAATATTTTTAACTGGAAATTGTTTGGTCCATGGATTTCAAATTGACCAATGGCAACCCTCATAAGGAAAAAGGCAGTAGATCCAACAGATATCTCAGTTTGCAATGTCATTGTGACATTATCCAACAAGATAACTGGATCAGACTGTTGCGACTGAGGAGCAGATAAAAGCATGTGACTTGAACCAGTGGCAAATGAAACTGTTGTGATACATACTGCTAATCCATTGCAAGGAATCTGTCGTATTTGAATTTCAATCTCTGAGGAAGAGTAGAAAACAAAGTCATTATTGTCTGGGAATTCAAGGACAGAACCATCAAACATTGTAATGTGTCCATTGATAAACATGGAGCACCTTGTTAGAGGGTTGTCAGGAGGTCTACTGGCAGTTAAAGAGCAGTCACTCCCAAACCAACCTGGACTACAGACACTACAGTTGCTCCCCATCCAGTTGGGTTCACATTGACAATATCCATTGTCTATAGAACATGTGCCATGGTTGTTGCAAGGTGATGCTACACCTCCTTCACATGTTGAGTCACAATCCATTCCCCAAATTCCGGGTAAGCATGTACAGTTTGATATTGCTGAACTTATGACTGATGGAAAGTGACACCTGGTTTCACATGAGGGACCATACCATAGAGGGAAATACACATCAAAGGAATTGCATAGACTCTGTGCAGGCCATAGTTGAGAGGATCCTGTACTCTGATAGCATAAATCTGCATAGGAAAGCACTATTCCCAGTCTAGCATACTCTGAATTAGACAAAGCATAGTCTCTGGCACAAGCCACTAGGTAGACAGCTAGTTGCCCTGAGAGAGATTGACAGTAGGTACTGATAGTGGCGAACAATTCTACACAGGACTGGGACCATTCTGATGGATTATTGAGAATGTATGTGGGAGAGTACAAAAGGATAGGTGCTGATGAAAACTGCCATATGGGTGTTCTAACAGTCCATGAGTATTGTCTAATGATGAAAACCTTCTGGTGAATTAAATCCCTTGCTTTGTAACCCTGACCTTCATCAAACTTCCATAGAGCCACAAGGTAGGTTGGGCCAGGAAGTGTACTTCTGCCTATCCTTGCCAAAACTTCTCCAAGCAAGAGCTCCTTCTTCCAGATACAAAATTCATCGATTGAACCACGGAAAGGTTGTGAAATAGGAGATGGAAGGTATGTATCCTCACCTGGCAACCACTGACCAAAAACAATATAAAAACTTGAGGAAAAGGGGTCTTCAGCGATAGTTCCTTCCCATATTCTGTTGAAACCAACAGAATCAATGATGAACAATGTTAGTGCAAATATACCTTGTTGATCAGAAGGCTTCATAACCACGATCATATGGTTCCATTCAGTAAAAAGAACTATCCCTGTATCAATGTAAGTTGTGCCTACAACAAAGTGTATTGTCATGTCTAGGTAGATCGAGAAGGTAATTCTTGATCCACAGGACATTAGAACACCATAATTAGTTTCTGTTTTGAAGTAAAACTCAAATGAAAATAAACCTTGAAATTCCAGATCTAGAGTTTCTGACTGAAGGAATGTGTTGTCATAGGTCAATGTATAGCCACTTCCAGTACTGACTTCCAATTCATTGTATTCTGTTGACTCAAACATGGGTGAAAACAATGAAATTCCTTGATTCCGCCACAACAGTCTTCCTTCTTGAACCGACAGGATGTCATTTGTTACATCATTATCACAAGACCCACAGATACCTGTTGAAGTAGAACATTCCCTACCCCATGTCATCATGACATTAAGATAACGATCGATGATACGGATATGTGCAGTCCAGGACTGATCAAGAGCCATCAGCTCATATTCAAGAGATGATAAGTGCTTTACAACAACATGTCCAACAGTCTCCTCTATATCTTCCAAACCCCTCTGCTTTCCACCAAACCAGAAGAGGGCCTTGCTCTGAGAAGTATATCCTGCCCGAATGATGAAAATGTCTGAGTTGTTGGACACAGCAATTGCTGCGACACAGGAAGAGTAATTATAACATGGAATGACTCGTGCTTGAATATCTAGAGATGAGTCTGCTTCATACACTAGGCTATACTCCCCAAGTTCCTTGAAGTCGAAATGTGCCCCATCAAAGTTCAATATATGACCCTGCCCAAAGACACTGCAGGTATTGTTGGTGACTCCAGCATTTGGCAAAGGAAGTGACACATCACAATTGTCCCCTGTCCAGGCACTTTCACATTGTGTACAATTACTCTCTGAAGACCAGGTCAAAGGACAGTGACATTTTCCAGTGTTTTTATCACAATAACCTTTCCTGTTACATGGATTTTCATGTCTACCGGGACAGACACCTGAGCATGTGAAGCCCCAGTATCCTTTAATACAGACACACTCTGCTGTAGTAAGGTCTAGGGTCCCAAACTTGCAAGAACTTATATCAGTGCATCCAAGAGCAAGGAAAATATCAGGAGTTCCACTAACTCTGTAGCACAATTCAGTCTTAGGTGATTTATCTAGATCTAGAACTGCTGCACAGTAAGCAGAGTACAGTCTTGCACTTACATATGGTAATAGATTTTCAAGGGTTGTGGAGGAGTCATAGAAACAGTTCTGCAGGAAAAACTGAGATATGGAACTGCCCAACGTACTGCATGCATCAATCAAGTCTTTGTCGAAAACTACTTCAGCACAACGATCATATGCTTCTTTTCTTGAATCTGAACTTGGGTATCTGTTGTAAACCTCAAAATAGTTGAATACTTTGGGTATAGAATCAATTGGTGCACCACAAAGAGCAAAGAATGGTCCTTCATTGCTTGAAAACATGAGATGAGATTGGCTGATTATGTCTGTTGCCAGTGTTCCTGCCCCTTCGTTAAACTTCCACAGTGCAACAAGTCCAGCAGTCTCACTTTGGATGTTGAGATTCACATTATGCCATGTTGTTGTGATATCAAAAGTTCTTTTCCAGATTCGAATTTCGTCTATGTAACCATGGAATCCACTTGAATAAGGATATTCATAATCAGCATTGCTCTGCCAGGTGCCGAATGCAACATTGCTTCCTGGCACAAAGTATCCTGTTCCAACAATAAATGACCACCCACTCACAGTGTCATTATTGCTTACATAAACAATGGTACAGCCTCCATTTTCTCTGTGATATGCAAGGGATATAAATCCCCACTGATCTATGTGAGGTGTGATGCCAGTATCAATTACCAAAATTGGAGAGGCAAGAATGTTTAGGGTTACATCAATGGTCATGGCAAAGAAAGTATTGCCATAGAGGTATGAGAACAAACAACTAGATGTACTGCCAAAGGGAAGGAAGAGAAATTCAATGGTCAAATCTACATCTCCACTGAAAATACCATCAGAAAGTTGATTGCTAATACACCTTGAATTATTAAAGTACAAACCATAACCGCCTGCAGTCAAGTCTTGTTCATCAATGCGATTGTCAAAGCTGTACACAAACTTTGTCGGAAAGCCAGAAGGTAGTTTGATGTGGTTAGCCCAAGGTCCATTTACAATCTCATAACTTATATTTGCTGGGTCAATAAATTCTTCCCCACTGATGAGAATATCATTAGAGACATCTCCATTGCAGTTACCACTGATAAAGGGCCCTGTCAAGTTCCTGCAGGTTTCAAAAGATGCTGTAACCTGGATGTCAAAATAAGTCAGATGACTTATGATAACCACAGCTGTGTGGTCATCATACACTTTATAGCTGTCATAAGATACCTGGAGGTAATGACCAGAGGGAAGAATCATGTCTGACAATGGGGTAAAAGTTTCTTCATTCAAGTACAGTGTCACTGAACCTTCACCCGAAGCTTGAAAGGTTAAACTGGTCTCTGCCAGCATCAACCAAATAGAGGTTATGCTGGATAACAGTTCTGACCATGGAGTATGTCTGACATAGACATCAATGTTTCCAACCTTTGTTAAACGGTATTCACCAGGAATGTCTAGGGTCAGTGCAAGTCCATCAAAGGTTATGATATGTCCAAAACCAAACATGGAACACACAGGTTGGACTATATTAGTACTATTAACAGTAGTTACTGAGCAATCCGTCCCAGACCACCCAAGTGCGCATGAGGAACAGTTTGAGGATGGATCAAAGGACAGAGGGCAATCACATGCGCCATTGTCCGACAGACAGATGCCAACGCCCCCACAAAAAGATGACCCACCTCCTCCTGGGCAGCTGTTCTCACATGCTGCACCCCAATATCCACTGTAGCAAGAGCAGTTGTACTGACCTGCTCCAGATATACATGATATGTTGCATGTTGGACCGGTCCAGTCAGGAAAGCGCCTTCCTGAGAAGTGGTTGCAGTAATACTGATCAGGAGACTGTACCAAATTTAGAATAGATTTACAATGTGTCGAATAAGCAAGGATAACCTCCATGGAATATGATGTTGAATCATAGAGAGCAGCATCTGCTGCACAGAGGTCTGCATAGTAAGCTGTCAACTTCAACCCAAAGCAAACACTAAATGGTGATGAACTACTTCCAGTGATTATGCTTGAACAAAAGTCTACTACTGCAGCTTGGGATGATGGGTCAGACCAGGCAGGGTCATAAATGCCTGTGATTGTTGGCTCTGTGGATCTTCGAACAGTAGAAGAAGAGAACTGCCACTTGGGAGGATTCCATATTTCTGAGAGCATTGTCAATGTAATTACAGACTTTACATCCTTAATCTCTGATCCTTGACCTATGTTGAGCATCCAGTAACTAGACAGAGCAGAATCTGAAACATCTGCAGCATCACCATAACGAGATCGTACAACACTTTCAAAATAGTATGAGTTCCAGATCTTGATTTCATCTAACCAACCAGAGAAACCTCTGTAGAGTAATGGCCCAGTATAACCCGGTAGTACTTGCCATTGTCCAAGGACCAAGACACCACCTGGATCAAGGAACTTAGAAAAGCTAGCATCAACAACAAAGACATCAGTTTGAAAAGAGGAATCAGATATGGCATACAATTGAAGCCTTTTATCTGAACGTAGCCAAAGGATGGATATCTGATACCAGGTGTCAATCCGCAGCTCAATATTGAATTTACCGACATGATGAGACCCGATTGAAATTGTCAGATAGTTTTCACACAACAGCAGTCCAAATGTATCTGTGAGAGAGTAGGAGAAAACTGCAGTGCATTCTGGAGATTTCTTGGCTGGCTTTACATTGAGTTCAAATGTGACATCCGGTCCGGTAAAGGTATTGATAGGGGCAGCTGATTTCAGAGAGGAATCTTCAAAATAAAGGGCATATCCTGCATCTGAACCTTCAACATCATGAACTTCTTGATACTGGCCATGCAGATAGATTGATGACAGGAGTGAAGGGTCTTCAATTTTCCAAGAGAGTCCAAATACATGGTGAATGGTATCTTGACTTAGGGAATATGCACTGCGTCTGTTTAGGTCAAGGTGGGTTCCATCAGATACAATAAAGTCATCATATGGGTTTCCATTGCATGTACTCAGGAGTCCATATATTTCACTACAGGCAGCAAACGTGGATTTGATAAAGACACTGATATAGCGCCCTCTGATATGCATGTCTATGTCCATGAAGCCATTCTTGTAAATCAGGTAGTGGTCATAAGAAAGGTGACTTATGTAAAAGCCATGGCCAAGCATAAGGTCACTTACAATGTTTCTCAATTCTCCATCAATCCAAGTCTCGAACTGGAGATCATGTTCTGTGTAACCGCCATGGATGGCAACTGTTTTCCCACCTGTAGAAAATGCTAGTGCATTGATACAAGTCGCTGTATTTGTTGGTCTGCAAGGAACTAATCTAGCTTGTAGCTGTACAGTACCATCCATCAAATAATGCTCCCCTTCCCCACGGTATGTGTATGATGACCCATCAAATGTTGTGAAGTGTCCAGGACCATATGCAGCTGCGAAGCGCATTCCATTTGCATCTTCAAGTAAGGCACATGATGCAACAGAACAGTCTATACCATACCTCCCCTCAGAACACAAGGTACAGTTAGATGAAGTCTGGTCAACAAAACTTTTACACTGACATAGTCCTGATGTCGAGTTGCAGATGCCGTTGCCAAAGCAAGGATTGCCTGACCCTCCAATGCACTCATATTGACAGGCTGGTCCCCAGTACCCATGGTTGCAAATGCAAAGGTTGTCATTGACTGATTGCAGTTGTGCCTCCTGTATTAAATGAGGGGAAAATAAGAATTATATTAAACAGTGAGCACATAATGTACAGGGAAAACTCAACATAACAAGGTCGGCTATAACGAGGCAACAGTCAGTAAAATCTTACCTGATTTTATTATTTGCTAAATAAGTTGATGTATCTACCTATTATGCTAGTTGGTCCAAACTACGCCACCACCGAGAAACTCAAGCCCCACCCCGTTATGACGCCTTCCCATATTCACCTGCGCGAGTGCACGCCCGCCATCTTCCTCTAACGAGCTGCCAGAGACAACGCTTAGGACATGTTGCTGGGCAAGGAGAGGGGACAGTGGGAGGGACTTAGGTACATACATCAACTTATTTAGCAAATAATAAAATCAGGTAAGATTTTACTGAGTTACTAGAATAAATTGATGTATCTACCTATTATGCTAGACCAACACAGATAAAAATCTAGGGTGGCATGTCCCAAGGGAAGGAGGCTAACAAGGGGCAACAACAGAAGCTGCCGCCCTCAGTGACGAAGTCGCAAACCGCACTTCTGCAGAAGGAATGACCTTCAGATAAAAAGAAGTAAAAGAATTGGGAAACCGCCAAAAAGCGGCCCTCAAAATGTCTTCTAGGGCAATACCCTGAAAAAGCACCCAAGAAGTGTTAATGCTTCTGGTATCATGCGCTCTAGGCTTACTATCCGAGAGAAGGGCCTCAGGGCCTCAGGGCCTGAATGGCCTGAATGGCCTCAACAATCCATCTAGAAATGGATTCTCTAGAAGCAGGGGAGAAAGGTTCGCGAGTAATAAGAAAAAGTTGCTCGTCCGAGCAGCAAGCTTTGGTCCTGTGTAAGTACCATTTTAGCGCCCTCACCGGGCACCAGACCTTGTCTTCCTTGACTGAGGAGAAGTCTGACAGAGGGCCGAGAAATACCTCAACCAGACTGGAGGAAGCAGTCTGATTTTTGGCTAGGATGTGACCGGGAGAGGTGCAAAGAGCATGAAGAGAACCTCTTCTCTGCCCTGAAGCTATAGCCATAAGAAAAATGGTCTTGACAGTTACCTGATGGAGAGAAGCCTTGCTCATCGGTTCAAAGGGAGGCTTTGATAACGCATCCAAAACTTTCGGCAGGCTCCAAGCAGGAGACAGCTTTGGATTTGCTGGTCGTTGTAAGAAGTACGATCTCAGCAATCTAGCAAGGAGATGAGAGTTCAAAACTCAAGAGCCGTCTGAATAGCCAAAGTGAGTGGCGGCGATGGCTGACCATGGAGGATCCCTGAAAGAGGCTGAGACACCAGGTCTGGCCTCAGAGGGAGCAGAAACGGCTGCCCCTCCAGGAGGGCAGGAGCAGGGGAAACCAAGTTATCCGCGGCCAGCGCGGGGCAATAAGCAGGACCCACGCTCAATCCTCCTTGATCTTTCTCAGAACCTGAGGGAACAATAGAAACGGGGGGAAAGCATACCCTCAAAAGTGTCCCCAATGGAGAGCGAAGGCATCGAGTGCCCAAGGCTCCGGGTCCCAAACCCGAGAACAGTACCTCGAAAGACGGTGGATGAAGCGGTCACAAACAGATCAATCTGCCACGGGACAGAAAGTCTGCTAAGAGATTCTCTTGCCCGGGAATGTAAGAGGCTATTGGAATAATAATGTTGTTCGTCCGACACCACTTCCATAACTGGGCAGCGAGTTCAGGGAACCCGACCGGGTTCCACCCTGACGAATGATGTAGGCAGCAACCGTGGTGTTGTCCGTAAGGATAAGAACGGAGTGCCCACAATCGTGCGCTTGAAATGGTGGAGCGACAAGAAGGCCGTCAGCATCTCCAGCACATTGATATGGGGAATGATGCGCAGATGAGACCAATCCCCCGAAATCACCTCACCCCAACAATGGCCGCCCCAGCCTAGAAGCGACGCGTCCGTCGAGATGGACACTGACAGAACAGGGACGCGGAAGGGTTTGCCTCGTGCAAGAAATGTCTCGTCTGCCCAGGGGGTGAGTAGACATCTTATCTCCCTCGGTAATGGAATCCATACTCTGAGGGAGTCTACGCCCGGCGAGAAAAACTTCAAGAGGTGCCTCTGGAAGGGCCTCAAGAGAAGTCTGGAGTCCGGCAAAACATCCACTAGGCTCGAGAGGTAGCCTAGAAATTGAAGCCAGCGCCGAGCAGCTGATGTAATCATCCAAATTTTGTTGTGGCTTGGGCGAGCGACCTGATTCGTGATATCTCTCTCCTCACCTAAGTACACTGGGGTACGGCTCCGATTTCTCCCAGTTGATGAAAAACCCTAGCTCCTGAGTGGTCTGGAGTAAGATGTACAACTGGTCTCGGAGCACGTACCGGCTCTGAATGTGCTACCAGGAGCTAGGGTCGATACTACCCGGGTGAATATGCGGGGAGCTGGTTTCAGCCCGAATGGTAGGGCGCGAAACCTGAAGCTTTCGCCCTGGAAGGTGTAACCCAAAAGATCCCGCGAACGGGGATGTATTGGGATATGGAAGTATGCGTCCTTCAAATCGAGCGAAACCGTCAAGTCTGACTGCTCGATTATTGGTAGAATGGACGCTAGCGTTTCCATCCGGAAGTGTACCGGAGGAATAAAGGTGTTGATGACCTTCATATTGAGGATCATCCTTAGTTTCCCCAAGCATTTGGGAATCATAAAGATCGGGGAGCAACTGAATCTCGGCCGAGACATGCTGCTGATGAAGGGTGGAAGAAGCTGGCAGGCAGATATGGATAGCACCATGCAGGACGGGCTCTGCAAGCTTTATGAAGAAGCCGTCTCGCACGATTGAGAGAACGAAGCTGTCCTCGGTAAATGTGGACGGAAAATTGAATTAAAGCAGATCAGAAAGCCAAAAAAAACAGAGATAAATCTCAATTTGGGGGGCAGTGATCACTTATCTGACTGTGCTCACTCCTCGGCGCTCACGCAGGTGACTATGGGAAGGCATAACGGGGGTGGGGCGTGCGCGAGTGTGACTTTTGAGTTTCTCGGTGGTGACGTAGTTTGGACCAACTGGCAAAATAGGTAGATACATCAATTTATTGTAGTAAATTATAACAAGAATATTGTCAGAGTCTCCAATTTCCTTGCATGTAATTCTATTGCAGCACGAACCTTTATAGCAAGGTTGGCTATAATATGCTAAGTCTCATGCCTCTAAAACAAAGAAAACGATTGGTAATCATTCCCGTTATGACTAACACGCAAATTTCAACGAGCCTCAAAGGGACAAAAATCATTCAGATAAAGCATGTAGTCACTGCACACACAAGTACAAGTATAGTAAGAGATATGGTGCCATCCGGGCAGGTGATCGCAATGCAGGGTGCGTCTTTTTCACAGCACAGCAAGCCCGCCCCCTGAAACACAAATGGGAATTTTTTTCTCATACCATGAGTGTGCCCTATTCTGAGATGCACTGTACCCCTTCAACAGACATTCCGAATCAATGTTCATGAGCTCACAAATGCGCCGGACTTAACTCATAGTCGGAAACTCAATGTCAAATGGTAATGTTTTTAATGCATTTTCTAAAATGATCCAATGGGTGATTTCACGCTTGGTGTTGGTGTTTGGTGTTGGTGTTTAGAGTGAAGATTCTCTTGAAATCGAGCTCAAACACCGCTGTTCTGATTAAAGAGCCGATACCGATATCCTAACAAAGCGCATTGATAGCTTCAAACTGGCAATGGCGTCAGCACAATTTTTAACAAAGGAAACAAAATTGTTTAAAACTATTTAAGTATTAGTCTAGACTATCGTTAAATTACACGAGTAGTTCGGCAATTCTAAAAGAAATAATTATTTGATCTAGAGTGCGGTAAGAAACTTCACAGAAATGGATAGTCTTGACAGGAACAGTAAGTTTAGATATGATTTCTCTCGAGTTTCTCACTTGCAGCAGAAAATGCTGCGGTAGCTAATGCAGCTAGACGCCAGATCGGACGGCATAGCGCATACAGGGCAAACAGCTAAATTTCAGGAATTGGCTCAGATTAGTCATGAAGTTCATGACTTTTGTATTGTAAATGTTGATTTAGAGCTCATGCTGGTCAATGATGTGGATTCTCTGGGTCTTTAACTACGGAATATATAACATCATTTTTATTAAATCTATCTTAAAAAGAAAATTAGGTAGGAATTTTTATTCACTCCTTCAGCCCCATTAAAAAGCAAAAGTAGTTCCTTTCCATGTGATCTAGATCGAACGTTGGACCAAATGCTGGCCTAGATCTAATATCAGGCCTATATGAACATAATGCCTGTTAACACCTATGAAATTACACTTCGAATGATGCCTACTGTCTTTATTTCTCATAACTAATCAGCAAAATTTCCCATACCTAGAAACTTGTAAAATCAGCACTGATTTTCTTATTTACTATATAAATCTATATACCTACCTATGACCCTCCCTCCTTCCCCTCACCTTGCAAGCAACATGTTTCTACTTGGGGTTGCTCGCAAAAGAGGAAGATGGCCGTTGCGTGTTGCCGCGCGTGAGTGGCGAAGGGGAACAATAGGATTACGGGGGGTGCGCACAATATTGTGACTCATTTATGTTAAGTTCTCGAAGGGGTTCGCGTAGTCAAGCTACTACCATAATAGGTAGGTATATAGATTTATATAGTAAATAAGAAAATCAGTGCTGATTTTACAAATTTACTGCAATAAATCATATATACCTACCTATTATGCTAGACCAGCGCCAACTCAAAGACCAGGAGGCATGTTTCAAGAGCAGAAGGGTACAGGATTACAAAGAAGACACAGCGGCCTTCAAGGTGGCTGACGCAAAAATTGCCTCACCTGCAGGGACATCCCTAAGGTAGCAAGAAATGAAGGAATTGGACGAACGCCAATAAGCAGCCTTCAAAATAACATCAAGCGCCACACCTTGAAACAGAGCCCAAGAAGTGCTGACACTACGAGTGTCATGAGCATGAGGCTTACTGTCAGACAAAAGAGCCTCTGTGCCAGCAGCTCTAATAGCCTCGACAATCCATCTAGAAATGGAATCAAGAGAAGCAGGAGATAAAGGCTCTCGAGTGATCAGGAACAACTGATCATCCTTACGATAAGACTTAGTCTTATCAATATACCATTTGAGAGCTCTAACAGGACACCAAACCTTGTCATCCCGCACTGACGAAAATTCAGAAAGCGGACAAAGAAAAATCTCAACAGGGCCAGAGGAAGCCGTTTGCTTCTTGGCAATGAAAGAAGCCTTAGGAATCAATCTAACACCTTTTCTCTCCCAGCGAACATGACCAGGAGTAAGACAGAGGGCATGAAGGGTACTGCGCCTCTGCCCAGAGGCAATGGCTACCAAGAAGAGCGTCTTAACCGTAAGATGGTGAAGCAAAGCTTCACCTAACGGCTCAAAAGGAGGCTTTGCTAGGGCTTCTAAGACCTTAAGCAAACTCCAAGACGGGACTAACTTAGAACGAGGAGGACGTTTCAGAAAGTATGACCGAATCAAACCACTCAACAGCGGGGAATTAGAAATCCCCGAACCATCTGAGAACCCCGAATGAATGGCCCCGATCGCCGATCAGTAGCCTCGGATAGTAGAGATGGATCTCCCTTTGTCAAATAGCGAGATTAGAAAATCCGCAATTGAACCAATAGGAGCCTTAGACGGGGTCTGATTTCGCTCTTTACATCAAAGGAAAAAGACCGAAAGACGGGAATTATAAATTTCCCTAGTAGAAACTCTACGACTGGACATTAAAAAGTCCGCGGCTCTATCAGAGAGACCCGACTGTCTTGCAGATTCCCCGACAGGGGCCAAGCAGTCAAATGAAGGGACTGTGGTGAAGAATCCCCGATAGGGGTTGCAACACTAGATCCGCTCTTAACGGAAGAAGGAACGGTTGAGCCACCAGAAGGCTCATTAGCTCTGGAAACCAACTCCTCCTGGGCCAAAAAGGAGCTATCACAAGCACCCGAGCCCGATCTTCCCTGATCTTCCGCAAGACTCGCGGAATCAGCTGGAAGGGAGGGAAGGCGAACCCTCGAAGATTCTCCCAACTGAGAGAGAAAGCATCCAGAGCCCAAGCTCCCTGATCGCGAACATGGGAGCAATATTTCGGAAGTTGGTGGTTCACGACCGACGCAAAAGATCCACTTCCAGAGGGCCCAGGCAACTGCGAATGCAGCAAAAGACCTCTGGATGGAGCATCCATTCTGATGGAAGACACCTGCCCAGGGACAGAAAATCCGCAATGAGGTTTTCCTCACCGAGGATGAAAGAGGCCACGGGTGTGATCGCCATGCGACGACACCACCTCCACAGCTGTGCCGCTAGGGCATTCAGGGTAGCAGAACGAGTCCCTCCCTGCCGATTGATATAAGCCGCCACAGTGACATTGTCTGTGAGGATCAGAACTGAACGACAGAGAAGTCGACTTCTGAAATGGAGCAGGGTTAAATCCTGTCTCGACTGGGCCGAGCCAACTGATTCTGAATGTCCAACACAGCCCCCAGAAAAACCGGGCTGCGAGTAGGAACTAACTCTGACTTTTCCCAATTTATTAGGAAAACCAAGTCTTGAGTAAAATTGAAGAGCAAACGAGCCTCGTCTAACAAACGATCGTGCGACTCCGCTAGGAGGAGCCAGTCGTCCAGGTAGCAAAATAGCCGAAGGCAGCGGCGCCTCAGCGAGGCTGCCAGAACGGCTACAACCTGAGTAAAAACCCAAGGGGCTGGGCGCAGCCCTAAGGAAAGAGCGCGAAAGTGAAAGTCTCTGAGAGGAAGGAAAAATCCCAGAAGATGGATGGGAAAAGGGAAATACGCGTCCTTGAGATCTATCAAGATCGCGTAGTCCTTCCTCTTGATCAACGGGAGAATGGAGGCGAGGGTCTCCATTCGAAAATGCACTGAAGGAATGAATTTGTTTATTCTTTTCAAATTCAGTATCAATCGAAGTCTTCCCGAGCGCTTGGGAAAAACAAAGATCGGAGAAAGGGAAAGAGACGGCCGGTCTCTTACCTTTTCTATCGCCCTCTTTTCAACAGAGATTTGATCTCCGCTGAGGCATGAAAACGAGCCAGTGCAGACATGGGAGGTGAACGAGATCATATAGCCCCTCCTGGGAGCAAGACGGATAGATCTATGAAGAATCCGTCTCGCACGACGGAAAACAGAAATGCGTCCCCGGAGATGGGCTCCCAAGCGGGGAGAAAAGCCATCAAAGCCTAGGCTTAGCCTTGTGCGAAGCCGTCGCCCTGCCACGCAGAGAGCCACGAGTCCCTCAGCTGGCTGAAGCTCAGCAGGGGGGCCCCCAAATACATGACTGTGTTGCCCCGAAGTGGGAACAACAGGCCTCCGACGGACCGAGGCCCGCGTTGGTTTAAAGGGAGCGCGGAACTGCTTAGTCATCTCAGTGACCTGCTTCCGCGCATTAAACTCTCTCTGAAAAACTGTAGCGAATTCACCGCCAAAGAGCGAAGGACCCCGAGACGGAACACCCCAGAGAAATGGCGCGATGTCAGACTTCTTAATCCCAAGGGCAGAGAGAGCCAAGAGCCTGCGACTGTACGTAACCGAAGCAGCCGCACTGGAAAGTTGTGACCACTGTGAAATAAAAAGAGTGTGCAGCAGGTCATCAATAACCAGAGGCTTTACCCTTAATTGAAAGAGGGCGCTTAACAAAAGAGCGCTGATTCAATGCGGTCATATCACCTAACGCGAAGTCGAACCCGGCGCGCGGGCTGACTGAAATTCAGGGAGATATATGGACAACAAAGCAATCGCCTCTACCCCACAAAGGGAGAGCGATCGAGGCCCTGCCTGCTCCAACAATGTCAATTCAGAAACCGAAGTTTGAGAAACCACATCCAAAACTGGTTCCGCTTGAATTGATCAGGACAGTGGTCCACGAACAAAAACCAAAACAGGCGGACACTCCCATGGACCACTATAGGTCTCTTCACCCAGCGGAGCCCCGAGGGCTGGGGGTACAGGATACGCGAGAGATCCCGTCTCAGACAATGAAGAATCAAGCACAAAAGGCTGATTAGACTCAAAGTCAGACCCCAGAAGAGAGACAGAAGCAGGGGTTGTGGTATCTGGTAAGAGGGACCAACCCTGTCGTTTGGGCAAAAACCCACATCATGCTGAGCATCTCAGATTGAGAAGGGTCAGGCAGACTTCGGACGGTCCTCCGAAACAACTTCGGAGACACGAACCAAACCCTCAACAGAGGGATGCCTGCCTCCCTCCAGGGGAGAAGTGCGCTGAGGGTATGTACCCAAAGTCGCGCACAAACTACCCATACTGGCTGAGCAATAAGATGCTACAGCCATGGACCGGGCACCCGAGGCACCCAGTGCGAGGGAAGACTGGGACAAGGTCCCAGTATTCACCCACCGTCTACTAATAACATGTGAACTCACTATTGTTCCGCCCGTGGGCGACAATAGGAGAGTACTAGCAGTCACGCACTCAGGTGATTGTACCTGTTGCTCCGTAAATGTGGGCTCCAGTCTTCCCATCAGCTGGCAAAGCAACTGCCCGGGTAGCACTCGTTCCCCCATACGGCGTCAGCCGGGGGCTATTCAATAACCAGGTGCGAGGGCAGACTGGGACGAGGTCCCAGTATTCGCCCACCGACTACTAATAGCATGTGAACTCATTATTGTTCCGCCCGTGAGCACTTCTAGTAATCGCGCACTCAGGTGACCTCAGGTCAGACCGGAAGTAATCGCGCGCTCCGGTGACTGCACATAATTGTTGGCTCGAGCCTTCCCATCAGCTGGCAATATAGACAGCCCGGGCAGTACTCGCTCTCCCACTGGCATCGGCTGGGGGCTAAGGTTTAAGAACCCAGACCAACATGGGCGGCGCCCATAATTGTTAGCTCGAGCCTTCCCATCAGCTGGCAATATAGACAGCCCGGGCAGTACTCGCTCCCCCATTGGCATCGGCCGGGAGCTAGGGTTGAAGAACCCAGACCAACATGGGCAGTGCCCGTGAGTTGCCCTGCAGTAACGGCAGACGTCTCCCCTAGCGGATTTATGCGAGTCATCGCTACCGTGCGGGAAATAGACGTCCCCCCTTCTGTTCTCAGCGACCGGGGGATTGGATTCGTAATATCCAAACCACTAGAGCTTGACGCCACCCACCCGAAGCCACGGGCTCCGGAGCTGACGTCCCAAACTCAACTAACGCCACCCGCCCCGAAGCCGCATGCTCCAAAGCTGGCAAACCCTGCAGGGAAACACCACTTGGCAACTTACCTGCAGCCCTCCTCCCTCCCCCATGTACGAAAGTACTCGGGAGAGTTCTGGAGGGCCGAGTCGTCTTGCTAGACGACTCTTCGGAAGAAGCAGGTCTCCGCGACCTAGCAGCTTCTTCTTCCGAACTCATAATGCTGCAATAAAACAGACAATAAAGTATACAAAAATATGAAATACTTTAAAAGAGTGCAGGTAAAAATAAATTTGGGGATACGCACAATTTAGATAAAAACCGTATAAACAAACACCAGCAAAACACACACAGAAAAAACTACGTGGGGCTGGCAGTGAAAATGAAAATAACTTGCCTGGAAAGGAATCAAAAATATCCCTTGCAATCGGCAAAAGTGACATAAAAACACAAGAGTACTATAATCTTACGAAAAAGAAGTACAGAAAAGTGCTTTAAAGAGCGAGAAAGCGCGCTGAAAAGATACAAAAAGACCTGATTTCAGGAGCGCCCTGACTCGACATCCTAACTCGTCGGGGGCGAGCAAAAAAGAGGAAGATGGCCGTTGCGTGTTGCCGCGGTGAGTGGCGAAGGGGAACAATAGGATTACGGGGGGTGCGCACAATATTGTGACTCATTTGTGTTAAGTTTTTGAAGGGGTTCGCGTAGTCAAGCTACAAGCATAATAGGTAGGTATATATGATTTATTGCAGTAAATACCAACACCAACACCGACCGTAACATTGGTATTTCTTAATCCCTGAGGGTGAAATCACTCAATATGTTACTAGCTAACTGAGAGTATAAACATTAATGCCTTCATACAGCCATGAGACACCAACACAACGGTTGTCAAATTTTTATAAAAATTGACTTTTTGTTGAATTTGGCTTTGTATTAGTATAATCTAACTACCAATGAAATTTTGAAAGCTGAATGCCCCCCGTCACTGAAATATGGCAAGCCCTCCCCAGAATAAACATTCCAATTTTGCTGGCAAAACAACGGTAAGCGGCTACATGCAGGCTCCTTCTCAGCAAGTGCCTGTGTTGACGACAAAACAACGTAAATGGCAATATGTTTTTTTGCTGTGCTCACTTCTCCAATTTACAGTGTAAGTCGTCACATTAATGTGTGTGTATGTTTGGGCATGTTTAGCCATATGTCCGAGGACATTTTCGGACAGAGAACAAAAAAAAAAACATAAGAACAATGGTCCTCGGAAGCCGGACAATAGTACTCGAACGTCGAACAATGAATTTGTGCCTTATTCCGTTGACTGTCTAAGGACAGAGGAACAATAGAGGAACAATACTTGTTAAAGCAATACAAGACTGTGCGTGCACGTGTGCATGTGTGTGTGTGAGGGTCCGTGTGTGTGAGTATCTATTTAAATATATATACGTGAGCGAACACCTCAAATAATTGTGTTTTCATGTGTTATGCGAGCGAGCTCAAAAATTTGGGCATTTTTAAATGCCCCAAACTGGAATTTTCATTACTTTAAAACTCACTAATCTTAAGTTTCACAAATTCTCAACAACTGATTGATTTTTAAATCATTTTCCTTGAAAGTGGGCGTATATTCGTACAGGCCATCCCCCCCTCCCTCAAAAGTGGGGGGATGTATACCCCTCCCCCTCCATCCCCCCGGTTTACGCTCGTCGCACACACACACTTCCAGAGACAACTGCAAATGTAATAGCAATAACCGTAGTCCACAGCTAGTGTCGTGAACATACGTCTTTGTAGACTTACATTGCAACTCCGTCATTGATTGAGACATACGTTGTTCAACCATAACTGCATGCCGCAAAACAATGGATGTTTTAATTTATGCAAATTATTTAAATATGTGGGACTTTTGTAAGATTTTCTATTGTACATAACAATTATCTCTTTATCAATTCTCAGTCAGAGTTCGAAATACTGAACAAAACAGAACTGTACTTATGTGTAGATACATTGTTTTGCCGTATAGTTATTGTATTAAATGTGTATATAAGCAGCAGCAGAAGTAGGTACGTTCATTATTGTACATGTACAAAAGTCCTTCCGTCCACATGTATTTTAACAAACTGAATGTTTAAGTTATTTAATAAGATCTATATTCTTTTGACAGTTTAACCGTAAAAAGGCTGTGTTATTCTGGTACTCTTTCAGTCAGAGGGGTGTGGATTCCCAACCTTCTGGGATCTCGGCCATAAATTGGGATTAAGGAGTCTGACATCGCGCCATTTCTCTGGGGTGTTCCGTCTCGGGGTCCTCTACATGTATATCTCATACGGTTTTAGAATTATCGCTGATTAATTATTCACATTTTTCTGTATTGATGATTTTGCATTGTGCACAGCACATGCAGAGATATGTCCATTTTGGCAGCATGCACACAGCACGGCAATTTTTGATGCTGCAGGATACCTGATGGTCAAAATTTTATAAATTTGGTATCAAAAGATGCTAGACTCCAGGCTATAAAGTCATTTACTCATGACACACAAAATTTGTCCTCGAACATATCATGGAATGCATCTAGGGAAAGTGGATTCTGCCCACCCCCCCCCCCCCCAGCCCTTGCAACGTTAAGTATTTTAGTTATCGCAACTTACAAGAGCCATCTTCTCATCTTGTGATGTGCACAAACGGACCGTGCTGTTCACAACTGATGAGGCAGTCTCTCTGAACTGTGCGTTTGAAGGGCTATATGACAAGAACCATGTCGCTGAAGCCTTATCACTGAACCTGGAAAAAAGGATTAAAATGACACATGAAATTATTAAAATAATATCTAATTTCCAAAGCAGGCTGAACACAGATCTGGACGACAGATAATCTAGCAATATAAAAGTTACTTTTTACAGGGATCATTCTGTTAAGCAAAACAAAATTTAAGCATGGCAATAAGTTCATTGTGGAAAACAATCTATCCCTTTGGAGCTCCTGAAAACTATATCAATATACAATTTGTGGACATAGTCAAACAAGTTTTATAATCATTTACAAAGCATGGGCTAACCTAGATCGGTCTAAACTTCCTTTTTTTTTGTTGAGCATGATACACGCAAGTCTTATCAAACCTTATCTAAGCAACATAATGTTTTAATTGCAATAGAAATATTTGTATTTCTTGCAAGCCTCATCCCAATATATTTTCCTTGTTATTAGTTCAGAAGTAGTAATATTTCCACAACTCCAATTCCCTTTTATCTTTATTTACACAGTCATCTAAATTACTTTTTGTTTAATCACATTTTTCCTGCCATGTGCACTAAACTTAAACCACAACAAAAGAGCATTACATTTTAATACCAGAACTCAGTCCGAAAACCGCCTGCATCACGCAGGATCTGTGAAGAAGAAGCTGTCATGGTGTGGGAAATCAAATGACCTTTGACCAATATCAGGTGGACTAATGCTAGATCTGGATTATTACATTCATTGAACCCAGTATTTGCCACATAATGTGCGTACAATGCACATAATAGCAGCCCTAAAATAAAGAGCATTATTTTGTCTAGGATGCATTCATTGTCGTATCATGCTCCTTTTTTCTATTATGCGCTCTTGGGAGTTAAAAAAAATGGGTATAAGATTCTTACATGATTCTAACAGAACTGTTGTGGTGCCCTGGTTTAAATTTAGTGGGTTGGCCTCCATTGATGTGGAAATCAAAGTGATTGGCAGGACCAATGGGAAGGTAGACATTGTGAGTATTTAGGTTTTCATAGCCAAACCAGGCAATGCCATCTGAGTTGTTACTCCTTGGCGTCAAACACTGCAGAAATGGTCGAACGGTGCCCTCGCCTCCTGATCCATCTCTGGGGTCAGAGTAAGTACCTTGACCTTCTATGCAATTGATGCTACAATCCCCAACATAGTCTGGGATAAAATGATATGAAGGCATTGGTTAACTAGAAATGTCCATTGTCACACAATGCGAATGTATCCCCCGGCACTGCCAGCGATTCGAAGGAGGGACTAAGAACCCCCCCCCCCCCTCCCTCAAACAAAAGGATGGCGTAGAGATTGCCACCGGTGGCCCGGACTATTGCCATCACTAGAAGCAGCATCACCAAAACAATGTGTGTAGATTAGAGTATAATGAATCTCTATAGAAAATTCGAAAGAAATCTGTCAAGAAATGTGACCTCACCCTTACAAAAAAGTACCATGGTAATACCATGGTAATACCGCAGTAAATTGGGACGGTATTACTGTGAAAGTACCATGAATTTACCGCGTTACCCATTGTCAAGATCCAAATACTATGAATATACAATGTTTTTCGTAGTAATACTGTGGCAATACGATGTGTACCACGGATTTACCATGTTTTCGTGGTATTATGGCGGTAATACCATGAAATACGTAGTATTACCATGGTATTTTTTTATAAGGGCAGAGCGCACACAAGATATCCACTAAAATATGACCTTTGACCCTATGAAAGACGGAACACAGGGGGCAGCATCACCAAAAACTGTAGAGGTCGAGAGTAATCTATGATGGACATCCATACAAAATCTGAAAGAAATCAGTCAACAAATGCATGTGTCCTCCAGAATGCATGTAACCAAAATATGACATTTGACCCTATAAAAAGCTGAACACTGGGGGCAGCATTAGCAAACACTTAAGATGTGTAGATTTCACTAAGACACACCTTCATATAAAATTTGAAAGAAATCCGTTAAGGAATGTGGAAGTTAGAGTGCACAAAAGACATGACCTTTGACCCTATAAAGGAGGGTCAACAATTAGGGCAGCATCATCTAAAAGTAAAGATGTGTAGATTATACCAAGTTACATCTCCATACAAAGTTTGAAAGAAATCCATTACTAAATGTGGCCTGCATGGTGCACTCATGCCATCCTCCATAGTATGACCATTGACCCTATAAAAGTCGGGACACTGGTGGCAGCATCACCAAAAACTGTAGGTGCATAGACTTCACCAAGATACACTTCCATACAAAATTTGAACGAAATCTGACAAGAAATGCAGAAGAGTGCAAAAAATGGACAAATGACCTTTGACCCTATAAAGGATGGAACAATGAGGGGCAGCATCACCCAAAACTAAAGATGTGTAGAATATACCAAAATACATCTCCATACAAAATTTGAAAGAAATCCATCAAGAAATGTGGCCTGCAGAGTGCACTCACGCCATCCCCCGAAGTATGACCTTTGACCCTATAAAAGATGGGACACTGGTGGCAGCATCACCAAAAACTAAGTTTTTAGATTGCACCAAGAGACACCTTCATGCAAAATTTGAATGAAATCCGTTGAGTAATGTGACCGTTGAGTAATGTGACCGCCGGAGCGCACACAAGTGTGCACACAAGACATCTATCAAAATATGACCTTTGACCCTATAAAAGACGGAACACTTGAGGCAGCATCACCAAAATCTATAGGTTTCTAGATTATACCAAGAGACACCTTCATGCAAAATTTGAACAAAATCTGTTGAGAAATGTGACCGCTAGAGCGCACACAAACTATCCAAAAAAATATGGCCTTTTACCCTATAAAAGACGGAACACTGGGGGAAGCATCACCAGAAATTATAGGTGTCCAGATTTTACCAAGATACACCTCCATACAAAGTTTGAAAGAAATCTGTTGAGAAATGTGACAGCTAGAGCGCACACAAGAATGTGATGCGGCAGCGGAATGCTGCTGAATCCAAAGTATCCTCAGTGCATTCTGCCGGGGGATACAATTATTAACAATGTACACAATAAAAGTCCCTATGCACTTAGTATAATATATACTACATAATTTTGATAAGCAATTTTACTCTACAGAATAATTACAATACTATACATGTATATACAAAAATGATTACTGAAATGTAATACATGTAATACATGTAAGAGTAACTTAAGGGAATTTGTAACACAGCAAAGTTGAATATAAGCCAGTAAATTTGCAAAAATGAAAGAAACAATAACATTTGAGGTTGTTAAAAATAGCAATTGATTATCAATCTTATTAATCCATGGCATACAGTGAACACAATCTTGCTGAGGGAATAACTGACAAATATAAATTAAGGATAAAATCTGTTGTGCATTATCTCACTTTTTATACTGTACTTTGATAATGCAGTTACATGAGGAATAAATATCTGGTTACTTATTCCCTCTGTGAGAAGTACATACAGGTATCATGTTACCATGGGCTTGCTTACCTTCAAGGGGACAATTAATGTACTTTCACTGAATCATTACAAAAAAGCATTGTACATGAATCAATCAAACAAAACCACTAGAGAGGTTCCTATGAAGCACAATCCTTACTTCTTTCACACTGTCTGCAGTCAGGCAGGGCAAATCCATCCATGCACTGAAGACAGCTCTCTCCGCTCCAGTGCCCTTGCTCATCATCATCATAGCATGCGCAATCATTTCCTCCTGTCTCAGAAGCATAACCATGGAGACAGTAGATGCTGCAGCTGCTGTTGTAACCGATGTATCCATCGCTGCAACGGTCGCAGGTATCCCCTGTGAATCGAGAACGGCAGGTCTGACAGGCATCACCATCAAATCCATGTTGGCAGATACAGAGGGGTGTGTCACCAATCAGAGTACACGTTCCTGGAATAAAACAATAGTAAACATAAATACTACTGTGGTAATAGATATATTCATGACACTTGGTTCTTTTCTACACTGACTGCACTAGCTTGGTCAGGAATAAAAACCTACAGGTCATATGCATGTAAGCCCTTTTCATACTGAGATAGCTGAACAAAATCAACCATTGTCCATTGCAAGAGCCATCCTCTCCTGGACATCCTCTGAACTCACATAATGGTCCCAGAAACGATCCTATCTCATTGGTAGTGCATACACATTCCCCAGATTTGCATATTCCGTTGCCAGAGCACTCAACGTTGCACTCAAATCCAGTGTAGCATCTGTCACATTTACAAGACTGGTCAGGCTGAACTTCACCCTCCTTGCAGAAGAAATCACAATCGCTTCCAAAGTAGCCATTTTCACAAATGCAGTTCTGTGCACAGATAAAAGAGCACAAATTCTAAGATTCACAACAAACTTTTCTCCGGTTAAAATCTCAATCTCAAGCTTTCACAGAATGATAAATAACACTTGTATTACATTTTCTTATCAATATATAGGTATATAATAATTGCATTAATCAGGTAAGAGTCAACTTCCCTGACTTTAAAATTTATCTCTTCCAAAGACATCCCTTAAATTTTTATACTGTGTACTGCTATGTTGTGTTCGTTTAAAGACTTTAAAGTATTTGAGTATGAAATCTTGTCAAATTTTAATATAGAATTTATAAGCATCATGACATAAATACATGTATCTACAGTGCACATGTATATCATTATCATTATTGATTTTCCCAGCTGCAGCTTTGGCTTTATCCATAAACTAGTATATCAAAATCTCTCTAACTCCTAAATACATTCTTCAATTATGTATCATATGATTCCCACTCAAAAAGAGCAATCATGGCTACTCACTGGCTGTGAATCAGATATTCTACAGACACCATGACCATTGCAGTCAGGTTCTCCTGGACAGTCTGGCACCTCGCATCCCTCTCCACTCCAGCCCGGGTAACAGAAGCACTGCCCCACACCTGTGTTGCAGTCTCCATTGCCACTACAGTCTTCACTCTCACCGGGACATCCTGGTAAATTGCATAGGTCCCCTCGCCACCTGGCAATGCATGAACATTCTCGCAATCCACTGTCAGGGTTGGTGAGGCATTGGCCATTTCCAGAGCACTCTGCATTGCATCCAATGCCTGCAAAACAGGCATCACATATGCAGTTTCCACTGTTGACAGGACTTTCAGTACCATTCTGGCAAATACTGTTACAGTCCCTTCCTAGGTATGGCCAGATGCAGTTGATACAACGGGGTGTTTCAAAGTCATCACTGCATTCACCACGCTCAAAACAGTCAGGATCTCCAGGGCAATCTAGAAACTCACAACCATCTCCCGTGTATCCACTCCAGCAACTACAAATGTGTGTGGCTGCATTACATTCACCCCTATCTGTACATGATGAGCCATTGCCATAGCAGCCTGGTTCATCACAGAGAGGTCCCCACCATGTAGGATCACACTGACAATGATCACCAACAATTCTTCCATGCAAAGAACATTCTGCATCACACCCAACTCCAGTGAAGAAAGGATCACATCGGCAATTCCCACTGTTTGGAGGATCTTGGATTCCATTGACACATGGTTCTTCACAGGAAAGTCCCATAAATCCTGGTTGACAATCAAGACATCTTGGTGGATCAAACGTGCCATTGCAGGTGCCTCTATTGTTACAATCTGGTTCACCTGGGCAGTCAGCGATGTTACAGCCATCTCCTCTCCAGCCAAGATCACAGGTGCAGAGATGCTGAGAGCTATCACATTCTCCGTGGCCAGTGCAGTCAATACCATCACCTGGACAACCAGGGTAGTCACAGAACATCCCACGCCAACCTTCCTCACATACACATTGTCCATCAACAATTGTTCCATGACCAGAGCACTCAGAATCACAACTTGTGCTAACCCATCCTGGATCACAAACACAGATCCCACTGTTCATTGGTTGCTGCTGCCCATTGACACAACGTTCATTGCAATCACGTCCCATGTAGCCAATAGAGCAGTTTCTGCATTCGGGAGGATCAAACGTTGCATTGCAGTAGCCCCGTTCAAAGCAGTCTGGTTCACCAGGACAGTCAGGTATATGGCAGCCAGTTCCAGACCAGCCAGGATCACACATACATTCATGAGTTGCACTATTGCAGTCACCATGTCCTGAGCAATCTTCTCCAATTCCAGGGCACCCAGGAACCTCACATAGATCTCCCCTCCATCCCTTCAGTGGATCACAATCACATACTTGTGTTGTATCATTGCACAAACCATTTCCAGAACACAAGACATTGCATCCCAAACCTACCCAGCAGGGATCACACTCACATGTGTATTCTCCAATCAGAACTACCACATTACCATGTAGGCATTCATGTTCACAAGCTAGTCCCATCCATCCATGCAAACAAGTACAATGAGGAGGATCACTCATAGCTGAGCAATCTCCAGTCCCACTGCAGTCAGGATCTCCTGGACAGTCTGGCGAGCAACAATCTTCATCTCGCCAACCTGGATTGCAGTAACACTGATGAATTGCTGTATTGCAGACACCATTCCCACAACAGTTATTGTCACTGGGACAGCCAGCTATGGAGCAGTGCTCACCACTCCAACCCACTTCACAAGAACAGGCTCCATTTTCACATGATCCATGGTCTGAACAAACAGTTCCACAGTATTCGCCAACATGGCAGCTATTGCACTGGCAGGTACCTTCCTGAGAACACACCCCTGCTCCGTTGCACTGTAGTGAGCAGCGTTCACCATGGAAACAGTCCTCACACATGCATTCTCCAAACAATGTACATTCACCATGTCCATTACAAGTTCCACTTCTGGTGCATTCATGCTCACATCGGTAGCCAACAAAGCCCGGGTCACAGATACAGTCGCCAGATCCAGTACACAGTCCATGTCCATTGCAGGTAAAGCTAGCCAAGCATGGTACCTGGCACCTGCTACCAAGATATCCATCATCACAGGTACATTCTTGGATTGTGTTGTCCCATGTGCCATGATTGCTGCACAAGGAAGAATCTGAGCAACTGCAAAGCAAAGGTTCTGAGCACAGTGTTCCAGAATCCCCTCTAAGATTACTGTTGTATCCTTGTCCACCTTCCACAACACGTCTGCCCGATAAGATAGGGAATGGATTTGGAGAAAAAGTTCTAATACGACCCCCTCCTCCTCCACCACCATATCCATAACCAATAGAACGAGAGCAATACTGACGGGATGCTCTTCCACCATTAGCTGAAAGTACACCCCACCCTTCTATAAAATCACTGTCGAGCCAGATGGATCCCCCACTGCCACCTCCTGATGAAGTCCCATCAGTCCCATCCATTTTCATATCACCTTCCACCTGAGACAGGACAGAGGAGATTAATTTGACAGCTGCTCCTCCACTTCCACCCAGGGAATGGCACCCTGAACCACCACCACTTCCTGCATAGATGGGCAGACAAGCTTCACCATAGACGTCACTGCCAGTAGTGCATCCTCCCCTATTCCCCATACCACCATGCCCAGCTCCGCCACCACCATAGCCACAACTGTAACCTCTTCCACGACCAGTCTGTTGCAGGTAGCCCAAACCAATGCCATCAATGTTCCCTTCAAGTTCTAACTTGAACCATCTGGTATATCCTGCGAGACTCTTCTCTGTGCGAACTAATCCTCCATATTCCACTTCCAGAACTCCAGACAGGAATAGACGAATTCCAGTTTCGGACTGGGTGCTGTAACTGCTGCTTCTTCCATGAAGGGTTCCGTCATTCCGCACATGAATGTCACCAAGACGATACTGACCCAGCTCTGCTGAGTTGGTTGAGCAGTTGGTGCATACTGAGAAGCCTGAATTGTAGAGATCAACCGTTCCACTGCAAACAAGGACTTGCAATCCGTGTATGCCACCCACTACTGAGAGGGTTTCAATCACTTCTAGGTAAAGTGGTACAACACAGATTCCCCTACGCTGTACTGATATGCTTGCAGTTGGTCTTGTCCTCCTGGCTTCAGGAGCTAGATGAACCTCTGTGTAGTCTGCAACAGTCAGTTCACCGGTTCTGTCGCCTTTAAGGGCATGAATAGTTCCATAACGCATAGACTCTTGAGAGCCCTGTAGAGTTGGAGGAAATGGAAAGAAATCACATAAAAGGTGACTTTCCAATAAATCACCAATCATTATAAGAAACCTGCTCTAAATTCAGATATGCATGGGCATACATGTTATCTATTACCCTGGAAAGAAATGGAAAGAAATGGAAAGAAATCACATAAAAGGTGACTTTCCAATAAATCACCAATCATTATAAGAAACCTGATCTAAATTCAGATATGCATGGGCATACATGTTATCTATTACCCTGGAAAGAAATGGAAAGAAATCACATAAAAGGTGACTTTCCAATAAATCACCAATCATAAGAAACATGCTCTGAATTCAGATATGCATGGGCATACAATATCTATTACCCATATTGGGGAGAATTCACTTTTTATATTCTCTTTCTTGGTATACTGGAGAGAACCCTGGACCATGCAGCTCAACATTTGACAGGAAATCTTTCTCTTGGAGACACCTATGAGTAAAACATACTATTTTCATTTTAAATTCTATGTAGAAATGACACATACGGAAGAAAACTTGGTTATAAAGTGGATCACAGATTTGATAAAAGAGCCACAATGACAAGAAATATCTGATTTAAAAAAAAGGCTTATCACATTTTGAGGTGCCCTTTTGGCTCTAAAATTTGACGAGAGGGTACAAGAACACAATTCGAGGGCGGGTAGGGCACATTTTTTGTGTACTGAAGGTATGCCAGATTGGTTGGTATTCTAATAATTCACTTAAACTTGATGCTCAGTCTAAAGTCAAGTTTAACAAAAGGAAATCTGATACTTCAGTCAAGCTTCCTTTTTTAAAACTCAATATCGGACCAAGGGTTGGATTTAAATTCCAGCAGAATACAGGCCATTCTGTTTCAAAAGGAGGTGGACACATGCCCTGCATACTTATAAAAGTCACAAATATACATTTCGAGATCACCAGCAGTTGCAAGACAGTCACATATTCTATTTTAGGGTGAATGTAGGTTCAAAATTAAAAAAATTATAAACAAAATCTACCTGCATATTTAACTTGGCTCCTCGCAGAAGAATGACAGCATCAAACTCATACTCAAGATCTCCTGTAAGGGTCACTGTGTGAGCACCACCTGAGTGATCATTGTTATCCACTTCTAACTCTCTACTTATATGGTCATCCTCCTCAATGTGTCTGTACACAGTACCTGGCCCCCCAGTCACTTCAGTGTGTGACCCTGCACCACCTACTGCTTGGACAGTGCCCCGAAACCTGTATGGTTCATTGATGTATACTGCAATGCGACCTCCACTTCCACCACCGTATCTTGATGATGATCCTACAAAATAATGAGACTTAATCACATAATGCTGAAAAACACTTCAAATTTGTCCTCAATAAGTATAAATGAAATCACCCGTGAAAAGGCATCAGACATTCCACACACAGTTACTATTAAAATCATTGGCAGAGGTATTCAAAGCATAAGACACATGTAGACGTACTTCTCAAATTGAAACTGCAGGATTTCCCAACCAAGATTTGAGGCTATCAAATGTGTATATTTTGACCCATTTATATTTCAGTTTAACCTTACTGTACTGGGGGCCTACAAAAATCGGTAGTATTGTTACCAAGTCAGGTGACCTTTTATGACTTCTTGTCAGCCCGAAAATGGAAGATTTCTGAGTTTTGTGTACAAAATGAATGGCAAACTGCATTTCCTCATGTTCCTACTTTATCACCTATAATTTCTTCTCTAAGTTTTATCATCTATTTTAACTGAATATTTTTTCATATAATACCAACAAAACAAAACAAACAAAATTAAAAAGCTAAAGTTGAAAAACAATAGAATACATAAGAATTGAAATCACTTTCAAAATTTAGTCTTATGTGATAATGCTTTTAAGGTTTAGAAAAACTTCTTGCCTTGAAATTGTACCTCCAAGGACTTTTTTACTTGATTATCAATATAAATGTATATTTTATGAATATAATTTATAGTATTAAATAAAAAATTAAGATTTACATAAAAATAACAATATATTTGTGTTCTTTACACGATTCTCAAGGTCTGTGCAAAATTTCGCAGCGATCGGTCATATCGCAACCGAGATCAGATGGGGGTGCCTCTGAGCCCACCCCCCCCCCCCCTTCCAGTGAGAGACAAGCTTGAAATAGCCCAGTGCAGTAAGGGTTAAACCCAAAGATACAAAGGTAGCATCTTTTAGCCAAATTTGAACTGAAAATTTGGAACAAATGGATGCTTCTTTATAGACATCTGTATTTTATCTGTGAATACTGACGTCATTTATCATGGAATATCAAATTTTAAAGAAGGTGAATTACAAAACAGAAACCATAATTAAAAACAAGAAATCTTATTAGATGACTAAAAAGACTTAATGTCAAGAGTGTAAATTTTCAAATGTTACTGTAGATTTTCACATTGCATTTAAGGGGAAGCTGTCTGAGAGATATATTGAATTACTGACTTGGACCCTAAAGAAATCATATTTTTGTTTTTACTAGCAACATTACAAAGTATTACCATGTGGTTTAACTTAAGCTATCTTCATGGTAGTTTTAAACTTTACTTTAAAGTTAAACAAGAATGAGAATTCAAATGGGACCAAAAAACTAATGTTTGTAATTTTGAGCAGCTTGTAGTTTGTAACTTTGAGGAGTCATTGTTAATACTGTAGACAGTGCAAACTGTGCATAGAATACATTAAAACTTGTAACTGCCCATAAGTTCAATGTAACTGGAGAGGTTAACGGTAACAACAAGCTGGAGAACTTCAAAGTTAATTGCATCCACATTGCCACCGACACTGCTGCTCCTTGTTTTTGTGTTAACTGTAAGAATTGCTCATGGCTTAAAACTTCAAGTAAAGTTAAAGTTTTGGGACTCTCGGGTGAACACCAAGAAACTATGTGTAGTATTTACAAGTTTAATTAAACCACTAGAATTTTTAGATATTTCCTACTAGTATTACGGTAACATAATTTCAAATTATGAAAGAGTCTGCATTAAGTGATCAGAATTATGTGATATCTTACCACTGAATCCTCTCGCACCATTAGCAACAACCTCTCCATGACCTCGGAATATATTAGTCTTCAGTACCAGACTCCCACCACTTCCACCACTTCTATAGGAGGCACTTAGATCAAAGGCATTTACTGATATGGTACCATCACAGACTGTTATCTACAAATCAAAGAAAAAAGCAACATCCAAATAAAAGACACACTATTATATTTTAATAGTTATTTCACCATTAAAATACACTAGAAAAGACATATCCTCATGTTCAAACACCTCACATCCTAATGAGAGGATATCCAGGCACCTTGCTGAAACTTGAAAAATCTCAAGCAGACAGCCCCCCCCCCCCCCAGCATGCCTCCTGAAAAAAACAATCTGTATCATTAGCTTTTTACAATGTAATTATTTCATTATGATTTAAATAAAATGATCCACATATTGAATTCAAAATAAATACCTAAACTAATCCAATGTGGAATAGAAAATATTTGCACTGCTTACCCCACCAATGTTGAGATGAATAACACCACCACCTCTGCTCACCACACTTCCTCCACTACCAGGCAAGCTGGGGTTGAACAAGTCACCATATGCTGAACCTCCATTATTCCCACCTTTAAAACAATGAAAATCCATAAAATACCATGGAACCTCACTATAAAGAACAATGTTATGACACACTCTCAGTATAACAACATAATTTTGCAGGTCCAAATTCTTTGTATTCTACTGATCTTAAGCCCATATATAGCAAAGTTTCGATATAACAACATAATTTCCTTGGTCCCAAGGAGAAACAAGATTCCGCTATATATCATTTACATGGAGTGGAGTGGTGCAATAAAACAATGTTAACCTGCTGAACTAGATGAACTGTCAACAATTGTATAAACACCCTATAACTCGGCAGGGCTTGAAGAAAAGTGTGTGTTATTCTAAAATCAATTCAACATTTAGAGAAGGATTTTTAAATTTGCAAACAGGATAACACTAATCAAATTACTATAATCTTTATAAGAATAGAAATGACTAAGCAAAGAAAGATGTTACATAAACCAACCTTTACAAACAACTGAGGTGATTTCTACCCTTGGAACTAGGAACATTCAACATTTGATATATTATTAACAAAATAATATTTTGTACGAAATTGATGTTTTAAATTATTGCTTTTCTTACCTGGAGAGCCATGTCCTGCACCTTGGGCACCAATTCCAGCACCAGGGCCCATTCCAGCAGAGTGACCTGATCCTACAGAGGTCAAGTGGCCATCATTCTCAACACTGATATCACCTGCATTGATGTTGATTTTCTCACATTCCACAATGATGGATCCACCTTTTCTCAAATTCAAGACACCGGTATCCACTACTGGTTCAGTAGATGAGAAAGTAAAACGAAGAATGCCTAGATTGTTGACATGAATGATGCCAACATCTAGACGGCTGGTGCTTGAAGTGTCATAGGGTTCATCTACATACCATTCTGAGCTGGGTAGAAGGAGAGAAGTAAAGGCCATTCCACCAAATTGAAGTTCTCCATTCCTCTCTACAGTAAGTTCCTCTACTCCTGAGAGCTGTCCTTCAACCAGGATCCTCTCTGTCAGGATGATGACAGTTGTTGGGAGGACAAGGTCACCACCCCAATCCACAAAAAAACCACAAGGAGCATCTAGGTAGGTGTGTGTGGATTCTACAATGTTGACAAAAACTCGTTGCCTACTCTGAACACGTATTGTACCTTTCTTATTGCCTGTCAGCTCATGTATGATTACAGTGATATTAAGGGAAGTTTCTGGGTGGTAAAAATGGAGGTAAGAGTAGCCTTCCACCTGGACTTCATCAAATTCATAGAACCAACGATCTTCTTCCATAACAACTACTGGATGATCAACATCAATTGCTCCATTATCCACCATCAATTTGCTATGTTCTGGTTTTATGGTGGTGATGTTCAGGGCAGGATCATTATATTTCAAGTCTCTGTACTGAGGGCCTCTTCTTGATTCATATTTGTATACTGTTCCCGCTGCTCCATGCCCGGCACTGCTTCCAGAAAAGCCCCCTCTGCTGGTGTAGAGACCACCAAAGTTGTTCTGATAATCAATGTGTACTGCCATTCTTCCACCAGCTCCACCTGCCCCATACCGAGAACCATTGGCCCCGCTGGTCCGTATCTCACCATGACCTGTCATGTTCAGTGCTTGAATCAAGATGCTACCTCCGCTTCCTCCTCCTGCATCAAGTGCTCCAGTGGAACCATCCGCAGAGACCAGACCATTGATGTGGATCACCTTGCCGACAACCCAAAGGAGAGAGCCTCCCCCGGAACCACCGGACCCATAGTTGCTGTTGCCACCCCCACTTCCTAGCTGAATTGGGTTGAAAACAGATCCATATGAATTATCTTGATTTGTGGATGGATTCCCGCCTATTCCTCCATGGCTAGCACCTGAACCTTGAGAATTAACAGTTTGCCCTGCTCCAGGTCCCATTCCACCTCTATTCCCTCGTCCATCCAGACTTAGAATACCTTCACTCTCCAAGTCAGCAACATCAGAGTATATGGATCCACGTTTCATTTGGAAGACACCTCGGAACTTTATTTCCAAAAATGCCACATCAACAGTTAGCTCATTCTCAATTTGATTGAAGTCGATGTTGCCACCTTGTTTGATGTAGAGGCGAGGAACTGAGAAGTTACCATTTGAAGTTATATGTACATACTCCTGCCTTTCAAGAAGAGCAGTTTGGGCAGTTGACCACACTATTACATTACCTCCAGCTTCAATGTAGAGATCATGAACTCCAGTCATCAGACCACGGATATCAGTTCTGGTGCCATGCAAATGGACTTCTGAAGGGAAAACTATCTCAGCACCAAAATCAACTCGGAAGCTACAAGGTGCTTCTGTGTGATTGGTCTCAGATTCCACTACCTCAGCATACAAGGTTTGATTTTGTCTCAGATGTAACTGCCCTGTTCGATCACCAATAAATCGATGTGCTGTGACTTGGACTTCTGTGTTGTTACTGGGGTGATACACAACCAGTCGGGCTAGGCCAGTTAGTTCAAGTTCATCTAATTCATAAAAAGTTGTGTTGTCCTCTCGGATCATTGTAGCAACAGGGACATCAATATTATTATTATCAACATGGAGATATGTGTGGTCCACAACGAGCAAGGTGGTGTTCAATGATTTGATATACTTGCTCTTGCGATATTCCAAAGGACGCAAGTTTTCTTCCTTGTATATTGTACCTGCTGCAGCTCCTCTGAGATTAGTGCTACCCCTGCCTCCAAAATCAGTGAATTGACCACCATAGGTATATCTCCATCTACAGAGTATGGCCACTCTACCACCAGCTCCACCACATCCCTGCCCTGAACCATGGCCTCCTTGCACATTGATTTCACCATGGCCAGTCATGTTTGTGGTTTCGATAATAGCACTTCCCCCACTTCCACCACCTGCATTTTCACCCCCGTTCAGTCCTTTCAGAGAAAACAATCCATTCAGTTGAAGATAATGTCCTATGGTCCAATGCAGAAGGCCACCACCTTTTCCACCAATTCCACGCCCATTACCTCCACCACTCCCAAGGTGAAATGGTTTAAACATTGAGCCATATGGCTGGGAGACCAAGGTGACATCAACTCCTCCTCCTTCTCCACCATGTGCAGCACCATATCCAACACCATTCTGACTGAAACCTGCCCCTGGTCCAGACTCAGCATCATGTCCTCCACCATCCAGATGAAAGGTACCAGTACTTTCTATCCAGGCATAGGAAGAAAACAACTTTGCTTCATTCATGAAAAGCTGCCCACCATACTTCACCCTCATTTCACTTGATTCTAAACTCATAGGAAAAGTGATCCTCGTGAAGCCGACTGTACCGCCTTCCTTCACAGTTACAGTTGCAAATGCAAAACTGCCCAAAAGGGTAATATTGACGAACTGTCTCTGCATCCACAAAGCAGTATTTCCTGTTGATTCAAATATCATCATGGCCTTGTCTTCAATGTAGAGATGGTGTACTCCTGCAATGAGTCCTTTAATTGTGCTGTTTGTTCCATGAACATGGAATTCTGTAGGTAGGACTAGAACTGCACCAGGATCAATGATGTAATTGCAGGGAGCATCTGTCTTGTTTGTTTCTGTCTCTTCTACCTCAACGAATGCTGTTTGATTTGTTCGGAGATGCAACTGCCCTGTGCGATCACCTATGAAGAGATGGACAGTGATGTTGACTTCAGTTTCATTATCAGGATGATAGATTAGGAGTCTTGAAGAACCAGTGAGTTCCATCTCATCAAAGTAGTAAGCTACAGTAGCTTCTTCACTGATCATTGCAGCAGGTGGAACAAGATTTCCATCATTATCACTGTGAAGAAATTTGTGATCAACATCAAGATATGTATTGTTGTGTACCTTATCTCGCTTGAGGATGCGGTAAGGAAGAGGACGCAGATTCTCCTCTTTATAGATAGTTCCACCTGCACCGCCATGACTTAATATTTCATTATTATCTCCAAGGCCTCCATGATCGATGAATTTTCCTCCAAACTGATAACGCCACCTGCAGTGAATCCCTGCTCTACCTCCTGCACCTCCTCCTCCACGTCCAGTGCCATTACCACCACTCACATCAATCACACCATGGCCGGTCATATTGGTTGTCTCTATCAGGAGTCCCCCACCGCTGCCACCCCCTGCATCTGTACCTTCACCATTCCCCCCACGGAGTGCCAGTTCTCCATTCAATGACAGCCGTTCAGCCACCTCCCAATGCAGATATCCACCACCAGAGCCACCAGTACCTTGACCGTTGCCACCCCCACTACCAATGAAGAGTGGTGTGTACACAAAATCATAAGGCACACCTCCATAATCTGGTGGAGGTCCTCCTCCCTGTCCTCCATGCCCTCCACCTGTGCCTACTTGATCTTTGGTAGTAATTCCTGCACCTAATCCATTCTCTGCAATATGGCCTCTTTCATCCATGTGGAAATTTCCCTGACTCTCAACCCATGCAAAGGTAGACTTGATATCAGCAGTATTCATATACAATTGACCTTTGTATTTCACTCGAAATTCATTGACAAAGAGTCCAAGGGGATGAGTGATCTGCCAGAAATTTCCTTCTGAATTCCTTTCAACTGTAAATGTAGAAAAGCTGAAATTCCCTTTTGGAGTGATGTCCACATATTGCAGGTTTTCAAGTACTGCTGTCTGTGCTGTCGACATAAATACTGCAATTCCTCCTTCAGCAAGGCTTAGGTGATGAACGCCTGTTACGAGTCCTGCAAACCATGATCTGGTCCCAAGGATGTACACGGTAGTAGGAAAGACAATTTCACTACCAGCATCTATTTGGTAACTGCAGGGTGCAATGGTTTCATTGCTTTGGGATTCCACAAACTCTACATAGATGGTCTGGTTCAGACGGATGTTCACAAGGCCAGTTCTATCACCGAGAAACTTGTGAATGATGACCGTCACATTCTCAGCATCTTCTGGGTGGTAGAATCTTACATTAGCATGTCTGGTAACATGCAGCTCATTCAGTTCCCAATTTGCCAAATTTCCCTCAGAAAGCATGGTGAAGATCCAGGAGGCATGTTGGTTTTCATTGTCCACCTCAACATATCGATGATCAGCCACGATAAAAGATGAATTTGTGTCTTTGCTGTACTTGATGTCTGCATATTGTGGCCCCCTGTCATTTTCTTCCACATATACAGTACCAGCAGCACCATAGCCTTCACGAGCACTCTTACCCCCAGCATTCTGAAAGTTTCCAGGAAACAAGAATGATTTTCTTGCATGAATAGCAATACGTCCACCAGATCCACCAAAGCCATGTCCTGATGATGCAGCGTTACCTCCTTGAGCATTGATTTCCCCATGACCATCAAAGTCAGTGACCGCTATCAAGATTCCTCCCCCACTTCCACCACCAGCATGGGCTCCAGTTCCATGCAATCCTGCTACATAGATAAAGCCATCAATCTGCATTGTCTTTCCATTTATCCAGTGCAGTTTTCCTCCACCTGCACCTCCAACTCCACCACCATTCCCACCACCGCTTCCCACCTGCAAAGGCTCATATAAAGAACCATAGGCAAGGCCACCTTCTATCGGTTCTGGTCCACCGCCAGCACCTCCATGTCCTCCACCAAGACCTATTCCATTTCCAGTAGTTGTCCCTCTACCCGGACCTAACTCTGCTCCGAACCCAGTTCCATTCAGATTCAGGTATCCTTCACTCTCAATGATTGCATCTCCAGTGTGGATGTTGCCTCTGTTCAGATATACTACTCCATGGTACTTGATGGTAAGTTTACTGGCTGTAAGTGTGAAATCTGATACAAGTTCCTGGAACTCAATGTGGGAATCTTTCTGGATGATCATTTGGCTAAATGTTATGTTTCCTGGTTCTGTAAGTGACTCATAAGAACCATTTCTTAAGAACGCAGTTGTGGCTGTAGAAGAAAAGATCACACTTGCTCCTTCAGCCACATAGAGATCAAGAATACCTGTTAGGAGTCCATTGACAGTTGTTCTGGTTCCCAACATTATGAATGTAGATGGACAAATTAATTCAGCACCAACATCAATGAGAACACTGACAGGTGCTACAGAAATACCACTTTCAGATTCCACATACTCATTGTATACTGTCTGACCAGATCTTAGGTGAAGAAGGCCTGTGCGATCTCCAATAAACTTATGCACAACCAGTGTAGCATTTGGTTCATGCAGCCACATTGTCACATAATTTTTAGTCTCTAGTTCATCAAATTCAAAGTAAGCTGTACCATTGTCATTCTCTATGACGGTGGGTAGAAAGTGATTTCGGTTTTGGTTATCAAGGAGAAGCTTGGTATAGCCATCTTCCCAGGAAGTCAGGTTATCATCTCCAAGCATTGCCCTTCTGTAGGTCAATCCCTGGTTGGTGTCTGTGTAGTAAACTGTTCCACAGGCTCCATTGGCTTCATAACTCCCTATCCCACCAAGTGCTTTGTACGATCCGGAGTATTCCCTCAGCCAAGAGACATGTACTGCAATCCTACCACCAGCACCTCCATTCCTTGTTCCATTACCACCATCAGCAGAAATGGTTCCATGGCCTGCAAAGGTTAGTGTATCTATCCAGATACTACCTCCACTTCCCCCTCCACCGATGGATAGAGCATCAGCATTACCCCCTTCAGCAAGGATGAATCCATCGATGTGTAGGTGGTTGCCCACTTCAAGCCTGACTGTACTACCACCGGAGCCACCACTGGAACCTCCACCACCACTCCCAGGATGAGAAGGGGTTATGTAAGAGCCATATGCCATACCTGTAAAAGATCAAAAGGGAACATAATCAACTTGTGCAAATAACAGCAAACTAAGGTGTCTCCTGTCATACTTGCATAATATGACATGAAATGGAAATCAAGGCAAAATACAACCACTGACCACAGCCTATTGAATATTTTCAAAAGTGCATTGCCCCTTAAGATACTACATGTAAATACAGCGAGACTTACTTTTATAAGATAACTCTATAGGAATGAACTTCAAGTTGTTCTTGTATATGTTGACAATTGAAGACATCAATGGCATGCAAGCAGACTACAAAAATGTGTATCCTTGGAAACCTCAATTCTTACAAGCATACTTTCCAAATTAGGTCATAGTTTCCTTCTCAAAACAAAGAGTACTAACGTGTGAAACACTAATTTACAGTACAAATATGAAAATAAAGTCATATACATGTACGGAAAATAATTTTTCTGATGGGTAAATCATATATTTACATGAACAATTTATGAAGAACATAGATGTAATAAATGACATTAATAATATGATTACAAACATACCATACGTGTAATTGAAATGATTAGCACTTCCACCATATCCACCATGTCCAGCGCCAATCCCTCCTCCGGGGGCTTCAGTACCAGCACCTGGACCTTCCCCAGGTCCTGGTCCTCTTGCTGACACATCCAAGCGTGCCTCTCCTTCTATGGTGAGGTCATTGACTGTCATTTTAAGAGAATCTGCTGTGATGTAGGATTGGTAGTGCATGACGATGGATGCAGAATCCAGTTCCAGGTGGGTGGGGCTGATAAATCCAGACTGAGATTCTAACTCAAGATGGCCTACCCGAATATGACCTGTAACAAGGAGGGCAATTATTCAGAAGCACTGATAATACACATGTATTTATATTCAGTGTTGTTTGTTTTGCATGAATTCAAGGCATTGACTGAAATTCTTTGAGAAGGCTGGGTGATCTTAATGCAGGTGGTTACATACCTTTTTATATCATAAACAATGCCTACAGAAATTAACCTCTCAATCAGCATAAACAAGATGGTCACTTTATTAACAAATCAACCCACTAAACAATCAATCCACCTAGCAGTTAAATCCATTCATCTACTGATCAATCCATGAATTAACTAATTGATTCATCCACTTGTTCATCCAGAGATTCATTAATTCATTCGTTATCATACATCCTTTCCATCTATTCTTCTGTCTACTGATCCATCCATCTACTGACCCACTAATAAATCCATCACTTTATAAACCAGACAAAACAACTATTCAATAAACAATCACTTAAGAAATTAACAAATCACCACATCATTCCATTTACCAGCCAATCCCAATCTCACCATGAATTAACAAAAGAATCCATCAAGTTATCCATCCATACATTAATCCATTCATCACCTACTCACCATGCATCCATCTACATGTACTTGTTTAGCTACCAATATAACACTCACTCTATCAATCATGTCAATGCAAGACAGAAAGTTTTTTTTGGTACCTTCCTTGGATGACGAAACAAAGGTGCCATTGCTGACATGACGATTGGTAGCATGGTGCCCAATCTCCATCCTCTTTCCATCTCCAATAGTCAGGTTATAAACACCCACCATGATGCCATCAAGGAAAAATGGTGGGCTGTAATCTCCAATTATCCTAAAATCAGCTGCTAGATAAACAGAAGCATCTTGACTGACATGAAAATTTACAGGTGGGACTGAACGTCTGCTTACAGCAGATGTATATTCAATGAAGAACGTTTGATTGGGTTGGATGTATAGCAGTCCAGTGGCATCGCCTTGGATGGTTAGGATTGACAGCTGAGGAGATTCACCTACATCTGGCAAAAGCTGGAGTATGATCTGTGATTCATAAAAAGCAGGTAGTAAAGTACAGACTGGTCTAGAGATTGGATGATCTAAATATCATCGCTATTTTCACAAAATGGCCTATATGTATATACAGTGCTCTAGCCTATGCACGTATGTCAGCTAGAAAAACCAATGAAAACATTTTCAACAGTGCATATTTTTTATTCCTTAACTAAGAAAGCTAAAACTATTAAACACAAAATAATAATAACCTTACAAACTGAACTTGCAGTGGTACAATATTTCCTTACCCCTCCCTGTAAAGTGACTTCGTCAAAAGCATAGGGAGCATTGCTGTGGATAGAAAGACCCACATAGAGATTCCGTGGGTTGGTTTCTTGCAGGACGAAAGGCTTTGGTGGATCAAAACCTTGGTTATCAAGATAGAGTCTGGTCCGGGCTGTTCCATTCCTGTACTCCTCCACATACACTGTGCCGGTACCTCCATGGTCCCCTCCACCAGCACCAACGGCAACTAAGGCACCCCGGTACTCATCCTTGTCTGTGATGTGGACAGCGATGCGCCCCCCTGCTCCTCCACCAGAGGACTTGTCTCCCTGTCCTCCTGATGCTGTAGCACGTCCATGACCTCTTATGTGAGCTTTATCAAAAGACAGATCAAAATCAATTCCAAGACCATATGTGTAAAAGTATGAGCAAATGCCCTTCTGGCTCTCAAAGATACAGTATGGAGGTGTTTGAACTAAACAGATTGATGTGCTGCAGCATGAGAAAGTAACAACATTCATGTCAACTAAATGTACATGTAGCATATAGGATATGGACTTTCTAAAGTAAATGGCCACTAGACTGCAGCGCCATTAAGATTGATTGAAAAACATATGCAAAATATTTTGGGACGACACTAAGACACAAACATTAGTACTGCAATGCAAGTCACTAGACACTGGTCATCCAGGTTACAAGTTATTGTATATTTTAGATTATGGTGAAATTTGCTTGCAGCACAACTATTTTTGTGCAACCCTCCACGCTATTCAACATGTGGGCACTGTGGCACATTAATACTGGAAACTTGTAGATTGCAATGTGTAATGACAAGGAATAGCTCTGAAACATGAACATCAAAAGGGGGAAAAATTATAATGCATTCATTATGGATACAAGAGCACATGGTTGAGAGGTGAAATTAAGGGGAATAGTGAGGACAGCCAACTCTTTGTGTTCCAAATTACACACCTGTTGTGATCCAAATGGCTCCACCACTACCCCCTCCTGCAAGATTAGGTCCAGAAAGACCATCTGCATCCATGATGCCATCCAGCTGGAAGATAGATCCCACACGGATACGGATGTGCCCACCTCCACGGGGACCAGGGTTGCCTGAATAGTCAGCTCCTCCTCTAGATCCAGCATCGATGGGCTCATAGAGAGAGCCGTACACAGTGCCACCTTTACAATCAGTAGCTAATGGAACCAAAGATGAACAGCAAAAGTATATTTCCAAAATCATATAAAAAAGAAGCATGTCAGAAATGCAGCCTATTATACAAATAATTAGTTATTTACTATGAGTAGGACAATGCAAATAATATAACATGACAGTCAGTCCTGTTTGAATAATTTTCAACATAACACACAGTCTAAGAGCAGAGCTTTTAACCAGTAGAAGACTTGACCCTGCACCAGACTTTACTTACAAGAGCATGACCCTCCTCTTGTTGCATGACCAGCTCCTGCACCAGGCATCAGCCCGCTTCCTGGACTGCCATTCTCCAGGCCTCGCCCGGAACAGTCCAAGGTGGCTTCGGTCTCAAGTTTAAAGTAGGATGATGTGATGTTGAAAAACTCTGCACTGCATATTGAGGCCCATTTTATGTCCTTTAATCAAGAAAACACAATATTATGAAAATTGCCTCAATCACAAAAGGAACTGAATGCACTGAGTGCTGAAATGTGATTGCATGAAAAGTGTTACAATTTGTTTAATTTCCTCTTGCTATTCACAATTTTACTATCCTCTTGGTCTATTTCATTAGACTTCCAGTAGGAGATATGCAATTTAATTTGAAATGAAACAAGAACTACCAGAAATAAACAAACCACAATCTACATAACTGATACTTAAAATAAAGGGAGAAAGACAGGTGCTTACCAAAGCGCCGACAGAGAAGGTGGCTCCAAGAGGTGGTGAAAAATTGATGGACGTCTTTGATCCAAACTCCAGGCTTGAAAAGTGGAAAGTACCAGGATCATCTAATTGAACGAATTCACCATCCACCTTGAAAGCAGTGTGAGCACTGACACCTATGTTTACCTCTCTACTTGGCGATATCCTCAAGTGCCTCACACCAAGAAGTTGACCATCCCACAAGAAGGCAGGACTACCAATGCCAACAACATCCACCGTCGTGGCAAGCTCTGCTACACCATCTGGGTCAATCCTAAGATTCACTGGCAGTTTCATGCTTTTTGTCTCTCCCTCAATGACATCGTAAGTATGGGTTTGGTTTCTGTGTATATGTATCAAGCCAGTGAGGTCACCAAGCAGATCTGGGGTGGTCAATGTCTGCAGAAGCCCATTGTTCAAGAGATCTAGTGATGCATTGTTGTTTATATGAATCTGGTCGAAGTAGTAATGACTGACCTCTGTTTCTCTAAGGGTGAAGTAATGTACCCAAGACCTGCGCTGGTTGTCTATGAGAAGCTTAGTCTGTGGGTAGCCTTCAAAGAGATGGTGAAGGTAAACAGACCCAGGACTACCATGACATCTTTGTGTGTCATCATGTGGATTTCCTTCACCACCACATGCTTCATACAAACCTTGATAATTGTTGACTGCTGTAGTGTACACAGTGATGATCCCGCCAGAACCTCCACCAGCTGTCTGGCTACCACTCCCTCCATGAGCTGTTACTTTTCCTACACCATCAAATTCTGCTACTGATAGATGCACAGATCCTCCACTACCACCCCCACTTCCAGAGGCCCCGGTGGAACCATCAACTTTCAACTCACCATCAAGCCTGAAGGTGTCTCCTACTACAATTTTCATGTATCCACCACCTTTTCCACCTGCCATATTGTTTGTTCCATCACCACCATCACTACCACGTTCTTCCCCTTGGTAAATACTTCCATAGAATGCACCACCACTCCCATCAGTTTCTGCTGATTCTGTGCAGGCATTCCCACCAAGGTTGGCATGTCCGGCACCACCTGCACCATTAGTTGATGATGCAGGTGCACCCTGACCTAAGCTAGAAGACATCTGATCATCGGGTCTATCTTCTGCGCTGCAGGTCATGAGTGCTCCCTTCTCAATGTTGACAAATGATGCAAGGAGCTCTATATGCTCCGCCGATATGACAGAGTTATACCTCGCATGGAGATCAGTCACAACAAATCGCAAGCCCAAGTCTGCTGTAAAGTACATTGATGAATCTGTCAGAAGCTGAACGATGCCATATGTGAAGTTTAATGGCTCAGTGATCTGCACATATTCCCCGTTCTCCAGCTTTGCAGTGTGAGCATCTGATCTGAATTGTACATGTGAGTATTGGTTTACAATCATGTTCCCCACATTGGTCAACCTCCCATCAATGTCTAAAGATGCATTTCTTCCACTAACAGTTTTGACACCAAGCCCTAGGACATGCAGGGTAGGAGCAAAGACCATCTCTGATTGGCTGTCAATGACGAAGTTGACAGGCGTCTTGCCTATAGTTGGTGTAGACTCTACAACCTCTATGAAGAATATCTGTCCTGTGTGAGACTGAAGGAGACCAGTACGATCCCCCACAACTTTGTGAATCACTAACTCTGCAGGCACCGACTCATTGATATGAAGAGAGGACTGTCTTGGAAGGTGGATCTCGTCAAACTCGTAGTAAGTTCTACCTTCATCTAGCATCACAAACTGGGAATGAGGCCTGTTCTGGTTGTCAATAAGTAGACTTTCGTGTGGTGATCCGTTCTGTGGCTGCCAAAGATAAACTGTGCCACTCCCACCACCCCTTGGTTGCTGAAAGTCGTTTGTTGCGTGGCCACCTAGGGCATTGTAGAAGCCATAGAATAGATTGGTGATGTTGGTGTAGATAGCAATGCGACCTCCAGAACCACCTCCACCACTACCTGTCCCAGCCCCTCCATTCACACCTATTTCACCACTTCCTGTACAAAAAGAAAAACACTTATATATATCATGCCCATTAACAATAAGACAAACAAGCAGTTCTCAAATTATGACTTTTGAAAGTACAAATGAATGCCAATTTCATCTCCTGGGAGATACAGTAGAAGGACACTAATGCATATGACTGATACAATAATACCCTCCTGCCTCATAGTAAAAGAATCTGTTTCTAAATTCAGTCTAAGAGAAAGAGTTAAGGGAGATGCTGGCCAATTTTTGAAAGACTTCCTCACCAGTATAGAAATATGCCTCTTCCTCTCCTTGCTTTTGGCTGTTGCCTTGACTTTACCTCCTTTGACATTTGCTGTGCGCTTTTCGTCAATGATGTAGATTTAGGGGTAGGGTTGCAATTTGTTTTTACTTTAGGTTCAATATAAGGGTTAGGGTTAGGTAGAGAGTTTGGTCCTAGGTTAAAGTCAGAAATTTTGTTATTGTACGGGAGTGACTGCAGAGCAATTGTCGATGGAGCATGTGCCATACAGCCAGACAACCTTTTAATTGGATAATGAAAGGCATGCTCACCTGTAAAGAAGTATGCCTGAACAATGACACTTCCTCCACTGGCTCCACCATCAGCCCCACTGACTAACACAGTACCATCTACTACCATCTCATTAGATATGATGTGTACCATACCTGGTGGTGGAATATACAAAGAAACATCTTTTGTAGACCAACTATGCATGAGCTTTAATAATTTACATATCTAAAATCTTTTGGAATCAAGAGACAATGTAAGTAATTCTGCTCCCTGGAAGAAACAGGAAACTGACTTACTATGTGGAACACTTCACACACAATGAAACAATTTTGCAGTATAACACATTGCTTTCAATGGAGATTAGAAGTACAGAGTCCCTTGTGGGGTATCATTTTTGCATACCCATGCTTATGTTGCCGCAGTTAAAAGAGAAATGAAAGGCCATGTCAATCAGTTTGGATCCTTAATTATCAAAGAAGAATATGCACTACAACTGCTTATCTGTCAAAGTCCAGGGAATGAAACATTGACACAGTATTGTCAAACCAATAGCCTATGAGAAGCAGGTGGTTCCTGCATTAAACCTATGGGAATGAGGGAATTCAGTTTCAGTTAACATTGTCTATTCATTTTTATTTCTTAAAGCTTTTATTAATATCATGCGCAAACTGATGTCATTACCTCCTCCCTTTCCTCCATCTGTGCTGGCAGCGCTGCCTCTCCTTGTTGGCCAGTAGATGGAGCCATATGGATGCCCACCAGGTGTAATACCGTTAACACCAGTCCCACCGAAAGATCCATGTCCAGCACCAGCATCTGCATTTAATGCAATTCCCTCTCTTTCTGTTACAGTTGATTCAGACCTTTCAGTACCTGAGCAGGTAATAACAGATCCAATCTCAATATCCAATGAATTGATTTCTGCAATAACAAAGTCGGCAGAAAGTGTTGCACCAAACTTGGCATCAAGTGACCCCAATTCAAGAACTGCTCCCATGTTGCTTTCAAACTCCCATCGGCTGCCAGCGTAGAGCTCAGTGCTACCAAAAGTGAACTGACCTGAAGTAGTTGTTGTGATGTCATCAGTGTCAGCTACAGCAGTGGCTGATACTTTCATAGTACGACTTTCTGTGATGACAAGGTCATGTACCCCTAGCATCCTTCCACGAAGATCAAGAGCAGTATGCACAGACCCTTTACCTGCTATGAATGTCAAAGGTGAGAAAATAACTGTGCCTCCATCATCAATGTTGAGATTGATATTGACAGTTGTATGGGTTCGATTCTCACCCAGGGTCTGTTCATAGAGTACTGTGTGGTTCGCATGGATATGAAGGAGTCCTGTTCCATCTCCTTCTACCTTTCTTAAATCTATCTTTCTGGTTTGATCATCATTAGGAAGGTGGAAGAGAACATTGTTATTCAGATCCAGGATGTCAAGATGACCTTCAGTCCAGGTTTCGTTAAGGGTAAAGTACAACAGAGACTGACCATTGCTGTTGTCAACCATCAGTTCATCTGTGTAGTCATCGTCTTTGTACTGTTTGAAGTATATTGATCCAGGACCACCATAACCACCATTACCGCTTCCCCCTGCAGCGCTGTAGGTTCCATGATACAGGAAAGATGCCATTGGTAAGATATGTATGGCTATGCGCCCTCCTCCACCACTTCCACAGTTGGTAGAAGAGGAGGATCCACCTGATGCTGATATGAGACCGTCACCACTAAGATCACGTCTTGCATTAATCCACACACTTCCACCGCTTCCAGCTCCATGAGTGGAGTCCTGTCCATTGGCCTCTAGGCTACCATCAATCCTGATGTCATCGCTATTGACTGTGATCACGGCACCTCCATACCCACCCTCACTGCCTTCACCTTGGGTTCCATACATGGAGGGTTCGTAAATTGTACCAAAGGAAGGCATAGCTCCATTGGAATCCTGACTATTACCAACACCCCCTGGGCCTCCATAGCCTCCGCCACTGCATATTCCGTCCATGTTATGACGTTCATTGACCATGCTCCTACCACTGACACTTAACACAGCTCCTTCTTCAACAATGAGTTCATTGGTCATTATATTAAAGAAGTCCACAGCCACAAGAACACCTATCTTCAAATGGAACAGCCCACCTCTGATAACGAAGCCTTCCGCAGTCGTAAACTCTGAACCTTGTTTAAGAGTCAAGGATGTAAAGAAGAACTCTCCTGGTGCTGAAAGCGGTACAAAGCTACTCTCATTTCTGCTAATGATGGTGGCACCATCAAGAAATTCGAGCTTGCTGTTTTCTTCCACAACCACATATTCCACAGCAAGCTGCCCAGCCACAACCAGAGATGTTTGATCTATGGACAGCTTTCCAGGGAATGACAGGATGGCTCCTGTTTCAACCTCAAAGTTACATTGTGTCAAAGATGATGTGTTACTTGGTAGTGATGTATCAACTTCTATCAGGTGACCACTCCTAACTACCAGGGTGGCTGTTTTGTCTCCTGTCATGGCTCGAACTTCTAAGGATGCGGTTGGGTGACCAAGCTCTAAGAATGCATACCCTGAAGGAAATTACAAGAAATAAAGGACATTAGTGTAACATAATCATCATCACACTTAACTGGAAAAGAAAGGAAGAAGAGTTTCAAAGTGTTTTCATAGTTTTTAAGGTTTACATGAAGTCATTTCATAATCAAAATACAACATCAGACATGAAAAAAAATAATTAGAATCATCAAAGTATATAATCATGCTTATCAATATACCAGTATTTTTATCTAAAGAAAATAAAGACTTTATAGCAAATGCAACATGTACATTTTTATTTCACTTTTATGTCTTTACAGTATTTAGGTGATTTGGGAAAGAGAGGACTAATATGAATATAAATGATAAACAACACCTCTATGACCGGGGATAATAATATATATCCTGCGCCATGAGCATCTCTCATGATGGATACCGGCGCAATACAAATGTTCATATTATTATTATTATTTTTTACCTTGAATATCTAGGGAATGAAATGCAAAGTCCCTAATGCCCTGATCAGATCTCAGAACAGTAAAGGCCTGCTGAGGAGTGCTACTTGTTTGATATCCATCAACAACCACCCTATATCTTGGAATGTCACTCAGCTTATCTACAAGGTATGTTGTTCCTGCTGCACCACTGTAGGTCTCTGGACTGAAGATGCTGCTTTGTCCCCCTCTGGTGTCATAAGTACCTACATAGCTCAAACTACACAGAGGAGAACAAGAATGTATCAAGTATTGTCAGTCACATTATGACAAGGATATAGTGAAATTGAATAGAGCTGCATTAGGACATCATTATACTAAATACATGTAGCAACGAGTCATATTAGTGCATAGTGCAACCATACTGCAAAATTGTACAAGAATTTACTAAAACTGCAAAGAGCCACATTAGAACAAGAGTTTGATACATTTCACAGATTTACATTATTATAATGGTAAATGAATTACAAAGAGCTACATAAGGACAATGTTAAACTTTTTTAATTGAAAAAGAGTCCCATTAACCGTTTTCCTTCTACTGTCAACTCCCGTAACCAGCATGGGCTCGCTTCTGTCAACTACAGTCGACACTTCACCCGAACAAAAGAAATAGCGACTATTCAAATGCATGATCCCACGCATGCTCTAATCCTGTGCACCGATGCATTCTTCATACACATAGCTTTCGTTGCATTGCATTTACGGTCGTCGTTTATGTTGGATTTTTTCGAGTAAATCGCCATTATTGAGTACTGAGTACTGGTTGGTCACATCACCTTTGAAAATAATTCAGCACCCTTGGGATTCATAATGCGCAGGGCAAAGAGTTAAGAAGGCCATACTAAACTGCTAGAGAGCCACATTTGAGCAAGGATGTACTAAACTGCCAAAAGTCATATTAGGACAAGGATTACACTACTTATAAAGAGCAACATTGGTATAACAGTACAAAAAATTGCAAAGAACCACACGAGAACAACGATACATTCCTAGAGAGCCACATTTGGAAAAGGAACTACCAAAATGCAACAGTCACATTAGTACAAGGGTACATTCAATGACAAAGAGCCACATACATGTACTTTGTACAAAGGACAAAACTGCAAAGATACACATTAGTACAAGCATACAATACATTGCAAAGCGCCACATTGGGACAAGAATGTATACCATCAAAATTACAGAATGCCACAAAATTAGGACAAGTGTAAACTACACTGCAAAGAGCCATATTATGGCAACATTATACTAAATTGTAAAGTTCCACATTTGGACAACGGCACACTAAATTGCACAGACGTGTCATACAGCTTCAATAAATATCAAAATTCAAATTGATTCTTCAACTGAAACAGAGAAATCATAGAAATATGTGAATGTTATCTCTATAATAAGTCCAGTATTCATAATGGGCATGTATCAAAATAAAAATTTAGGAAAATGCAGGTAAAGAATTATATTTACTATTCACCCCTATTTTAAGTAATATCAAGGGTTGTTACCATGTAATATTCTTTGCAAAGGAACAAGTGCCAAAAAGTGTTGAGATCCACTAAGGGCTCCAAGCTCTGTTATGAATATATCCATAGACTTTCGTGGGTCTGTATATGCATAAAACTTCAAATTTGCAAATATACAGAGTATTCCTGAAACATGTAACAAGATCTTACATGTTTTGAGAATGAATGGCAATTCTTCCTCCAGAACCTCCACCACCGATCCCAGCTCCTGATCCTCCTCGAGCCCTGACAGTACCATAGCCATTCAGGTCCTGGAATTCCATGTATACAGCGCCTCCACTTCCTCCTCCACTGGATCCTGTTCCCGGACTACCATCAACCATGATCATGCCTGTTTATACGAAAGAAGCAAAGGTCCATGGTAACACAAGCTATTCAAGTATTCACAACAATTGTCTCAGGAATGGGAGGTCCCAAGTTTTAAACTAAGTGGGAGAGCTACTGCTTAGATTGAGCAATTGATCAGCAATATTTATGTCAGCCCCTAAGTCCTAACCTAAACCAATATTTGATTTGGTTGCACCCAGGTAAAATGAACTCTGATCAAATTAGTTACATGCACAATGTCAATTTATCTTTGCATTTGGATCTTCATAAAATATGTCAATCTAATAATTAAACTTTGCAGGAGCAATGATTCATGATAAAGGCGAAAAAGGGTTGTTATTCAAATTAACAGACCTTTGTAGTGGTCTAAGCAAGATTAAACATCCCAACAGTAAGCATAAAAATATTATGCATATCAGCATTAAGCAAGCACAGAAAGCAACTGCTAGATACCCACAGTTAACACAGATCTGGGGACTTTCATCGAAGGGGGTATAGGCTATCCCACATGTATTGCTTTCTATCTAGAGTCGATGCTGCATTGTGTAACAGGTAGACGGTGTGTGGCTGGCCTATTGTTTGCACTGCAAAAATCACTCTAAAATGCATGGCATCATAGTATATCACATATCACACCCGAGGGCACATACCAAAATCACGGAAGAAAAGAAGTGAGATGAAAAAAGTATCTATATATACATGTATCACATACATGCATTATCAATGCAATCGGTGGTCTCTGAGTGAAAATTTTAAAATATGCATTTCTGATGCGTTTCATGAAGGCAAGTAACATGGTTTCAAAAACTAAGCTGTATTTCAAGAAATTTTTAGTGTAAATCTGGATTATTCATGTGTCGCATGCTCAAAAGTGTCTAATCTTACATTGCAGTTGCCGATATTTAGTGTGTGCGAAACACCAGCGATAGCTCCGTATGAATGATGATGTGAGTCTGCCGCAATGGTTTGCAGCCAGATCGCATGTGGGAAGCTCTGGCGAGGGACGCTGGCTCGGGCCGAAGGGATTTTGCTTATTTGCACACATGATGCACGCACAAAGTCTTCATTGAGTTTGTGCATGGGGCCACAAGCCAGTACAGCTGCAAACCGGCTCCAACGCAAGGAAAATGAAAATTAACACTGCCATGGCAACTCTTTTGGAGGGAATTTTTTTTTTGCTCAAACAGTAACAATATGGACTTCCATGATTTGAGTAAAAAGTGAAAATAATTCTTGAATAAATATCTCTAAAACTCTAGTGTAACAAATATACCTCACCCTAACCCAAAACCCAACGGCAACCCTACCCCTAACCCTATATACATGTACATGTAAACCCTGTATTAATTCCAGAGCAATTATTGCAGGAGCATACATGTATGTCAGAGCACCGTCTACGATCTTACCATTAATCGTGGCAACTCCAGTGAGAGTAATGGACAAGAATCCCCCTCCAGCTCCACCTACGCCCTCTTTGCCATTTCCTCCTCTACTGCCCCCTTTGTCAGGTCTCATAACATCACCATATGCAGCTCCTCCTTGCATGGTCTTGCCTTGAGGTGACCCTCCGTAGCCTCCATGACCTCCACCAGTTCCGTTCTGTTTTATGTGCGAAAGTGGTCCAAGAATCATGTTTTATAAAGTAAACAGAAAAGGGCAAATTAATATACACGTATTCTATTAAAGACCATTACGCACCATAACGTAAGGCCTTGGTGCCACCTTGTGGCATCTGCCTGTTTATCTCTGTAAGAATTTATATTACCGTAAGGGTATGTTCACCAATTGCGTGTGTGTGTGTGTGTGTGCGTTGGTGTTCACCGGCAAACCCCGGGCACTTTTATGAAAATACATCCTCGAACCGAGGGCTGTCCTCGTTTTGATTTACAGTTTGTTGGCTTTATTTTTAGCTTCTAACTACGCTGTTGAACTTTCGAGCATTTCTGAGCAGAGTCCACGTTTGGGTGGTCATGAACCTTTTTGTGGGTATAATTTATTTATTTATTTTTATTATTTTTTTTTTTTTTTTTTGGGGGGGGGGCTTATGCACTCTATCCAACAGACAGGCACGCCCGGAAAGCATGTTACAATTGAACGGATTTATTTTTAGTCTTCCAGGATTATTCTCTTCAAACACAATTAAAAAATAACTGTGAATAATTAATTATGAATAAGTCCACGGTTGGGTAATGTTGACACACAGTCCTCGTTTTCCGGTGAAAACACGTCTGTGTGTGTATTTAGGTTTTTACAGACGTGTATCAATCAGATATGATTCTTTACATCTGGGGACTGACCTTTAATGTCACCATCCGAAAGACGTGACTTAGTCTCGAACCTGGGTCCGCTGAATCAGTTTACAACTTCCATTGTTAGCTGGATGACAGGCGCATGCGACAATGCCCACTTTCTAACCATTTTTCTAACCCTCTGTAGCACTCTACTTTAGCATCTGATTTGTGTCTTAAATAAAGAGTTTACAAGTTTGTCATCGTGTCTTTTATTTGCGTGTGTATGTGTGTGTAATTGGGTTTTTACAGTCGTGTATCAATCAGATATGATTATTTACGTCTGGGACCGACCTTTAACGCCACCATCCGAAAGACGTGACTCAAGTCTCGAACCTGGGTCCGCTGAATCAGTTTATAACTTCCACTGGTAGCTGGATTACAGGCGCACGCCACAACGCCCAGTTTGACGTGTTGACAGCGGTGGGATAAATACTTAGACCACTAAAATGACTGGTGCCTAAAACCAGAGTATTGAATTTACTCGGACTGTTGTCTTGTTTCTTAATTGCATGGTGGCAGCGGTGGGATGCATATTTGTCGTCTCTTACTTGCCCAGCATTCATCAAATTTATATTGTACTTCAGAAACAGAGATTAAAAAAGTGCTGCTAATCTTACATATATTTTTGTCATCACTCATCATAACTTTATATGCTCTCCTGGCAGTCCCTTGGTCATAGGTCATCAAAGACACATTGTATAGACACACACAACCGAACATTAAATATCATAAAAGCAACATCCCTGCACAGGGCATACTTGTAAAACTTTTAACATGTCGACAACAGGACCACAAATATCTCCTGCTGGGATCTATAGAAAATGTATGCTACACCCTTCAAAATCAAAGTGGCATCGCTGCATTAGATACACACACATATACAACTAATTAACTCTTGACAGTTGTGTCTGTGATACATTTATAGTTGTATATCGGGCTGAGGTGAATGGGGAAATGGTATTTAACAAATTAAAAAGTGACTTATATAAGGTTTTACATACCATGCCTTGTTCTGGTCCTCCCAAGCTGCCTCCTGTCAGATCAATGGAACCCCCTGGATTCACCACCACCTCACTACCCTCCAGGTACAGTTCAGGGACATCAAGAGTTCCTCCGTAATCCACCTGTAACCTTCCTACAGACATGTTCGCACTCATCCCAGAGAGAGATAGAGTAGCGTGTTCCTGGATGACAATGGAAGCCAGGCTGTACACACCTCTAGGCGAGATGAAGGTGTAGCTTCCTCCAACATACACAGCAGTACGAGCCTCCGTGGAGAGAGAAAGAAACTGGTTGGCACCAACTACCAGCTCAAAGATATTAGTTAAAGTACCTGTAAAGCATAATACATAATATACTTGTAAAAATATCAGTAGGCTTCTATGAATAGTGTTACAAATAACAAGTTTTACATCTACATTTAAAATTAAAAACTACTGAATATATGCATTCCCTAAATTGCAATTTTGCGCTACAGCATGCAATTTCACATTAGTGTAGTGGATAAAGCATATAATCAGCAAAAAGAATTTTACAAAATATATGGTTATCATTGCTGAAATATTACATTAATTTTGTGACCCTATCAATTTTGTCCTCTTTACCCCTGACAACTAGTGTTCTACATGCATGCTCATTCTCATTAAATTATAGCTTTGATAAACTATTCAGGATCAATCGATCTAGCATTCGTACAGAGACATCAAATTTCAAGAAGATTAATTATTTTGCCTAGTAACTAGGAAAACATGTGAGGAATTTAAATTTTTACCTGCAAATTGATTGGTTGTACCCTGAAAGGTCACACGAGATGGTAGTCTGAGTTCTCCTTGAGTATCCACCAAAAAGCTACAATGAAAGACACCTGTCTCTTGCTGAGTCTCCACGCTAAGAATCATGGTGTCATGGACCTGAATCTGGGAGGACGAATCACTCTCAAGGCTGTCAATCACCACTTCAACATTTTCTCCCTCAACCTCCACATGAACATTATTGAGAAGGGTCAACTTGGAGAAGGTGTGAGGTTCATCCTGTGTCTCATTAAGCAAGGTCACAAGTGGCACAACAGAACCGGCACCGTCATTGTTGATGTAGAGTTCTTTGGATGTTGTGATCCCAAGCTTAGTTTGAAGGAAAGCTGTGCCTGATGATCCTCCTTGGTTGCCTACTTTTGCAGTTCCACCATGGGTACCAAAGGTGCCTTTGAACTTGCTTGGAGAAGAAAGAAAAATTGCAATGCGACCCCCTCCTCCTCCACCGCCACCCATCTCTCCACCATTCCCACCAGTTGCCCTGACAAGACCTGATCCTGTGATAGATTCTGATGTTATGTGAACAGCACCACCACTTCCTCCACCACCTGTTCCCTGTCCATGCTGGCCATTAGCGCTAACTGTGCCATCAATCCTTATCATCTCTGTTGATATAGACACCATTCCACCACCGACCCCGCCAGTTCCAGTCTCACTACTGCCACCCCCACTTCCAAAGTCCTTGGTGCCATACAGACTACCTATTACCTGATGAGGTGTTGTTGCACCACTGGATGCGAAACCCCCTGAGCCACCATGACAAGCGCCTGAACCACCTCCTGTGTTAATCTGTCCTGGGCATGGACCTGCACCTGATCCAAAGCCACCTCCTGTGCTTGATATTGTTCCTCCATATTCCACCTCGACAGAGGGAGTATCAATTTTCAGCCATCCTGCTTGGACTGTGCCACCATATCTGACTTTCAACCCAGTTAGCAACTCTAGTTTGATAGGTGTCTCTGTTGAATACTCAAATTCTAGTCGGCCAAGTCCATAAACATCAATTGATGTAGCTGAGAAAGTCCCTGGTGGATCAATTTTCAGCTCATTACGAGCAAGAAAGACTGCAGAATGAGCTGTGATACCAATGATCATAGATGCATTCGCTCCAATCACAATATTTGCTACACCAGTTAATTGTCCAGCTATTTTAAAAGATGTTTCTGTGGACGAAGATTCTGAGATATAAATGTTTGGTGGAAGGTATACCTCTGCATTTTCCCCTACATCAAGAGCACACGGCAAGTAATAAAAAGTTGCAATGGCTTGATCTCTTGCGAGGAACAGTTTCTGGTTGGCAGTAACAAGTAATAACCCTGTATTGTCTCCTTCCAGATTGGTAATTGTGATTGTGGAATGTGGAGGACTATTAATTCTGAGCTGTCCATACTGCCTTATGATAACCATATCGAGAGCGATGTCTGTCTCCTTTGCATCAAAGACTGCACTGCCGATGTTGATGCTACCTGCATTATCAACAACCAAGGAGGATCTTTGAGAAGAAGTACCCACAGACGTGGTGATGTAAACTGTACCAGCAGCACCATTATTGTGTCCTTTACCTCCATGAGCTTCAGTGATACCATAAAAGTTACTGTTGGTTGATGAAAGAGAAATGCGACCTCCTCCACCACCTGAGGTAGAAGATCCACTTCCTGCACCTCCATTGGCACTGATTGTACCATGACCTTCAAAGACAACATTTACCTGGATGTTCACACTTCCTCCAGAGCCACCACCAACAATTTCTGAAGAACTTTGCCCATTTGCAGATATCATCCCTTCTAATATCAGATCTGATTCTACTTCAAGGGATATTGTCCCTCCTCCACGAACTTTGGAAGAGCCATACGTGACTCCACTACCTAGCATGAAGGGGGTGGAGCTTGAACCATAGGTCAAACCAGCTGTTCCAGTATTCACACCCCCTTCACCACCATAACTGGCACCCGACCTATGGTCTGATGGACTTCCCATTCCATCAACAAGTCCACCAGAATCTACAGATATATGGGCACCTGTAGCAATGTAGGCATGCCTACAGATAATGGATAAATTTTTCAGGTCTGAATTCGCACTTAGTTCTGAAAACTCATGCATTTGGAAGTCTGATGTAATTATAGTGTTGCTTTCACTCAGAGCAAGGTGGGCATTGACATCAATGATAAGCCTTTCAATATCCATGTTTCCAGGTGTAGCCATCTGGCCAATGATGGCAGTACTATTAACGATGAGATAGGAGTTCTCTTGCAATCTTATTGATGTTGCCATGAGGGTACCTGATACAGTAGCAGATGCTCCTTCCCCAAGCATGAAAAATCCTGTTACCAGCATGCCTTCTAAATTCAAAGTTCCTGGAATGATTATGGAATCTGGAAGAATGAGTCCGGCATGTTCCCTGATGTCAAATGAGCACTGTGCACCTAGGTGATCAATCTCAACTGAATCTACTAGCATGGTGTAATTGTCAAGTAGCAGAACTAGACCACTTAAATCTCCTCTCAGTTCTCCAATGGTAATATTAAGGTCTAATTCCACTTTGTATCCTTGGGTAATCTGGAGAATATCAATCTGACGGATGTTACTCAAAATATCAGATGTTATTGGGGTTGCGATGTCCGTGGAGCCAGTCAGGATAAGATGTTTTTCTTCCCTATGTGACTGCAGGTAAATAGTACCACTAGAACCTGAACCACGCCCACCATCTACTTGCATAGTACCCATAAACTTGTTGTCATCATCAGTAAATTGGATAGAAATCCTTCCTCCTCCACCTCCACCACCTCCAGTGCTTGCATTTCCTCCTCGACTCGAAATGGTACCATGACCCTGGAGACAAGGTGTCTGAATGAGAACACTGCCACCACTTCCAGCTCCTTGGTTATAGAAACTAACATCACCACCATCCATGATAATATCCCCATCAATAACAGCACACCTCACGACCACTAGCTTCAGCTGACCACCTCCCCTGCTGCCTGAGCCGTAAGTGCCGTAATCCGTTGGATCGATGACACTCCCAAATGGAGGTTCTTCAGAGTTTCCGCCATAGCCACCATAACTACCCCCTTCTGCTGATGTTGAGACTCCAAAATATCTCAAACCTGCTCCTTTCCCATCAATTAGCCCTCCAGGATTTACCTGAAGTTCTACCACTGAAATCTCAGTGAGCGCAGTCCCATTTTCATCGCCTAGGATCTTCAATACAGCTCCACCATGAATAACAATGGATGCATAGTCATAGCTTCCTGTAGGCAATGAGCAGGTCTGACCTGACAACAAGATAAGTTCTCCATCATCTCTACAAATTATATCTTCTAGAGGATCTCCAGCAGGTTCCATGCTTGGATGTGCTGTGATTAGGTCAAAGGCTCCTGGATTGAAATATGACTCGTAGAGGGTTTCAAAAGTATCAAAGTCAAGATCAAGTTTTGTGTTGAAATATGGACACCTCTGAGACACATCAAATGTGCCATCCTGATAGATGTGTACATTGCTGATTTGCAGGATGCCAAGCTCGTTGACCTCCGAGTCTTGAGGCAAAGTCCTTGCAGGATAACTGGCCAGGAACGTACCGTCCCTCCTGATGTCAACACTTCCATCTTGAATACCATCTACTGTTCCACAGAGGTCAAAGGTAACACCATCTCTCAACGTCAGATGACTTGGAATCTTGATGTAAGCATCATACTGAACAATAACACTAACTGTAAGATCCATTTCTGTTTGCTCTTCATACTCACAGCCAGAGGAACTACAAACTCCAAGGAACATCGAGGCAACCTCAGTTAATTCAATTGTACCAGTTCGGTCACCAATTACATGTCCAACACTCATGCATGTCTCAATGTTTCCTGGAGTACACTGGATAATGACATTTCCCCCCTCTTGAATACCGAGTGTCTGCAGATTGAGAGAGGGTGATGGCACAGCTAAAAGAGCAGAGCGATCTGTTTCTCTCCCACAGTTTGTGATATACATCTACGAGATAGAAAATTAAAAAGAATGAAACACAAACAATGCACGTCATCTCTAAACTACAAAAAAACACTATAGGATTTTGTAATGATAGTATTCCCAATGGCAATCAATTCAGCATGAAGAAATGTCATTCAATTTTTATTTACCAATTACTTCTTATACATGCAAACAAATTATATAAATATCTCTGCTCTAATGGGTTATTGTACATGTACATTGACAACTCGACGATACTATAAACTGTGACTCTTATATACTACTTTTCACTTTTTATGTCACAGGCAGTTAGATTCTTGAAAATTGTTTATGCCACAAGCAAATAATTTCTTGAAACTGCATCTATGTTTTATCTAATTGCATAGATAACCTAAAAATGGATTAGGCTTCCAGATAATTAGTTCAATACTGCAAAATGAACTTGCCATATTGTGAAAGCTTCCAGACATCTTTTGTTCAAGCAAGACTATTCCTGATCCTCCAGACTGGTAGCCTATCCCTCCACAGGCCCTTGGTGTACTCATGATGGAGCTGACTTCATATGAAATCTTGATCAATCCACCACTCCCACCTCCTCCTCCTTCCCAGCCACTACCACCACCTGCATCTATGGTGCCTGGTAAGATCACCACCAAAAGCAAAATTTAATTTGATTCCTCTAAAAAGAACATATACCTGTAATACAGTACCTTAACCCTTTAATATCTTTTATAGAATCTATGGTACACATGTAATTATATATAAACAAATATGATGCATGAAAGCTTGGGGAAAGATTAATGCAGAAACAGTACAGATGGAGCACTCCAGCTTTGAAATAAAACGATCAGTGCAAATTCTGAACACAATCTATCAAAAACAGTCCTAGCTTGATCTATTACAAACTTTGTATCATATTCATTTTAAGTACTTTTTACTTCTTCACTTTGTTCTTACCATTCTGTTATACTCAACAATATGTACGAAAGTTAAGTTTTGTTACATTTTTACATTTTGCTTACCTGAAGAATCAATCTTTGTGCACTCCAGCCAGATACTACCTCCAGACCCACCACCAACCTGTCTGTTGGTGGGAGCATCCTCTCCACTGTGATGAAGAGAAATTTACAAATAACATTTACATCTGAACAGTATGATCTCTAAAATATCTGCCCATTTAAAATTTAGATACCATTTGTTCTATGATCACATCACTGGCAATGTTACTAATATATTTTGGAATGCACATGATATGATGTCCTCTGCAAGAAAACAAGTAGTTTATAATCATTCTTTCCCTAAACTATTATAAAAATAATGAAAATTAAATTCCAGAATGTTTTTCTGAAATCCAAGCGTCATCATCCTTGAGATTCACATTCTTTTCTTTGATTTCATCAGTATCAAGGATCCAGAAACAATACTTTCAAATGTGAATATCTAACACCTTTCCAGAAACAGACATAATCTTTATAGACCCTAAAACTTTCAAAATCAATTGCCATAAAATTACAATTATGGCTGTATAAGAATTCACTCATACAAGAGATCATGACAGCTCTCATTAAATTCACTTTCACATAATGCAAATAATACTAAAATAATGCATGAAAGACAACACTGCAAATGCAAATATTCCCACAGACCTAGCGCCAATGGTCCCACGATTGATGATAGTCTGTGCCTTGATGTGCAATTTGCCTCCTCCAGCTGCTGGTGATGCTCCATTAACACAGGGATTCTGATGACATTGCCCAGGTTCACCAAACAAGTACGGACTGCTGATATCGGTTCTCGTATAGGATCTTGAGATGGTACCCTCTCCATATCCACCTTCACCCCCAAGACTACCTCCAGCTCCTGATCTAAACTCTACACATTATTGGAAGAAGAATATACTTTCTTTTTTATTGATTTGATGCTTACATGTACATGAGTATATCTCGTACCATACGTTAGTTGATTTTTATTCATTCAAAATGATTTAACTAGACAATCAATTTACAAGGACTGGCTGGCTGCCTTCATCAAAAAAGGCCAATTTTGCTAAATGTAAACTGCACATTCTTTTCCAACAATTTATGCTGCAGAGATTAAACTTTCTTAACAATAACGCAAACCTTCCCTAGAAAGATTAGAGTCCCATATATTTTTGAAGAAATTGACACTGAATCAGAAAACTTTAAAAGAACAAGACCTTTTGTTTTGATTGTGATTCACAGGTGTAAACAATAACCACTTACCACTAGTTTGTAAGAAGGAATTGCCATGGTCAACATTCAAAATGGCTGTCTCCTCAATGGTCAGGGTATTAACTCCTTCCATTAGCAGAGCTCGTCCTTTCAGAGCACTTCCAGGGGACAGATTAACAGTTCCAGCTTGCACCCTGTATTCATCAACACCATCTGTAAATGAGACTACTCCTCCATGTCTAATCTGCAATGAGTGCAGTTCAACTGTAGCTTCCGCAGAGTCTCCAGTGCTCACATGTTGACCGAATCGACCGTAAGTCAACTCTGCATCAATGACTGTCACATCACCACCACCAATCACCTTCCCATTGATAAAATTCTGGCTTGATTGGAAGGTGACTGCAGGTGGAAGGATAGTGAGAGTAGCATAACGGTACAGCCTGAGGTTGAATGGTAGGATAATGTCTACTTCATTCAGCTGGAGGGACTGGTAAGGACCAATGTGGAGAGTGCCAAAGGAAACCTCATGAACAGACGGACCAATCACCTTTGTAACTGTCAAGGTCAGCTCTCGACTTTGACTAGCTCCAAACACAAGGTGTGCATTGCCTAGCAGGGAGAGTTCTTCAAAGGTCATGTTACTGACAGTATAAGGGATCCAGGTCTTTGTTCCAACAGTCTCAAGATCTCCATAGTCTTCAATCAATGTCTGGGAAGAAGTTACAACATGAAGAATTTATATAAGCTTGACTCAGTACATGTTGCCCATTCATGTCCAGACAAGTCTATATTACATCTCATTGCTTTCTCACTTTGAATATGTAACCTCTGTAACCACTACACAAGATTAAATTCAAGTAATCACATCATCACTTATCATTTCTGTCATAGTTATGATGACCATGTCACTGCTTAATTATTACATTTGAGCAAATGATGTTTATCCCTGTAAACAGATAGATAGCCATCCTTCCCCAACACCCACATGTATTCCTACAATGTAAATCCATATTCAAACTGCATGTAGATGTATACTACTGGAATGCTCAGAAAAACAACTGTTTAAACATTATAAAACACATAAAGCCTTTCTTAAATTAAAACATTTATATTTTAAGCCTCCCAATTTTGAAGAATTGTATTCTTATTTGACTAATATGTTTAGTTTCTGATATTGAGTCAGCCTCAATGCAGACTTGCATAATGTAAATCATTGGGTGAAGGAAAATAGACTTGTATTGAACACATCCAAAACTAAGTTTATGATAATAGAACATCTCAGAAGTAAGCTAATGTCTGTGAACCTGCAGTTGACAATGTTAGACTGGAAAGGGTGGCTTTCTTTAAATACCTAGGTGTTTTCTTGGACCAATCATTGATTGGAATGATCACCTTGAGTATATAAGTAAGAAAATAGGATTAAAAATATCATTACTTAGAAGGCTCCAGCCATTCCTTACAGAGCACTGTGCCAAACTAATTAGCAAACTCGCTAATTATGCCACATTTTGATTATTGCAGTTCAGTTTGGTCAAACTGCAATTTGAACCTGAAAGATATAATCATCAAGCAACAAAAAAGAATGGGCCATACTATTTTACAAGTGGATACTCGAACCCCAACAGCAGAAGTGTTGCAAAAGCTAGGATGGGTTCCCATAGAGGAGAGATGGAAATTCCAAAAAATCAAATTTGTATACAATGCTCTGAATGGAAATACTAAATATCTCACAGTATCCACTCATACCATACCAGAAGTGCTAGCACTTTCAGAATCAATATACCAAAATGTAGAACTGAAAAAGGAAAGAAAAGAATTGCAGTTGATGGACCAATATTGTGGAACAGTATGCCAAACTCAATTAGGATTTCAGCAACCCCACAAATTTTCATTTCATTAACTGGCGAGTCCACAGACCTTAATCTCAGATTGACAATTCAACACCGCCAACTTGGCGTAATTGTACGTTTGAATATTTTGTATCTCTATGTGTTTTATTTTTCTTTCAACAGGGCCCTCTGGGAGAACAGTGCATGTCACTGGTGGGGCTACCCTGTATAAATAAGACTTAATGATAATAATAACATAACAATAATAACAGCAATTAGATACTCACATCTGTGACCTGACGGCCTTTGTTATCAACAAGAAGTACTCGGTGAATAAATGATGGATCTCTGGATTCCTGGTAGACTGTCCCAGCTGCTCCATTCTTTACGTCCGATGCTGATCCTCCATACGTCATCATTTGACCAAGAAATAAGTGATCAGTGTAATAGACAGCTATTCTCCCTCCTGCTCCTCCTGCTCCAGAACTCCCAAAGCCTAAGGAAAATTGAAAAGTATTGTATTATTAAGCTTTCTCATTTATGTATGTACATTTATTATTTATTATGCACTTCACATTATATGCAATGCTTAGGTCATACATTTTTAAATCACATCTGTAAGGTATAAGCAGTTGTTAGGTTCAAGCAAAGTTCTTTGTACTGCATGGAGTGTGTCATATGCATTTCAAATCTTTGTTTGCTTTGTATTCATTCATCTTTCATTTATATATGGGCAATTCCACAGAAAATGTTCACTTCCAAAAATTCATAAATTTGGTGATAACTTCAGAAATATTTGTGCTACAATGACATGTTTGGTATCAAACAAAAGAGCTGAACAAGCCCTTTAAATTGATTGGTATATCAATGATTCTCTTTACAAATTCACTTTGGGGGCAAAATGGGGGCCTTATTATTTCATACAAGAAATTCAGATTTGATTTTTCGGTCGTAAACTGATGTGAATGGAACGAAGATTATTGTTATGAGGTTTGCATGAGCCTTTGAATATTTTAAAGTAAAGTTATAGGGGTTTGTAAAAAAGTGTCATGTCTGTTAGGCAATTTTTGTATCCCTGACAAGCTAATTTGCAGTCTAATCATTTCACAAACTATTTTCATGTTCAGAGTATGATTATAAGCTTCTGTTAATTCCTAAATTACACTAATTGAATCCCATAACTCAAACTATTCACAGGAGTGAAAAACCCTCGTCTATTTTTTGTCATGTCCGTCACAGATACAAAGAGTTCATTTTCTCTTCAACTATTCAGAGGCATACTATGAAATGTGCTGTGTATCTCCCTCAATTGCGCCTGATTCGCTTACTGAAATGTCTTTCAGGACTTTTAATTTTGCTTACAAATATCTTGAATAAACCAAACACATGTCTGAATGTCATGTCTGTTACACTGGAATTGCCCACATCTTAATTTTGATAGCTCAACTTGCAAGCTAGGGACTAAAACTACATTGTGCTCTATGAGTAATGAGCTTGCATAATGGCAGCTAGCTTATGGGCCTTATAGGGGGCAGGCAAGAATTTTTCAGTTTTGACTGCATAGCACAATAGCTTTAATGTTTGATATTTAAGTTATATTTCATTTTCATTTGCATTCATGAAAACAAATTCATACCTACATGTACCAGCGGCAAAGCAACATTTATAATAAGTAACTCCCATCAGCACTTTTTGTTTTTTAAATAATGTCAATAATGTTGGAAACTTACCATTCCCTCCGTTTGCATGGATGTTTCCGGATCCTGTGAAGATCCCAGTCTCCAGGAGAATGCTTCCTCCACTGGCTCCTCCTCCAGCCTCATCAGAGCCAGTTTCTCCATCACACTCAATATTTCCTAAGAGAATAAGCAGTGTACTGTCAAACATTAAAAAAAAACACATTTGTGTCTATAACAGTTTTACAGATACAGGCATTTTTAATTGGAATCTACACTGGAAACATTAATATAATGGAAAGCGACCCAGAGCTCAGAAAAAGATGACATGGGCAGCTGAGCCAAGCCGAACACTACCAGGAGCCATAGACACTTACTCATGTGAATGAAACAAGATTTTCCCCCTCTTCAAACCTTCAGGATACAAGCATACGTGTTGTCCCCTTAGGGAGTAAAGCCATCTAAACAGAAGTTTAACCAGCACATGTTCACTTTCAAGTGAGTATGAATTGTGCATATCCTAAAATCAATAAAATTAGGCCATATCAGCACCGCTGACCTTTTGACACTCCTACATATAAAAGCTTGTGAGGTTTATAGCATAGCGCGGTAAAAGAAATTTACCGGTTTTGTTTGTCTCTGATTTCTATGTACATTTACATAACACACAAAAGCAAAAAAATCTAGTACGTGAATAGGTAAAATATTAATATCTCTCACCATCTATTCTTATGAGGTTGCTTGCATCTACATGAAGTATTCCACCGCCCCTCACACCTTCATTACCACCCACACTGCCAGAGTGGTTTGGTCGGAACATGTTTCCATAGGCGAGTCCTCTGAGGTGATCCTCACTGCCTCCTCCAAATCCTCCATGCCCTGCCCCAGAGTTTCCTGACCCTTGACCACCAATGAATTGAGACTGAGAGAAAAAAATAATAATACACATCATCCTTTACATTCTCACTTCATATGATTTGCATAACTTTGAATAGGACATCTGTTGTACAGGTATATTAAAAGGTCAATTTAATGCAACCTCCAATGATAATTTTCAATTTACCTGTGATTTCACATTTAACTTTTCTAGGAAAATCTAAATAAATTTGTTGAACATTGAGAAAAATGATGACATAAAGGAAACATGAACACAGTGGTAAAGAAGTGATCTTGAATAAAAGCAATAATTATAGTAAATTGGATTTTATCAAACATTGATTTACATCAGTACTGTGTTCATAAACATGATTATAACAGAGTATTATCATACATATTCATAACATGTAAATGTGCATGGCTTGCATGGCTAAAACAGCAGGAAAACACACAATGCTACATGTATGTGCACACAGTGACACTTCAACACTAAAGCTTACCACATGGTTCAGGTCAATCACTGCAAGTTCCTCCACTATGAGATCTTCCACAACCAAGCCAAGATGGTCTGCCTTCAGAATACCACCGCTCTCCACAACGAGGATGTTGCCATGGAGATTGAATCCTTTTACTCCACCCTCCACCACTAACCTGCCTCCTCCTCGTACTCTTATAGAGTCATATTGAAGAGTGTCAGATATGCCTGCACTGCCATTGGTGTATGGTCTGAGGATGGGAGATACAATAACTGTTTCTCCTACTTTCATACACTCTCACATGGACTATTCAAAATTTAAATCTCTGAAATCTCTGAATGGCACTATTATCCAACATGCAATTTGCTGAATCTAATGTCAGGATTTAACATTCATGCTTGAATGTCAGTTGTTCTTTGTGACTAAAACCCAATGAAATGTCTATTACAACCCTATTTTAATTTTGAATCAAAAGTAGTGGGAATATACAAATAAGTCAGTTTGTAATTAGCACCTGGTACAAATGACCCTGAAATGACCCCAATCTGTATGCGCACGCGCGTTTCTTTGGGTGGATGCACTACTTGTTTAAAGGTCCACTGCAACCCAAATGCAAGTTGATTTCTGTTGATGTGCAGGGATGCATACAACTCAAATTTTGTTATTCAAACATCTAAATATGTTTCATAGATTTTTAAATATTTTTTGAAATCATTTTCTCAAACATGCTAAGCTGCGCCCAAAAAATATGTTCCAGATCTCAGTCATGCGGTGACATCATCTGTCAATCATTAGTGAGCTAAGGAGAGACAGTGGTATGTAGCTTTGCCAGAGATGACCATCTGTTCTATTAGACCATACAATGCCTACATAGTAGTTGCTATGTCAGACATACTGTAGCATCACCAGGAAAAGAATGGTATTGAGGAGGTATTGTTTAAAAGCATCCCATTCTATTGTGAGCATGTGCTGAGTTGGGGGAAGTACATTACATCCACTGTCTATTGTAGCATGTTATTGTAGCTGACTGATGATTGACAGATGATGTCATTGCAGAAATGAGATCTGGAGCTTTTCTAGGGTGGAGCTTTGGAGGTTGGAAAAAATATTTTAAAAATATTTAAAAATCTATGAAACATATTTAGATGTTGGAATAACAAAATATTTAGTTGTATGCATCCCTGCACATCAACAGCAAAAAACTTGCATTTGGGTTGCAGTGGACCTTTAAACAAGTAGTGCATCCACCCAAAGAAACGCGCGTGCGCATACAGATTGGGGTCATTTCAGGGTCATTTGTACCATGCTAATTACAAACTGACTTATTTGATATTCCCACTACATTCAAAATTAAAATAGTTGTAATAGCATTTCATTGCAGTCATCAACTGAGCATGAAAAATCCTGACATTAGATTCAGCAAATTGCATGTTGGATAATTGTGCAATTTGGTTGCAGGGGCCCTTTAACAAGTACAATCATACTGGTGTGCGCATCGTGGTGCATACAAAATGACAGCATATAAAGGTCAGTTGTATTTGGTACAAATGACCTTTTGCACATGCACAAATAGTAATTACAAACTGGCTTATTAAAGAGCTTTCACAATGTCTGCTGGGACCCAAAAGAGCATTAACCAGTATTCTTTTTATACAGGTAACATCCTTCAAGTAATTATCAGAGGACATACACATTTCTGAGGATTAAAGCTAATAATTTTTTTTTTTTTTTGCCAAAATATATTGATACTACCAATATCAATTAAAAGTCTAACATCTCATCGCTGGTCTTGCAAACCAAATACGCTCCAAAGCTTAATCACAGGAGATCCATCAGTTCAAACAACCACCAGCAATGTCTGTGATGTTTTTAACACAATTGTGAAAAATCTGGTAAAGAAAGCATGCAACCAATGGCAAACATCAATTGTAACTAAATGCTACTCAACTCACCTTATATTGACAACTCCACCCTGGCCAACGATCAGATTCCGAACGTTATGCAGCTGCCCTTCAAGTTCAAAGGTCACTCCATGGACTTCAAGGTCAGCTGGCATTTCAAGGTCACCATTTTGATAGAGAAGGACACTCCAGGCAGCACGTGGGTGTTCAGATGGGAGGTCAATCGTGAGATCCTGAGAAAACAAATAATAGATCCTCTGATACCATCAAATAACGCTGTGACATGTACATGTATAACACAGTATTTTAAAGCTGGAATACTACTTGATTAAAAGGAACTTACAGCAATGAAATATCTATCACATCAAAGAATGAACACAGACTACAGCAAAACTTCATAAGATTTGTGGCCATGTGGGAAATAAAATTTGATGTGAACAGTGGTAATGAACATGAACAAGTGATCTTATAATGATATTAGGTAACAAGACATGTATTTGAGGAAAAAGACATTAATAATTGCACTCATTCATTGCTTGTCACACACATGCACACTCACGCCAAGTTTACTCACTAACTTTAAATTATTAATTTAACCTTTGAATGATTGTCCCTCATGCTACCACGAAATATAACCTTCATCACAATGGAATTTATGGAAATAAAAAACCAACCTGATGAGGGCCAACATGGAAGGTTCCAGAGGTATCTCCAGAACTCCTTCTCACAGTGACAGTTGTATTCATGGTAGGATGATCACCACCAGCTATTGCTAGATGGGCTTTTCCCCTCAGACTCAACTCATCAAACACATACTGATCCCCATCATCAAAGACTGGTAGGAGCCAGGTGCGGCAACTCTCTTCACTTCCTGTTATGTCATAATCCGTAGCTTTTGCAAGTGGGCCGGGAGTAATAAAGCCATTGTCGATCAGTAGCTTTCTCTCACCAGATGCTCTATCATCAAGCAAGACAGTACCTGCACCCCCTACTTCATATCCACTTGCACCTCCAGTTACTTGAAGGCTACCATGGAATGTGTTGTTACTAAAGTGGATGACTATCCGACCTCCGCCTCCTCCACCACCATGCATCCCACCGCTGCCACCAGTAGCTGATACTGAACCCTGACCTTGCACTGAAGAAACTAGTTGAAAAAAAAGTGCAAATTGTTACTGACTGATAGCAAAGGATCATGTATAAGAGAATTGATTCTATGAAAATGTTTGAAAACTTGGTGAATTTCTCCAAATGCTTGAAGGCTCCTATGGAAGGGTTTGTTGCCCAACCTTAATTATGGAAGAAACTAATTATGAAAGAATACAAAACTTTAGTAACTGATATAAAAAGGGTGAGATAAGGGAAGTAAATTCTCTGAAATTGTTCTCCAGTTGCTTGAAGGTTATCATGGAAGGTGTTGTTGCTGAAGTAGATAAGATGCTTGTCTGACCATGCATCCCACCATTGCCACTAGTAGATGATACTGAACCCTGACCTTGCAAGGAAGAAACTAGTTAGAAAAAATTATATAAAACTTTATAAAACTGATAGAAAAGGATGAAGAAAATATTTGCAAAACTAGGTGTATTGCACTAATGGAACAATAAAATAAAAAAAGACAAGTAGCTCCCATGAAATTATAAATGCAGTTGGCATCATGCAATGGTTTCTTCCGAAAACAAGTAGACCATAAGACATAAACTTCATTTAAATCCTGAGTAAGTACCAATTTTTTTTTTTTTGAAGATCGCATTGCAATACCAGCTTATTTCAAAGCTACAAATAATACTCTTTTCACCATGCCTTACTTGGGACTGAATTCCTTTTTCACAATTAGATTCAAGTTTATGTAGATCTATAACATTTACCGGCCCACCAATGAACAATGAATGAACAATGTACAATGAACACATTTCAAACTTCATGAAAAAGAAAATATTTGTGACCCTCCACCACAAAACGACCAATAAGTCGCAATCGGAGTTTTGGAGTAAACGGCTAAAAAAGGTTGTTTGGGGTGGAAATTTTTATTTTAAGTTTTTGGTATTTTCTGAAAGTTAATTTATTAATCTACCATCTGACAAAATTTCGGGGTAAAATACCACGCTCAAATTTGTTTTTACTCTCATTCAAAATGTCCATTTTTTCTTGGATATGCAACTTTGTGAGTCAGCTTGCTGGGATCGTACTTCACATTGCTTTTCTGGTATAGCTCAAAAACTATACACCGTCTGATATTCAAAATCTACAGAAAGAAAGAAATCTATCTATTCTAAAGGTATGGAAAGTTTCAACCCAATCCAATGAGTACTTCACAGTGTAGGCTTTGGAGTTTTGACTCAACCTTTTGTGCAACAAACAACAGGGCACAGATTAGGCGCTCTTAAATGGTCACTCTTCTTTAGAGCCCGTTTTCTCTGTTGTTTTGGTCATTAGCCTCTCTGACACTCTGACATTCTCACTGTAATCTATAAGGGTTTGCTTAGTCTATGCAAGACAAGTTATATATCATTTTAAAGCTAAGAATCTAAGCTTTCAAACTGTGCTGAAATTTAAAACCCCAAATTTCCAACATATTGGTCGTTTTGTGGTGGAGGGTCACATTTGTTAGTCCAAAAATATCAAGTTCACTTTTCCAATTTGGGCAGTATAAACCACTGGTGTATAGAAAGGCTTGCAATAATGTTTACCAATATAAGTACAAGTGGACTGCATATCACAAAAGATGTAAAGAAGATGTACCTTTGATGAGGATAGATCCCCCACTGCCTCCTCCATTGCGTTCCCCTGTAGAAGATGAACCATCTGCCTGGACTGCCCCATTCAGATCTAACAGGGGTGCTGTAAGACTGATGATACCACCACCATAACCCAAAGATCCCAGACTGACAGAATTTTGCCCACCGCAGCTTCCAAAGTCGTGAGGGTTGAAGACAGAGCCTCGAGGTGGGGCTGGGATGGCTTGGTCATAGCTGCGTCCTCCAGTGCCTCCTAAGCTACCACCAGATGATCCTGAATGACACAACAGACATAATTTTACCTGTATGCAAAAAACTTCTCTGGCATAAATCACTTCATTCATCAGAATGTTCAAAAGTTCTTCATAACTGCCTGTTCACATTACTGTAAACGCTGTTATTTTTGCATGATTAAATTTTCGCGCTGAGCGACCCCCGAAAAATATTTGCGGGTTCTTGAATTACTCACTCGCACTCTAAAATGAATTGGATTCAAACACGTATTAATCAGATGAAGCGCGGAATGCAGCGTCCATTCAAAACACGCATAAAAAATTGTGCTAATATTTTCGCATGTTCTAAAATTCGCGCCCGCCAAAAATAGCGTGAAATCCGCGAAAATTGATGCACCGCAAATATTTCTGCATTTACAGTACTTCAAGTCATTGCATGTATGGATGTAAAAGTTCAAAAATTTCATGAAAATACATGTATTGTTATTTTTTTAGTAATAGATAACATCACCTTTTTTTCTTAATTGAAGTTTTTACACTGAATATGAATTCATGGGAAGTTACTCTTGCTGTCATCCTTTCTCGTTCTGCACATAAATATTGTTTGCACATGTACACACTCTTGTTTCAACATACTATCCAAGGGAAAGCTATCCATCCACTGCTTCTCACAATTTAACCCACTAGCACCTACATAAAACGGAAAAATATACATGTACTATTCTACAGTGTTTCATGCAGACACTGTTTTTCAATAGAATATTATCTGGAATTCTGCTAAAATAAAACATGCAAAGAATCATTGTGAAAGACTCCATTCTTCAGAGTGACTTGGACCATCATCTATACAGCACATAATTTGTGATGGATCTACTTTCAAGAATCAGAGGCTGGATTACACCAATTTGAGCCATCTTGGTCCTCATTAATGTATAGCAGTTCAGAATTTTCCAAAGGTCTAAGTGAATAAGCTTTGCCTCCTAAAATGGGTACCAATTATAATTATCTTTCATGTTTAAAAAAATTGATGACAAATGAAAAGAAAGATTCTATATTACATGAACCCATGTGAATAAAACTTACAGAATGTACACAGAAATAGTGACGATGAATTCCACTCTATGATGCCAATTTAGAGACTTCAATGCTTATTTTAAATCATCCATATCCATGAACAGCACGTTGTAAGGCAACATACATGGAATCAAATTTTTCTGTATGTCTTGCTTTTACTGGTGAGGCATTATTACTTCATAGGTGCATTGGGGATAAAAGCTGCAAAACTTTATTAAAAGGCGACACTAAACTTCTATGGGGTAAGCATCTTATTCTCATGAAACAATTATGGGAAAATGTATATTCACCTGTATTACCAGGGTGACCACTCTCCTGGTCATCAGGTCTGATAGGGCTTTGACCACTAACATCAATGACACCTGCTGAATCAATCTCAATGATCCTCCCTGCTGTTACATTTATCCAATTCCCCTGGAATAACAATATTAACAATAATATTATTGACTTATGGTATATCTTAACATGGGCTTATGGAATTTTATGATACATTTACAATACAGATATAATTGAATCGGGAAATGGTTAAAGTTGCATGATTGTAAGATTCATTTTATTTTGTTATGACTTGAAATAAAATTCACAGTACATATAGTATGACTATGCTGAATAACTGATTTACAACTTTATTGGCGCACATTATACATAAGCTTCATTTATAATAGCACTAGTACGATTAGTGCCCATGTGTAAGTTTATAGATTGCTCTACAGCTACACACATGGAATTGATTTTTTAGCATCACAGTTAAAATAAGCATCGATAAACCAATCAAAATAAGAAATTAATACATGCATGTAGATCCTAAAGGTTTTTTCATACCTTCAGTTGTCCACCAGGTTGAATGTGAAGAGAGTCAGTGATTTCCAAGGACAGTGATGGGTTTATGGCATCATCATAGCTCAGAGAATTATCGTAATGAGAGCTAAGGACGCCATCAGTTAGGATGTGGAGTGAGTTCAGGACCAGGTTTTGGTCAGGATAATCTGCAGTGCTTCCCTATCAATTCAATAAACCTTTCAACTGTTAAGATTTGATACTACATGACTACCCTGTTTCATAACTAATAATACTGCTATAATGCTGACATGTTTCGTAAAGCAAGTTTACCCGACTACTGTCAACTTTTCAGGGCAAATCTGTAGCATTGCTGTTCATATTGAATTGGCGACATAGCAGAATTTTAGCACTGTAAGACTCATATGCAAGCACTTTGGTTAATCATCATGAATAGCATAAGGTCAGTAATCTTAACATATAAATCTACAGCTCTGGACAAATCATTAGACCAGCTCCTTTTAAAGGCCTACAGTGTATTTGGGAAGTGTTGGCTACATCAGTAATGGAACTTTCAAAGCAACTTCTACCAGCTAACTCATAATGAGTGGACGACTGCTCCCCAAAACAATTACCCTCTTTAATAACTTTTCCCTCAGACAATTACTGCAAGGGTAATAACTCCTAGGACAATTATTCCTGGACAATTACATTAAAGGGCACCCCAACAGATATATAATACAGAACTACAAACAAAACATAAATGTCCTATAATTGTCCAGGGTATATTTTCCAGGGTGGTCCAAAAGCCTTTCTCATAAGGAAATGGGGGGGGGGATCGTCTGGGGAAATCTGAAGTCGTCCTAGTGATAATTGTCCTGGGGTAATTGTCCTAGGGAAAAGAAGTATATTAATCATGAATTAGCTGTTAATAATTATTTTCCTAGTTCCAAAGATAATGGACGTAACACTGCTTATATGCATCTGAATGGAGCTGGTCTAATCATTGTTTCCAAGGCTGTAAGACCATGCTCCAGAATTATGGACTTTATGTCAAAAGTATAAAATGAGACTATGAAGTAACTATGAAGATTTACTATACAAACCTTGGGTCCAATGATGACTTCAATTCTCTCACCGACAGTAAAATCTTCCAAACCTTCAACAGTGCCCTCTACATAGATCTTCTTGTGGGATAGGTCACTTAAATAAAGAGCTTCGGGAAGAAAATTCCATGAAAATCCATCAGTTGGTCTACAGAGATTAAATTACAATTCATTTAGCTGTTAATTGGATAGGTATGAAAGCATATATCCCAGGCTGTATGAATGCCAAGTTATGCAACAAAATTATCTTTGTGGCTGTTGAATAGAACATTCATAAAGCATATCTCTTCTTTGGAGGAAACTTATCACCTTGTATGAAGTTTATTGAAGTGGAAGCAGAAAAATTATAGAAAAAGATTAGTTAATATATTGAGTTAAACTAGACAAAAAATTGGAAAGTTATAATCTTTTTTGCAAGTCAGCAACAATGTTGGATCATATACATGAAATACTACTACTGCCTACATCACATACAAAAATACTCTAAATTTTTCATCCAGAAGATTCCTATATCCCCAGCAACTTTGTACAAGAGGTTCAAGAGTCCTGATACTGACACAAAGCTTCAGCAAGGCATTTGTGTACAGTTTTCAGTCTAGTAGGTCTTTTATAATATGCACTGCTGCAACACACATGTACCTGTTGGAAGTTCTATCACAGAGCCCTCGTAGTCCCTGAAAGCAATAGGGAATGGCGAAACTGAGTCTAAGATGTGAACAGGAGTCTCGGGTCTGACGTGGATCAACCCTGACCCATCACCTTCTGCATATCGACACCAGAACTCCCCTTTACGTTCCACAGAACTTGAAAACACCACATGGGCACCCCTTTCAATCTGGAGTCGTTCCACAACCAAGTCTTCATCTCCAACAAAGACATATGTCCTGCAACTATCAAAGGTCAGATCATCAGGGAGAAACTCCTGGGTCGGTTCCCGGTTGATATTGTCAACAATGAGTGAGCGTTGAGTGATATTTGTATTGATGATGCTGGTATAGATGGTCCCTGCTGCACCAGGCTCTTGGTGACTGCTTCCACCGTGAGCCTGTAAGGTTCCACGGAATATGTAATCATCCTCCGCATGGATCGCTATTCTTCCGCCAGACCCTCCTCCTCCAATTTCCTGCAAAGTTTGTTTAATAAATAATAAAATGATGAATAAATACTGCTTGAACTTATACAGCAGCCCTTTACCTGTAGAACAACCTAATTTACAACCTTTCCTGTATTTTACAGAAATACTTATTTCTTATAAATAATGTTCACATTTTGTTTAAAATATTACATTACTGACCAGGAGTAGGGATGGGACAGGCTTTCATTGTACTGTATGCAGGGTAGAAATATTTTATTGTTGGAAATGTCAACAGAAATGACTCTATGGTTACCCTTTGTTTTTTGTTGTCATTAGTCAATAATTCTTTGCTTGGGTGACATTTCTAAAGTAGATTTGTTCTCACATTGTGTCAAATAATGAAAAGTTCTGAACAGAATATAAAGGCCTATGACGTCTCCATCAACTCTTTCTATGTTGTGGGTAGACTTTTTTTGTTGGACATTGGCCCAAATTCATGATGGAGGTGTAATTTAACCCACAGTCTAAATAATGGTTTCAACATTCACCACAGACTAAAATAAATGTCACAAAGCATGTATAAGCACATTACCCCCCGCCCACTGGACATTAGGACACGCGCGTACTACGCTAATGGAGCTTTAAACCATGGGTTAAGATAAACCTCTTTCATGAAATTGGGCCAATGGGTTTGAACTAAGAATTACTACTTTTTTTCTTCTTGAAGCAAAATTATCTACTTTCATTTCGAAATTTATCCTCAAGGAACATATTTCACTATTTCCAATTTAACACAAAAACAAAGAAGTATAGATGAAAAATAAACTTCTGAAAATCGTTCAAAAACTTGATGACAGAGAAAAGGTTAAAGATACATGTACCTTGATTCCACCATCTGTTTCTCCACTGCAGTATCGTCCAGTTCTGATGTGCCTCCAGTTCCTCCTATTAATTGAATATCTGCAGTTATCAACACAGTTGTAGTCAATCCAATACTTGTAATCAGTGCACTGTAAGCAGCGACGCTCAGAGTCACATATGCTACAATGAGGTACACAGGTAGCATCACCCCCATTTGATATAATATGGCCACGTCCTGCAAAGTTAAAATTAAAACACTCTTAGGTACCGTGGAAACTCATTATGAAGAATACTATTATAACAAGGTAACTTTAGCATTCTCACTTTTTTGTATTCCATTGTTTTCCAGTCCTGATATGACAAGGCTTAATTGCAGTCAAACCTGCTTTAGCGACCACCTGTATAGAAAGACCACCTGTCTATAAAGACCGCTTTTCTTGTCTCCCTTGAGCAGTCTTTATAGACAGGTTTCACTGTATAATATAGTAATTTCTTTGGTCCCATGGAGTTCGTTATATTGAGCTTCCACTACCGGTATGTTATGTGTTTGCATGGTTTGGATACTCTTGTACAATGGAAGTGTTCATATTATCACACATTTCAAAAGATATGAGAGCCCTGAAAATAGGTATGGTTCTCTTCATTTTGATCCGTGATTACTGTCAGGAGAGTGATTGGGATACTATTTGTGCAAGATTTAACCACTAGAGAAGAATTTCACATTCCCTAGAGAAGTTTGACCCTTTATCTTCCTTGAATTTTATCTTCCCGTAAAAACTAAAATGTCTTTATCATTCATAAATAAAAGGAATAAGAAATAGAAAAATAAAATCACAGATAGGATAACTCAGTCTACAAAATTTTTTTGTTATATATAAATAAAAACATATCCACTGGGTTTTAATATACTTCATTTTTAAGAATAATAATCTCTACATTCGCACTGTAGTGATCTTACCTGCGATGGTAGTCCCAGAGACCCACACACTCCCTCCACTTCCACCACTGGTCCTCAGTTGGTTGGCATCTCCTCCACTCGCTCGGATCTCCCCATCCAGAAGAAGGCTGCCTCGTGCCATCAGTCTAACAATACCACCACCGTTTGATGTCTGCACAGACAAAACACATAAATAGAGGTGTTGCAGTCTAGTGAATGAGACACTGGACTGTGGTTTCTAATCCCTGCCACAGTTCTTTTGGCAAGGAATCGACTTACATTTGCCATGTGCTACATTCAGAATTACTGTACATCTAAAGGTAAAGACTATAGCTTCATTCAAGGAATTACAATGTTGATAATGAACGAATAAGTGATGAGGACAAGAATTTATGGGTAATGTACATTAGTAGTCTAAAATAGACCATGACGGTATATGACTGTACATACAGTTAGCACACAAATTAGAAATAATTTGTTTAAAGTAACTCTTGCATATTCAAACACTTCAACTTATCTTTTTCTGACCTCACCTGGTATGTGCCCTGTAGAATACTGCCCCCACTTCCGTAGTCTACTGGACTTGTAACATTACCAATGGCAGGGTTACTGTACTCCACGCTAGTCCCTTTTCCGCCACGCCCACCATGTGAACCTCCGGCCCCACCCTTTAGTCCATAGATACCAGGACTAGGACCATCTCCAGTGGGCCAGCCAAGAGAGCTCACATCCACTAGGGCTCCAGAATCAACAGTAATGTCTTGTGCTGAAGAAGAAAACATCATTTCTTGAAATGTTTGAAACTATAAGTAGTTACTTTTAAACAGGCGAAATATATCAATTATTTCATTTACAAAACAGTATTCATGTACTCCATGATGTGCTCTATTACACATACATGCAACAATAAATGATCATTCTTTCTCTGATGTATAATCTTAACATAGACATCTTTTATATGTTTCAAGCATTATGCCAGGCAGCCGTGCGGAAAGTCAGGATTGTGGAAGCCCCGTTCACTTGTACACAAAGTATGTGCGTCAAGCGCGTCTGTGGGACTACTGGGATTACATTTCAGACCGCACGAAGCCGCCCGAATCTCGCACAGCGCTTGAGCTCAGGCATGTCAGGCAGAGCGTGCATGTTACACGGTGATCAGTCTGTCCAAAGTTTGTGGCCCGCGTGGCAACAGCATGATCGAATAACGATCACGGTGCAATCTCGCGGCATGAGTATCCCTATAAGGTAGCTTAGCAAAATGTAATGGCAGATAAAGTTTCAGGAAAGACGCAATGAGCAAAACGTCTGTGCACCTAAAATTATAACCAAACATATCTAAATACTAATACTACATCCTAATATTTTGGTTCTGCCTCTATGGAATAAATTTAAATAATTTGTCATTTGCATTTCTACATGCCATCACATTGCGCAATACAGGAATCCCTTGTAAAAAAGTACAATAGTATCCATGGTAATTTGACCAAATTACCGTCAAATCATGGTAATTTGATCTAGTACTCTCCATGATTTGATGTTAATTTGGTCGAATTACCATGGGTACTACATGTATGGTACATTTTTACAAGGGATAATTGATTCTTTATCTTAGGATGTATGCATTGCACATCAATTAATGTGATCCTCTAACTACTGATAATAACATATTATTCAGCGGATAATATTTTTGACAAATTTTTATACAATTTTAATATATTCTAGAGGAATTAGAAAATACAGTAGTCAACAGGTGAATGACTGATTGAGATAGGCACACTTCTTACAGTCTGTAACCCAATCTGATCAGATGGGAAGTTGTCTAAGGCCACTATAAAGTAACACTTTACATAGAAAGAAAAGAAAGGAAAACAAACCTGTAACAGAGAGATAATTCCCTTTCATGACCCCACCTCCACGGACCTCCAGCTCCTCAATCAACCTCATCCTCATCTCATCACTGCCAGCAGGGCTACCGGTATACTCCGTGGTACCTCCACCTAGCAACAGCATGGAAACCAAATCTATCTCACTGGGCTCCTCGGAATTGATGCTAGCCTTAGGGTCAAAGGTGAACTTTGCGTGTTTTGCAACTTCCAGCATGTTGACGCTTTCTAACCTCCCTCCAAGCATGGTCAGGTCTACACCTTTGAACACAGACCTTGGAGGTAGAGACACTCTCCCGTTCTGGTGAAAGGGGGATAATTGAGCAAGTCATTATTACTTTAGTTCTGATTGTGCATGTGAATAGGAAAAGTGACAGAAGTACTGTTCAAAATATGGAACTCTGCTTTTTAAGGGCAAAGTTTGAAGGTATCAACCTTTTATGGAGCAATATTTCATAAACAAGTATAGTAATTTGTAATCTATGGCATTTTTCATGAATGCTGCAAATTATAAAATAATGTGATACAAACATTTTAATGCATAAATTTGGAAGTAAAACTAGATGAATCTTCGACTGCGCGCGGTCGGAATTTATGCCTCCGCCATCACCAGATTGGAAATGTATGGCATACATGTACACTCTAAAATGGATTGGTCCAACAAAATTACAAATCTTTTCACTTAAAAAGCACAGGAGACAGAAAATTTATTTCATTTCACTTTCAAATAAAAAAATTACCATTGATGACTTACAATCATCAAATACATCAAGGAAATAGATATTTAATAGCAAATAGACCACTGTCCCCATGAAATTTCTAAAATAGGTAGGCCTAGACTCCATACATCACAAACCATTTTTATGTATATAATGACCTCTATGACCTTTGACCTTTGACCTTGAGACCCTAAAATCTAATCAGTTCATCGTCCCTCCCATATGCACACATGGGCCAGGTTAGAAGCTGATCTGTCAAACAGCTCTTCAGTTATTGTGAGAACGAAAAGGGGACGGACGGACGGACAGACGACCCGAAAACATAATGTCTACGGTGGGCGGAGGCATAAAAAAGTAGATACATATGTTTTTCACCATTTCCCTACTGTGATACATGAATGCCCAGAGCCTATGCTTGGATTTTTCATAAAGCTTTACATGGTTGGACTGAGATATCATTATTGCCAGACACACACACAAATCACTCTTTTGTCAAGCTACTTTTCATTGATGGAACTCATCATGTATACAGCAATTATAATTCCTTCATCAACCAATTCTCTTTTTTACCAGGTCCATAAAATCAAAGGAATTCATCTAGATGTAGCACATAATAAAACACCTCTCTGTGAGCTTTACATAATCTTCCATAAAGCCACATAACAGAATTGCAACCAGAGGTTGAAAATTCACATCATACCTCATAGACCACGACACTAAAAGGTATCCGTCCTGTAGCATTGGCTCCAATCTCCACACTGTCATGCTCTCCAACATGTAGGACACCAAGCAGATCACCTGCTATTTCAGACACATTCAGGGTCCGCTGTTGATCATCAGTTGCAGGGCTTCCTTGCATGTCCACTGCTTCAAGTTCAACATGAGCAAACCGACCAATGTCCAGCAAGTCTAGGTTATGGTCAGGATCAGGGTGAGGCGGAAGAGGAACAACAGTTCTCCTTGTCTGTCAAAGAAAGATTAAGAAAATGGAAGATTAGAATGCAAACCTATTACAAGTTGGAATCTATCATATACACATTGTGGATCGGAAACTTTAATTATGCAGTCGTGGAATGTGAATCTTGTACTGTGTGTTTATACTTGAAATAGCCATTAATGTGTTGTCTTCCTTCACAGAGTTAGGTTTATGATTGTGAAATTTGTTCCAAAAAATTAATAACTTAGAAAATTAAAAATTTGTCTTAAAACCCTTTTACAAGGTGGAATTTAACATGTACTCCATGCAGATCAAACCTTTAAGTGCAGTATAAGCAAGAAATCCCATCAAAAATGTTGAATATTATAGTATCGATCCCTCCAGACAAAGAATAGCCATTTATGTCTTCCTAGGTATAACCAGGTAAGTGTGTTCCCATGTTGGATATTTTATGCCAAATTTAACAATTAAGAATAAAAAATCAAATATCATAGTTTTACTCTTGAATATTCATTTACTATAATTGCTTGTAAATTTAGTGGCCAGTAGAACATGATGTAGAATGTAGTAGACAGAAGATTAACATGTGCAAAGAAAGTGAATAAAAGATTACAATGTACCTGTGAGCTTGCTCTGGCAAAGTTGTTGTATGATTTTAGAATCTTCTTCTCCACATCACTCTCCTCCTTCAGGTAGACCGTTCCTGATGCTCCATGTTCATACATTGACCCTTGACCTCCCCTAACCTCATGGGTCACACCACTGCTAAGGTGTTGATAGTAGAGGGCCATTCGACCACCCCCTCCACCACATGTGCCTGCTCCACCATTTGCCTAGAAACAAACAGAGACAAACCTTTACCGACAAAGGAGATACGAGTTGGTCTAGTGGTAAGGTCCGTGGAAAATCAGCTCTCTGTCTTTGCCTATAAACTGACACTGATCGGACCCCAGTTCGAAACTGAGTCACATCGTTTGGATCATGATTTTAAAGGTTGGTACCTTGTTGGTACATGTCTGTAACAACCCGATTATGCACACACCTCATTAACCAAGCCTGCTTTAATGTTTCAGGAAGACTCCAACATTTGCAAACAACATACTATGTATAAACTAAATACAAAGTTCTTATACTGCAAAAAATCAAACAAAACAATGATGGTTAATACAAAAAAGTATATATGCTCTCCATTTTTTTCATGCTAAGTAACTTAGGATTAATGATTATGAATGCATACATCCATATTTACATGTACATAATGTATTTACAGGGATACTTGTTCATGACATATCATTCAGAAAGATTTCCTAATTTTAATCTTTTGTATCTAACCCTCCATTGTGTAAATGCAATTTCTTCTTACACTGGGATTGTATAGTGTGCAGTGGCTTCCAGATTGTTTCATATCTTACCGAGACTGCACCAGTTCCATGGATTGTATCTGCCTCTATCATTATGCTGCCCCCGCTTGCCCCACCAGCATCACCAGAATCCATACCATTTGCCTCAATACGACCTTCAACTCGCAGATCTGTGATTACAGCTGATAGGACCCCACCTCCACTGGTTTCTGAGCCTGAGCTACTTCCAAACTCTGTTGGGGTAGTGAAAGAGCCGTATGCTCGAGGGACTGGTACCACTGAGTCCTCCCCACCTCCTTCTCCACCGTGGGATGCTCCAGTGTTTGTGTATGCTCCACCTGGACCATCTGCATAAAGGAATAGAAGCAAATTATTGATTGATAATAACTATCACTGGAGATCTTTTTTAATCTAGAGCTTCATTGACACCTTACATGAAAGTATACATTGAGTAGGTTCTCTGTGTTGAACTAAAGTAGCCATCTGAACCTCTGTCATGTTGTTGACAATAATAATCATAATGAAATTTTTATTTGTGAGTTCAGTACATTTCAATTTTATCTCCACAGTTCGAATAAAATCACAAAAAATACAATCACATAAGTACAAACTAAAAAATAGATAAAAAGAAGCAATACAAACCAAAATTTGGGGATGAACAAAGGCTAATCGACCTATCAACATTTGATTTCCGGGAATAAAGATCAATAAGAAAGATATATAGGCCAATCATTTATTGTTGTGCCACTAAGGTTTAAACCGGAGTCAAAATTCGCGCTTGATTTATGTCTTATATACTTGTATAAGTTGCCATATAAATTCTCCATGTCAACAAATGTCATAATCCACATACTTGTTTCTGTTTCCGAAAAAATATTTGCTTATTCAGATTATTTTAAACATACAAAAAAGCATTTCAATATTTTGATAGGTATTTCCTCCCAGTGCACTGAAACAGTTAAGATAGGGGTGCACATTACCAGCTGATTCTTCAGTCGATCCAAGGACACTGATCTTCCCATATGAATCTACTCTGACTGTAGGCACTTCAAGATAGAGGTTAGTAGATAGCAATGATGCACCACCATAGACCTGCACAGAGAGAGAGACGTATAATGTATTACTCTTATTATTGTTATTATAAAGTGTTGCTTGTCTAATGTGCCTGCGATAAGACAAGCAACCTTGATCATTATATAAAATCCTGCCTCTCAAACCAAAGATCATGGGTTCATATCCAGCCCAGGAACAGACTGAAGCCTGCATTATATGTCAACAAGCACCTCTGCTGATCCAAAGGTACAGGATAGGGTCCAGTGGATCGAGTTTGAGTTTGCCCTCCAAGTCAGAGGTGATGCTGGATACTTGATGATAATAGTAAAGTTCAGTGTCAGTATTTTTGAAATTGTAAAACAAATAAATGTAACATGATATACATAGCTCACCAATCCAGATCATTGCCCAGGTACCCATAAAGAATATTTTATCAGTCACTGCTTTTGGCAATTAAGAGACATGTAAGATTATGAAAACAAACATCCATGCAGAGGTTCCTACATCTCATTATACGAAATGGAAAAAAAAATTAACAACCATATGAGGTCTAACCTGTATGTATTCCCCAATCAGAGACCTTCTACTTCTCCCATTGTGAGTGAGGAAAGTTCCATGATTCCTGATGTTGATGGAGTTGAAGATAACTGTCTCAGTAGCTTCTCCATCTAAACCTATCATCTCATGCATGTTTAGCACTCCTGAAAACAATGGAATCCACCAGGAATAAATAAATGAATAAATAAATATGGGCATCCAAATACATTTCAGGAGAATTTAAACTGCTAAATCTGTTAACTTCAAAAAATAAATTCCTTGAAAAATACATATAAAATGAAGATCGATACCTCACCTCCATCTCTGATGGTCATATTTTCTGCAAAAGGAAGGACGCCCTCAATGTTGAAGATTACCCCACTAACAACTAGTTCCCCATAAAGTATAATCTCCCCTCCTCTGTAGACATCTACACTGAGCGGAAAATCTGGTTGTATTACTTCCATGGTCTGATTGAAACCGATGAGCATGCGACCTGATCTATCACCACCGATGGTTCCAAGACGCATGCTTAACCTCTCTGTCGGATACAGCGGATCTACGAAAGCCACTTCTGCACCTCCATACAAATGCAACTCATCTATGATGAAGTCTTCTGTAAAGTTGTGGGAGTTGTCATTCCTGAGAATTGCAATGTCTGCTGGCTCACCCGGCTCTAACCAGGTTATGGTGGTACCAGACTGGTAATTGGAGTAAAGCTCAGTGAGATTGCGATTCATGGATCTTGGCAGACGACCGAGGTTGTTGAGATAGAGCGTGCGGTTGGTGAGAGGAGAGGAGACATTGGAGTCATGAGTGATTTGTCCTTCAGGGCTGGTTGCATCAAGGAGAGCAGTGCCGTTGCCTGGTTGAAGTCTGTATAGGTAAACTGTCCCTGGACCTCCAGGCTCATAGGAAGACAATCCACCTGCTGCCACAAATGATCCTGAACAAAACACACAATATCAAAATATATATATTAAGATTGGCAATAGAAAAGAGGGTATTGAGCAAACAATCCGTCAACTTGGTGTTAAACCTTTCATTGCTATGGCAATTTTATCCCAAGACTGTATATACTGTAAGCTATATTTGGACCAATAAAATGTAACTTACCCTCCCTGAAACAAGTACATCATACATTGTTTTGTCCATGGAAGATGTATTTACTTCAGTTCAACAATGAAACATGAAGTGAAACTCCAAGGTGACTCTTGATAATAATTACTTGTAAACTAAGAGGTATAGAAGTGTTAACATATTCAAAATCGCATTGAGATTAAGCATACACATGTACATTTATGTATTAAATGTAGCCATTATACGCAACAACATCATTCTGCAGAAACAATTCCTGTTACTCAACTTTCAACTCAAAATTTAACAAAAGAAATATTTCATAACATATAATTGGATTTCTATAGATGGTATTTCTTCACTGAATCCATACAACTCTCTCTGGAAGATAATGTTTGGTTCTGATCATGTGATTACATTGTGAAACTGTCTCAAAGGTATTAGGAAAGGGTGATTATATCTCCATAAGAATTGGTGTATACTTTGAGGTTCTGACATCATCAAAATGATAAGAAATTGATCCATTCTCACAGAAAAGCACATGCACTCCACACAGAAATGGGTATATGGAACTGCACACACACATGTGGCATGAGTGTACAGCCTGAACACTTCAGCTATTCCTCATCATATTTTGAATATGAGGGCATTTGAAGAGCAATACTTATTCAGGGGACATTTCTATTATGATGTTCTTCCAAACTGGCATAAAAGGAATAAGAAAGCTCACAAATTATTTTTCACCTTTCCAAAAACTCAACCTTCTCTTTACATATTTACCTGAGAAGTGATTGTTGGTGTAATAGACAGCCACTCTTCCACCAGCTGCACCTCCTCCTCCTGTACCCTCTCCATCTCCTCCAAGAGCATTGATGGTTCCATCTCCATTTAAGGTCTCTGTCTCTATCCATATGCTTCCTCCACTTCCACCACCTGCATTAGGGGACTCCCCAGAACCACCTGAAAAGAAACAGACAAGCAGGTGTCCATGTTAGTTGTTCCATTCTCATTTTGTTATATAGGAATATTTAACATAACATACATGCAGAATCTCTGTACAACATTTTGTCCATGTTTTGTTTTACAGCTCCTCACTAATTCTTACTCAATGACAAATTCAAATAAATGTGATATCAACATAATTGAAAAGACTTTGAATCCAGTGAATGGCTGATAGTAACATACATGCATTGTTTTCCAAATCCTCTGGCAACACATTTGCTACTCTCCATTCAAATGTAGTACATGTACTAGATTTCTGGTAATTTCTTGAATAGTGCCAGCACGGGAACTGGTAATCTCGCTAAATCAGGAGTAATACTTGAGCACCATGAGCACTATTCCTGGTGGATAGCAGTACTATACAAAAAAGAAATATTGTTAACAGTATCGCAATGCACATTAATAATAGTAAACTTAATTTAATCATTATTATTGGTTGTCACTATTATCATCAGTGTCTGCAACTGTTTACCTGATGCATCCATCACCCCATCAATGTGTAAACTCTTGTTTGCCTTGAGGAACAGACGTCCACCTGGTGAACCCCCACGATGAGGGAAAACAGAGTGACCTCCGACTGACCCAAAGTTGTCAGGGGTCAGGAAGGACCCATAGGAAGCCCCAGCGATGGCCTGGGAGAGTCCCTGACCTCCGTTGCTACCATGTCCTGCACCTGAGCTACCAGAAGTTCCTGACAGTCCAAGACCCACTCCTGAAGAAATAAGGCAATGGATATTTGAATTGATTTTGAACTATAATGATTATAATCTGACTGCTTATTTGATTTGATCGATTTGATTTGATTTAGTAATACAGTTTATTGATGACACATGTTCCAGCAAAAACTGCACTGCAATTAATGTTCTAAACTCACCAATTTCTTAACTTCACACTTAATCCAACACTAACCATCTTTCTACTGTAAAATTCAATCATAAATCTTTGATGATAAAAAGCGTGCAGCAACTGCAACTAGAACAAATGCTGGAACACCAATGTTGGAAATCTACAATACAAGTGCCGTCAGGTTACCAAATCATGTCTTATATGTACATTGTAATAATGCATGTAAATATCAATTGTAAGATAGCATACTGAACTAAGTTGCCACTCGTAGCTGGATGGGTATGGTTTGAATACTTATAGCACACAAATTAATTGAATAAGGACATCTCACTAAGTTGATTGGTTACACTACAGTGAGGAATTCAAAAGAAGCTTGGATCAAATTTATTCTCCAAACCATGCCTTTCACTGTTGATCATGCTAACCACACATATAACACATGTACATTTAATGTAGCTAGAGGTATGAATACATGAAGTGCACAAAAATTATGCCCCATGTTTCCAGTGAATGCTTAATAGTAGCACACTAGAATGTTGGATCAGAGTGACTCTGATATTGCTAGTGAGCATACCTTCATATCGGTGGTGCTTGTAGTTGGGTGAGAAGCCAACTTGGATGAGACTAGATGGTTCCAGACTGACCAAACTATAATCAACCTTCAGATCTCCACACATCACCTGTACAAGACAGAAGATTTCTTTTATAACTTCAAAGTAGATTCATTAAATATTTATGACATTAACCCTTTGAATAATCACGTTGTATTTTATGTAACCTAAAACTATGAAGATAAATGTTTGAAAAAATACATGTCATATCAAGTGTGTTGAAGTAATATAAGAAAATCTTCTTCTTTTGCCAAATGTAGGTTCTAACACCAGAATTTGTTTTTCATTCTTCTTTTTTATGCTTTTGTATGCTTCATAACTAACAAACCATTCTTTAAATTTCCCCTTCATTAAATTTCAGTACAGCTTATGGTTAACTTTTAATAACTGTGTAAAATCCTCTTTGTTTTCTATGAGAATGTCTTCTGACCATTCTGATCAAGGCCCTTTCTTCATTAACTCTCAACAGTACTTCTTCATTGATGTAAAAGTGGTCTCCAGAAGCCTGAAAAAAGGGGCTGCACACAGCCCCTTTTTTCAGGCTTCTCAGAACAGTCTGGAGTAAAGCATGCATGAATAAAGCTGATATCTTTTTTTTGTGCTGATTCATAAAATTGTAGAGTAAAACTTCAGTGAATAAAATGCATCCCCTTTTCAAAAGGCTTCTTAGGAACTGGTCTCACTGTTAACCTAGAGACTTTTACCTGTGGGCCAATACTTAGAGCCCTAATTGCACCCTTGAGGGTGATCATATACACAAATGACAAATCATTACATATTTAATGTTACCCCTGATATGGTTCTTATATGAATGCAACATCAGAAACTAACCTCTGCTCCACTCCTTACATCCATATTTGTACCCCTTATAGTGGTATGTCCATCATTCTCATTGTTGATGTCCAGAGAACCAAATGTCTTGATGTCCAAGTGGTCAATCTCCAGTAGAGTATATGTAGGGTTTTCCACACTTACTCTACACTGGTCACCAATTGTTAGTCTATCCAGTCTGTGAAGCTCACCTTTATTTGTACAAATTTTTGAAAAAAGAGAAAAAGCTTGCAATAACCATCAAATGAAATTGAGGCAAAAGCTTTCATGTGATTAGTGTATAGCAGTCACAAGACTTTAACCCTTTGTGTGCTGCTAAGTTTTGGATTCATAAATGACTTTCAAGAGTTCAATCTTGACTTATAATACTTTATTTCATTATCATGCGTACATTAGGCAAAACTGTCATCTATGGAAATAAATCTCACCATGAAGGTGCCTGTTTCTGTTTTGAGGAAGAAATGGTGTCATTCTTAGTTCAAACACATTGGTCATCACTCAAATTCTTGAACATTATTTGCCATCCACAGCAGAGAAGGGGTTAAAGGAAGCATGTCCTTGTACTTTGTACAATGTACTCATATACGCCTATTGCATGAAATTTTCATTACAAACATCACATAAAAAAGCATGATAATAAATATGATAAACTGCATGCATCAAATGCCATCTTCATAAAATATATCTGTGTTGAGTTCGCATATAAAAACTTTGGTGGTCTTTGAAACTACTGTTATACTCACCATATATTTTCATGCCAATGCGACGGCATTCTAGTACTTCTGAAAGTGTGATGGAGCTACTGAGTTTGGCCAGGAGTGAGACAGTTAGGAAGGTCCTGGATGTTGACTGGACATTAAGTGACTGACCAGTTCTAATAGTGACCTGTCCAGTATGGTCACCAATCAGTGAATCAGTCATGGTAAGACTTGATGAGTTACCAGTCAGTCCAAGTTTAGCTCCACCTCTAACTGTGACCTATGAAAGAAAAACCAAGTTAACCTCCTACTGTGCAATCAAGTTTGCACGCGTGTATCACAAATTCACAAATAATCTAAAAGACAATTTAAATACATGAATGCTTCTTTTGTCTTCATTGTGCATCTTATTACAGACAGTATGTCATGGGATCAACTATCATAAAGTAAGAATCCATTCAATATTTTATAAGAATGGACAAGGCCAATTACATCTTTACATTATACTCTATGTCCCATAGCTTGGAGGCCATTGTGATAGATCTTGAGACACAGGTTCTCCACAAGCTACTGTCTTCAGCTGTTCTAGTTACATATAGCTGCTCAAGACATTCCTGTCCACTGCTTTCTGTTATCAATCCAAATCCTAGTCGATTGGCCCCTTTTTCTTCTGCCATTGGCTCATCCTTGCAAAGTGGAACAATTACGAACAATTAACACTGAAATGTAAGTGGGATAAGCTGTTGGCAGCACCAAATGTGCAATAATAGCCATATACATCTATGCTACAAAAAGTATGGAACAGATTAAAATTTGATTTAAGAAAAAAGAGAAGTAATCTTAGAGATGCTTCCAGTATCATTTCTAAACTTAAAAATACACAGCGGTTTCCTGAAGAGTTTATAACTGATAAATAGACAAATATACATGTAGCAAAACATCACTTCTCAAAGCTGAATAAAGAAAAGCATTAATTTAGCTTAAAGTAAACAGTGTATCATTTTTATCACAAATGGATAGAGATGCGTAAAATGTTGCTATTTGGAGAAAGACCCTAACACAAAGAAAGTAACTAAATGCCAAAGATCATTGACATAATGAAATAAAACCAAAAGAAGAACTCTTTCCATTCACTGTTAATTGGAGGTTCAGGATGTGGATTAGACTGATAATTGTTATACCTTATCATACTCCAGCATCGGGAGTTCCTCTGACCCTGCAACTATGAGTGTTTCTGGCAAAACGGCATAACTTCCCTGCTCTGTTGCTATAGGATTCTCTGTTGATATGAACTCAACATCGTTCAGAGCAGCATAGCCCCCGCTTCCCTGAAGTTGGATCTCAAACTGGAAGGGGAAAAAGAACATGGTATTACATTCTATAAAGTTTTATGTCACATTTCCAAATGTTCTGATAGTGCAATTCCTTTTTTATTATACATTGTATATTTACATATTTCCATATTTCAATTGGAGGAATTTGCTTACATCCAACAGATGAACAGAAGCAGACACCATTTCCTAGATATTACGACTTCTGCTATAGCTGTACATGTATATCGCCTTTAACCCTATTGGTACATGCCACCAAGATTAAAAACATGTATTGTCAATAAATTACTCAGAGATAAACTTTTAATCAGGATGGGGTGTTTTTCCCTTCATTTTGCATCTTCATGCAAGCATTGTTCCATTATACGTAACTTCAAGATCTATTCACAAAACTATTTCAAATGCAAAGGAAGATATTACATGCAAAATTAGAGTTTTGATGGTGCAAATGGCCTATGACCCTGTAAGGTTAATCCATTGGGTACAGAACCTGGTCGTCCCTGTATAAAGTCTATAGAAATGAGAGAATTCTGTAGTCAATGGGTCATATCAGGCTTGAACCCACCTTTTTGACATCCTTCATGACATAGTAGAATCCTTGGTATATCCCAAAGCAACCCACAGTGGTCACAAACTCGTCAGTAACATCCAGAACATCAGACTCAGACTCAGCAAATGCACGAATACGGAACTGTGTTCCAGATCCCTGGCTGTATGATCGGAAATTCAAAGTAAAGTAAGACTGAAATACCATGGTTGCATTTGTGACCCGGCACCACAAAACCACCAAAAAGTTGCAGGCCGTGATTTTGTGTAAACAGCTGAAATGGAAATTTGGGTTGAAAAACATTGATTTTGGGATTTTTTAGTGTTTCTGAAAGATCATCCTTTTCTGTACCTTATATCAAAATCTAGAAGCTTAAAACTCAGTAGAAGAAGAGTTTTTAACAGTTTTTGTAGAACAGTTTTTTTCGCACAGCTTCGGTTTCTTCCTAAATCTTCGCCTTCCCGTATGATTTTTTTTTTTTTAATCGGTACCGCTCACCCTCCTAACATCACTGCAATCTCACGTGCCTTAAATTAACTTTTCCAAAATGATTTTTATACTGATAGAAAGAATAAACTCTCAGCAATCTCATCATACTGATATATCAATAGTCACAAAAGCATATTATAGAGCAGTTTAAAGTTCCATATCGATGACGAGTCTGAAAAAAGTATAAAGTAAATTGCAAGTTAATCTAGTGAGCAAGAAAAGAGTTTGTGAGTGCTGTACATGTACAAAACAAATTGCAAGTTTATTCACGTGAGCAAGGACAGAGTATTAAGTTCTATGTAAAACAAAATGCATATGCATAGGTTAATCAATGTGAACAAGAAAATAGTAGGTTCCATTTAAGTTAATTAGAGGCTAAATTGCAAGTTCAGTGTATGATAATAGAAGGACTATACAGGTAACAAACCAGTATTATATAACAGGGAACAAAGAAAGACACCTGGATGGAGTGAATAGGCATTGTCTAGTGCAGGTGTCATGGCACCGAAGTGCGCTTAATCTTATATAAGAACGCTCTCATTTCCATCATAATAACTTTTGAATGAGTAAAGTTCACAATTTGAACTCTTGGCAATACAATGAATAAACTATGTTTAACACTCCTACCAAATATAAACCCAATCAACAATTCACACAAAGTGGGTGCTATGGCCTTTTGATTCACTCTCTATTGATTTTCTCTTGTTTTCTTGCTCAGCACGCTTGAATAGGCCTCAACTTTTCGAGCTCATTTTCTCCCTAATTAATTCCGGCAAACCTCTCTTACAATCTCCATTCATTAGCTGAAATAAAAGGGTTAGAAAGTTTCAATTGTAATGAATCATATATCATTTTAAAGCTTGGACTTTGTTCTATCCAAATATAATAAAATAAAAAAATAATTTTTTGCAACTTTTTGGTGATTTTGTTGTGACGGGTCACATTTGTGCAACTTCAATTTCACATAAACAGAAATTTATGGGTAGTTCAAAGTTGGATTTATTACCAGATAAGGAGATGGGGATTTATATAAATTCATTTTATATGTTTAGTAAACCACATGAATGTACATAAATTATTTAGTACATACATATCAGCTCCATGATATCTGAAAAATAAATGACTTGCATTTCTTCAGAGGAGATAAAGAATCATAAAAATAAAAAAAGGAAAAACAAGAATGCGAACATTTCCTATATACTGTATATTCATATCCTTGAAAATACTGTCAGGAAACATGTGTGATTGGATGTGGCATATTGTTATTTAGAATTTAATTGTGTTATGGGTAGTTCAAAGTTGGATTTATTACCAGATAAGGAGATGGGGATTTATATAAATTCATTTTATATGTTTAGTAAACCACATGAATGTACATAAATTATTTAGTACATACATATCAGCTCCATGATATCTGAAAAATAAATGACTTGCATTTCTTCAGAGGAGATAAAGAATCATAAAAATAAAAAAAGGAAAAACAAGAATGCGAACATTTCCTATATACTGTATATTCATATCCTTGAAAATACTGTCAGGAAACATGTGTGATTGGATGTGGCATATTGTTATTTAGAATTTCATTGTGTTCAGTTTGTCAGTTTTTACCAGAAAAGATATATATCTGGATATTTCATTAAAATTTGTAGTTCATAAAGGCAAGACCTTAGCTTCTTCCAACAAAAGATTGAAGGAAAAAAAAGCAAGGCAAGCATCAGATGCAATAGAAGGTGCTCAACATACATGTATGCACTGGCAAAATTGCTCCAGGTTTTATTCAATCAAAAATACAGGGCTAGGCTGCAATGTCATTTTAGTTTCGATTTAGGGTTAGGGTAAAGATTAGGTATAATAGTGTTCAGTCCAGGGTTGAAGTTAAGAATTTGGATAGTGTAGGATACTACCATGGAGCAATTGTTGTAAGTCCTATCACTACCACAGAAAACCCTTTCATCCAAAGAACTTACCCACTGCACACTGGAGTGATCTTAACAGCCTTGACATAGACCACGATAGGAAATGTGACTGTGACTGTGACAACAGAAGAGGTCTGTGTGATATAGGCACCAGATGCAGAGTTGAACATGTTGCTCAGAGCATTGTAAGGATAGGAACTTCTTCTGTAAGGATTATGAGTGGTTGCGATGGTAACCCCACTGAATGTACTATACGAGCGACTTGAAGATGAAAATGATCCTCCAACATTGAGCGTCTCTTCTTGGAGGACCACAGACGATGAAAATTCCTGGCCGTTATCTGCCACCAGATGGCGGTAGAGAGTGTCCTCATCACTTGCATTCTGCTGGAGGAAGAAGGTACCTGCAGCACCATTCTGCTCCAATGCTGAACCTCCATGCATCAGGTAGTCGCCAGTAAAGCTGTTATGCTGGTAGTAGATGGCACTCCTACCACCACTTCCTGCCCCACCATTGCTTGCTGCAACAAAGACAAAAAGACTAGCCTTTTAGTTCTTGGATTATGTCCTATCTGGTAATTCGGGGAGATGGAAGTTGGTCTAGTGGTATGGTCAGTTCTTTGTTTTCACCTACAAACAGATGCTGACAGACATCGGTTAGAGACTGGGTCATGTCTTTCAGATAGTGACATTAAAGTTCAGTCTACAGATGTAAATAATAACTTCTCATTGACACAATCTGTATAAACCCAATCACACAAAACACACACAAATTTTTTGGTGCTCAACTACATGTACAATAGGAGTCTATAAAATCACGATTTTATCAGTTGTCACATGTGAAGTAATTAATCATGGCTCCGTAAAATGATCGTTACATTGAACAAAATTTCAGGTGTCGTTTGCTGTATATCAATATCATATAAGTTTCAAAAACAAATTTCATGAAAAAATACAACTCAATGCATACAGGAACAGGGTATGTTAAACGTTTCATGTAAAATAGTCTATTTGACTCACCACTGCCTCCTATGAATTCTATGTTTCCAGATCCATCGAGATGGAAGACATCAAGCAGCAGACTCCCACCTGCTCCCCCTCCTGATGTACCCTGTCCATCCTCTCCGTTGGCATGGAGACGACCTTCAACCCTCAGGGTATCATTGATCTTCAGCCACATAGAACCTATAGAGAGCACCATTAAAAGAATGTTCTTGTTGAATTGTTGATCTTTGCATTTTTAGAGCACCAATGATAATAACTGCCTCTAAAGTTTAGACCAGATTGCAATAACCAAACTTGTATGAAATTAGTAATTTTCCTTCCAGCACAACACCAACAAAAATTCCATAAAATCTGTCCTTTGGGTTGTTTAGTTTTACTTCACCACCCAATGACAAAAATGTGTGAAAAAGGGTAGAATATGAAATCCAAAGCATAATTGACACACAATCATATAATATTTAAAAAATGAAATATATTTTTTCTCTCTGTTTGCTGGCTAGAAATGTTTGTCAAAGAATCCATGTGTACAAAGTGATATTTAATAAAATTGTAATTTTCAACTCAAATCATTATTTTTGGTACAACTACTGTCTTATCACATTAATTTAGCAAACTCACAAAACAAGAATGCAACCTACTTGAAAGGTTTGGCTGATATTTTGGAAAAGAAATTTTAAATATAAGGATTAAATTCACCTCCTGTGGTGTGGGGTGTAGAAATAGGTAGTGCCACCAGAGGCTCTGGTTGAATTATGGTTGAATTATTGTACATGTACAATGCAATGGCAATTAGCTCATTTGCATAATGTTCCTAATGTTCACTAGTCATGTTTCTTACCTGCCCCTCTGCCACCAGTACCACCCAGGCCTCCACCACTCCCCATCTCTCTAGGCAGGTGCGTGGAGCCATAAGACCAGGCAGAGTAGATCCCACCATAGGACCGGCCCCCTCTACCACCATGCCCTGCCCCAGATCCACCCTGGAGCCCTGAGTACCCAGTGCTAGAGAGACCAGCTCCTGGGCCCTGTCCAGCATGGTAGCCTCTATGGTCAGCATTGAATGATCCTACAGGGGTGAAATATGACAAACATCAATAAGCTGATTGTAGTGAACTAACAGTCTGTTCTAAAAATAAAATTAAATTATACATGTATTACATGAGGTTAAGGCCCTTCTGTCTCACTCTCTCTTTCTCTCTGCCATCAGTACTATTCCAAACCTGACCAAAGATGATTATCCACATCAAACAATGATGTTCTCAAGAAACTCCTTGACATCAATGAAGGCACGTGGCTCAGTGGCAGAGCAGTGGTCTTGTAACTGGAGGACCCAGGTTTGACACCAAGTGGATGCACCAGTGCCCTTTTGGTATTGGCATTAATCCTCAGGACTAATCCCTCAGTGAGGACTTGAAGCCGTCGGCGCCCTGGTTGCTTACTGACAAACGTACACATGCTCTTTTAGCAGTCAGGTAAAATAAACCGTTGGATTGTCTCATTTAGATCTAAAACTCAAAGCTCCACATTACATGAAAGGGAAAGAAGACTGCATGGTGTTTACTTGCATTTAAAAAAATCTCTTGTAAATGTAGTAAATTGCACTATGCAAAAGGATGGATTTCATGCAAATAAAATCAAGTGTCCCTGAAAGAAGCAATGATCTATTTCACTTGTACAATGTATCTAGACCTACATTCTTTAATTCCTTCAAAATGTTCTCCTCATAATGGAAAATATTACACAAAAGAGAAATAAATCTGGAGTTTTTAAGAAAATGGCATACCTGATGAATCGATGGTGATGTTCTCAGCTATGAGGATCAATCGATTAGTTTCTACTACACCCCCAGCCTGGATAATGAGGTACGTGGTCTGGAATGTGATGTCATCATCTCCTCCTACAGCCAACATCTATATAATAAATCATAAATGACAGTACGTAAACCCATTGCCTATGGAACATGGTGGTTCTTGTATTAAGCCTACTGGATTGAAAGAATTCAGTAGTCAATGGGTTTAAATTTCTATTACATTTACAGACTCAAGAAAAACAAAGAAAAAGCAATTATATATATATATATTTCTAATTCATTTTAAACAATAGCCAGTTTGCTTGATACCTTCACGTTGGTTCTTCCGATCATTGTAAGCAAAGCCAGTTTTAAGCACCCAAACGGTATCTTATATTTTCGGACAAGGAAAGTACATGTTACATTCAAAATGGGTTACTGAATCTATGAGGTTGACAGGACAAGCTGCTACTAAAACTGCCTCACTCTAAGACAAAAATAACTCTTTTAGGTGTACCGCTCCAAAATTTTGGAACAGAGTTCCACTTATCATAACAAAAACCCAAGCTGTCACTGTCTTCAAAGCTTTACTGAAGAAACCCACTTGTTTGCAGGAGCCTTTAAATACATGTAGAAAGGTTGTGTGTCCGTGATACACAAACAATTAATGGAGATTTCACCAAAGAAAGCGCTTATTATTATCATTATTAATATCAATATATTATTATTATTATCATTATTATTATTATTATTATTATTATTATCATGACCGTTATCATTATCATTATTAGTATATAATCTCAACTGCCAATCGAGCAAAGTACAGTAACTGGAAGGGATCTACCTTAACATTTCCTTCTGATCTGACTGTCATGTTGACACACTGGTAGACACCTACAGGTTGGTCACTAGATCGTCCGACTGACCACATAGTCAGCTGACCGCCTTCATCTACTGTAAACTGATCTACTCCATTAAAGTTTCCTTTGATATCCATCCATACATCTCTCATACTCAGTCTTGGAGGCACTGTTAGCTCACCATATCTTAGATTAGAAGGAATTACAAATATGCTGTAAAAGCAAACACTTTTGTGACATGAAACTTTCTCAAAATTGTTAATGACAGCCGTTTTCAGGAATAGAAATTTTCATGTTCTGCAAGTTGCAATTCAATAATTTTGCAGCATAGAACTTTGGGAAATCTTGACCTATTGCAAATTTCACATAAGTTTCAAGCGTCAGAAATCCACTGTTTTACAGTAGTTTTACTTTAGTTAAAGTAAACAGAACTCTATCGGCTTGATTTGAATCAAACTAGTTTGTCATATTAAATTTGACTTCAATGGCCCATGAAAAAGGCATATTTCATAAGAGAAAGAATTTACTTATCCCAGATAATAATTTTCAAATGATTCGCTTTTCAACTCACTGTAATTCACATTGGTAGGGAATTTAAAAACTAATACATAAGATTGATAGAAATCAACATTATCCTATTGGCTTGATTTTAACCAAATTAGTTTGTTGTATCACAGTTAACTTCAAATGTCCATGAAAGTGGATTATTTACAAAGTAATAATTACCAAACCCATGATAATAATTTTTTCCAAATGGTAGGTACTCCAACTCACTTTCTTTTACAACAAAAGGGAACTACAAATAATATTTCATGAAAGAGATAAATTATTCTATATTAAGAAGATCTGAATTGCATTGATTTTAGTATTGAATAATTATAGAGATCAGCACATACTTTTCAGAAATTAATCAATGGATGAATATTCACCAATTGTACAAATTTAAGAAAATTTCAATGGTATCTATATGTAGAATAGATTTATCATACATGTATTAAAGAAAATCATCAGTGTGAAGAATTTGGGAAATTAGAGTTTGTCATAGCAGAAGCAAGATATTTCCAGACACCTAAATCTACACATGTATACGGGTATACTAAAACACGATTTAGATTATACCTGTATAAGAGAACATTGGCAGCAAAGTAAATATCAATGAAGTCAAAGCGAAGATATTGATTCATGCCAATATGGATCACTGCTGAACGGTCTCCATAAAGCTCCCCTCCTTCAATAGAGATAGATTCACTGGAGGTATTACTCAGAACAGCCACATGAGCATTACCATTCAGATGCATCTTAAAAACGAATAAGAACAACAAAGAAATGCAACTAGAAATTTCCATTGCCACGCAATGCGAATGTATCCCCCGGCACGCAGCAGCGATTCGAAGGAGGGACAAAGAACCTCCAACCCCCTCCCCCCTCAAACAAAAAGATGGCGTAGAGATTGCCACCAGTGGCCTGGACTATTGTCAACACTAGGAGCAGCATCACCAAAACAATGTGTGTAGATTAGAGTATAATGCATCTCTATAGAAAATTCGAAAGAAATGTGACCTCAGAGCGCACACAAGATATCCACTAAAATATGACCTCTGACCCTATGAAAATCGGAATCTATGATGGACCTCCATACAAAATCTGAAAGAAATCAGTCAACAAATGTGTCCTCCAGAATGCATGCAACCAAGATATGACATTTGACCCTATAAAAAGCGGAACACTAGGAGCAGCATCAGCAAACACTAAAGATGTGTAGATTTCACTAAGACACACCTCCATATAAAATTTCAAAGAAATCCGACAAGAAATGTGGAAGTTAGAGCACACAAAAGACATATGACCTTTGACGCTATAAAGGACGGAAAAATGAGGGCAGCATCACCAAAAAGTAAAGATGTGTAGATTATACCAAGTTACATCTCCATACAAAATTTGAAAGAAATCCATTATGAAATGTGGCCTGCAGAGTGCACTCACGCCGTCCTCCAAAGTATGACCTTTGACCCTATAAAAGATGGGACACTGGTGGCACCAAAACTAAAGGTCTTTAGATTACACTAAGAGACAACTTCATGCAAAATTTGAACGAAATCCGTCATGAAATGCAGAAGTAAGAGGGCACGAAATGGACAAATGACCTTTGACCCTATGAAAACCGGAACACTGGAGGCAGCATCACCAAAAACTGTAGAGGTCTAGAGTAATCTATGATGGACCTCCATACAAAATCTGAAAGAAATCAGTCAACAAATGTGTCCTCCAGAATGCATGCAACCAAAATATGACATTTGACCCTATAAAAAGCGGAACACTGGTGGCAGCATCACCAAAACCACTCGTTGTGTAGATTTTACCAAGATACACTTCCATACAAAATTTGAACGAAATCTGCAAGAAATGCAGAAGAGTGCACGAAATGGACAAATGACCTTTGACCCTATATAGGATGGAACAATGAGGGCAGCATCACCAAAATGTAAAGATGTGTAGATTATACCAGGCAAGATACATCTCCATACAATATTTGAAAGAAATCCATCACGAAATGTGGCCTGCAGAGTGCACTCATGCCATCCCCTGAAGAATGAACTTTGACCTTAATAAAAGACAGTACACTGGTGGCAGCATCACCAAAACCTTATAGGTTCTTAGATTACACCAAGAGACACCTTCATGCAAAATTTGAAAAAAATCCACTGAGAAATGTGACCGCCAGAGCGCACACAAACTATCCCCCAAAATATGGACTTTTACCCTATAAAAGACGGAACACAGGGGGCAGCATCACCAGAAATTATAGGTGTCCAGATTTTACCAAGATACACCTCCATACAAAGTTTGAAAGAAATCCGTCAAGAAATGTGACCGCTAGAGCGCACACAAGAATGTGACATGGCGGCGGCGGCAGCAGAACGCTGCTGAATCCAAATATCCTCCAGCAGAGAATGCCGGGGGATACAATGAATGTGATGTAAACGAATATTATTTCTCTTTCTTGAGATAAAGTGTTCTTTTTCTACACAATTATCTCATTATAAAGTTCTCTTTCATCTGTTACATTATTTTTTCTCAGTATCAACTAAGCTTCACTCGTCCCACTTTACTTCCCATTTGGTAATAGATCTTCTAATATTTTTAGATGTACATGACTTGTACAGTTGTTAAGTAATGTTTTATTGATGCCACTCTCTTCCCCAGTTGACTACATGTATTCTCTGAATATCTCTTTATGATTATGTTTCGAACGCTTATCATAGTTGACAATAGCAATTATGAGAGCTTTCAACGGAACATTGTTTTTTGGGGGGGACAGTAATCTATACTATATTTTCCTTTTACATATCTTACTTCTTCATATTACTGTATTTTTGTATACCATGTAAACTTCTGAATATAAAAAACATAATACAAGAATAAATGTATCTAATAATGACATATTACAGGTGGAGGGCTTACTTCATCAAACAGATACTCATTGTCCGTATGCCAGAGCCATGTTATTCCTCCAGCTTCAGAAATATCATCATAGCGACCATCGAGTAGATTACGGAGGCTACCTTGTGTTCCGTCAAGGGCACGAGGCTCAGAACGCCCTTCATTGTTAACCTTCAGAATCCTGTAGGTGACCTGTCTGGACTCGTCTGCCAAGACTTTGTGACGTTCCAGGTACACAGTGCCAGCTCCACCATCTTCAGAGGTAGCACTCCCTGTGCAATTAGGAGATTACAAATGATGCACAACTACATGTATAAGGTGCTATGTAGCATTTGAGATATGATGATATCCCAGTCACTGCACAACTTAATACAGTTCACCTTCTGCAGTTGTATCTTGGGATCATATGTAAATCACAATGGTCTAATAGACCAAACTCTAAAGCTATCACTTATTCAAACCCAAACCATTAGTCTGATGGGGTGTAAGACCAATAGAACTCAATAAAAAAACTAGAAATGTGCATTGCTGGGGCCGCGCAATGCTAAATGTATCCCCCGGCACTGGCAGCGATTTGAAGGAGGGACAAAGACCCTCCCCCATCCCCTCCCTCAAACAAAAGGATGGTGTAGAAATTAGATGTGTAGGTTTCACTAAGACACATCTTCATATAAAATTTGAAAGAAATGTGTTGAGAGATATACCAAGATACATCTCCATACAAAATTTGAAAGAAATCCATCAAGAAATGTGGCCTGCAGAGTGCACTCACGCCATGCCCTGAAGTATGACCTTTGACCCTATAAAAGACGGAACACTGGTGGCAGCATCACCAAAAACTATAGGTTTTTAGATTACACCAAGAGACACCTTCATGCAAAATTTGAACGAAATCCGTCAAGAAATGGAAAAATGACCTCTGACCGTATAAAGGACGGAACAATGAGGGCAGCATCACCAAAAATTAAATATGTGTAGATGATACCAAGATACATCTCCATACAAAATTTGAATAAAATCCGTCAAGAAATGCAGAAGTAAGAGTGCACAAAAGGGACAAATGAGCTTTGACCCTATAAAGGACGGAACAATGAGGGCAGCATCACCAAACAGTAAAGATGTGTAGATTATACCAAGATACATCTCCATACAGAATTCGAAAGAAATCCATCAAGAAATGTGGCCTGCAGAGTGCACTCACGCCATTCCCTGAAGTATGACCTTTGACCCTATAAAAGACGGAACACTGGTGGCAGCATCACCAAAAACTATAGGTTTTTAGATTACACCAAGAAACACCTTCATGCGAAATTTGAACGAAATCCGTCAAGAAATGCAGAAGTAAGAGTGCAAGAAATGGAAAAATGACCTTTGACCCTATAAAGGACGGAACAATGAGGGCAGCATCACCAAAAATTAAATATGTGTAGATTATACCAAGATACATCTCCATACAAAATTTGAATGAAATCCGTCAAGAAATGGAGAAGTAAGAGTGCACAAAAGGGACAAATGAGTTTTGACCCTATAAAGGACGGAACAATGAGGGCAGCATCACCAAACAGTAAAGATGTGTAGATTATACCAAGATACATCTCCATACAAAATTTGAAAGAAATCCATCAAGAAATGTGGCCTGCAGAGTGAACTCACGCCATCCCTTGAAGTATGACCTTTGACCCTATAAAAGACGGGACACTGGTGGCAGCATCACCAAAAAGTACAGATTTTTAGATTCCACCAAGGGACACCTTCATGCAAAATTTGAACGAAATCCGTCGAGAAATGCAGAAGTAAGAGTGCAAGAAATGGAAAAATGACCTTTGACCCTATAAAGGACGGAACAATGAGGGCAGCATCACCAAAAATTAAACATGTGTAGATTATACCAAGATACATCTCCATACAAAATTTGAACAAAATCCGTTGAGAAATGTGGCCTGCAGAGTGCACTCACGCCATGCCCTGAAGTATGACCTTTGACCCTATAAAAGACGGAACACTGGTGGCAGCATCACCAAACACTATAGGTTTTTATATTACACCAAGAGACACCTTCATGCAAAATTTGAACGAAATCCGTTGAGAAATGTGACCGCCAGAGCGCACACAAGAGTACACACAAGACATCTATCAAAATATGACCTTTGACCCTATAAAAGACGGAACACTGGGGGCAGCATCACCAAAATCTATAGGGTTCCAGATTTTACCAAGAGACACCTTCATACAAAATTTGAACAAAATCCGTTGAGAAATGTGACCGCTAGAGCGCACACAAACTATCCCCAAAAATATGGCCTTTTACCCTATAAAAGACGGAACACTGGGGGCAGCATCACTAGAAACTATAGGGGTCCAGATTTTACCAAGATACACGTCCACAGGAAGTTTGAAAAAAATTCGTCGAGAAATGTGACCGCTAGAGCGCACACAAGAATGTGACGCGGCGGCGGCGGCGGCGGCGGCGGCGAAACGCTGCTGAATCCAAAGTATCCTCCGGCATACTGCCGGGGGATACAATTACCATTAGTCTCACAATCCTTGGCCTTAAATGACAAATTAGACCAATGGAACAGAAGATTATAAGTATGACTGTGATAACAAGAGTGACTGATGATATTGTTACCTCCAGTAGCCCTTATGGTCCCATTGAAGTTGACAATATTTTGGTAGTTGATGGCAACCCTTCCACCAGCACCTCCTCCTCCACCAGTGTTTCCGTTCCCTCCATCAACAGAGATGGTGCCATAGCCATCCAGTTCCTCACAGTCTATCCAAACACTGCCTCCAGATCCTCCTCCTAAAACATTAACATTGAGCTCTTTATAGTCATCTATTCATTCATCCATTAATCTACATCTATATGTACCTATCCATCAAGCTCCTCTCAGTCTTATCAGACTCTGCCTCCAGACCCTCCTCCTGCAACATTAACCCATTGCCTACGGGAAACGGGAGGTCCCTGTATTAACCCTATGTGAATTTGAGAGTTCAGTAGCCAACGGGTTAACAATGAGCTCTACTATTCATTCATCCCTTCACTCTCAGACCATCTATCTCTCAATCCATCTATCCATTTACATTGATCCATTCATCCAGCTACTTAAAATCTGTCCCTACACTGCATCCAGACTCTCCTCCAAAAGCAATCAGTCCATATCCATTCACCCATTCATCCACTTATATCCATGTAGCTATATACAGTATTTACATTGTATCTACAGGAGCTACCAGTCTGATAATCTGGTGAAGGCCAATTAACTAAATGTCTGCAAGATGGAAGTTCCAGCTCCCCACAAACTATCCACATGCTGTCTTAATTTGTATTCCATTACCCAAATCACCCACTCTGATTCAACAATTTTACATCTAATGGTAGACATTTTGCACTCTGCGCATGATATAATTCACACAAGCACATTTGACTTTTGGCACCTTCCCTGAGAATTAAAAAATCTAATCTGACCTGCACTGACGTACAATGAAGATTCCCCATTGGCTGATATGATACCATCGATGATCACATGACGTGATGTCACTTTCAAAGCTCCACCTCCCCTGCCTCCGATCCCAAGTAGCTGGAGACTATTCTTGGTAAGTTCTGTGCCAAAGGACAGCCCACCTGAAAAGAAGTATAGAGTTTGTACAATAACGGACCCTTAAATCCCTCAGTCTGCTTGAAATTCACATACATGTATACACCCAATTTATCTACTGAAAGATCATTGGAAGAAATCAAAATGCAACTGTGCCTGCCCTGGAAATTCAGAAGTATTGGGCAATTAGCTTTTCAAATATCACATACATGAAAATACAGAAAAATAATATCTGCCATATAAGTAAACTTTACCAAACCTGTTTGACAGATTGCTTAACATATCTATATCTATATCAATAACGGACCCTTAAATCCCTCAGTCTGATTTTTGCATTAGTCTAAACACTACATTAAAATGATTTCTACACAATTAGGACCACTGTCTTAAATAACAAGAGTTACATGTAGCAATCCACACATGACTGTATCAGTAATGATAACTTCTGCACTTTAAAAAGGGTAATATACTGCACGGTTCCCTGCATTTCATGAAAACAAAACTCCCCCATTTTCCCCCTGATTTTTCTCAAATTTCTGGACTTTTCACGGAACGGAAAAATAAGTTACTCATTTTCCCCCTGATTCTCAGATTTCCAGGATAGCTGGGAAACCTTAACTGATTCAAACTTCTTTCATGAAAACTGGTAAATGCTGGAGGAATGCTTACCATAGTCCTGTCCATAACCTCCTGCACTGCCACAATCAGTGGGTTCATAGATGGATCCATAGGCTAGACCAACAAGAGACTGTCCTGATCCCTGACCTCCACTACCACCATGACCTCCACCACTACCACCTGATGACATGTCACCTGCATTGTTTTAATGGTAATCAGAAATGTTGGTCGAGAAAATGCATTAGGTGCATAACTATTAATTTTTGCATTAGTCTAAACACTACATTAAAATGATTTCTACACAATTAGGACCACTGTCTTAAATAACAAGAGTTACAAAATGTATTTTGTTCTATGGCCAGAGGAATAATATGAATTAAAATGCAGTACAGTGTACTACCAACTTCCCTGTAAATCTCAAACTCTTTATCCCAGAGATAGTTGAGAAAAATGAAGTAAATCCTGCAACAAGCTCTCCTGGCAATTTACATCCTCTGATTGTGTATTCACAGGAGCACAAGCAAGATTACGTTTTAAGATAATGGAGATATCATTTTTGTGCCAAAATAGAATAGCATAGTTTATAATGACGAAGAACAATGTGTACATGACCTCCTTTCAAACAATTTCCTAATCATTTCATTTGCTAAAATTTTTACTTCTCTGGTTCATTTTTGTCCAATATTTGTGCTTGATCCACAGCGATTAGTTAATCACAGCTGACTTTTCTCTCTATCTGGTTGGAGACAGTTTAATTTTTTTACTTAACATGCATTGTCTTCAAAAAATTAAATCTTTGGAGTCTTACCATAGCCCTGGCCCGGACCTCTAACCATCGTAGATCCGTGCTCGATGGAAGACTGGGTCTTAAAACCAGAATGGTCTAGGTTGATTTCTCCCCCAGAGTAGAGCGCAAAAAGATGAGAGGTAGATATATTGAGACCCACGTTAGACTGAAAGTGACCACCTCCATACACCTATTTATATCACAATTAAACACAATATATATGCAGTTATTACAAATAACTTGTAAAATCAGCACTGATTTTCTTATTTACTATATAAATCTATATACCTACCTATTATGCCTGTAGTCTTGACTACGGGACCCCTTCGAGAATTTAACACACATGAGTCACAATATTGTGCGCACCCCCCGTAATCCTATTGTCCCCTTCGCCACTCACGCGCGTCAACACGCTACGGCCATCTTCCTCTTTTGCGAGCAATCCCAAGTAGAAACATGTTGCTTGCAAGGTGAGGGGAAGGAGGGAGGGTCATAGGTAGATATATAGATTTATATAGTAAATAAGAAAATCAGTGCTGATTTTACAAATTTACTGCAATAAATCATATATACCTACCTATTATGCCAGACCAGCGCCAACTCAAAGACCGGGAGGCATGTTTCGAGCAGAAGGGAATAGGATTACACCAAAGACTACAAAGAAGACACAGCGGCCTTCAAGGTGGCTGACGCAAACAAAACTTCACCTGCGGGAACATCCCTAAGGTAGCAAGAAATGAAGGAATTGGGCGAACGCCAATAAGCAGCCTTCAAAATATCAACAAGCGCCACACCTTGAAACAGAGCCCAAGAAGTGCTGACACTACGAGTATCATGAGCACGAGGCTTACTGTCGGATAAAAGAGCCTCTGAGCCAGCGGCCCTAATAGCTTCAACGATCCATCTAGAGATGGAATCAAGAGAGGCAGGAGAAAAAGGCTCTCTAGTGATCAGGAACAACTGATCATCCTTACGATAAGACTTAGTCTTATCAATATACCATTTGAGAGCCCTTACAGGACACCAAACTTTGTCCTCACGCACCGAAGAAAAGTCAGAAAGCGGACAAAGAAAAATCTCAACAGGGCCAGAGGCAGCTGTCTGATTCTTGGCAACAAAAGAAGCCCTAGGAATCAATCTAACGCCTTTTCTCTCCCAGGAGTAAGACAGAGAGCATGAAGAGTACTGCGCCTCTGCCCAGAGGCAATAGCTACCAAAAAGAGCGTCTTAACCGTAAGATGATGAAGCGAAGCTTCACCTAACGGTTCGAAAGGAGGTTTCGCCAAGGCCTCCAGGACCTTAGGCAGACTCCAAGACGGCACTAACTTAGAAAAAGAAGGTCGTTTCAGAAAGAACGAACGAATCAAACCACTTAGTAGCGGGGAATTGGAAATCCCCGAACCATCCGAGAAACCCGAATGAATGGCCCCGATCGCCGAACGGTAGCCTCGGATAGTAGAGATAGATCTCCCTTTGTCAAATAACGAGATTAAGAAATCCGCAATTGAACCAATAGGAGCCTTAGAAGGGGTTTGATTTCTCTCTTTGCACCAAAGGAAAAAGACCAAGAGACGGGAATTGTAAATTTCCCTAGTAGAAACCCTACGACTGGACATTAAAAAGTCCGCGGCTCTATCAGAGAGACCCGACTGTCTTGCAGATTCCCTGACAGGGGCCAAGCAGTCAAATGAAGAGACTCCGGACTGTGGTGAAGAATCCCCGATAGGGGCTGTAACACCAGATCCGCTCTTAACGGGAGAACGAACGGTTGAGCCCTTAGGAGGCTCATAAGTTCTGGAAACCAATTCCTCCTGGGCCAAAAGGGAGCTATTACGAGCACCCGCGCCCGATCTTCCCTGATTTTCCGCAAGACACGTGGAATCAGTTGGAAGGTAGGAAAGGCGAATCCCTGAAGGTTCTCCCAGCTGAGGGAGAAAGCATCGAGAGCCCATGCTCCCTGATCGCGAACACGGGAGCAATACTTCGGCAGCTGGTGATTTAGCACCGACGCAAATAGATCCACTTCCAGTGGACCTAGGCAACTGCGAATGCGGCAAAATACCTCCGGATGGAGCGTCCATTCCGATGGAAGATACCTGCCCCGAGACAGAAAATCCGCAATGAGGTTTTCCCGACCGGGGATGAAAGAGGCCACGGGTGTGATTGCCATGCGACGACACCACCTCCACAGCTGAGCTGCTAGGGCATTCAGGGCAACCGAACGAGTGCCTCCCTGCCGATTGATATATGCCGCCACAGTAACATTGTCCGTGAGAATCAGAACCGAACGACTGAGAAGTCGACTTCTGAAATGGAGCAAGGTCAACAGAACTGCCATAAACTCCAGGACATTGATATGAGGAAGAGTCCCAAGCTGAGACCAATCCCCCGCAACCGTGCTGCCGTTGCAGTGTCCTCCCCACCCCAACCGAGAGGCGTCCGTCGAAAACGATATCGATGGAAGAGGGGCAGAGAAGGACCTGCCTCGCGCGAGAAACACCTCGCTCGTCCAACAAGAGAGAAGAGACTTGATCCTTACTGGTACTGGAATCCAGACCAAAAGAGAGTCTTTTCCCGGCTTGAAGAACCTGAGGAGATGTCTCTGAAAGGGTCTCATGAGGAGCCGGCAGTCCTCTAAAACATCGACTAGACTGGCTAGATAACCTAGAAACTGAAGCCACTGTCTGGCCGAGACTCTTCTGGCCAGCAAGAGCTTGCGAGCCGCAGAGACAATGGTGAGAATCCTGTCTCATCTGGGCCGAGCCAACTGATTCCTTATGTCTAACACCGCCCCCAGAAAAACTGGGCTGCGAGTGGGAACTAACTCTGACTTTTCCCAATTTATTAGGAAACCTAAGTCTTGAGTAAGATTGACGAGCAAACTAGTCTCGCCCAACAAACAATTGCGCAACTCCGCTAGGAGAAGCCAATCGTCCAGGTAGCAAAAATAGCCGAAGGCCGCATCGCCTCAGAGATGCTGCCAGCACGGATACAACCTGAGTAAGAACCCGAGGGACTGGGCACTGCCCGAAGGGAAGAGTGCGAAAACGATAAGTCTCTGAGAGGAAGAAAAACCCCAGAAGATCGCGCAAAGCGCGATGAACGGGAAAGTGGAAATACGCATCTTCGAAAACTATCAAGACCGCGTAGTCCTTCCTCTTGATCAACGGGAGAATGGAGGCGAGAGTCTCCATCCGAAAATGTACTGAAGTTTTCCCGAGCGGCTTGGGAATAACAAAAGTCGGAGAAAGGGAAAAAGACAGCCTGTGAGGTGACCAAGTTCCTATATCACCTCCGGGGAGCGGATCTATGAAGAATCCGTCTCGTCCGTCAAAGAGAACAAAAGCGTCCCCGGAGATGGCCTCCCAAGCGGGGAGAAAGGAACGAAGACAGCCACCAACCAATACTCTGCGACGGAACATGACCGAGGCAGCTGCAGTGGAAAACTATGACCACTGCAAACCAAACATGACGCTCAAAAGAAGCACCGCTTCAATGCGTCCAAAATCCAGCTAGAAATCCTCCGCAAGAGAAAAACGCTCGGAGGAATCCCGCTGCCTGAACCCAAGCAAAGTCGAACCCTGCGCGCGGGTTGACTAAAAGTCAGGGAAAGTTTAGAACAAAGCAATCGCTTCTACCCCACAAAGGGAGAGCAACTAAGGCTCTGCCTGCCCCAGCGATTCGGAAACCGAAGCTTGAGAGGCCGCTTCCAAAACTGGATCCACCTGAAATGATCGTGACAAAGAATCACGAACAAAGGCCGAAACGGTCGGATTCACGCATGAACCGCCATAAGCCTCCTCACCCGACGGAGCCCCGAGGCTGCGAGACTAGGAGGCGCATGTGATCCCATCACAGACAAAGAAGAATAAACCATAAAAGGCTAATTAGTCTCGATGTCCGACCCAAAAAAGGGACAAGAGCAGGGGATGTGAATCCTGGTACAAGGGACCAACCCTGAGTCTGGGCAAAGCCCATCTCACACTGAACATCTCAGCTTGAGAGACCGGAGGGTTAGCTAAACCCGATGGGCAAGAGGCAGGCAAAGCCTTGCCTCTTTTAGCCCCTTTCCTAGGCTTCTGATTGGCCCAAAAAGAGCCTAAGTCGAAACCCGCTTTTCAGAGCGTTTATTCGGTTTCGTTCGGATCCCTGAAGCCCTTCGGGAACACGAACCGAACCCTCCGCTGAGGGACGCTCACCTCCCTTTATGGGAGAAGTGCGCTGAGGGTATTGAACCCAAAGACGCGCACCAATTACCCATATCGGCCGAGCAAGGAGATGCAACAGCCATGGGCCGGACGCCAAGGCGCCCAGAGCAAGGGCGGACCGGGATGACCCGGCAAAGGAACGCCAACGCGAAGTCGAACCCTGCGCGCGGGTTGACTAAAATTCAGAGAGATATCTGGATAACAAAGCAATCGCTTCCACCCCACAGAGGGCGAGCGATTGAGACTCCGCCTGCCCAAGCGATTCAAAAACGAAGCTTGAGAGGCCACCTCCAAATCTGGTTCCACCCGAGTGGAAAGAGACAAAGGAACGCTAACAAAGGCCTCAGCAGGCAGAGCCCCGCATGGTTCAACGAAAGTCTCCTCGCCCATGCGAATGCGAAACCGACTCAGACAAAGACGAATCCAACACAAAAGGCTGATTAGTCTCAAAGTCAGACCCCTGAATAGGGACAGAAGTCAGGGTTGAAGTAGCCGGTACAAGGACCAACCCTGATTCTGAGCAAAAGCCCGCATCATGCTGAACATGTCAGCTTGAGAGGAGCTAGCTGGGTTAGCCAGGCCAGACGGGCAAGAGGCCAGCAAAGCCTTGCCACTTTTTGCCCTCTTCTTGGCCTTTTTCTTGGCTGGCTCGACAAGAGTCGTAGCCGAAACCCTTTTGTTAGAACGCTTAATCGGATTCGTTCGGATCTCCGAAGCCACTTCGGAAACACGAACCGATCCCTCCGCGGAGGGACGTTCACTTCCCAAAAAGGGATTGGAGCGCTCATGGCGTAAGCCTAGAGAATCGCCCAAATCACCCATATTGGCTAAGCAAGAAGATGCAGTAGCCATGGGTTGGGAGCTAAAAGCTCCCAGTGCGTGGGCAGACCGAGATGACTCTGTATGTGCCCGATGACTACTAAAGGCGTGTGAACCCGCTATTGGACCGCTCGAAAGCAGCAATAGGGGAGCACTAGTAGTCACGCACTCAGGTGAAAACACCTGTTGCTCCGAAGAGCGTCCATAATTGTTAGCTCGAGCATTCCCATCAGCTGGCACCTGAGACAGCCCAGAAAGTACTCGTTCCCCATATGGCGTTAGCACGGGGCTATGGTTTGAGAACCCAGACCAACATGGACTAAGCCCGTGGGTTGCCCTGCAGTAGTGGGGCGCGTCTCCCCTAACGGATCAGAGCGAGTGAACGCTACCGTACAGGAAACAACCGCCCCCCCCTCTGGTCTCAGCGAATTCATACCACTGCAATAAAACAGACAATAAAGTATACTTTTCAAAATAAGAAATACTTCAACTGAATGCAGTAAAATAAAAGTAAAATTTATTTGGGAGATACGCACAAAAGATTTTCACAGCCAAAAAACCGTTAGAACAAACACCGAACCCAAAGGCTCGGTGACAAACGGAACACCCGCAAACACACAGAAATATCTACGTGGGGCTGACCGTGAAAGGGAAAAATAAATGCCAAGAAAAGGATATCAAAAATCCCTTGCAATCGGCAAAAGTGACTACTAAAACACACAGTACTATAATCTAAGCGAATATAGGTACCTAAAAGTGCTTTAAATGTGCGAAAAAGCGCACCTAAAGGATACTATACGACCTGATTTCAGGAGCGCTGTGACTATACGTCCTATCTCGTCGGGGGCGAGCAAGAAAGAGGAAGATGGCCGTAGCGTGTTGACGCGCGTGAGTGGCGAAGGGGACAATAGGATTACGGGGGGTGCGCACAATATTGTGACTCATGTGTGTTAAATTCTCGAAGGGGTCCCGTAGTCAAGACTACAGGCATAATAGGTAGGTATATATGATTTATTGCAGTAAATACAATATGACCAAATTAGAAACTAGTTTACAAATGTTCAACCTTTGAGACATTTTGAACAAAGGTATAAATATTTTTCATAAAAAAAGCCCATGAATCCGTACGAAAATCTCACAGCCTCCTCCTACCTCCGAGGCCGCACAGAAAAGGGGATACGGGCAGGATACGGGCTCCGTAGACAAATCGCAGGCCAAATGTAAACTAGGCATTAGCTATGAAATGCACCTTATATTAGGATAAATAATTATTTCAATTTAGAATTTAGAATGATACATGAACCACATAATACGCAAGTGTATTACTACATGGCATCAAATATGTTATGCAGAAGAAAGTGAGTAAATTTGTTTCAAAAAAAAAATATCACTAGAGAACAAATTAAGGGTTTGAAAAATCTAAGAAACAGGACTATTTGCTATCTCCTGGGAGATGATCTGTATCTATATAACTGATAAAAGGCTTCTGGTGTTGAAACTTACAGTTATATTGTGAGCAGTGAGGCTCATGCTATCACACACAGCTACACTCTCCAACCAGAACACACCTCCATCTTGGACATGAAGACTGGACAGGTTATACTCTCTAGGATTGCTATCATAACCAAGGCTACTATTGGCATCCAAACGAACAGAACCACCATCAAAGACAAACAAGTCATTAATTCCTGCAACCTAAGAAAAATATTGAGCAGAGAAGTAAATGAAAGAGACTAACAAAGATTGAAGGAGAGAGAGAACAATACATTAACCCCTTCCATGCCACCGGATTTTTGAGCAATTGTCAAAAACGAACTTTCAAGAGTTAAATATTAACTTTTAATGCGTTTTCTCTTGAGCGAACTGGGCAAAGATATATTGCATAGGAATAAACATAATACTTAATTACGGCACAAGTTTCTGTATGAGGAATGATTTTCAAGCCATTCTGAGCCTAAACAAAATGTTCAACACTCAAATTTTTGGGTGGGATTTGCCGCCCACGGCATGGTAGGGGTTAAGGTAAAGTGAATCATACAGAGATATATTAATTAAAGAACAGAAAGAGGGGGAAAGGGATAAAGAGAACCACATAAAACAAGCCTGCAGCCTGGAAGAGAACAAGATGGGGAGATTTGACATCAAAGAGATTCAGCAAAGAGAAATGAAAACGAATATTAGATGGGATAAAAAGGGATAGAGTGAATGGTAGAAAGAGGAGTGAGTAGTGGATAAATGTCTAAATCATATAATGTGAGGGAAAGGGATATAAATCAGTTGATCTTTCAGAACAAGTTCAGAAAGTATAAGCAAATGGGAATTAGAAAACAAATATAGTATTGATATGTACATGTAGCAAAAATGACAGAAGGTATAGGGAAGACATTTTATTATCATATTATTATCACAATTCCAGAAATATAAACACAATTGCATGCAACAGAAAATCTATAATTACATGTATAATAAGACTTGATAAAAAAAGCTCTTCAGTTCACAAACAAGTACAACATGCAATGTAAATTTTTTCTGTGTGCTTTTCGTCTCAAGCTAATTTTTTTTATTCAAAATGAACTGCCTTTACAATGTCCAACACTTTAAAAATAGAATGATAAGATTAAGTAACTAACATTTCCAGAAGACACAAGCTCAACTCCTTTGAAGAATGCCCGAGAAGGCATCAGCAGACTCCCTTCTTCATAGACCCGGGTGTTGAATGAGATGTCAGGATGAGTGATATTGATGGACATGGACTGTTTGAATCCCAGGTGGATATAACCTGGACAAGAATAAGAAAATTTGATTAAATCCTCATACTAATACATTCTTGATCGATAGTTTCATAATACATGCACTTAAGGATTTAGAGGAGTCTATGATAGTGTAGACTTGAATTTAAATACTGAAAACATGGCAACTATGCTAGGAAATCAAGGTAATAATATACATCATGAAAAAAAATGTATTCAAAATATGAACTATTTAATGTAAATCTTCACAAAAATTGCTAATAATTTTTTTTTTTGCAGGAGTTTCTGCATTTATTGTCAAATCAAATAACAAATTTACAATTGTAGTATACAACATAATTGTTCAAATTCAAAGATTTGACAGTTAAATAATGACAACAGAATAAAGACATGATTATACATCGAAATGAACAAGTAGAAATAACAGAAATGCAGGGGCCAGCTATCTTAAGCAAAATGCTTGAATGAATAGCAGCCAGTGGAAAGGGCTACATGGAAACCATAATTAATATAAATGTCTATATCATAAAAGCGATGTCACTAACTGGAAAAACAAATATTTACTACAAAAAAAATTCTTGGCATAAAACAAATTACATGTAATTAAAATAATGTTCTGCCTGGCTGCTATCCACTTTTTAAAATTAATCCAAACCAGATGAAACGAGATGAATGCGACTGTGTCTCCTAAATGCCTCCGCCTAAATTCAGTTGATGGCTTAAACTGTTCTTGAAATATTGTGATACAGGGATGTAAGTGGGTAGCAAAAAAAAATTCGGAAAATATTTGACGATCCCAGCGCAGTGATTCAGTCAAGTGTAGGTGTCCGAACGTAATCGCTCAAGAATCCTCCGTTCGCATCCTTCTCCTCTGTCCATTTCCAATTCCACTTACCGGTATTCTTGATTCCTATGTCGATTTTCGCTATATTTGCAGTCCTGTCCACTTCCATTTTGATTTTTTATTCCAATAAGAGGCAAAAGAAAATCAGGAAACGAAGTTGAAACGCTATCACAAAGTCGTAACGTATCTGTGCAGCTGAGTGATATGCATGCGATACGCGACGTCGACAGTACACAATATACAGCACAATATCGCTGTGCACGTGTGCTAGCGCTAGTTTCGCAATGCAGTAGTCCTGACAATGCATGATCCAGAACGTATAGTCTCATACATCAGTCCACTTTTCCTGTCGCCGCACGTTCAAAATACAAAATCATTACGTGGCTGTTACGCGAATTTTAGTAAAGCGCATGGTTTTACAGTCCATAGCACTTGTCCACACATACCAGGATTTTTATACAAAATTCGTGCTGTGCGTACGAGAACCACTTCACGCTATATTAACATACTTCATGTGAAACAGCCCGTACAAGACTATATTTCATTTGCAAGATTTTTTTTCTGCCACTAGGTTAATGCACACGAAAGTACGATAATGCCTTCAACACATAACAAGTCACAGAAAAAACCCGGAAATGTTTCTTAAATTAAAAAAAATCCGGAAGTCTTAAATCCCTGGTGATAACCAGAATAAAAATCCTCTACATATTAATTGGCCTCTTTGACATTTGACCTTACACCTTTATATTAAACCCAAAAGTTTGATCACTTTATCTCCTCCTAGTCATGAATACAAAATAGTTGAGATATGGTGATAAAAAAGGTAAGAAACGAGGGTAAAAACCAGTAATTTCATGTAATTTCATGTAAATTGACCTCTGTGACCTCTGAACTTTGACCTACCTACCCCAAAATCTAATCAGTTCCTCTTTCTATGGGGATACATACTGGTACCAAGTTTGAAGTTCTTACCTCAAACAGTTCTTGAGATATCGCGGTAACGGTGCTAAAAACCAGTAATTTCATGTAATTTCATGTAAATTGACCTCTGTGACCTCTGACCTTTGACTTACTTACCCTAAAATCTAATCAGTTCATCTTCGTATAGGGATACATACTAGTACCAAGTTTGAAGTTCCTACCTCAAACAGTTCTTGATATATCAAGGTAACGGTGCTAAAAACCAGTAATTTCATATAATTTCATGTAAATTGACCTCTGTGACCTCTGACCTTTGACTTACTTACCCTAAAATCTAATCAGTTCATCTTCGTATAGGGATACATACTAGTACCAAGTTTGAAGTTCCTACCTCAAACAGTTCTTGATATATCAAGGTAACGGTGCTAAAAACCAGTAATTTCATATAATTTCATGTAAATTGCCCTCTGTGACCTCTGACCTTTGACTTACTTACCCCAAAATCTAATCAGTTCATCTTCGTATGGGGATACATACTAGTACCAAGTTTGAGGTTCTTACCTCAAATGATTCTTCAGATATCGCGGTAACGATCGAGAAGTGGGACACACCAAGTTTGAAGTTCTTACCTCAAACAGTTCTTCAAAAATCGCGGTAACGGTGCTAAAAACCAAGAATTTCATGTAATTTCATGTAAATTGACCTCTGTGACCTCTGACCTTTGACTTACTTACCCTAAAATCTAATCAGTTCATCTTCGTATAGGGATACATACTAGTACCAAGTTTGAAGTTCCTACCTCAAACAGTTCTTGATATATCAAGGTAACAGTGCTAAAAACCAGTAATTTCATATAATTTCATGTAAATTGACCTCTGTGACCTCTGACCTTTGACTTACTTACCCCAAAATCTAATCAGTTCATCTTCGTATGGGGATACATACTAGTACCAAGTTTGAGGTTCTTACCTCAAATGATTCTTCAGATATCGCGGTAACGATCGAGAAGTGGGACACACGGACGCACGGACGCACACGCGGACGGACGGACGGACAACCCGAAAACATAATGCCTCCGGCACCCACCTTCGGTGGGCGGAGGCATAATAAATAGATAAATGCAAGAGCCTTCTGAAGAATATAGTACAACATACTTGCAACATCAATGCACATACATGTACAGTAGCTAAACAGCAATATACATTATGTAGCATAATCATGAATTCATGTGGCAATGGCAAACTTTGAGGTTTTTCATCAAGAGCAGGTCTAACTGCTTACCAGTTGTATCTCCATAAAACTGGCCAACCTCAATTGAGACGGGCTCAGTAAGGTTGTAGTCCATTGGCATGAAGGCGAGGTGTGCACCTCCAAGTACATGAACTTCATCAAACTGGTGAAAACTGGTCTCAACTGGTTCCAGCCAGGTTCTAGCACTGTCCAGTTCTCTGTGTTCATACCTTTACAATATCAAACAATTTCAAGGATTGTAACATATCTTCATCTCATGGAAATAAATAATGAATACAAGAAGGTGAATCACTGACTAAGGGAAGTGGTTTAAACGTTTGACTGGATAGGCAAAGGTCTTGGGATTGATCCCCAGTATGGACTCCAGTCCTTAAAAAAGGCATTTTATCTACGTTGCTTCTCTTTCCCTAAGTCATCGTGGTTGTTAAACATTGTGCATGTCTGTAAAAATGATGCCTGACTGGAATGCTCACCAGAAAGATGGGAATGTGTATACATTGTGTATGGGCAAGCCTGAATCCAATGACCAGGGTTATTGATGGTATATCTGTAAAGTGCTTAGAGACATCATGGATGTATAAATGCAATATAAATCTAAATTATTATCATTGTCAGTAAGTGATGATAAAGTGTTTTCAATTCTGTTTAATAAATGTTTAGTTATTAATCTGCACACTGAACAAAAAAAAATTATACTTTATGTACAAATGTAGAACTATAAAAGTCCAATAAAATCATCTCTGGTATATATTAAACCCAGTTATCATGCAGGCCTACCTACATGTATCTTAGCATAAATATGTTAAAAGAAATAAAGTGCAATCATCAAAGCATTCAAATATGTCAAAGGAAGTTTAAAAGCATTTTAATATTAAAGAGGGGAAAAAAATGCTAGAGATCTTCCATCACACACCTTGTATGTATATGAGACTCGTCAATAAAGACCTCAATTTCTGATAATGATGCATCATCATAAGGGGAACTAGCGGTTGGTCTTGTGGATGTCAAGTAGAACTTGAGAGTATCTGCCCTGTGCTTCACAGACAGTTCCAGGTATGGACCAGAACCTTGGCAGGGGTTAGGAGGCTGTACATAGTCCGTTGTGATATCAAGTGTGGTACCTCCTAAAGAAGACTCCACCTTGAAAAGCATCAATACAAAATTTCATCATGAAATATAGGAGACATATATTGGAGTTATTAATTGTTATGTTTCATTGATTCACTTCCCGTGAATCAATGAAATACCTCTAATCGACTTGTCTAAAGCCCAGTACGGCCCTGCATCATAAAAATTCAGCATATCCAAACATTCCTGTAATATAAATTTCCTTCTGCTTTTCTTTTTCCAAAAATAAGAATTGACTACTCTTCTCTTTTGAAAACAAATAATGCTTTAAAAGATTAACACTTACTCTGAACTCTGTTTGATAGTAGCAATGGATATGAACTCTAATGACATTCAGGAAGTATATTTGCCCAAGTTCAAAGGTTAAAACCACACTGCGACTGCTGCTTCGGTAATACGAGTTCACACCCCCGTCATATGTCTGGTCAAATAGGTATGCCAGATAGAAATAGTCATCAGAATGAGACCTTTTGTAAATAAAAACAGAAGATTATCATTATCATCCAGAAAAACAATTTAACATGGTTATTATCGGGACCATATTACTCAGGATTAATACTTTTAACTTGAAACAGGGGATTAGACTGACTTGTTTTAAACCATGCAAGTCTCACAATTCTTAGAATAATTTTCTTATCAATGAGTCATAATGATCGACTCTCAATTTCTTCATGTTAAAGTACACATTCAAACTTGTTCCACTATTTCTTATTTTTACTTTGATTGGAGCAGTTACTGCAGTTTAAAGACAGTGACAAGATCAGAAAAGAATATGTCTTATGTTCTTCAGAAATCATATATAGAAATACATAGCGAATTGAAACAATGAATACTCAACAAAATGCAGTTTTCTGATGCCAAAAACCATGCACTATTATCGTAACAGGAAACACAGTGTGGACTTAATGCATCAGGTACAGTGTTGGTATAGTGTCTAAGACCCCTTTTACATCACCCAAAAGTCGCGGCCAGGCCGCGACTCAGCCACGGCCTGGCCGCGACTTTTGGGTGATGTAAAAGCAAAAGGGGCCAGGCCCGAGGCCAGGCCGCGGCCAGTTTTCGGACCAGCTCAGGAGGTAGTCTGAGCCCGGGCTGAGCCGCGGCTCGGCCACGACCCGAGGTAGTGTAAAAGCAAACGGGGCCTGGCCGTGGCCGTTTATGCTAATGAGGTGCGTGCAACGTCACATTTTGAGCGATGACTTCATTCTTTCCCCGCACGCCCGACATAGTTTTATCATCGTCAATATTATTTGTTTACAAGTAGAGCGCCACAAACGGCGCATTCACGGAAGCGGGGCCAGGCTTGGCCGCGACCAAGCCGTGTAATGTAAAAGGGTGAATCGTTTGGGTGAGGCGAGTACCACCCACTGTGTTGGTTGGGGCCTGGCCGCGGCCGAGCCACGGCCAGGCCTCGCGACTTTAGATGTAAAAGGGTCTAATACTGACCCTGATCATAATACACAAATTTTATCACATGTACCAAGACAGCAAAATGAGAACTCATGACACTAAAATTGATAATCTGCTTACGGATTATATGTGGCCCCAGTTGAAATGACTCTGACACCAGAAGGGGCAGTATATATTCTCGACTTGGACCTGGTTCCAGCTGTCAAATTGAGGCGTGTACCCACATTCTCTATCTCCTTGTTGACTGGTTTCCTTCCAGCATTGTCAACCCTGAGCACTGAGAACCCTGTATCAAGATGCTTGAGGTAAACTGTACCAGCTGCCCCTGCCTCAGCACCGCCGACACCCACTGGACCACCCTCTGTCTTCAATGAGCCACGGTACTCTCCATGGGTTACGTTTGTGCGATGATAGATAGCGATGCGGCCCCCTGCACCACTTCCACCACTGGTGTACTTTGCAGCCCCACCGGTTACTTGTACTGAACCAGTGTGACCACCTTATCAAAACATGACAAACAACAAAAACAGTGTTATAGATTACAGGGGAGAAAAGTAAGAAATAACCATATCATTTTATATTATTTGTCTATACACAAGCCGTGATATTTCTTATTCATTAAGAGAAATGTAAACTTAAAACGTGGAGAAGGTTTACGGTTCACCATGTGTGTTGGTAGGAGGAAAGGGAAAAAGGAAATTAGAAATGGATAGACGAGAAAGGATGACAAGAGAGAAAAGAAGAAATGTTCTTTCGTGACAATGGGTGAAGTCCTGAAAAGGACTGTAGACCAGATGAGATGAGATGAGAAGACTTGGTTGATGATCAATGTATGAGCAGCGATGGATTGAGTAGCGAAGGTTTGAGTAGATGAGGTTTGAGTAGGAGGTTACTCGACGTTTCGGACAGGTTGACTGTCCGTCATCACGAAAGAACATTTCTTCTTTTCTCTCTTGTCATCCTTTCTCGTCTATCCATTTCTAATTTCCTTTTTCCCTTTCCTCCTACCAACACACATGGTGAACCGTAAACCTTCTCCACGTTATAAGCTCCACCATGCAAACCTTCAAAGATCATCAAATGTAAACTTGTAAAAAAATGATAAAAGAAAGAAGTACATGTATAATTAACCAAATCTAAAAAATCACTAATGATAATTCTGAAATACTCTATCATTGCATGATGCATTAGGTCCATGTATATAAACATGAAAGGTCATTATGTAAGTTTATAAAGTTAGTTTAATTTTGATGCTTGTACATGCAATTCTCTTTTTAAGTGTTTCTCCAGATCACTTCTAACATTTTCATTTTCATTTCATCATGGCTGTAGTGTATTAGTAGTGTTAATTCAAAGCATTACAATGGTGGCAGCGCTGGAATTGGAAGCCATTCAATTAACATTGCTTGATACAGAATGGCAATCAACTAATATTCCAATGCCACATTTTCCAGTTCAACATTTAAAGAAAAAATGGATTTTCCTCATTATAGCCATTATTTCGCTATATCAAAACAAAAACAAAATGCACACATGGGACTTGATTCCATGTACACCAATATGAACGTACCGAGTACTGCTGCTGTGGCTTATAAATTAATATGATAGCCGTGAAGGCATTAACAATATACTGATCCTCTGAATTACCTAATGAAATATCGGAAGATATTGGAAAGTGCGTTTCATGCATTATTTTCAGATACATATTTATCGACTACAAGTTAACTCCATCACATTTGTGAGCGCTGATCAACATCCCAATGAATGTCCATTGGCTGTGGTACTGCGCACACATGTCAGAATAGCGCACACTCATGGTAAAGGTAGTCTGATTTTGTGTTTCAGGGGCTGGGCTAAATACGCTGTGGTACAAATAAAAAAGATGCACCCCGGATCGCACGATCGTCCGCATTCCGCACCGCACGATCATCTGCACCCGGCCATCCAAATGGCCTGATATCTCTATACTACATGTATGCTCATAATTTGTATGTGCAGTGAATACATTCTCCACCTGAATGACTTTTTTCCATTTGAGGCACGGTGAAATTCGCTTGCTCCTTACGGGAATGATTACCAATCTTTTTCTTTGTTTTAGAGGCATGAGATTTAGCTTATTATAGCCGACCTCGCTATAAAGGTTTGTGCTGCCATAAAATGACACGCATGTAAATTTTGGACCGTGGCAATATCCTTGTTTTAACACTTACCTTGTTATAGCTGTTATGTCGAGCTTTCCCTGTATTAAATACTGAAATGTTACGTTTGTGGCAGCAGTGAGATCTAAATCCATTCTATTAACATTGCTTGAAAACAGAATGCAAAGCAACAATTCTATGGCCACATTTTCCTGTTTAACATCAACAGATGTCGTCAAAATAATTACACTTTGGAAGTTCCATCAAACATCTATTTAAGTTCCATGTTACAAAGAAAATGCGGAAAGAGAATATCGAGTATCTACAGAAGCTCAGTTTGTTGAAATAAAGGATTGTATTTTTTTGTTTATCAAAAAAGGTAGTAATGAACATTTTTCCAAAGATATATGTGTGTGTGTGCTCCATTGTCCTCACCTATAAAAGCCCCCGTCTCTATCAGGATGCTCCCTCCACTACCTCCAGAGCTATCAGATCCAGACAATGTCAGTGGAAGGTCAAGACTGTTGGCCTTTATGGTACCATCCACCTGAAGAACATCTGCCACTTGAATCCAAATAATTCCTCCACCTGACAGTTTTCATTAAAAAAATATTATTAAAGAGAATTTTCATGTACAAAAACATGGTCAACAATTCAAAAAATGAAAACTGAACACAACATTGATACAAATATAACAAAACATTGATACAAATGTACGAACAGTATGTGTTTACCCCTTCAATGGTATTCACATCTAATTCAATGCAAATGTGCCAACTTACTATTACTTGCTTGTGGACCAAAAGAATTTTCAATTTTACTCATCAGAACTGTCGGTGACATAGCCTAGTACATGTAATGGGCTTTACAAGATAAGACCTCACATTTTCAACTGCAGGATCCACAACCACATGTACATGCATAATGTGATAATACACTTTTTTTAGATCAGCAGCTACAATTTTTTCAAGCCATGTTCTACAAAACTGATTCCCTTGCTGACCCATGAAAATCCATAGCATGAAATATTTAGCAAAAGGTCATTAATGAAAGTAGACAGATAATACTTACCAATACCACCAGCAACTTCAGCTCCACCACTACCAAAGTCTTTAGGGTTGTACAGGTTACCATATGGAAGATTCTTCGGAAGGGTACAGGTGACATACCCCTGACACTCTCCTCTACCTCCAAGTCCTCCATGGGATGCCCCACTACTACCAAGATGGTGACTTATACCAGCACCTGTACAGATGTAATACCAGCATGAAACAACATTGATAGATCAGGGCCTGTATTCAATATACTAGAAACTGCAAGGAAAACCTGTTTGTAGAGTCCTATGTTCCAATCGATGCATAAATCTCACTTTTGTAATTAAAAAAAAAAAAAAAAATTGGTTTTGGTTTCTAACCATTCAACTATGGTACAAGGCACTACTGACAGGCATTATTCTTTTATGATGTTGAGGAATGTTTGCTTACCCTGTCCGAGCTGTGCAAGGTAACCTCCATCACTGACATCTATATAACCACCATCATCCACAATCATGTTCACACTCTCCAGAACAAAGTTTTTGCCATAGACCCTTCCACCTCCTTCAACAACAAGATCCCCTGTCTAAACATACAGAAAAGTACATGTACATAATAGATTGCAGCTTGCCATGGCAGTAAAAAAAATTCAGATTATCTTCCAATTCAAATCAACCCTAGAGAACATGATATGATAAGTGACTTAAGAAGGGAATGGAATAGCATTTCGAGAGCTGGTCCTATATTATTTATGAGACTTCAAATTTACATGCTGACTGTAAAATAACAAAACCATGATGGAAATAAAGTTCAGTGAAAAATGAATATAGTCATGTTACAATTTTCTTATTTTTTTCATTCATGAGCACTTTTTGTTAAGCACTAATATAACAAAACAGCTTTGGCATTATCTGCTTTGCTTGGTTCGTTATTTATGTTCATAATTGGATAGGTTGGTTATTTACGTTCATAATTCTTTTAACATTTATCCATACCATGAGGGTTATGAACCATTATAAATCAATTACCTTCAGGTGGTATGCATCTGAATGAGCAAATGGAGCCGAGAAGTTAAAGACAGACTGCGCCTTGATTCGTACTGTTCCATTGAAGCGAAACTCTCTTTCTGGTAGTCTGTTTGTGGAGCCAGAGAGCTGTGCATAGACTGCACCACCATTGTAGAGGGTGAGGTTATGAATATGATCTACAGTACCAGCATTGTGGATGAAGACATAACTGAGGATAGTAGCATACCCAAGGCCAAGGTAACCATCTCTGTAAACATAGGAGCTGAATGGAGTGTCAATGAATTCCCGCTGTAAGTCCATCACTTGGTTTGGCCCAACATGAATCACCCCAGACCGGTCTCCAATCATATGCAAGAAGTGGAGTGAGGCGCTGCGATTGCGAGGCTCTGTAAGAATGGCGAAGTGCGCGTTGCCATAGATCTGGAGTTCATCAAAATGGTAGTCATGGTTACCACCTGCAAAGTGATGTTCTCCAGACTGTGGGAGGACCCAAGCTTTGAAGCTGTCTCTGGAAATATCCTGGTAGGACTCAATTGGAGTGACATATGTGCTTGTACGGAAGGCATTGTCCACAAGCAAAGTACGGTGTTCATAGAACAGGTGATAGAGAAAGACTGTTCCTGGACCTCCTGGTTCATATCCATCTCCGCCATGAGACAGGAACTTCCCCCTGAAAGTTTCATTCCTCATAAGGTACACAGCAATCCTACCACCAGCACCTCCACCCCCACTACTGGTACCATTGCCACCATTAGCAGTTATGAACCCTCTCCCCTTGATAAGGTTGCAGTTCATGAGGATACTGCCTCCACTACCACCACCAGAAGTGTGTCCACTATTGCCCCCATCTGCGCTCATGATTCCATCTATTTTAATGGTGTCTGATATGTTGAGCAGGAGGAAACCTCCACCATATCCCGCACTGGCTCCTCCCCCTACACTTCCAAAATCAAATGGCTCATAGAGATTGCCATAGGGTTGTCCTGTGAGATCAGTGTACTGACCACGCCCACTAGTTCCACCATGACTACCTCCAGAGCTACCCCCTGAATGTGTTGCACCTCTGCCGATATTTACAGCTTGGGATAAGTCAATGCTGTCTGTTGTATTGTAACCAAGTCCATTGCTATTAAGGTGGCCACCATCATCAATGGTAAGGTTTACAGCTTGAATAAAAGCGTGAGAAAATCTGACTTCCCCTCCTCCTTCAATATCTAAAGTGATCACACTGAGAGTAATTCCTGGATCCAGGGTAGTTGATGTTATTCCAGACATGAGAGAGAAATCTTGAACTGTCACTGAGGTAAAGCTATAGAAGCTGGTGACATGACCCTCGGTGTGTCCACCATGCTCCATCGAGAAGTGTCCATACCAACGGATCATCAGGAACTCCACATGATCCAGTTCACCATGCATCCATATGCTGACACCATGTACGATAGTGTCTGGGGCCAATCCAAGATAACCTCCATGGTAGACTCTAGCATTGAAAGGTAGATCTATCTCAGGTCTTTCAAGATCTAGGGTCTGGTTAAAACCAACATGGAATGTCCCGCTGCGATCCCCAATCATATAGAGGAAGAACATTGATGCATAGGAATCCACAGGATCAGTCAGAATGGCTGCATGAGCAACACCATAAACCTGTAGTTCCTCAAAGTGATAAGAGTAGGTGCCATTTGCAAGAAAGTGACGTCCAGACTGCGGTAAGATCCAGGTTCGACAGCCATCTCTAGCAACTTCTGTATAGTCCCACAGCGTGTGGTGCTTCGTCCGAGGGTGAAGACCACCATTGTCAAGGATCAAGGTGCGGTGTTTAAGTTCAAGATCATACAAAAATGCAGTACCAGCTCCACCATTCTCAGCATTGCCAGATTTTCCACCCCTAGCATGGTAGCTGAACCCAATAGATGTTAGATTCTCTTTAAAGTACATGGCAAAACGTCCTCCTCCTCCTCCACCACCTACTGTACTATCACCTCCATCAACAGAGAACCGTCCATAGCCCTTGATAGTATCACAGAAGATCCAAATGCCACCACCACTTCCACCACCATTACCACTATTGCCTCTAGCTGTCACCTCACCATCAACATGAAATGTATCTGCAAAAAAGGAGAGTGAAGTTCTTAAATAATATGGCATACACACAATAAAAACCTTGTAATTTCATGCATGGACATTTACTTTAGAAGAGTATACAAAAACACTATATTTCAAATAAATCAAAGAAGCATTAAATAATTATTTGGAATTTGTATCAGACTACAACTTAAAGGAAATTGGCATCATTCATTTAACATTTTCATATGTAAATAAAAAGAAGAAAATTCTCACAGAAAACCCATTTATTATATATTTTCTCTGAGGTACATATTCTCACAAAACAATTAGTAAATCAATGGCATTTATCTCTAACAAATTCTTAACTGAGAAAGAAATTAACCTGTAACATTCATCCAGATGATGCCTCCTCCTGAACCACTATCCCCTCTTCTTCCAGAACTCCCAAAGACATACGGCTCATAAAGGTCACCATAGGGCAGTCCAGTCTGCCCACTGTCTGCTCTGCCTCCAGTGCCACCATGGCTAGCTCCGGACCTTGAGGCATCTGGTGGTTTCCCAGGGTTGACTGCTCCATGTAAGGAATCTGTACCATGGGTGTCATCACTGTGATGGTATTGATAACCAGTGCCATCGGCAGAGAGAAGGCCAGCATCATCTACGGTGATGTTGATTACTAGAATGGTGAGCCTGGTACCCTGCATCCTACCACCACCCTCGATGAAGAATGAATCAGTCAAGAAAGTTATTCCTGGCTCAGAGATGGGGTCTGTAACAGCATTGATTTCTGCGCTATCCTGCACCCGGACAACCTCAAACTGGTAATGATTTTCTGGTTCTCCAGTAGTATGTCCTCCATGCATCAGCCGAAGGAACCCACCATGGTGCAAGGTGAGATTCTGGATGTGAGACATGGCACCAGAATTGTATATCTCCACATCATGTACAACAGTCCTGTTTGCAAGACCCAAGTGGCCTCCCTGATAGACATACACATTGAAAGGGAGATCGATGTCTTCACGGTCTAAATCCATTTCCTGCATTTTGTCTATGTGGAAAGATCCTGTGCGATCTCCTATCATGTGGAGGAAATGCATCACAGGAGTAGAGGATACCGCCATACTCAATGCACCAGGCACTTTAAATGGCTGACTGCTAGAATCCCTGAGAATTCCAACTGCATCTCTAGTTTCATTAGGTGTCAAGATGGCCACATGTGCATTGCCATAGATTTGGAGTTCTTCAAAATGAAACTCATTGTTAGAACCAGCAAAATCATGCAAACCTGAAAGTGGCAAGAGCCATGCCCTGCATCCATCCTCATTTAAATTTTCCCAATCGATGAGCTTTACTTGAGGTTCAATACCAGCATTGTCCACATAAAGAGACCTATGGTCATATTCCATGTGGTACAAGAAGACCGTACCTGGTCCTCCTCCTTCAGTGTTACCAGAACCTTCTATACCACCATGGGAATCATACTTGAAGCCTGTTGAGGTACGATTCTGCCAGAAGTACAGGGCAATACGTCCACCAGCACCACCACCAGAGTTACTACCTCCTGGGCCACCATTGGTAGCGATTGAGCCATAACCCTTGATCAGATTACAGTGCATCCAGATACTACCTCCACTCCCACCACCACCATAAATACCACCAGAGGCACCATTAGAGGACACAGTGCCATCAATGTGTATGGTGTCTGTCACATTGAACCAGATACGCCCGCCTCCTGCACCACCTAAGTTGCCACCTCCTGCACTTCCAAATTCTTCTGGTTCATATAAATCACTGTATGGTTTCCCTGTCCATCTCACACCTGCAACAAGAATAGTGAGATAATGGACATTCTAGAATACTTTCTACATGTCCATGTACCTCAAATTGTGGTATGGCATATCATTTTGGAGAGCATATTATTTCTTCAGTTTTAAAATAAATTGGTCTTTTATCATATTTAATGCATCAAAGTTCGTATGTAATTTTAATAAAATATGTTATCTAAGATAAACTTTTGCTTTACATCTTGTCATTTCAAAAGAAATAATATACATGTATATTTATTTTAAATTAATATGAAAAATTCTTATTAACAGCTAATGTCACAAATTACCAAAAAAAAAACCATGAATTCATAACGAAGACTTTAACCACAGATCAAAAACAAAGACACAATACCCACCTAGACCATGTCCACCACTGCCCCCATGGCCAGCACCAGATGCCCCACTTCCTTGCCTTAATCCTTGACCATAGTTGATGATTCCATGGAGTCCCCTCCGGTAGGTACCATTAGGATGCAGAGCTTCACCATCCTCTACTGCGTACCCCTGGCCGTTGGAAGTCAGTACACCCCCAGCATCAATGGTGATATTCTCTGCATGGATATAGAGATGTGTACCTTCCACTACTCCCCCACCATCCACCTGCAGAGCTCTGACACGGAAGGTCATTCCTGGGTCAGACACAGGGTCAGAGGTCATTTGTATGTACCCATCATCTTGAACATGAACAGTGTCAAATTCATAGTGACCAGTCTCTGCAGACACTGCTGTACGGCCACCTCTCCTTAATTTGAGTTGTCCACCATGGTGAATTGTAAGGTTCTCCACAAAGACAAGAGTGCCTTCCAAGGTGATAGTAACATCATGTACAATGGTGTGGTTTGCAAGGCCTAAGACACCATCCTCATAGACATGAACATTGAATGGAAGGTCTATCTCAGAACGATAGAGGTCCATGATCTGACTGGGCCCTATATGGAGGGTTCCTGTGCGATCTCCAATCATGTTGTCAAAGTAGAATCTGGCAGATTCATTCAAAGTTTCTGCTTGCACAGCCAGGTGAGCACTGCCATGAAGCTGGAACTCCTCAAAATAATAATTGTAACTCCCTAAAATACAAAAACAACAGCCTATTATCATCAACTTCCACAGTATTACTGCTTTATGAATTTTATGCAACATACATTTCTTTTATTAATTTATTTGATTCAACATTTCCAATTTGTCATTTAAAAAAAAAGTACACTGACTATGAAAGGCTCTTCTTCTTACTAATAAATGCAAATCAGTTTTTAACACAACATAATATTGTGGCAAATAGGCAAATCACATTTTCAACCTGAAACATGGAATGACACACCAATCCAGCAAAAAGATAAATCTACCTACCAGAAAACTTGTGATTTCCTGACAGTGGTAGGATCCAAGCTCTGCCAGAATCCTGTGTCACATCTTCATATCCACTGATGATGTCATCAAATGGGCTGTTACCATGGTTATCCACAATCAATGTTCGGTGATTGAACTCTGACATATGGAGGATAAATAAGCATGCACATGCAATTAGAGGAATTCAATTTTTTTTTTGTTCCTATATAAGAACAAATGCTCACAGACCATACAATTCACAAATAAAAGAGAGGGATAAGACAATGCAAAACAGATATACTCTCTTAAGTTGAAGCAAATCCCAAGATAATTCTGTAAAAATCAAAAGGGAATATATCAGGGAATCATAGAAGGGAATAGTAATAATTGCTAGAACATTGTACAAATATTGAGAAGAGGGAAAAAATGGTGTGACAGATCACCTGTCTGGGGGCCATCATAGATCATGCAGTCTCATATTATTTTCCTGTAACACCAGTCATTATCTAACTGTCTTACATTGCCTCTGGTCTTTAAAGATATAAATCTTACATATACATCCACCTGCACAAATTCAAACATCAATACAATTTGACTGATCGATTGTAAACCTTGCCAAAAGTAGTAAATTAGCATGCTTTTTCTCAATCATCTGTCCATAGGCCAGAATCACATCCTAATTATTATTATTAAACCATAACAGCAAATGATACAATGTTGATACATGAAGTTAAATGGTGTTAGCTTGTCTTCGGTTCTACTTACCTGTGTGGTAAAAAAACATGGTTCCTGGGCCACCATGACCAGCACTAGGACCACCTGATATGCCTCCGTGTGCCTCAAAGGATCCAGAGAAGGTCCTGTTCAATGAGAAGTAGACAGCAATGCGACCCGCTGCACCCCCTCCTCCATGGTAACTTCCGTAGCCATGACCTTGTCCACCATTAGCTGAAACTGTACCGTAGCCCTAATTCAAATGAAAACCATCATTGCACATTTGCAGTAATAAGAGAGTTTAACAAAATCCATAAATTCTGAGACTAAATTAATACAAAATACTAAATGACTGCAATTCACCCTGTTTACTGCTTAGCCCATTGCAAGGGGAGCAAGTTTGATTACATACATACATATACATACTGTATACACATGTAATTTCAAGTACTAATGTCACTTCAATCAAAACCAAGCTCAAAAGTTCAATAATATCTACTTATGCCAAATAATCATTATAAGCTTGACCTTTTCCCAACCCCCCCCCCCCCCCTTCCCCATTCCCTGTAGAATTATCGGGCTTTTTTCCTTGCCTTTTAAGTTGTTGTTTTGTTTTCTTTAAGAATTATTTTATAGTTATATGCTATGCATTTATCTTTTATGTATTGGGTGCCCCACTTATCAAGCATGTGCTTTTAGGGGCATCCTAACCATTTAAACTGCATTTGCAATGTTTGTAACATGTATGATTTGTATTTTGATTTGATTTTAAATGATTGAATAAACCAACTGAACTGAACTGAACTGAACTGAACTGAACTGAACATGTACATGTATGTGCTGCATTTGTCTGCATGGCCTTTGGATGGATGTTGACCAGTTTTGATTAATCGGCCTTCTCATTGTGCTAAACCTTCATCACCACACATGTTAAACATACACTAATTGTTGAGAAATTAAAAGCTGCAGTATTTGGAGGGTGTTTTCCTTTGCCTGTAGGAAACGCAGAATGCAAACACATTTTTAGTTCATTTGTACAGAGTCTGTTGGTACAGAGTGAGCAGCCATCACGTCTATTTTCTGCTTTTATATCTACAAATAACATGTTTGCTCTACCAGTCTGTCAGATTTTCTAACCCCCCCCCCCCCCTCTTTCTCTTTCTCTCTCTCCCCCTCTATTTCTCAGTCTTTATTTTTCTTCCTTTTTACCTATAAATTCTACCCAGTCTCTACCTGTTCGTTTACATATCTCCGTCTTTCTATTCCCACCTCCCTTTATTTCTTTTTTGCTCTGGCTCTCTATATTTCCCCCCATCTCTGTATCTGTAAATTGTACTATAAGTGTATCTTTACGTGTTCTCTCTTTAGCTGATCTATGCCATCCTGTTTTAATGCCACAATCTCGTCTTTCAGACTCCTGAAAATAGGGAATATCATTTTTATCATTTAAATAGACACGAATGAGGAAAATGACCCTCACTGTACCAAACATGTTATTCGCCTCCATTACAATTATTTATTCCTTGATTCCTTGACAATAATTTATTCCTTGACAGTCTAAACCGATCTGTAGACATCATTCAGGTGTGAACCTAGGAGATCACCATCTTTAGGAATATTTAGGGAATTCCACCACATCCCACCATAGGAGGAGCTCCCATTCCAACTAAAATTTCCCTCAAAAATATTTTCACTATGATACAAACACACCGACTATGATTTTAAAAAATTATATGAATCCCGTCTCTGCTCGCGGTCGGGGAGGGCTTGGAGGGAGTGAAGAAAAAAATCTAGAGTCCCTTCATCCCTCCCCTAGATCCATAACTGGGCTGCGGGATCCCCCCTCAAAAAAAATAGCCTTTCATAGACTTTCTCTTTTTTACATGTTGCAAGTAAGAACCATAGAAGCAAGGCAGATCAAATCGTTCCTCAAAACATACAAGAATTCTGGATGTGAAGTATGAGTTATCCATATGTCACAGGGCCGACATGCAATACATAATACTGGGGCCATTCATAATTCAGTGCTAAAGTGATGTTTGTTTTTTCAATTCAACAAATATACCTTGATAATTAATAATAAATACAGTTATACCATGGATGTCCATAGGCTGCTCATGTTAGTCACATTATAATGACTTCCCTATGAGCTTTGAAAGAGATTTGGAACTAATTACCCAAGCTTTATCCCTGGCAATTGTTATTACCAAAAAGGACATTTCGGGAATAATCCTACAAAGTATCTACTTATTACACCTGGGTTGTGGAAATTCAATGCGGATTAACATCTTGCCAAGGTGATTAGTGCCATACTGGGGCTTGAACCCATGACCTTCGCATCCCAGGTCATCCCAAGTAAACCATTCTACAATGAAACCTCTACAGACTTCAATTAATAGCATGGTGTCAGCGGTGGGATATATTCATATAACCTTCTTGAGACAAAAATCTCGCTGTAATTTTTAAAAAACCCTATGGGAAGAGATCTTGGGAGGCTGTTCAAAACCTGCGGAAAACCACTGATCCCTATGCCAACAGCATAGCCTGGCCAGGAATCATCGACAGAGGGAGAAAGAGTGATTGGCTGATAAGGGGGATTATGCAGTAAAACAGTGCTATCACCGGAAACTAGCTGCCAAACAAAAAATAAAACAACACCTGAGTTTTTAATATGGCATTTATTTGGGTGTGGCTGCAGTGGGACTTAATGTTTCATTAGAAGAGTTTCACACATATGCAGACCACAAGAAACAGTACTCTCATTCTCTTCTATTCTATTTCTAGAGTTAATCTATATCTTCCCATTTTGACATTTTCTTTCCCCAGGCTAAGACGTTGCAAATACTTTACCTGCATTAGTCTGGTATGAATCTCAATGGATCCTCCACTTCCTCCTCCTCCTGCATAGCTCCCAGCATTGGCACCGTTCACACTGATTGTTCCATCTATCTTCAGGGTGTCATTCACATGAAGCACCAAACGTCCTCCTCCACCTCCCCCTCCTATACCCCCTCCTCTACAACCAAAGCTGGAGGGTTCATAGACATGACCATAGGCTGCTCCTGTGATTGGTTGGTTCGAACCACGCCCACCTCGACCTCCATGACCAGCACCTTATCAAAGCATACAAGAAACAAACAAAATCCAATTTACACAGTGACATACTGAATATATTTTAAATCTGAGGAAATTACTGTCAGTCTGATTTAAATCCCTTCACTGATTCCCACGTAGTAATAAATAATTGTTCTAAAACTGATGGAGAGACAGATGAATAGAAGTATACAACTCACTAGAATGATACTCAACTTGAAAACACAATGTGTCTGACACCATCTGTTGTGGCAGAGGCACAGAAGCACATACATGCATATTCTTTGTATAAACAACTTCATGTCAACTCGTCTATTACCTGATGCACCTCTGTTGCTTATAATGGCTGCTGGACCATCACCTTCGGTAGGGTCACAGGGCAAGCCATGGACATCACCAACCAGGTGACCTAGGTCATCTATAATCAGCTGGTTAGCATTAATCACCATGGAAACCTCATGCATCTGACCACCGCCACGGATATGAAGTCTATCCACAGTCAGCTCAAAACTACGATTGACCAACGGGATATCCTCAGTCATGGTGACTTCACCACCGTCAGCAATTGTCAGTGAATCAAAGCGGTAGTGGCCTGCCAGGTTGCCACGGGTAACTGCCAGAGAGGTATCCAGGTTATCTCCCAGTAGACTAGAGGTTCCAGTTGTTGAAAGGAGTAGACGACAGCCCTTGCCTACTGTGATGTCATGAGCACTAAGAGTTCCTCTGAAAAACCAAATAAACATACACAATTACTCCAAATTATGTAAGTCAAGTCATTTCTCACGTTTGATATTGTGGTTGTTGACAATGACGGTTGCCCTCAAAATGGACTAATACAATTAAACTCTATTAACTTAGTCTGCTCTTTGTGGGGTGCGAGTTTCCACCTCTCCATTATGTACAAATTATGTACAAATGAACAAAAATATGACATTTGTGTCATAAAATTAATTTCTCTTGTTATTCATGACTAAATTCAAGATATTTATTTCTTCTTATACGGAATTATATCACTTTGTACATAATGGAGTGATGAATATTACTGCTTGATAAATCAGTAAACCAACTCATTAGCCTATAATTATTCTACAAGTTAAATGAACTAAAGTTACTCTGCTTTCAAATGGGCTGTTGGATCTAATCATTCTGGCTGAATAATGGATTCATTAATGATCGACTATAAACATGGGATATTTCATGGTGTGGAAATTTTCACTCATTACGCGCAGCATGAAATTTTAACAAAAAATAAAAACATGCAAACATATATTTTCCTTATGTAATTTTTAACCCAAGAGCCTAGCCTGTCTACAAAATTAAAAACATGTGAAATTAATCGTATGAAATCTTCCACTTTTGCAGTATACTGTATACATGAGCATTTATACATCAATTATACATTGTACACACCTCACTATAATAACCACATTGTAGCATGTGAAAGCTGGTGGAAGCAGCAGGACACCACCTTCATAAACATGTATGTTAGCCTCAAGCTCCTCCCACTCTGGGACAGAAATAACAAAGACCTGGCCAGGTCCAACATGCAGGAAAGACTGTTGGTCACTGATCAACCTCTTTGCTTGAAATCTGAATGAAGTAAACAAATCATGATTTTAAAAAATAATTTTAATTCATTTATCTGGTTAACTTTGTTTAATACCCTTATTCAATCTTATAGGGAAAGGCCAAATGATATTTCTACGGTTGACAACTGAATCACGGGTTGATAAAAATTTTATGAACACTAAAGCAAAAGAGTTTTGCAAAAAAAAATAGTCAGGTGCCTAATTTCCTGATGACCAGACATCAATCATAAGGAATGTAGAGGCATTGCAATGGAGGACTCCTTATCAAGCACAGAAAATATCCTCAAGTGGATTCAAATCCTTAGAAAAACTTCTTTTGTTTGATACCACCTCATTTAATTAGCACAGACTTCCCAAAGAAGACAATTTCTTGCTTTTCAAAAGTCAGGTTAAACAATAATAGATGCATCACAAATTGATTCTCAAATATAGTTTTAAAAAATGATGCAATTTGCTTATTCAATTTTTGTAGAGGGCAACATGAAAGTATATTGAACTAGAAATATCACTGAAGATGATGATTAATACCCCCGCCCCATGACAACAGCCTTTCTTGACTTTTGGTCGAAAACTGAGGAAGTAGTTCGATCCGCAAGATTTTTCCCTGATTTACTGCCATAGATATGCCGTTTCCATGGCAACGCAGCTTCCGACACATCAAAAAAATATGTTGTACACATCTTCCCAGTAAGACCAATGTGTGTACCAAATTTCATGACTTTCGGTCAAAAACTGAAGTAGTTCGATCCGCAAGATTTGCAACGGACCGACCGCCGCCCGACCGCCCAACCATCGACTGATTCCTATATATCCCGTTCAAACTTCGTTTGGTGGGGGTATAATGAGCTAGAGGATCCATGGACTTACTGTTGAATGCTTGGGTCTACAGCCAAATGAGAGCTTCCAACAAGAGTGAGAGTATTGATGTCAAAGGTCATATTGGAGTCACGGTCAGAAAGCCAAGTTCGAGAGGAGTCCAAGGAGACAGAGTCGTAGGACATGATGATCTCAGAGGGTGGAACCTGATTGTTGTTGTGGATGTAGAGAGTCTGGTTTTGTATACCAATGGTCTGGTCCTAGAAAAGCAGTTGAAATGATTTACTTGATCAATAACAAGATCAATACACCCTGGTTTACATACATACATGTACATGCGCATACAGTGATTTTGAGTACAGATATTGTAAAATTCCTGTAATGAAAAAGATTTAATACAGGAGCAAATGGCAATTAAACAATCTCATTAATTAGTGAGATCTATGGTTTTGCTGTAAATTGTTTGCAAAATGAGCAGAGCAATATATATTGCCGGTCCTAGAAAAGGGATACAAGTTGATTGGACACGATCTCGCAATCTGGTCTACAAATACATTGGATCTCCAGCAAATTGGGTTGAGGTATTTATTGCGGAATTCTTCAGATTAAATGTGATCAAAGGAATGATAAGAGCAAATGGCATCAAAATAACTACACCGTCAGTGATCGGTGTGTATTTTATCAACAATTCGTCAATGAGCGAACTTTAAAAATGAGTAGTGGAACTGAAAGTCGATACCTCTAGATATACAATACCAGCACCACCACTTCTTTGGTTGCTTGCTGATCCTCCATATGCCTGGAATTGTCCAAACCACCAGTCAAGGGTCATGTAATAGATGGCTACACGTCCTCCTCCACCTCCACCTGCTGTAGAGATCCCACTTTGGCCACCATTGACCTACAATCACCAATGATAGCAACAACTAAACAATAATAATGAAATATCAACAAAAGTGAAAATAATAGTAATAATGCCACATGGCCTCCTCCACAACTACCCCTTGTAGAGCTCCCACTTGGGCCACCATTGACCTACAATATCATAGAAAAAATAAAATTATATCAACATCTACAAACAATTATCAATAACAACATTTATGTTGATATTTCATAGATATATGCTTATTTGATATGTCATCCCTTGTAAATATTGTGCTTGAAATATATAACCAAAAGTAAACTTTCTTAATTTGACACAATGACTACAATGTCAAATTTTGTGACACATTTAAGAGTGAGTGCCATGAGCACCATGCACAGGCGGATAGCGGCGCTATACAAAAAGCCATCATCACCATCATCACCATATATTCTCAATTTACCTGGCTGTGACAGAGTTGAATAATTACAGAAGTTAGTTTTAAAGTCTGTTTAAATTGTTCTTCATGTATGGTGAAAATTTCATGGGAGGATGGAATTTATTCAATATATTTGTAGGTTGGAAAGAATAGATGATAAGCTGCATCACTAGCTAGTATATTTCTAAGTGACTGAATGTTATATTTTGTGTCTTGCGCAATACAACATAAGTCTCTTTACATAGTGCAATAAATTTCTCATGGAGTTCTTTAAAAAAAATGTCCTGCTAATGATAACGGAAGAATATTTAATACACAGTTCTACACATATGTGTCCCAACGGGTCGGAATCAGGCGGAAGTCGCAATCGGTCCTTGTCTAGAAACAAGGGTTTTAACGAAAATGTCATTTTGTACCAATTTTTTTTTTTTTACATATTCCGAAACTTTGATTATTCCTCTACCACGTCCCGAAATTTAAAGCCCAAAAACCATGTCTAAGTACCTCAAAATAATGTTTTAAATCACCTCGACGGGAGTTTCATCTTCGCAAAAACGACAGATCATCAACAGCGACCTTTGCGCACGTTTCTTTTGTTACTAGGGCCCTGAGTGACGTGACATAATGGCAGTTCGCCGACTTCACACCCTGTGATTGGTCGGCGCTCTAATTGCCTAATGCATATTTATTTTTTTAAAAGCTCGTGTTGTTGCCAATCGTTATCTCGGCTCGCCGTCTTTGAGCACTGTGATTGGTTACTCATAATTATTGTTATGCATATGCATATACCTACGGGGCAGCCAGCCATGGCTCCGGGAGCGAGTGCTGGCACACGCATAAAAAGCGCGTAGAGAATGTGTGATGACGTCAATTCACTTTCGAACAATATTTTTTTATATTTCTTTCTTTCTTTACGTCTTTATTTAAAATTTTCTTTCTCTTTTCTTTATTCCTTTCTTCCTTTATTTCTTTCTTTTCTGCAAGGGCGGACATTTTTAGTCGGGAAAAAACATAACTGAGATGGAGGCGGCTTTAGTCCAGCTTTTTAAAAGCTTTTGGTGTTACACAATTACGCCGAGCCGCCTCCGGAGGCAGCCTAAGTCCACTTTCAGATTCTTTAATTTTCTCTCTGGAGAATGTAAAAAAATAAAAATAAACCTGCGAGGCAATACGTCACAATAACCCCCACCCGCGCCCCCCCCTCCCCCGCCCCAAGCCCAATCTATTGGCGGCGGGTTGAAAATGGGCTGAAAGTTCAAATATCCTCCCCTCAGCAGATATCAACTTGAACACTTTAGGAAAATTAGAAGAAAAACTCTAAAGGGACACCAAATACCCTGCACAAAATAAATAGTGATTGTTTAGTTTGGTATAATAATACCAACTGACTTTTAAAGGAACAAGGAGGTCACATGTAGAGGAGAAAGTAAGGAGATGAGAGAGTAATAGAATTTTTCACTCCATTGAGTTTGTTCCTGCAACTGACCCAGTGCGACCGTGAACAAGTATTGAAGGGGAAGGCGTTGGCTTTCTAACAGATCCCCATACAAAGGCGCCCATTGTTCTATGTATTGATCCGTGGGTGACTGTATGCTGGCATCAACACCTATTTGCACCACTGAATGGTTAAATCCTCAATAACATAAAACTAGAATTTTACATCCACATACAACACATAGCCACAATTATTATTTTTTTAATCATTTCTTAAGTGTGAAAAGTGCGTGAACAATTGCAGGGCTAGGGAAATAACATTATGGCATGAATATTCAACATTAACAATTTTATCCCGTCTGAGCATTTTAATGTTGAAACGACCGAACATACACAAGTACACACAATAATAAAATAAATAAAAAAATAAATAAAATAATTCATTATATTTTACATGACAAACACCTTTTATTCAATCTGAAATACGAGAATTAGTTTTTACCTTTTTATGTAGAAAAATAATTTGAAATCTGTTGTTTTAACGGATTATGCTGCACATAATTCACATTCCCTTTAATTTTTTGTTAACTAGACTTTCAGCAAGTGTACAGGGCCGGTGGAACGTTTTTTTCAGATTGGGGGGGGGGGGGCAAATGAGGGGGAAAATTTGGCGACAATATTGGTTACAAAGTTTTCATCGGCATTGTCGATATTTCAGGCTTAAATTTTTTTTTATTCAGTTAGCAAAACTTACGCCCTCTGCAAATATTGGGGAGGCCATTTTTTTTTACGCAGTTTCCTATGTCCGATCCAAAAATATTGGGGGGGGGGGCTGGCCCACCGTTTGCGCCGGCCCTGGTGTACACTATAACTTCAAGGTCATGAGGTTGTGTTTTGGATTTGATTGATAAAGGTAAACATTTGTAAATCTGTAATCATTTCAGGGCATAGCCAGAAAAAATTATGATTAATTTGGGGTTAGTTGTCATTGTCACTGATTGCTCGCTCCATATTGTTAAAAAAATAAATTGAATGATATAGTCTTAATCTTGTGATTTCAAGCTTATGATGTCTCTGCGGAGATGTACCAGTGAAGTTTTTCATGCCTATGTTTCTGGATATCACTTTTATCAAATATTGGATATTCGATGAATAAGCCTGGATCATCAAGGATACGCAGGAAATACGAAATAAATAAACATCAAAGCGTGCATGATCTACTTGGTAGTAGTCCTCCATAATACCCCATCTGAGGAGTTTAGACTGGAGAACAAGAACGGCGTTTATGGGTTGAAAATAAAATTAACTTAAGTCGGGAGGGGGGGGGGGGGTCGTCGGAATTCTTGGGGAGCTAGATAATCTTGGTTGACACCAAAACCTTTGAAAAGCCCTGGGGAAACTTATTGTAGCTGATATTTTTAGGGCTCAGGAAGTCTGGTGTACAATCGAAAGTGTTGGTTACAACAAAGTGAGGTAGTGACTTTACCATGCCAGTATACAGAGCATTACATAAGGTCAATTGGTCATAAAACTCATACCGCTTTTTGCTGGGTAAATCGGCCTATGGTGTATAAATTCCCCATGAAAACTGATGACTATCTGAAACGCGGGCAAGGGAGAATTTGATTATTCAAAATCGGAAATCAGGGACGACGGATTTTTCAGAGAACAAAACTGTTTGCTATTCTGTATCTTTTGAAGGAATTGAGGGACTGCAATATTCATTATTTTTTAAACATTTTATAATCCGAACCTAGATGGTCGTTGTCTAAGGTTTCTTGAAGGAACGATAGAGATAACGACACAAAGGTCGGACTAAGAGAGAGGGAGAGAGAAAGAGAGTGAGAGCGAAAGGGAAGTTGTCTTTATAATACTACTACTAATAATAACAATAACGATGATAATAATAATAATAATAGTAATGATAATAATAAAAAATCTTTTAGGCCCTAATTTAAACGGGCATTTCCAAGCGCACTGTTTTCTGTGTAGAAATTATGACTGGCTACCAAAATAAAAAAGGCCTGCTAATCGTTCTAACTTAACCTCAAGTATTAATTCAAAATAACCTTACAAAGTGACGATACAATTGGTAATACCTAGCATGTGATGAAAGAAACATGGCAGTAAAATTATTGAATCTTGCTAGTGGTTTGATGGAAGAAAAGTTATTGTGATAAAAAAAAAATAACTTAGAATTTCGAGACTGTCTTGGTATTCAGTGCTTTCTTTTTCTCCTTTTTCATAATCTATTTAAATTGTCAAAGATTCCAAATAAAATTGCCCCAAGAAATTAATAAATAAATGAATCATTGCATGGGGTCTTGTCCTTGTTAGCATAATTTATATCTGTCAAGAGATTCCATAGATTTTGCTTTTTGAAAATATGAGGCAAGGAGAAAAAGGTGATCTAAAATCCGGGATTGGGCGATTGTGTTTGTAGAGGTCTCAATGGAGCGGGGCTGTGCCACGTGAAAAGAATTTCAATAATAAAATGCTTCAGGTTCAGTGTTATCTTCCTAAAAGTTAAAACGGCAGAGAAAGGACCATCAATACCGCCGTTCAATAAGCCACTTCGGAGATGTAATCTGAGCATGAGCAGAGAAAGGTCATCTGTACCAAATTCTAAAACCCACTGACACTAATATTCGACATGTGCTCATGAATGTCATGTAATCATTATTCAATTATGCACTAATGGTGCATTCCATGATATCCAGGTGGAAGTATTCTTTTTAAAGGGGGAAACAAAAGCTATTCATGAGGCACCTCTATCACTCCCAGAGTTATTTTTCTGAAGTGCACATAAAGGGACCCTCCATGTCTAAAATATATGTGGATATTTGGGGTCATTTGTACCATGTGCTAACCCCGAACTGGCTTATACCCCTTACCTCCCCGTGATCCGCCTAGAGAACAAAAGCATAGCTTTCAGTATTCTGATAAGCATGCCTTCACAAACGGGAACCGAATTCTAAGCGAAATTCGCGTCATGAGGGTGACAATTCACGCCCACGCTGGCTGGTGTACGCTCATTGTTACCTAACGTAATTTACATACAATTTGCATAATTACGGGTTTTTGCACGCTGCACGCGCCCTTGGCACGTGGTCAAGTTTAACCATAACAAGCTACGGGCAGCTTGTTTTCGTTTCGCACCGAAACTTTGAGCACCGTTTTCTCCGTTTTTTTAATTCCTTGGCGGAGCGTTTTCATGTTTTAAATCACTTTTTACAATGACTTCTGTTTTGGTAATATATCCATGTTATACATCATTTTAAAGGTTATTAACCAGAGATTCTAGAACACATGATAACTGACATTTGCAATTTTGCGACTTCCGCCTGGAACCGTCGCGTTTGGTCACATATTACCAGGCATTTATTATGATTCTGATACAGAGACAGTATAATGAAGCTTGTTTTTACAGGCAGTAATGGTACCTTAATAATGCCAGAACCTTTCAGCTCGTTTGTTGTGATCCAGATTGAACCCCCACTACATCCTGGTAATCCAGTGCCTCCATTTCCATCAGCTAGCACGGTACCTTCCACCTCCAATATTGTCTCAACTATCAAACGTAGTACACCACCTCCTTAATTGGGAAGATAACATATCTATTCAAAGTATCATTTTTTTCCCAACTTCATAAGGCATGGAATGATTAAGAAAGTTTTCTTTAAGAATTAAAAAGCCTTCTAAATTTTATAATAAAAATGATCCAATTATCAAAATACAATCATAAAAGGAATTAAAAGCAGAAAGTTGCCTTGGTTAAACACTGTAATAAACTGAACCCCTATCATAATCAAACTTGAATATATGAAATATAAAGTTACAAAAGCACAAATTCAGAGAAGATGCTGTACTAAATTCAGAGAAGATGCTGTACTAAATGCAGAGTATACTAATAATCTGCACATAAATTACATAAGGTGATGCACCTTATGTAAGTTGCAGGCATAATCATTATTTTCAATGAATTATCATAAACTAAAAAACTGACTTTCTTTGATTTTCTTCCTGTAATTTTTCAAATCTTTAATACAAAATATTTAATGATATAACGTACACAGAATAACAAGAATAATTCAAGAACATGGTTATACAAGAAAGAAGGCATAAATTAAGTGGGACCTTCTGTCAGGTACATGTACATGTGAGTACACAATACAATACACAATACAATATATAGAGAGAGGAATGGACGAAAAGAGTGAAAAAAAAGGTAAGTCGTAAGAGTAAACAGAAAAGAAAAGTACTACAACAATTACGTAATAACTCTGGATCTGCATAAAGGCATGTATAACAATATAATTCTAATGTTACCTGCTCCATTACCGCCACCTGTTCCACTTCCAAAGTCGGTTGGCTCTCTCACTGATCCATAAGTGGTTCCAACATTAGCATCTGCACAGATATAAATGTCATTCAACAATACAATAAAATAATTATCATAGTGCTTGCACATCTTATAAATCCCAAATCAGCACATGAAACAACAATTCATATAAGAAAAATTAAAGCATGTCATAGAGAATAATCCAACAATACATCATGATCTTGATTATTACTTCAGAAAACCTCTGGTAATGTCTTTGCTGGTAAAGGGATCCAAATGTAGTATCATTTAAGTCAACTTTTTGAAAAAAACTGGAGCAAAAATACAGATGTCATAAAATGATCATCTCTCTATCAAATAATGCATGAATCTCTTAATAACCTTAGATGACACTAACCTTGGTTAGATCCTCTTCCTCCTATTCCTCCATGGCCCGCCCCACTCATCCCATCACCATGGTAACCAGGTCCATCTATCAAGCCTAATCCAGTTGCTGTCAAAGTACCTTCTGAATCCACAACTAGGGAGTAGCTGTCAAGTGTCAATGCCCTAGCAGTCAAAATACCTCCACCTTCTACGGTGACAGTTCCTGTCTTGCACATATGGCACTCACCTTCATAAGGCCATACCTGTGACATAACAGAAAAGGTGTGTGTGCATAATTATACAGTCACACTACATGTATGTGTAACAGTCAAACACAGAATATACCAAAGACTGTCATGACAGATACATCAACTTAAATGAACACCATATGAAAAAAAAGATAAGAAACTATATACACATAGATTCTCTTCTTACAATATTTGTGGTGAAAAATATCTCACAAAAATCTTTGATTCAGGTCCTGTGAAGGGGTCAGTCTGCAAGAAAAGTAGTCAAGATACTACACTGGATGTTATGATTGTCATAGCAACTGTGCTTTTAAATTTTGGTTGCTTTCATTCTCTTTTTAGAAACCTTGATATTGGAGAAACTGTGTTTCAAAACACACCTCTCCACTTGCTTGAGATCAGCAATTTCAAACACATTTAATTTTATGACCATTAAAAAAATGCATCCACACAACCATGTTTCAAACTAACTTGTTTCAACACAATGAATGGTTCATGAATACACCCATAATCACTTACATTGAATGATACATGTCTGTAAAGTGAGAGTGTATGAAAACTCCTAAACAATCTCTTATCTATTTTGCATAAAAACATACCTTGAAATTCCATGCATCCTGGGTCATATTGTAAAGACTGTCTACTTGCATATGGCCTCCGTCTTGGACTGTGAGGGCAGCAAATTCTAAATAACGGTTGCTAGGCACAGCCATGCGCAGTAAACAACCTAAAAGACAAAACGATCAAGATCAAGGGAGTAAATTCTAATCCATGATTAATCCAAATGATGTCCTTTGGCAAGACATTAATCTACTTTTGCCACTTTCCATCCAGGTGTATAAATGGGTACCCTGTAAAAAGAAATTTTTTGAATGCTTGAGCATCTTATCATGACTGCAGGGTCCTCAGGACAAACAGTAGGTCTATTACATGTTAGTAATGATAAACCAGGTTCCATTATTTTTACCTCACATATTATTATTTCTCTCTCTCTCTCAATGTGTCCTGTATTACTCCCCTCTCCCCTCTATCAATCTATTTCCCTCCCTTGTCTAACTCTTTCTCGCTCACACTCTTCTGTTTCTACAACTTCTCTTTTCCTATGTCTTCCTTTCTCTGTCGTTCTCTCTCTCACTTCTCTATCTCTCTCTCTCTCTCTATAACTCTATTTCTCTCTGTGCCTCCCCCTCTCTATCTCTCTCACTTTTTATTCAGCTCTCAATAATTATATCCTACCTGTGCCAACCAGTAGATGTGCCTTTCTTCCATCCAGAGTTCCCCAGATTGTTACCCCAGACTCTCTCCTATCACTTGCTGGACACGCATATGGCCTGTTCACAGAAAAAGTGTTCCAGTCAAACGGTTGCCGTATCTCAATTGTGGCCTCTGGTAGTATGAGCATTGCATTCTCATAGATGATAGGAGCCCAACGTACTTTATGATACTTGTGTGCCCAAGTCTGAAATGCAAATTATCAAGGAATATTAAGAAGCGATATCTAGTAACACATGTACAATACCATGTACATGTATATTATTCACAACATACCAAATCATAAAAGGATGGAACTCTTACAAGTAAAACCAAGAAACCAGCAAGAAATATCAGGCAAGTTAATGATTTGAAAATACATTCATATTCAACTGTCTAGAAATGCCCAGGTATATATTTATTATTAATGACAGGCATTATTGATGCAGTACATACTTTGATCCCACCATATATTTTAATATAAATGTATCTATTAATTGTTGTCTACTTTTCAATATTTTACTTTATTTTGATATTTATGTCCTCTTTTTTTTTCAAAATTAAAATGTCTTCTTTCAAATTTGTACTTTATGTATTTGTTTATATGAAAATGTGGGAAAATACTTGAACTTTGATATTTGAATCTAACTAGCATCAATTAATAAGAAATCTCACATCAGTGATATTCAGCGTCTGTGTTGGACCAACATGGATATGGCCGGTATCATCTCCATAGACATTGCCTACATTGACAATGGTATCGTTGCCCATGAATGCAAGATGAGCGCTTCCATTGATGCGGATTGCTGTGAAGACATGCTCCATTCTACTCTCATCTAGCAAGGCTATACCACCTGTGCAACAAAACAACAAGGATAATATTAATTTTTCTTCAGCTTCATAACTTGTGAATTTAATCTATAAAATATACAAACATAATTCCAAAAATGTAATAGAGCCCTAAGTCATTTTTCAAAATAATGAACCCTATTTCGTTTTTGGAATTATGAATGTGATGTAACAAATGTTTCGAATTTATGAATGAATGATAAAATGAAAGGCCGGCAATTCATGCATTTTTACATCATATCATATTTCACAATTTGCTGATGGGCTATCAGCTGGGGGTATAACACCCCCACACACCCTCTAGCAATGCCCCTGATGGGAGGAGCTTCACATGGGCCTGTACTGACCTGAGAGAGTGAACTGGTAATAGTTTTCCTCTAATGCCCTGTCTACTGAAGATGAAGGAAAAGTCACCTGTGAATATCAAATGATCAAAACAAAAAATTGAAAGACGTAATACTGATTACACGTAGAACAAGTATCCACAAATTTAACCTCACAACACCATCACCTTTTAAGCTTCTCATCGTGCTTAGAAATACTTTAAACCAGAATCATCCATGCCCAAGAAATGTTTGAGAATTTCACAGGAGGTTCAGGTGCAAGAGAGTTTTATGCCTTATAAAACAAAACTAAGCAGTTGTATTTTGCTGTCTAGCTCAAGTTAACCCCATCACACCATGTCCACACAGTAAACTGCATCTTACCAGGGGCTTTCTGCATCTGTTATCCACCCTTAGCAACCTCGTCTCTGCACCTTCTATGTAAATAAGTCCTGGTCCTCCAACATTGCCACCTAGTCCACCTACACAAGGAACACGATCAATCAAAATTATGCAAATTCAATCCACAGGGTTATGGAAAAGATTATAGCCTATACAAAACATTCATTGTATTTCTTGATTTTTCTCCTCAATTGAAACTGTGCACATAAAAAATGTCTATGTCTATGTATGTAAACATTCCTGTCAAATGTCAAGTTAAATGTTTGGGGATCTTTACCTGCAGCTCCAATGTTTTCATCTTCAAAAGTCAGGGTGGAGAACTGGATAAGGACACGCCCACCTGATCCGCCTCCTCCATTCCCCTGCCCACTCCCACCATCTACATAGACACGGCCAGTCCCTTCAAAGTGACTGCATGAAACCCAGATAGAACCTCCACTACCTCCTCCTGCATTTGATCCCTGATGATACAGATAACAAAAATAACACAAATCATATATTGGCAAATTTGATATGCATATATTAAACTCTCTCTTTTTCTTTCTCAGTACAATTACAGGTATATATATTAGATGTTCTCTGTAGGTTTCCATAGTGAGAATTTTCCTGATCTAAATCACTCTTTCCTCCTTTTTCTTCTTTCCCCTATCCATTTCACTTCATTTTTGGTGTACAAACACCGAAAACAAAAACCAGCTACATTTCAAAGAGTGCAAAAAACAAAAATAGTCTTGTGTAAGTGTTTAATTTAATTTCGTTTCATTTCCATCTCTTTCCTTTCCTTTCACTTCTCCTAAATTTCTCTAAATGCCCCATAAATGGGTTATTTTTCACGAAAGAATTTATCAACAGCCTTTTCACAGAGGCTCCCACATGGTGTTATCGAAAACCTTCAATTGTGAAGGTATATACAGTACATGTATACACACCACACTTCTCTTCACTTTCTCTTGGCTATATTTTCTCATCTTTCCTCTCAAACAGTATTATATGTCTATATTTTATAAACATTAAGGTGAAATAACTCCTCAGACACTAGGACAACTATCCCCAGTCAATCTAAATCTAAACAACCCCTGAATTTATAAATCCCCTAAATGGTTTTCCTATAGGTAATTTGGATATTTTTTTCTGTAACTGGAAGTTGTCTGGGGGTTAGGAGTAATTGTTCAGGGAGTGGGGCAATTGTCTTTGATGATGACCATCTGGTCAGCTTGCGATGGAGCAAAAAAAAGGGCATCTTTCAAATTACACCAAAACACAGGCCCCAAACTATATTGTAGTCTTTAACATTTCTCTATGGTGAACTTGCTTTATCCCTGTATGTCAGTGGTTCTCCTCTTGATTTACAAGTTTGGTGACAAGTTGTGAGTCCTATTTTTGATCTCAGACAAGTGAATTCATCTCCAGTTGCCTCTCACTATCCAGTTGCAGTAAACAGATACTTCAAGCACCGCGTAAGCATATTCAGCTGGAACATATACTTTGTATGTATGTAGCAGTATTTTAGTTTTATTCTAGTACTTGCCTCAGCGTTTTGACCATTTGCTCGAATCTGTCCATTAACAATCACTGAATTCTGTACCACTGCATGCAGATAGCCACCACCCCTTCCTCCGGATAGAGGGGTAGTCCCACTACCTCCTCCGCTACCCCTGTACCTTGGGGTGTAGATACTGCCATAGGGCACCTCAGCTAAGATACCAGTAGCTTGTCCATGTCCACCACGTCCGCCATAGCTAGCTCCAGAGGCGCCCATAGGGCTTGTGCTCCCAGCACCTACAATACCAAAAGAATGATGAATAGAATACATAATATTGGTCAAATGTGTGAGATCAGCACAGAAATATGAAATGCAACTTCGCCTATCCCATAAAAAGATTAAAAATCACATTTCAAGGTATATTATATACTGTATATTTTGACTAGTGCAAATTAAAATTTGTAAACCTTATGACTTAAAAACATAAAATGAAATGGATTTTAAAGTTCACACTGGTAAGGCATTTCTGTCCCTTAACATCACTTAACTGACAATTGGACAGACTTCATCTTTCTAAACCAAGAGCCAGAATATCTGAAAGTGTCTAAATTACTTTTCAGGATCCAAGCAGTTTTAATGGAAAAAAAGAAAATTTGTAAGACAAAGACTTGTGTCTCATGATATTATCAATAATAAAAAAAGTTCTCTTTACAAGCCACACTCATCCTAAACAGAATTAACATAAAATGTGTACATACATGTATGTGTATTAATTCTTTTCAAAATAAAAGATATTCTGTTTACTTCATTATCAAGGATAATCAATGTCTACAGTAAGAATAAAGGTCTCATACGTCTTGTATATTTGCACTTCACATGAGATGGTGATTATTTGAGGGTTTGTACAGGATGAATATTACAGAAGAAAAAACAATTTAACGGACAGTAAGGCACAAGAATAATTAGAACATACAGCACCTTCATTATTGCAAAGATTTTCCCCAATTAAATGTCCAGTCTTACCCGGTCCACTGTCTGATAGATGGCCACCATCACTGACTGATAGAACACCCAATGGTCCTACAGTGAAATCTTCTCTCACAGTTACATTGAGGGTGGATCCAAACAGTTGACCATTGATTGTAAACAAGCCAGTATCAATGCTTGAAGTTTCCAAGGTAGAGGAGTTTCCTTTATCATGGATTACAAGATAAGAAAAGAATAATGTATATAGTGAAACCTGCTTATGTGACCAACTGCACAGAAAGACTACATGTCTATAATGACCACTTTTTTTGTTTCCCTTTAACAGTGTTCTGAACTGCAACTGATACTCGAGAACATGAAGCACACCTGCTTTTAAGACATTTCTTGTTTCGGTGAGCAGTCCATATATAAATGGTATATTGATGGTACAAGAAAAGATATATTTAATGCTAATTCTATACTGGAATTCAAATTATCATTATACTATGGGGAAATAGATATTATTTCTCAAATAAAATTGCATTTGATGTGTAGCTGTACCCATCCACCCACCCTAATGATTAGTATATCAATGTGCATATTATATGCATTTCACTTTTTTGATCATCAATTGTCATGCCCACCCCCATGGTTGTGAGGTAGGATCAACATTCCTGGACTTGAGCTAAGACATTCAGAACTTTATTACCTAAGTCATCAAGTAGGAGATATCCATTGTCATCTACGATGAAAGAAGTTGCTACTTCAAACATGACCCGTCCTATCACTTGAAAGCTCCCGTCGATTGACACTATTTCTATTTTCAGCGGTGTTGTGGTTGGGGTAAGGACCACATTACCAGTTGAGGATACTTCAAAGGTGTTGATACCACGTCCAAAGTCAACTTGATCACCAGGATAGAGAGATCCCTCCACATGAACATTGTGGCACTCAAGTACAGAGTCTGTTTTGCCATACCACTGCACAATGCCATGACTTCCTATGGAGAGGATTGAGCAATCAAGATGAAGGGGTAGTGAGGCAGTGAGGTTTCCATCCACCTCGACCTCACGGAATGTGAAATCAGGAACCATCGGCTGAAAACAAAGAATGCCATTGATCCCAATGGTAATGTCATAAGTATCACTAAGATATGTACTCAAGAGTCCAGCATTGGTCGTCCCTATGACAGTAAGCATGGGAGTTTGGATGTGAGAAGGTAGTTGATAAGCGCCAGATGATGCACCTGTGCTATCAAAGGTCACATCTGCCAGGGTTATACGATTCGCAACAACCTGTGAAGGGCATGCAATCACCAGACTTGAATCAATTTCCATGTCCACATAACCCAACACAAGGTTATTGATTTCCAGGGCATATCCACAGACATCTATTTCATCAGAGGCATGGAGGATCATGGAAGCATCCCTCTTAATTTCCAAGCCAAGAAGGTGTAGTATGACATTGGAATCAATACCAACTTGTGGATACAACTCCAGGGTTGATGGACTGTCGGAGGTTGCACCATCATCGCCCAAGATCAACTGCGTCCGGGTTTCAGTAACCATTTCTCCCCTCACAACCACAATGTGGGTCACTGTGACAGATGCTGGCCTGGTGCTGAGGAGGTGAAGTATGGAGCCTGAATTGGTCACTGTATCTGTAGCCAAGAGTTCCTTGATGGTCAGCCGGCCTCCAGATAGGAGACGTAAAGAGGAATCAGAGCTTCCTGAGACACTGTCTGCAAAGATCTGCCCAGCAATAACCAGGTTTGCTCCCATCTCAAGGATGATGTCAGAGACTGTTGTGTCTGCAGGGAACTGAGGAAGCCATGCTGCTGCACCTATATATATATATATAAAATCAGTGCAAAATGATGGAAAGTAAGATGAGTTTAGTAATATTTCCAAAACATCAAATTCATTTGATAGATGTATGATGACAGATTTATATGTTTCATTCCATATACCGTAATGTAACCAGTTGTGGCGCACCCTTGTAATACAGCTTCATTCTGCAACGCCATGTAATAAGTGAATATTTTTACAACAGAGTGATTAATCATAGACTAATAATTTCTTCGCAATATCATCTGCAGCTGGAGCGTTACCACTGGGGCAATGTGGAGCAGCAGAAGTGCCACAGAAGGGCCGCACTAGCGTTTGCGTTGTAGAAGCAAGATGCAAGGTTTTACATGGATTTTATTCACAAGCATTTTTGGCATTGAATGATGGGTGATTCCTCAACGAACATGGTATTTTCTAAAAATTGTTAATCCAACACTGTCGAACCCCTCCATGACTGGTGACTTTACGGTACATAGAATAGAACTGGGAGGGAGTGGATGGAGAAAGTATTAAAACAAACTATTATAATTGTGCTCATTTTGGACAGAACATAGTACAGTTGCAAAAATTCATGAAACAAAAGACTTTATATATATGATTGCAATAGAGATTAAAAAAAGAGAGAATAATATGTGTGCATGTACATACATGTATGGATTTAAAGATATATGAATCACAACAAAACCTTTCAAGAAAAGTTACTACAAATCCAGGGAACAAGGTAGATATAGGCCTACTGTACAGCACTCACCAGATTTACTCCATAATATGTCAGAACAGTCATCATTGTAGTTAAGCTATTCAGAATAAAGAGATGGTTATTACCGGTATTAAGAAATCGAAGAATAGCTTTAGGCCTAAATACAGACATACTGAATATCTTTGACTTGCACTTATCATTGAAAAATGGAAAAATGGACAGAAAGCCAAAATAAATCAATGCATACATGTATATTTACAAATGATATATATGATTACATTGTTATCTGTATATTGTGTTAAAGGGCAACCCAACCTATGTAAACATCTGATTTGTTTGAAAGCAGAAAAATAAAAAGAAACAGGATGGTGAAAGTTTGAAAGAAATCAGACAGAGAATAAGAGAGTTATGAATATTTGAAAATTGAGATCACTACGTCAATGCAAATCTCACATTGGAAAATTGGTGAATCGATTGTGACATATATTCACTGTCAACTCTCCCATTTGTCATCCACCAGAATATCATAATATTCTGGCTTTCCTAAGCGCCTTTTTCCTCCTGGCAGTACTCAAAATATATTGTTGATAGCACACTGTTATAGGTCCTCAAAATTTTCTTTTTAAATGTAAAGTTATACAATTTGAAAAACTGATATTTTAGTCATTTTATGTGTTGGAGCTAATAGGAAAGTTGACCGTCGTTACATCACAGTGACCACACTGATTCGGCCAATTTGAAATTCCCATATCTATAGTGATTACGACCTTAAAAAGTCACAACATTCTTATTCTTTGTTCAGTTTTGTTCAAACTCTCACCAATCTGCTAAACCTGATTTTTCTGCTTTCATACACATCAAATTATTAGCCACATTGACTAATCCCCTCTGTGCCTGGTTTAGTTTTGGGGTGCTTAAGCGTGTACAAACAATGTGATTAACACATGTACGTGGCACCGCTACGGAAGCTACTATACAAGGTTGTGGCACGCAAGCACAGGCTAGTGCACATGTACGTGGCACTGCTACACAGATCAGCACACAAGATTGTGGCATTGTATGGGTTACTTTTTTGATCCTACAGCACTGTAAATCATAAAAAAAATTAACAAAGCTTTCTTACAATTTCCATCCTTTAAAAGAAGACACCACTGACAAATTTTAGTACTTTTACAATTTTTAATGTTATAAAACTAGTCAGATTGACCAAAAAACTCATCGCTCAGGTCCATAAAATCATAGATCTCGATTTAAAAAAAATAAATATTACAATATCTACTAGTACGAGCCGCAAAAATCTATTACGTCACTGCAGCACTACTGCAAAAACCACGGCAAATCACGGTAATGCCAATATGGAGCAATACACAGATCGCTTTCACAGCGCCTATAAAAATGCTATTTGTGAGACAATTATGCATGACAAAAAGAAAATGTTATTAATTTTTCAGTTTTTTGTATTTTTTAATATTATCTGCTGAAAAAATAAAGTGCTTTAGCAAAATTTTTTTACAATTGATCGAATTAATAAAATTAAAACTGGCACTACTGTTTGTCATCGTTCGTACGTGTTTCCCATTATTAACGCGTGTACTTTAAGGCACACGCGGAAAGCTAATGCAGCAAGCTGCATTGTTTACGTTCTTACGTTCGCGATATAGATAGCAAGTACGACATTAACATAAATTCCTGGTTAATCTTCAAGTAAAATCTGATCACATTCTTCAACAAGCTTGTAATCTACACTAAGGAGATGAATGAGGGATTTTCTGGGCGAAGAAAAGGTCCAGTGGCATATGACTTTGCTCCTCGTCTTCGCCGTCAAAATGGTCTTCACAGACCACTCGAAAACAGGAATAAATGTACGTTTTGACGTTGAATTTGGTTGTTCGAATGTTCCTTATCCATACAGCACACCTTTCTCTATCCTTCTTCGGATCAGGGATGGCAAAAAGGATTTTTCCGGACAATTTTCACGACGATTCAAACAGTAAATTGCCTGGCACAACAGCATTTTTGCAATTCCACAAATACTATTGAGCTGTATGCATGCGAATATCGTCTGCTTTTACGGACGCGTAACACACACGCATTGTGGTGGAAACTCAAAGTGCTGCGATGACGTGACAGCTTTGGCCGACACGAGCCAATTTGCGTATCGACAGTGGCAAAAACATACTTTTTATATCAAAATATACGCACTTGTAGGCTGTTCAAAAATTACAATTTCGATACTGATTAGTTCCTAGGGACATGCAGAACAACATATTTTTTCAGAATTTGTCAGTGGTATCTTCTTTTAAGTTAAATCCACAATAACATTTTTTTTCCTTAAAAGAAAATGGGACCTACCACAGGAGATTGTCTGAGATTATTGATGATGATCTGGTCTTCTACGTAGACGGTACCTGGTCCACCTGCCTCGGATTCTGCAAACAAGCACAAACATTAGCAAGAACTTCATCATATGATATTAATACAATATAAAAAGTGATAAACAAGAAAAATACATGACAACTTTAAATGACTATGCAAACCAGAAAATATTAATTGATGCTACTTTTGCCACCTGGAAAAAGGGTCAGGTATTACTCTTCCATAGGGTAAAAATTCTGAAGGTTTGTAATTTCAAGGTTCATTACTCAGAGAGTTTGAGATTCTGAAAATGAAATTGGGTTCACAATTCCAAAAATGGAATAGCATTCATAACTTTGAATTTTCAAAAAATTCTGAGAAAAGAAAATGTGAAGTAGAACCCTACATCATTTCAGAATGATGAACCTTGCAAAAAATAAACCTTTGGAAAAAGAGTACCCCTGAGAAAATCTGCCATCAAAAGTTTGGAGGACTAATAAGATGTGCTTTATCAGTAATTGTATTTATGGCAAACGGGTGATTGTATAGACTTAATACAGCAAACTTTAAGGTCACATAATAGATACATGTATATTTCATCGGCTTACTGTTATTTCTTACAGATGATTACAGGTAACCTAATCTGGGACTTTAAGAAGATTTATCAAGTAAATAAGAAACATTTATTCTCTAAACTTGGAAAGATCTTCATGCATTAGCTTTGCTTAAGATCAATGAAAAGGGAATGTGGTTTCAAATTTCCCTTGTAGTATGATCTATTACCAATTACATGTAAGCTCATAAAATCAATAATTTCCAACTTACCGTCAAGCTGATCACATGAAATGGCTGTTTCTGGCTCTAAGAATGTGTTCAGATAGACAGAGAGAGTGTGGTTTAGGTAGGTAGGGAAACACAATGACATATAACATTTCTTTGAGAATTTAGTATAGTGCCAAGCAGCGGCTAGAAAAGAAGAGAAGTAAAGCCTACAATTTCATTCGCTCTTTAAAGGGCAATCCAACATTTGTAATAAGATGATTTGTGTGAAAGCAGAAAAATAAGAAAAACAGGATGGTGAAAGTTGAAAGAAATCGGACAAGGACTAAGAAAGTTATGGATGTTTGAAAAATGAGATCACTACATCTATGTGAATCTCAAATTGGCAATTTTGTGAGTCGATTGTGACATTTTTGTGGACAACTCTCCTGTCTGTCGTACACACTGAAAGAAAATATCATTAATTTACAATTTTCTTCAAGGTGCTTTTACCCTTGGGGCAGTACTCAAAATATATTGGAGATAGCATATTGTTATAGGTCCTCATGAAATAAAAACATTTGGAAAATAGTGACATTTTAGTCATTTTGTGTGTTGGAGCGAATGGGGGAGTTGTCCACAGCTACATCGCAGTGATATTACCTATTCGGCCAATTTGAAATTCCCATATGTATAGTGCATTTTACAACTTTCAAAAATTCATAACTTTCTTATTGCTTGTCCGATTTCGTTCAAACTTTCACCAATCTGCTTCTCTGGTTTTCCTTTTTCTTTCAAAGCAACTTTCTATTAAGGTTGGATTTCCTTTAAGGATGATTATGAATTAAGAAGTACTGGCTAAAAGAAATATAAACATCTTGACATCTAACAAAACATATCTGTATTGCCACAAAGATAGTTGAATACAACACAGATGAAATCATTCCAAATTCATATCACATATGTTACTTGTTGCTTTTCTCTGAATGGAAAGTCACCCCACCTGGATACGGATAATACCCTAAGAGCTGTACATCTATGGAGAAGGGATCAGTCCGATTCATTAGGTCAAAGGTCACAGTTTTCACCAGAACAGGGATGTCAAGGTAACTGATTGTATAGTTGATATCAGCAGTGTTTCCTTCAAAGATGTGTGCACTGCTGTCAGACTTCAGTCGCTGAAAAGATCATTATTTTATTGCACTTTAGTTATTATTTTACTGATTAAAAAGATAAATCAAAGGATTTATCATTCTGACTACCGGTAAAGCATGATTAATTATATCCTACAATAAAACACATCTCAGGGTATTATTCATGGCAAAAATATAGGACAATTATACAACCAAAGACAAGTACTTTTTATGAGAGGTCAGATGTAAGCCTTCAGTGTGAAACCTCTCCTACTCACAATGACCACTTTTACATAGATTCAGAACTTCGAAATTTTATCATTTATCATTTTAAAGGCAATCTGTCTATCTCCAAAAATTAATAATACTAAACTGATTCCTCAAGCGATGCACAATTCAAAAATAGTCTTGGAAATCTGAATGTAAAAATTGAACCTAGGAGAGATACATTGTCTCAAGGAACAAATGAAGAATAGAAACTGCAATATGATAACTAAACCAGAAATAAATCATTGTAGATTTAACTGAACCAACAGTGCATATAATGAGGAAGTCATGGAACCATAACATATCACAAGAATAGAATTTTTGCATCTGACCTTTGTACCCACATTTCACATGCACCCATTTAATGACACAGAAACTTTGATAGACGAAAAAAGACTCAAACATTGAACAAGAGCCCCAGGGGGCACGACGCTCACCTGAGGTGGATCAATTCACATCTGGTGCATGTTCTCTCTAGCACATGAACAACTTTCATTCTTCATCTATAGAGGTATCTCTATACACAATACCAAATCTGAGCTTCCTACCAAGTTCGGTTAAATTCCAATCATGGGTTTTGGAGAAGCTGAACATGTAAAAAATTTATGGATGGCGGACAACTTGCCCCACCCCCCCCCCCCTCCAGTATGTTACCCCCACAGACCCCCTATAGGGCCACCCAGAAAAAAATCTCCATACACAATACCAAGTCCGAGATATTCCTGGTTCTGGAGAAGATGTTTGAAATTTACATAGCTTTTACACTTGGGGGCTCTCCCCCTGGGCCCCCTGGGGGCCACATGTACCATTTTAGCACCTTTGGATCCCCTACCCCTAAGGATGATTCCTACCAAGTTTGGTTGAATTCCGATCATGTGTTTTGGAGAAGATCAGAATGTACATTTTGCCTGGCAGCGCCCCCCCCCCCCCTTCAGTATGTTACCCCCACAGGGCCCCTACAGGACCACTCAGAGAAATTTCATGAACAACATTCATTCTTCATCTATAGAGGTATCTCCATACACAATACCAAATCTGAGCTATGCCTGGTTCTGGAGAAGAAGATGTTTGAAATTTACATAGTTTTTACAATTGGGGGCCCTCCCCTGGGCCCCCCTAGGGGCCACATGTACCATTTTAGCAACTTTGGGTCCCCTACCCCTAAGGATGATTCCTACCAAGTTTGGTTGAATTCCAATCATGTGTTTTGGAGAAGATCAGAATGTACATTTTGCCTGGCAGCGCCCCCCCCCCTCCAGTATGTTACCCCCACAGGGCCCCTATAGGGCCACTCAGAGAAATTTCATGAACAACATTCATTCTTCATCTATAGAGGTATCTCCATACAAAATACCAAGTCTGAGCTATGCCTGGTTCTGGAGAAGAAGATGTTTGAAATTGACATAGCTTTTACAATTGGGGGCCCTCCCCCTGGGCCCCCCTGGGGGCCACATGTACCATTTTAGCAACTTTGGGTCCCCTACCCCTAAGGATGATTCCTACCAAGTTTGGTTGAATTCCAATCATGGGTTTTGGAGAAGAAGATGAAAATGTAAAAAGTTAACGGACGACGGACGACGGACGACGCACGACGGACGACGCACGACGGACGACGCACGACGGACGACGGACAAATTTCCATCGCAATAGCTCACTCGAGCCATAGGCTCAGGTGAGCTAAAAATCATTGCTTCTTTTGGACTAAATTGTGAGTAAATGTTCATGATTTTCTGGATAAAACCCAGTTATCGCTCTTTGACTCTCCCAGGTTCCAATAATATTATAATTGTTTCAGCAAGTAATACATGAAATGCCAAGAACCTTCTTAACAATAAGAGATAATATCTTTGCATCCATTGTGATTCATTTTGTAAAATTACTTTGTAAACAATTTTGTAGAAAAGACAGTATTAGCTCTTAATTGAGCACAAGTCTTTTATTCTTTTTTAAATAAACCATCTCAATCTGTAAAAAAAACTGTCATGAAAAAATATCAACGGTCATGAAAAAATATCATGCTTTACCTTATAATCAAGAGTTGGTCCACCATCAACACTTATCGAAATGGAGTATCGCCTAACAAACTCAGTGTCAGTTCCATTGGTTCGAATTGCCGTCAGGTAGAACTGCTTGGCAGTAGTGATTGTGCGACGTTCAGGATCAAGAGATGTAATGCGCTTAGGTTCCATTATGGCATCATTAATTTTATCTGGATATGAGGATAAAAATAGAGCAAATAAATGTGCAATATGAATGATATTCTTACACAGTCAGACAATGAGCCCATGTAAGCTCAACTACAGCCCATTAAAAAATACACTGTCAGGTTAACATGGCACTGATAATCATCTCCAATAGGCTAAACATATGAAGTGAATTTGTTTCTCCTAGCTTTGCATCACATACAATTCTTTGCTTAACTGTTCATCTTTTAACTACCTGACCGCACTTACAGATGCCATCCACTCTTAACCCTTACTGTATTGGGATATTCAAGCTCCTCTCTGAGTGGGGGGGGGGGGGGGCAGGGGGGGGCCTCGGAGGCCCCCTCTGATCTCAGCCGCGACTTGACCGATCACCGCAAAATTTTGCATGGACCTCGAAAATTGCGGAAAGAACACAAATCCATTTCAATTTGCAAAAGTCACTAGTACATTAGTTATACTGGGTACATGTTGTTTTTTTTTTTTTTCGTAAATGAAATACGGTTCACATTTCAGGAAATGAAAAAAAGTTTAATATTTCCGAAGGTTCGTAATTCCGAAAAGTTATGCAGGGCTCTATTGCATTTTCTGAACAACAGTTTCTTGCTTATTATTGTACCTGGTTGTCCTCCAAGAGCAAATATCTCTCCCTGGTAACCAGTGGTATCTCCCACAATAGAAACTCGTCCCCCTCCTCCGCCTCCTCCTTCCATTCCCATAGCACGTCCTCCATTTGCCTCAATACGTCCACTTCCTACCAGACTAGCTGTAGTGATGTAAACACTGCCACCACTGCCTCCGCCAGAATCATCTTCTGTAGCTGGGTCACCGTTGGCAGAAATTATTCCATTTATCTGGGATCAAATATTAGTATAGACATAATGAATATACAATCGAACTGGTATAATATCATTCAGAGAAAAAAATAATTACTCAAATTAGCAGTTTCCCAGGTAATATCAGGGGTGGACTGACGATAGGTAGTTTGGGGCATTTTCCCCACGGCATGTCAATATTTTGGTTTAAAAGGGGCGATCATACAAAATATGGGCTGCTCCAAAATTCCCCACTCACATTTTAGTCCCAGTACACCCCTTGGGTACTACTGACCATCGTAAACAACTTTGGGCCACTTTGAGAGGTCTTCATTACAGCCTTTAATACCAACATTGTTAAAGAGTAGAACTGGTGATATGTGGTTACTTTGACTCTCCCTTTACCATTTCTGAAATGTTTACAAAAGATATCGAGAAATCGCAGGAGTTGCAGTGTAATATTTCACATTAGGTGAATGTATGCAAAGTAGATTTGTACAATCTGTATAATACACTATGAACATGGCGAACAAAGAAGCGGACAAAATATACAGCTCCTCATTGTACCTTGTATTATATTCTTATAGAAGACCAGTTAGAGAGCTTGATTGAACTTATAAGATGGCTTAGCTTTATTCAGGTACTGTCAGGCAGACATCTTAGGAGTCATGTCTTCATGTGTAGATATCATACAAGTACTCATTGTATATAAATGACCTGGCATGAGTCATGGGTTACAGGTCATTCTATATTTAGCTATACATGCTAGTCTGTATTTGCAGACTCTGTAAACTAACTATCAGTACACCTCCCTTTCTTTAAAAGAGGTTTACATATATATATATATATAAAACTTCTTAAACTGTACAGAGTGACAGGGTAGACTACCTGCACACTCGCGACTGTACTAGGGGATTATTCTGCCCCTTAAAGCTGGAGTACTGTCGCTTTCAAATATATAACTAATTACGCGACAGTCCATATTTTTCAGGTTTGCGATTCGCGATACTGGCATTCTGCGTTGAGGTTGAGTGATATCTGTTGATTCTTGTAATCAAAGTGATTGATTAAATCCGGTTATACTGATAAACTATAACATGCAAATATATATCATGCTCATGAAATCCTGCAGTTATGTTTTAGAGTCCAAGTTTAACTCTATAACTAAAAACTATTTACAAAACTCGAAAGTCTTTCTCTGTTGTTTGCCTTAATTTATTTACAAGCTCTGGCGGTTTAATAACACGTCCGCTTCTGGTTGTTCTGGTTGATGACGTAGTTGCGCTTTCTTCTGAAGCTGGTTGTTCATCAGTAGCTGCTGCGCTAGCTGTGATCTAGCTCGAAGTCATCCTGCGTTGGTAGTGGAATAGACTCGGCTTCTTGTTGAGATGGGACTGGCCTGAGATGACGTCTGTTTCTGCGACGTATCTCGCCTGTTTCCGTCTCTACCTGGTATGATCTGTTTCGATTCTGGACAGACCTGATGATACCACGTTTCGACCAGGTGTTGGTTTTCATGTCTTGGAGTATGACATGATCTCCAGGCTTCAGCTTTGACAAGTCTCGAGGATGTTTGTCAAATCGCTCTTTTTTGCTTCACCTTCTGCTCCTCCTTTCTTCCCCTCACTGATCCCACTCCTGACACCATATTATATTCTTATAGAAGACCAGTTAGAGAGCTTGATTGAACTTATAAGATTCAGGTACTGTCAGGCAGACATCTTAGTAGTCATGTCTTCATGTGTAGATATCACACAAGTACTCATTGTATATAAATGACCTTGCATGAGTCATGGGTTACAGGTCATTCTATATTTAGCTATACATGCTAGTCTGTATTTGCAGACTCTGTAAACTAACTATCACTACACCTTCCACAATTGCTCTGGTAGACAATAGAACATCCCTTCATTGCTATTATGTAAAAATATGTAGAACATGTGTCACATTCATATTCACCTGTTCTACATATTTTACATAATAGCAGTGAAGGGATGTCCTTTTATCTACCAGAACAATAATTGTGGAGGGTACAATGAGGAGCTGTATATTTTGTCCGCGTTCTTTGTCATCGTGTTCATAGTAATAGTTCTACAGCACTTGTGGGGAATATATTATATTGGTTGTGCATTAGGTTTTAGTTTGTTCTTTTGTTTTTTTCCTTGGGTGTGCCCTGTCCACTCCACTTACTTGTATGTACAAGACAGTGGATCATGGTTGAACAGTGCCATACTGAAATATAAAAACTACTGGAAATGATCATTTAACAAATTTTTACTTCTGGGTTGAAATAATCATTGCACTATATGCATCTGTTATTTGTATAAAAATGCAAATAAGATAAGAATATACAAATATAAAAGAAAATTGAAATATATGACATATTGCTACTTGCAAATGATTAAGACATAACTCACAAGGAGTCTTTGTTTGCATATACATTCAGAACTCTACAAGTACATAAAATAATGTTAATCTTATTTGTAAATCAGATATAAAACCATAATGTCATTAATTCAGAATATGACAACAATGTTTTAGCAGAGAAATGTACAAAGTGCATTGTATCAAAATACAAAAAAGGTGAATTACAATGAAAGCTAAAATTTTTGCTTTTTTTCAAGAGTTAAAAGGTATTAATTAAAAAAAGTTTCCTATCTGAATGAATTTACATAGAACATTGTTCGGGAAGTTTTAAGCAAATAATTATTATTTTTGTATTCATAGTAGTTGTTTTTCATATATTTCATAATCTGGGTGTAAATAGTACTGAACATGAAGTTGTCCAATTTGAACTTTTGTTGCGATTACAGGCGGACGTTTAAATAATTCAACTAGTTCAAATCTTGATAAGGTTATAAAAAGTTCATTCAAACATAGTATGAAAAGTTAACATTGGACTCAAAAGGGGCCTGAGCTTTCGATCCTAGCAGAATCTTCGTCAGAGGCAAAAAGACAAGCATATATATATGCTACAGACACAAAACAGTATACATGTAACAGGAACTGTAAGGGGGGCTGGGGGCACAAAACAATGGAAACAAAAGGAGAGTGTGGGGAGTCAAAAGCAAGGAGGCAAGTGGGTGTGGAGGGGGATTAAAGCAAACACAAAGGCGTGGAGATGAAAGGACAGTAATAAGCTCCAAGCTCAAGTGTGGGTAATCTGTGGAAGCAAAGGATAAATGGGGAGGCAACATCAAACAGGATAAGGAACAATGCAATGACAAGGGGTAAGAGAAAGGAAGAAGTCCAGTACAGTGGAGGGGTAGGGCACAAAATAAAGAGGGAGTCAGTTGTCAGACACCATGTGCATTATATATATATATATATATATATATGCACATATGGCATATAGAGTAAAGTGTAGTGAAAAAATATATATTTGCTGTACTTACTGCATACAAGACTATAAGATTTAAAGCATATTATATAATACTAAAACATACATACATGTGCATATAAAGTCTGTAATATATGTGTCTAAACCCAACGAGGAGGTAAAATGCAAATAAAATATTTGTATATATATATTATGTATATATATATGTATATGTATGGGAGGTGTAAGGGTGCATACAGTAAGAAACATGTAATAAAAATAGGGCACGGGGCCTGTATGGGAGATGGGAGGAGTAAAATAAATTAAATGGGGGTGGAAAGTATAATGTAAGGAAGGGGAGTAAAAAGATGTATTAATCATTTCCCTCCTGGATGTTGAGGCCATGAGGTTGGATGGTGCGAAGTCGTCTCTCATCCAGTACTTCTCCCTGCTGGTACGGACTGTGTCGGGACGCGTACCTAAAGATTCAATGCCCTCTAGAATCATATCACTGATGGAATGGTTAGGAAGGTTAAAATGGTGGCCCACTGGAGTGTCAAGCTTGGCTGTTTTGACAGTGGATCGATCTGTGCCCATAGAAGCATCTCTTGAGTCTGGTCTTGGTTTCCCCTACGTACTGGGTCCGGCAGACTCTGCAAGTGATGAGATATACAACATTAGTGGTGGTGCAAGTGATATTGCCCTTGGTTTGGTGAGGGAGCTTGGTAGAGTTGCTGGTGAAAGTGTCGCCCTCGTGGATGTGTATAGCACATACGGTGCGTTTGTTGGCTGTACATTTGAAGGTGCCGTGCTGAATGGGAGAAGAATGGCCGGTGAGAGAGGGGACTTCAGCACGAACAATGAAATCCTTGAGGTTGCGGGGGTGTCGGTAAGACAGGATTGGGGTACTGGGAACAGCCTGTAGGAGACGATCAGAAGTGTTGAGAATACGGTGGTTGTCATGAAGGATATTGCGGAGAGGAGGGAGATTGGGGTGGAAGGTGGTCATGAGAGGTATTCTGTCATTGGTATCCTGGCTGTCAGTTTTCTGTTTGAGAACTTCAGATCTGGGGAGGGAAAAAACTTTGTTGATGGCTTGTTGGGCTGTCCTGGCGCTATGGCCCCTGGCTACGAGATGTCTCTTCAAGTTCCTGGCATGGAAGGAAAAGTCGGAATCCTCAGAGCAGATACGGCGAAGTCTGAGGGCCTGACTGTAAGGGATGCCGGTTTTGCAGTGACGGGGATGGCAGCTGGATGAGCGGAGGTACTGGTGGGTATCTGTGGGTTTGGTGTAGAGAGTGGTGGTGAGACGGTTAGACTCCTTCTTGACTGTGACATCAAGGAAGTTGGTCTTCTGTTGGGAGAAATCAGAAGTAAATTTGATGGTCCTGTGGAAGGAATTGATGTGGGCAATGAATGTTTGGAGGCTGTCTTCCTCCCTGGTCCAGATGAAGAAGATGTCGTCGATGTAGCCCCACCGGATCCATGGACGACAGGGAGCTGAATCTAACAGCTGCTGCTCCAGCTTGGTCATGAAGAGACAGGCGTAGGAAGGAGCCATCCGTGTGCCCATCGCTGTGCCGAATGCCTGTAGGTAGTGTTTGTCCATGAATGTGAAGTTGTTTTTTGTTAGTACATGTGACATGAGAGATTTGATGTCGGATACTGGGGGACTGGAGTGACCGCTGTTAGCCAATGCTGCACACAAGGCTGGAATACCTTCATCATGGGGGATGTTGGTGTAGAGGGATGAAACATCAAAAGTGCCGATGATTGTAGTCTCGGGAATCTGGTCCTTGATGTCATTGAGTTTCCTGAGAAAGTCTGGTGTGTCATGAATGTAGGAGGGTGCAGTTGAGACAAGGGGTTTAATGTGGTGATCAACAAAGAGGGAGGGGAACCATTTCCCAAGAGGATGGGTCGACCAGGGTTGCCAGGTTTGTGGATCTTGGGGAGGAGATAGAAACGAGCAGGTTTGGCATTAGTGGGGGAGAGAAATTTGTGGGCCTTCTTGGAGAGGTGTCCACGTTCCTTCATGTCATTAAGTCTCGACTGGATCTGTTGAGAGAAAGTGGGGTCAGAATCAAGGGGTGTGTAGTGGGATCGGTTGTTGAGATGTTTCATGGCTTCGTCGATGTACTGCTGGCGGTCCATAACTACGACGGCTGATCCTTTGTCTGCGGGCTTGATGATAATATCCGACCTGTTAAAGTTAACATTGTTAGATCAGGGAGGTGAAAGAGAGAGATATACCAAGGAAGGTGTCTATCTTACCTCAGCATTTCCTTCTATGACAATCTGAATAACCCCTCCTCCTGCCCCACCTTGAGTACCACCTCCAGGGCTCCCCCTCTGACTTGGTGATGTAGTGTTGTCATAGCAACCAGCATCAGTCTCCAGGAGAAAAGATGAGCTTGGTCGGCCTCCTCGGCCCCCATGGCTTCCTAAGAATGAAACAGTACAAAACATAACTTTATATGATAATAATAAAATTATAATATAATTACAATAATAACAATAATGATAATAAATATCATAATTATACTCATCATAATAATAATAAAAACTGTTTTATTTAGTGCCTTGGCGATTAAAAGTAAATGACAAAAGCACTTACTCTATCATTTCCCAGAGTTATCTGCACTCTCCTCTCCAGTGGGAAGCATTCAAGTCAGTAAGGTGCCTTGCGAAGGTTCGAACATACAGACTTTTGCACTCCTTAATTGTCAAGTGATTACACCACGCGACTATAACGCCTCCACTTTTTAGTATTTACAATACTAGACAATTTATATCAAGCACCATGTACCAGTATCAATATTCTGTATAACTTTTCTACTGTATGCCCTTGAAAGTGCATATGAAGTGACAAAATGCTATGGCACTAGTAATGGTCTCAGATATAATAAACATTTTTTTTTTTAAAGATGTGTTTTATTATTTTCTCTCGAATCAAATACATATTGTACCGATCATTCCTAACAAAATTGTACATAATTATGATATCATTCAAACAAAACTTGTTTGAAGAATAGGCCAAATTCGTTATTATGCCCAGCCACCATTAAATCCGCCTGACCAAATGAATATTTAGTCAAGTTTCTTGTATTTTTATTATTGAAATTCTGATCATTTTCAACGGAATAAACGCTATTGTTAATTCCTAACTTAAAAAAATATCAGTCAAGAAAAGCGGGATTCGAACCAGCAACATTGTAGAACGTGCGTTGTAGAATAAGGATACTTCGACCATGCAGATTCTTTTACCACGAGACCATGACGGTACAGCTTGTTGCTCTTAAGGCTTTATACCTCCACTCTATATATAGAAATTCAGTACCTCTGTTCTGCTCACTGTTTTTTCGATATCCTAGGTAGGATTTTGCCAATTTGAGGATTACTGGGCATATTAGCTAATACAGCCGAAAAATAGAGCATGGGTCTACTCTGAGCTGTGGAATCGCGTTTGTGTACAAAATGTATTATCCCAAATCCCAAACCTACACAGTGTTCTACAGGAACATACATGTAGTACTAGTAGCAGCTTGCAGCTGAACAACAGCTGAGGGTTGTTGCTAAACTTCGCGGAGCCACAGCAATAGAGCGCCGTTCCCCCCGTTCCCCCCGTTCCCTGGGCTTTGATAATGTATCCAGTACCTGTATGCACCCAATTGACTATACTGATGCCCGTCTTTCTGGGCGCTCATCTTCTTCATGCACTCCTGAAGCTTCTTACCTGCTCCTCGAGACCTCGATAATCTTTCTTTGTTTTTCTCTCGGAATAAGTACCATAACCATGATGCCGTCGACAGGATCATCAAGTTTTTACACCAATTTATCTGCCTGGTCACCAGGCAACAGATAGGCGGCAGATTGGGAATCTACCGCACAGTGTAGTGCGGAAAATTTAATGCGGAGGATGAATCATGAAGCCGATCGGCGAAGGTATCAATTTGTATTTGCCGCGCAAAAAGTGTACCAAAAGATATTCAAAATAATTATGCAGGTCAAACAACTTGTAATTCACCATGTACATAAAGCGTTATATCATTCATGGGCGCAAATCCAGGGGGACAGGGGGGCATTCCCCCCCCCCCCGCCACACCACACACGCACACACGCACACATCTTTTTGAAGATAGGCCAATGTCCCCGCCACAAATTCAGGAATAGTAGGACTTTTTTGTTATTTTTTGCTTGTCCGAGAATTTTGGAGGAAAACTAGACCCAAAAAATGTGATAGCCTTTTTTTCCAGCTTGTCAGAGAATTTTGGTTGAAAACTAGACCTCAAAAATGTGATAACCTTTTTTTTTTATTGTCAGAGAATTTTGGAGGAAAACTAGATCCAAAAAATCTAATAACCTTTTTCTTTTTTTTTTTTTTTTTTTTTTTTTTGGGGGGGGGGTGTCAGAAAATATTTTCAGACATTACGGACAGGTACACAAGTTAAATCATGCGGTGACCCCCCCCCCCCCCCCCCCCGAATTTCAAAATGGGTTTTCCGCCACTGCCACTGACTAGCCCCGTGTAGAATCAGCGTGTATGATCGAATGACGGGAATGGTTTTAGACACACTCTTGGCAATATTACAAACATAAATTATGTAGGCCTACTGTAGACCAAGACCTTTTTAGATTTTCCTCAGCCGAATGGATTTTCAGGTACATTTTCCGGGCATTGTAGAACCTAAAGAAAGAATATTTTCTGGAAAGTCTATGTTCATGATTCGTAGGACAATAAGTACTACAAATCAAAGATTAAACACGGATGAATGTGATTCCATCTCCTATAATGCCTCCTCCTAAATTCAGTTGATGGATGAAACTGCTCTTGAAATATTGTGATAACCAGAATAAAAAAGCCTATAGTTACACGTTAATTGACCTCTCTGACATTATACCTTACACCTTATAACCCTAAAATCGGATCACTTTATCTCCTCCTTAACCTGAATACAAAATAGTTGAGATATGGTGATAATTATGAAGAACTTGATTCCAAAAGGAGCTAAATCCATTTTTGAAAGAAATCGATTTTTAAATATAAATATATGCATCTCAAGACATGGGAATCAAATGCACTATATCGCATTTAAAAATATTTTTTGAGAGTTCAAAAAATAATTTGTTACAGTTTTAGGTTTTATTCCAAATGGAGCTAAATCCAAAACGGTTTCATTCCAAAAGGTGCTAATTCCACAGTGACTATGGTCATTTAGGATTTGTTCATTTATCCTCATTCCCTATAGCTGTGTAATAATATATTAAAGCACATGTTGCGGCTACTAGTCTACATCATCAGTGCAAAATTTTGTCATAATTGAGGGAGTTTTAAAATTCTTTTTAATATTTTTGGATTTAGCTCCTTTTGGAATGAAACATCCAAAAATCCCCGTCTTTAGAAAAGATAAGAAATTCTTCAAATCTTTGTAAATTCTCAACAAAAAAAAACGTCAGAAAAGATGTAAAATGTACTCTGCTATCAATATTAATACGTTTCCTGTTAAATTACATTTGTTAAACGTCTTTAAATATGCAGAAATAGGTATTTGACTAAGTTTCATTCCGGTTTCATTCCAAAAGGAGCTATATCCATGGAAATTAAAAAAATATAAAAATTTCTTAAAAATTGAAATTGCTAGATTTTAAAAAACTTGATTGAATTAATCTAAGACAATAGCCCTATCATATACATGTATATCATAATAAAGTAACAGTGGACAAGGGAAAGTGGTGAATTAAAAAAAAAAAAAAATATTTTAAAATACTAAATGTGGATTTAGCACCTTTTGGATGAAACTCTTCATACATGACCTTCGTGAACAAAAATCCAGTCAGTAAGTCTCACTGTGGTGATGATACTAATTCCAAGTTTGAAGTTAATGGCTCAGATTGTTCAAGAGAGTGTTAACAATGTAACAGCCTGAAAGTTCATTGTTAATGACCTCCATGACCTTTGACCTTTAACCTACATGTGCCAACATCAAATCAGATCGTCTTTCTATCTTGATACATACTAGTACCAAGATTAAAATTAATGGATCGAATTGTTCTTGAGATATCGCGTTAATAAAACCTACAATTTCAGAGTTGACCTCTATGACATTTGACCTACTTACCCCAAACTCTAATCAGATATCATTTTTCTATGGTGATACATACTAGCACCATGCAGTTTGAAGTTCATACCTCAAGTGGTTCTTGAGTTATCGCAAGAACGAGGCTAACAGCTGAATTTAAGAAATTTACCTTTGTGACCCTTGACCTTTGCCTACGTACCCCAAAATCAAATCAGATCGTCTTCCTATGGTGATACATACTAGCACCATGCAGTTTGAAGTTCATACCTCAAGTAGTTCTTGAGTTATCGCGAGAACGAGGCTAACAGCTGAATTTAAGAAATTTACCTTTGTGACCTTTGACCTTTGCCTACGTACCCCAAAATCAAATCAGATCGTCTTCTTATGGATATACATACTAGCACCATGCAGTTTGAAGTTCATAACTCAAGTAGTTCTTAAGTTATCGCGAGAACGAGGCTAACAGCTGAATTTAAGAAATTTACCTTTGTGACCTTTGACCTTTGCCTACGTATACCCCAAAATCTAATCAGATCTTCTTCCTGTGGTGATACATACTAGCACCCAGTGTGAAGTTCGTACCTCATCCTTAAGTTATAACGAGAAGGAGAAAGCGGGACGGCGGACGAACGGACGGACGGACGGACGGACAACCCGAAAACATAGTGCCTCCGGCACCACCTTCGGTGGGCGGAGGCATAAAAAGGAGAGTAATTTCTTTCTGCGCACGCTAAACCACAATATCTGTTTTAGATATTGTGAATACATATCGTAATAAATTCATATGGAATTTAAGAAAATTATATTCATGATAAATTTATACACAAATTTAAGAAACTTCTGTGAACAATTCCATATAAGATAGATTGTATACCCCTAGAAATAGTTCCGGGGGCCCTATAAATTGTCTAATGATTTTGATTTCACTTAATTAACTGGGCGTTGTGGCGTGCGCCTGTAATCCAGCTACCAGTGGAAGTTATAAACTGATTCAGCAGACCCAGGTTCGAGACTGAGTCACGTCTTTCGGATGGTGACGTTAAAGGTCGGTCCCAGACGTAAATAATCATATCTGATTGATACACGTCTGTAAAAACCCAATTACACACACACACACACACACACATTTCACTTAATTAAAAGCAGGTTACTCATTATTCTGTTCAAATTGTTTGCCTTAAGTGGAGTATTGAAGGATATAAGTGAACAATAGTAGTGACCCCTGAGCCAGTATTAATAAATCCAATTTCACGCTAATGGTAACTAGGCCGAGCAAGGTTTTATGAATAGTTGGCTGTGGTGAACTCATTCCCAATTATTAGACGACGCCCCCCCCCCCCCCCATTATCTAAGGTACGTTGTTTTTCCTTTTAACTAAGTGAATTATTATTCTGGAATTTGCCTTTATCTTTAACAAAAAAAATATTCCCTAATAAAATTAACAATGTCTCTAAGTGCTACAGTTATCATTACTCCGGTCATCGGATTAATGCTCACACACAATGTGTGCACCGTCTTTAGTACCTTTGGAGTTGTCTTACCATGGTAGCGCACATTCCTGCGTCTTATCGGTTACATGTCGTTTTCGGAAGGTTCATAACTCCGAAGGTTCGTTACTCCGACAGTTCGTTACTCCGGCGGTTCGTAATTCCGAAAATGAAATAGGCTTCATTATTCCGAAAATGAACAAGGGTTCACATTTCCGAAGGTTCGTAATTCCGGGCTCGAACCCACGACCTTCGATTAGGCTTATCAATAGACCTGTTTACTAAATAAATGTATTTCAATTTATGCATGTTTCTCTCCAGAATCCTTAGTTAACAACTATTTAGTGCACCTGCTATGCATAACGGCATCTCTATGGATGGAATCCATTTTGCATACATTAGATGTTGCTATATCGGGCAAGCCTCTGCCAAACTTTTGAGTTGTCAAGAGAAACTTTTGTTCTAGAAGTATGCATAAAATTAGTAAACAGGTCTATTGGTGACCACTTTGTTTGTAATTAACTACAGGGGCTGTACTAAGATATTGTGTTAAGGGGGTGTGAGTGTCAAATATAATCTGACCGTGGCATAAACATACTACATACAGAAATGAATTTTTAATATGTATTTTTGAAGCGGTATGTGCTTCAAAAAATTTTGACAAGAAAAAAGAATTTAAGGCAAGAATTGTAAATGATACTGGAGGGAATTGTGATTATATTTCCGCATGAATGAAGTTAATCCATTATGTACCAAAGCAGATCAACTGTTATGTCGGTAATAGACCTGTTTACAAAGTTATGGCAAATTTATGGATATGTCTTTCCTGGGGACCTAGTAACGCGGTATTCCATTGACCTGTTATTAATGAATGAACTACAATACTTGGAATCCAGTTTGCATACATTGCTTGTTGCTATGTCTGACAAGCCTATGACAAGCTTTCAGGTTGTCAAGAACAACCTTTGTCTTAAAAGTAAACATAAAATTTGAACATATTTGTGAACAGGTCTATTGGAGAAAATCTAATATAAGTAACATCACACGTATATTTGTCATTTCCATAACAAAGATCTACATGTTTATTTACAGAAGCTCGAGTAATGCCTAATGGCTATACAAAGTTAGCAACAAAGAACATTCTTAACCTATCTTTAATAGACAGCTTTTGCCATACTTCTTTAGGTCAATTATGTTGGGGTGGCTTACAATGTGCCCCGGGGTTATTAAGTGTTAAAATGACATCTTCTATACAGATAGAGGGAATTATGATGATATTTCCACACGAATGACGTTAATCCATTATAAAATGAGTACCAATTCAGATCAAATACTTGTTATGTCGGTAATTGGAGCAAATCTAATATAAGTAACATCACACGTGTATTTGTCATTTCCATAACAACAATCTACATATATTTACAGAAGCTCGAGTAATGGCTATACAAATGTAGAAACAAAATACGTCCTTAACCTATCTTACAAAGCTTTTGCCGTGCCTTGTTTAGGTCAATGTTGGCGTGGCTTACAAGGTGCACCGGAGATACGAATGTTCTATACAGATATTTCAGTAAAATTAATGTAAAGAAGGAACACCGCACATGTAGCAGCATATTATGTGCATGCATGGACACTGGTTCAAACAAATAGGCTTGTAGTGTCTTAAAGAACTAAACTTTAAAGTCCTAACAGACATGACAGATAGAAACAGATATATATTGGTACAGTGATTCATAAGGCGAAAAGATGGCAATTAGGAACGGTGCTGCAATTCAATTGAGCGCTTTGACGAGTGGCTGCGCCAGTAGAAAGGAGCAGGGGACTGGAGAGCACCCCCCTCCCAGCTCCCCTCCTTTTCAAGATATATTACAAGTTCTTTTTCCAGTAAACTGAGCAGTGTTAGGCTCTCAAGCGGTTAGAGTTTGTGAAATATCAGTGCATTCTTGAAATATTGCGCAAAATAAGTTAGTTAAAAGTTTACCAATTTCTGAACTATTTTTTTAAAACCAATTCAGCTAAAACAAGCCTGACCAATGAGTGGCAATTATCTTTACCTAATAATTGGGGATATACTTACCAACAGTACTTGATAAATTGAGGTTGTGGAAAAGTTTTCGAATTTTTAAACTTCTTTTATCAAGTTGGGTAAAGTTTGTTTGGCAAGTAATAGCTGGTATAAAAATTACGTAATGATGAAGGAGAAATTTCACCCAATCTGATGTAGGGTCAAAAATACCCAAACATTTGATAAAGATAAGTCGGTCGGTCGTCGGTCGGGCATTAAATACTATTATAAAACGGGTTCAAGAATGTAGCCATCCTGATTGGTCAAATAACACCACGTGACTGTGCAAAAAAAGTGATAACATACAGCAAAAGGGAACTGTTGCACATGTAAACATGTTAACATGTAAACATAAACATGTAAACATTTATGTAGCGCAGAAGATACGACTCGATTTTGCTATATGTTTTTACACGCTATACCGTATACGCTATCGATATCGCGATATCGATCGTCGCGCTAATGTCAACAAATCAACAAAATTACAGCTGTAGCGCTACATACCGCGGTCGAATCGGTGCAGTTCAGTACCGAAAATGAAAGTTTAAGTTTAATTTTTGACGATAGAAGCGTGTAAAAAATGGCTGTATCTTCGAATCTCAGTTTTGCACTTCTCACGGAGGAAGGACTCGTTGATCTATTGAATGGGAAGGATTCCAACAGTACGAAAAGAGCAGTGAAATGTGGATTTTCAAATGATAAAGCTTGAATTTTGAAAGTTTCGCTAGACTCAGTCGCACGGACCTATCCATCATCACGCAACGTGAGTTAGATACGCTGTCAATGCAATGTTGAGCCATGCAGGCATCAGAAAAAGCGGATGGAACGGACTACACAAAGAACACAACTGTGCCAAGTGATTCCTACTCCGAGTCCTACTCCTACTACTAGTGCTAGTACTAGTCCTGTTCCTACTACGAGTGCTAGTACTGGTACTAGTCCTACTCCTTGTGCCATGGCATTGGTGGTGCCTTGTCTTCACCTTCAAGCTTCAAATTCGAACATGCTCAGCCAAGCACAAGTAAGTGAAAATACATCGGTGAACCAGATTCAATACCACTTCCATAATTGCCAGGTTCACATTACTAACAAATAGGTCTAGGCCTAAGACGAGGCCTAAACATTGTAAATAATAAGTTCGCAACCGTCTAGATCTAGGCTAGGCCTAAACATTGTAAATAAACATTGTTTGTACGTTTGCAACAGTCTACTAATGAGCAGGATTCACGCATGGGACATGCCATGACAGTTTGAGGTAAGTGAAAGCACTTTTAGAAGATTGTAGACCCGTTTTATAAAACTATTAATACATGGTTGTGAGGTCGTGCATTAGTGCGATCCGGCAACACGCAGACTTTTATCGTGGTGTATAACACACTCGGCTACGCCTCGTGCGTTAGGTACACCACGATAAAAACCTTTGTGTTGCCGGATCGCACTAACACTCTCCCAACCATGTATTAACAGTATAATATCAACACCCTGAAATATTTGGTAAATTAAGTTGGGCATTAAACTACTGGTTGGTTAAAGATTTGTCCAATTCTAGCCTAATTTAAGCAAGAATCATACTTGAAATATTTGGTAAATTAATTAGGTAACTACTAGTTGGTTACCAAAAATGCCCAATTCTAGATTTCAGCACTACATGCAGGGTTTTACTAATTTGTAGCAATTCACTTTAAATAACTGGTGGGTATATATATATATATTGTAAGGAAATAACATATACAACAGCTTTGGCAAATCTCTTGGAAATAAATACAAATGTTCGATTCCCGGCGGAGACATTTTTTCAGCCTTTGCAAAAATTTCAAAAAGGGAGGACAGCTCTGGGGAACTTTGATTTAAGTTACGCAACCATTATTCTATCATTTCTTTCACACATACATATATATATATATATATAGTACAAATTTTTAATAGGCTGGAAAGTGTTGCTTATATATATATATATATATCCCAACGTTATTTTTACAAGTATTGTTGGTATATATATATATATATATATACATGTATACCAACAATACTTGTAAAAATAACGTTGGGGTTTTGCCAAAGACTTTAAATAGTATCAAGACAGATCACTCTGACCTACTTCCGTAGTACATTTTGGAGGCATACTTTGCTGTGTTAAAAACAGACTCGGAAAAATACGTTCTCCATAGGTATAACACGTGAAAAGATGTCTCACTTTTTCTTGATATTTCATATCTTACTCTATCTTTTTCAAGTCTGATTTTTGCACAAGAAAAAGGATGGATAGTTAAAAAAACATTTCTTGAACCTTTTTTGTCAGAGTCATCTGCCATTGGGTTAACACGTGAAAACATGAATTTTAAAAATGATTATAGTTCCTCTAGTATTACCTTGAATTTAGTGCAAATGTGGCTTACATGTAATTTGAGACTCTGAAAAGGCTTAATGAAGGCTCAAAAGGTGCAAGGGACCCCGCATAAATCCCCGGGAATATGCATGCTTTTGGTCTTCCATCTCCCATAGGTTAACACGCAAAAACGGGAATTTTAGAATGATTATAATTCCCGCAGAATTAAATCAAAATTTTGAAAAATGTGCCTTGAATAAAATTTAAAGCTCTGAAAATGTATAATTAAGACTCAACTAGTTGAATAGACCCCGCATAAATCCCCGGGAATATGCATGCTTTTTACCCCAAAAAAGTCTCTCCTGCCATAGGTTTACACGCGAAAACAGGGAATTTTAGGATGATTATAATTCCCATAATTTTTATTTGAAAATATAAACAAGAGCCCCAGGGGGCACGACGCTCACCTGAGGTGGATCAATTCACATCTGGTGCATGTTCTCTAGCACCACCAGGAGATATGTTAGAAATTGAAACAACTAGGAGGATGTACATGAGATGATGTTAGAAATTAACATAATTCCCCCCCCCCCCCCCCAGTCTGAGCTTCCTACCAAGTTCGGTTGAATTCCAATCATGGGTTTTGGAGAAGAAGCTGAAAATGTAAAAAGTTTATGGATGGCGGACAACTTGCTCCCCCCCCCCCCCTCCAGTATGTTACCACCACAGACCCCCTATATAGGGCCACCCAGAAAAAATTCATGAACTTTCATTTTTCGTCTATAGAGGTATCTCCATACACAATACCAAGTCTGAGCTATTCCTGGTTCTGGAGAAGAAGATGTTTGAAATTTACATAGCTTTTACACTTGGGGGCCCTCCCCCTGGGCCACATGTACCATTTTAGCAACTTTGGATCCCCTACCCCTAAGGATGATTCCTACCAAGTTTGGTTAAATTCCGACCATGTGTTTTGGAGAAGAAGATCATAATGTACATTTTTGCCTGGCAGCGCCCCCCCCCCCCCCCTCCAGTATGTTACCCCCACAGGGCCCCTATAGGGCCACTCAGAGAAATTTCATGAACAACATTTATTCTTCATCTATAGAGGTATCTCCATACACAATACCAAGTCTGAGCTATGCCTGGTTCTGGAGAAGAAGATGTTTGAAATTTACATAGCTTTTACAATTGGGGGCCCTCCCCTTGGGCCCCCCTGGGGGCCACATGTACCATTTTAGCCACTTTGGGTCCCCTACCCCTAAGGATGATTCCTACCACGTTTGGTTGAATTCCCATCATGGGTTTTGGAGAAGAAGATGAAAATGTAAAAAGTTAACGGACGACGCACGACGCACGACGGACGACGGACAAATTTACATCGCAATAGCTCACTCGAGCCTTAGGCTGAGGTGAGCTAAAAACGTGATTTAGATAAAATTTAAAGCTCTGAAAAGGTATAATGAAGGCTTGATGAGTCCAGTAAACCCCCCATAAATCCCCCGGAATATGCATGCTTTTGACCAAAAACGTCTCGCCTGTCATAGGTTAACACGCAAAACACAAGGAAATTTAGGGTGATTATAATTCCCATAATTTTTCTTTGAAAATGTAAAAAATGTGATTTACATGAAATTTAAAGCTCTGATAAGGTATAATGAAGGCTTGGTGAGTCCAGTAAACCCCCCATAAATCCCCGGGAATATGCATCCTTTTAGCCCTCCAGCTCCCATAGGTTAACACATGAAAACAGGTGTTTTGAAATGATTTTAATTCCCCTAGTATTTATTTGAAATTATGAAAAATGTGATTTACATGAAATTTAAAGCTCTGAAAGGGTATAATTGAGGATCGATGAGTCCAATAAACCCCCCATAAATCCCCGGGAATATGCATGCTTTTGGCCTTCCGGCTCCCATTGGTTAACACATGAAAACAGGGATTTTGAAATGATTTTAATTCACCTAGTATTTATTTGAAATTAGGAAAAATGTGATTTACATGAAATTTAAAGCTATGGAAGGGTATAATTGAGGCTCGGTGAGTCCAATAAACCCCGCACAAATCCCAGGGAATATGCATGTTTTCGACCAAAAAAAATAATTTGCCATACTACACTTGCATTCCAATTTGTTATCGATGACCTAATGTAAATGGGCGTGTACCGATCACGTGAGTGACGACATCCAATGAGATTGTGCACTAGCAGACGACCATGTAGCAGACGTACGTCCACCCGAAAGCAAACCCAACCTAGCCGGTTAGAAGAAAATCTAACTAAATTCCAGTTCACTACTATATTTCTAATGTACCAGAAGATTGGTCCAATTCTAGCCTAATTTAAGCAAGAATCATACTTGAAATATTTGGTAAATTAATTAGGTAACTACTAGTTGGTTACCAAAAATGCCCAATTCTAGATTTCAGCACTACATGCAGGGTTTTACTAATTTGTAGCAATTCACTTTAAATAACTGGTGGGTATATATATATATATTGTAAGGAAATAACATATACAACAGCTTTGGCAAATCTCTTGGAAATAAATACAAATGTTCGATTCCCGGCGGAGACATTTTTTCAGCCTTTGCAAAAATTTCAAAAAGGGAGGACAGCTCTGGGGAACTTTGATTTAAGTTACGCAACCATTATTCTATCATTTCTTTCACACACACATATATATATATATAGTACAAATTTTTAATAGGCTGGAAAGTGTTGCTTATATATATATATATATTACCCAACGTTATTTTTACAAGTATTGTTGGTATATATATATATATATATACATGTATACCAACAATACTTGTAAAAATAACGTTGGGGTTTTGCCAAAGACTTTAAATAGTATCAAGACAGATCACTCTGACCTACTTCCGTAGTACATTTTGGAGGCATACTTTGCTGTGTTAAAAACAGACTCGGAAAAATACGTTCTCCATAGGTATAACACGTGAAAAGATGTCTCACTTTTTCTTGATATTTCATATCTTACTCTATCTTTTTCAAGGCTGATTTTTGCACGAGAAAAAGGATGGATAGTTAAAAAAACATTTCTTGAACCTTTTTTGTCAGAGTCATCTGCCATTGGGTTAACACGTGAAAACATGAATTTTAAAAATGATTATAGTTCCTCTAGTATTACCTTGAATTTAGTGCAAATGTGGCTTACATGTAATTTGAGACTCTGAAAAGGCTTAATGAAGGCTCAAAAGGTGCAAGGGACCCCGCATAAATCCCCGGGAATATGCATGCTTTTGGTCTTCCATCTCCCATAGGTTAACACGCAAAAACGGGAATTTTAGAATGATTATAATTCCCGCAGAATTAAATCAAAATTTTGAAAAATGTGCCTTGAATAAAATTTAAAGCTCTGAAAATGTATAATTAAGACTCAACTAGTTGAATAGACCCCGCATAAATCCCCGGAATATGCATGCTTTTTACCCCAAAAAAGTCTCTCCTGCCATAGGTTTACACGCGAAAACAAGGAATTTTAGGATGATTATAATTCCCATAATTTTTATTTGAAAATATAAACAAGAGCCCCAGGGGGCACGACGCTCACCTGAGGTGGATCAATTCACATCTGGTGCATGTTCTCTAGCACCACCAGGAGATATGTTAGAAATTGAAACAACTAGGAGGATGTACATGAGATGATGTTAGAAATTAACATAATTCCCCCCCCCCCCCCCCCAGTCTGAGCTTCCTACCAAGTTCGGTTGAATTCCAATCATGGGTTTTGGAGAAGAAGCTGAAAATGTAAAAAGTTTATGGATGGCGGACAACTTGCCCCCCCCCCCCCCCCCTCCAGTATGTTACCACCACAGACCCCCTTTATAGGGCCACCCAGAAAAAATTCATGAACTTTCATTTTTCGTCTATAGAGGTATCTCCATACACAATACCAAGTCTGAGCTATTCCTGGTTCTGGAGAAGAAGATGTTTGAAATTTACATAGCTTTTACACTTGGGGGCCCTCCCCCTGGGCCACATGTACCATTTTAGCAACTTTGGATCCCCTACCCCTAAGGATGATTCCTACCAAGTTTGGTTGAATTCCGACCATGTGTTTTGGAGAAGAAGATCATAATGTACATTTTTGCCTGGCAGCGCCCCCCCCCCCCCCCCTCCAGCATGTTACCCCCACAGGGCCCCTATAGGGCCACTCAGAGAAATTTCATGAACAACATTTATTCTTCATCTATAGAGGTATCTCCATACACAATACCAAGTCTGAGCTATGCCTGGTTCTGGAGAAGAAGATGTTTGAAATTTACATAGCTTTTACAATTGGGGGCCCTCCCCTTGGGCCCCCCTGGGGGCCACATGTACCATTTTAGCCACTTTGGGTCCCCTACCCCTAAGGATGATTCCTACCAAGTTTGGTTGAATTCCCATCATGGGTTTTGGAGAAGAAGATGAAAATGTAAAAAGTTAACGGACGACGGACGACGCACGACGGACGACGGACAAATTTCCATCGCAATAGCTCACTCGAGCCTTAGGCTCAGGTGAGCTAAAAACGTGATTTAGATAAAATTTAAAGCTCTGAAAAGGTATAATGAAGGCTTGATGAGTCCAGTAAACCCCCCATAAATCCCCCGGAATATGCATGCTTTTGACCAAAAACGTCTCGCCTGTCATAGGTTAACACGCAAAACACAAGGAATTTTAGGGTGATTATAATTCCCATAATTTTTCTTTGAAAATGTAAAAAATGTGATTTACATGAAATTTAAAGCTCTGATAAGGTATAATGAAGGCTTGGTGAGTCCAGTAAACCCCCCATAAATCCCCTGGAATATGCATGCTTTTAGCCTTCCAGCTCCCATAGGTTAACACATGAAAACAGGTGTTTTGAAATGATTTTAATTCCCCTAGTATTTATTTGAAATTATGAAAAATGTGATTTACATGAAATTTAAAGCTCTGAAAGGGTATAATTGAGGATCGATGAGTCCAATAAACCCCCCATAAATCCCCGGGAATATGCATGCTTTTGGCCTTCCGGCTCCCATTGGTTAACACATGAAAACAGGGATTTTGAAATGATTTTAATTCCCCTAGTATTTATTTGAAATTAGGAAAAATGTGATTTACATGAAATTTAAAGCTATGGAAGGGTATAATTGAGGCTCGGTGAGTCCAATAAACCCCGCACAAATCCCAGGGAATATGCATGCTTTCGACCAAAAAAAATAATTTGCCATACTACACTTGCATTCCAATTTGTTATCGATGACCTAATGTAAATGGGCGTGTACCGATCACGTGAGTGACGACATCCAATGAGATTGTGCACTAGCAGACGACCATGTAGCAGACGTACGTCCACCCGAAAGCAAACCCAACCTAGCCGGTTAGAAGAAAATCTAACTAAATTCCAGTTCACTACTATATTTCTAATGTACCAGAGGCAAAATTCAATGTGTTAAATTCATAAATTCGTATCATCAATGTTCTATCACCGCATTACGCCTAGCCTAATGGCTGATGTTCATGCAAGCAGCATGGAATAGCTGAGCGTAATAGGTGCATGGACATGATTAGTCCAGATACTGGCCGATTTTAATTCTTAATCGTCCGCTTCCCCCACACAGTACACTCACACGCCATTGGGTGGAATGAATAAAAAATAGCATATGCTTTTACTGGCAGCTTTTAAGCATTTACTTGTCTCCGTATGAATAAAAAAGTAGCACCTACTTGAAAAATCCTAGGTTTCTCAGCACTTGCTAAAGATTATAGCGTCTGCTTTTTGACCTCAAGCATTTACTTATAAATATAGCATTTGCTGTGTTCCATATGAATAAAGTGCAGTAGATGGTACTTTTCCGCTAGTAGAAACTTCAGATTTTCAAGGTACCTTCAGACCAGACTTGAACTTTGAAGCAGTTGGTTGTGCTCAGGAAAATGGCAGCATTTATGAACATCGGACGAAAAAAGAAGGTTTATTTGGAACGAAGGACATGCAGGGACACTAATTATCGATATCTGTACCGTTTTGAGGAGGAACATGTGGCGTGGATGGCCCAGCATTTCCTGGAAGATTCGGAGGAGACCCGTGGAGGAGCTCTGGATGTTAAACGTCAAATGGAGGTATTCCTTCGGTACATCAGCGACCCTGGTTTTCAGAGGGGGGTCGGGGAAGACATTGGAATTCATCAGACAACCGTCTGCAAAACATTTGCTAAAGTCTTGCCCCAGGTGGTGGCCAAAGCTGATATTTGGATTAAATTTCCTGGAAATTTTAATGATATTCGGCGAGCTCAGGATACTTGGCAGAGGAGGCCTACTTACAGCATGCCCAATGCAATTGGTGCAATTGATTGCACGCATGTCAAGATTTTAAAGCCTGGAGGTAGAAATGGACACGGTGATGAATACATCAATCGTAAGGGTTCAGCATCTCTTAACGTCCAGGGAACCTGTGATGGTGATGAGAAGTTCACCAGTATTGATACTAACTGGCCAGGTTCTGTCCACGACAGCAGGATTTGGAAAAACTCTGATATCTGTCGTGTTATGAAAACTGCCCCAAGAAATGCCTTACTCCTCGGTGATGAGGGGTACGGAATTGCTCCGTGGTTGATGACGCCATTCCCCAATCCTGTTCATCCCGCGGAGAAAACATTCAACAAAGTGCATACGAAGGAAAGGGTCATCATTGAAAGATGCTTCGGCCAGGTCAAGAAGCGATTCCCAATCCTTCAAAACCGTGTGCGGCTTCAGCTACAGAAGGTACCAAGCGTCATCGTTGCTTGCTTCGTGTTACACAACGTGGCGAAATACCTCCAGGACAGAGATGACGACTTCAGTGAGCCAGAAGAAAGCAGCGATGAAGAAGGTGGTGATGATGATGATGACGATGAAGGAGCAGCTGATGTTAGGACACGTGAACGAGGTCAAGAACGCAGAGCTGCGATTGCAGAGATGCTGCACGAAAATCAGGAATAATACTAAAGGTCACTGAGGTAAGTACATTTGTATGATGTACAGCTTGCATCAGTAAAAATTAAACACGTTTTCAAGGACAGAAATGTAAACCACATTTATTTCGCCAAACCTTTACATATTTTCTTTGGCTAATATCTGCTGCTGTTGCAATCGAAGAAGTTTCAGCTGCTCAAGCAGAACAAGGCGCTGCAACTCCTGTGTTGAGAGATCCTCCGTTTCCTCAGTTTCTGATGCAAATCTCTTAATTTTCTTTTCAGGTCTCGGAGGGAGGGATTTACCATCACCAACTCTCTTTTTTGTACCGGTACTTGTCGTTGCCTCTTGTACCAGAGCCGGACAGTCAGCAGCTGGTGTGGGTTGTTTAGTGGACACACCAACGGACATTCCTCCTGAAACGACATAAAGACAATTCATTGAAAAAAATCATTGATCTTTAATATTCAAGAATGTTCTGATGGCCAGTAACAGTGATGTTCTCAGTGAAACAACTGAGGAATTTTGTTCTGTTGGTAAATAAAAGATTACAAATATTTCACCCAAATTGATATTCCTGGTGGTTCGTGAATGATGATAAGGCTACTATTTCATGCTCAAGCTATGAATGGTAAGGAAAGAGGCCTACCTTTTACACAACTGAAGGATGGATTCGACTCGGCTTGGATGATATCAAGGAATACCTTTTCCCAATCCTTTACTTTCAACGGCTTGTTCCCTGTCTTTTTCATGTCGGCCTTTGACTTCACCTCTGTCTTCATGTTATTTATCTTTTTCCACGCTTGTTTTTCCGAAAGTTCGATCCCACTAAGCTGTTTGTAGCTTTCCACCAGCTCAGTGATTTCCTTAGTTTTCTTTTCCTTTATCTTTGGCAGCTGAGACTTACTAAGGAGAACTGGATGCTCTCTTAGTAAATTCACAAATGTTACCTGCTTATCAGACCCACCAGCTGGGCCTGCATCATCAGAATCCGACGACATTCTGGCCTGGCAAAATGATGTGCAGTAGTAGTCCAAGGGTTAATATTCACCAAACTGAGGACCCGTGAAAGCCCACCATGTATTTATACCCTGCAGAACGACACAGTTATTACGCAACACCACCCGCATAAAAGGGGAAGGACATCGTAACACCAATTCAAACCACAAACTTTCCCATTGAACTGTGACATCCAGGGGTTCATCAAGTGCATGCTGCTAGCATGTGCTTCAAAGTATTTAGATTCAGGAATTTAGCAAATGCTGCCTTTTATTCATAGGAAACCAAGCATTTGCTTCTACTTTTAGTACATTCTAGGCACTTAAACCTTATACTAGTAGTATTTACTATCTAGCATGTGCTATTTTTTATTCATTCCACCCATTGATTCACATACTCCACTCACCGCGCAGAGCCGCTGATCGCGCGACTCCACTAATCTGTACTCCCCGAAAAGACTACACTCCAGAATACACTGCCAGAACGAGCGAGATAATGTAGTATGACATCATCTAATTGATATTCATACGTAACCGCTCCGTAATGAATATGCATTGCGAGAAACAGCTGATCACATGCGCCCGGGATGCTAAATTTTTTTTCCCACGAACTTTTTGTCCTTGTCCTCCCTGGCGCATGCGCACCTGATCCTTTCCGATCTAAATAAATTTCCCAATCATAGGGTTTATTCCGTAAGCGATATAACGACAGTTGCTCCCAGCGTCTTCCTGTGGCGAGATGCGTTAGCCCTCGGACATAAAACCTGAGGTATGTGGGTTCGACTCTCAGTTTGGACATTACAAAAATAACGTCTTGTATTTTTTTTTTACTAAAAGTAGGATGAAACTTTGAAACCCCATCCAACTCCAAGCATTGTAGGGCTATTTCAAAGTTGCGCATGCGTCAAGGACGATGGTGACAAAAAGTTCGTGGGAAAAAAAAGTTCGCGCCCGGGATTGCGATGTTAGCGAAAGAAAACAATGCACGTGTGTGCATGTGTTGCAGTGGCCGTGAGTGAAAACTTCCAGAGCTAGAGGTGCACGGTGTTTGATATACTCGCTGCTCGATGGCGATGGCGATGGCCGTCAAAGAAGAAAATGGCAGGGAAGACGAGCAGCTTTTCAATGGGAAGATGGTGCATGATATGCGATGTACAGCTTGTCACACAAAAACATTACACGAATCTTCAGTCGACAAAGTAGTCTAGTTCTGGACTCTTTTTATTAATTTTTTTATTCGCCGACTATACGCGATAAGCCGAGTGATCGCGCGATCCCGAGAACCTGTTGGCCCCGGGAAAAAAAAGAGTCCACTGCAATTGCTCCACGCTGACGACTTTCCCTGAGATTTTTCAGGGAGAGCAATTAAAATTGGCCGTACCTCCCCAGCTAAAGCGCTAGTGAACTTTGGACCCCTGACGTCAGCGTGGAGCAATTGCACTGGACTCTTTTTTTTTCGGGGCCAACAGGTTCTCGGGATCGTGCCATCACTATATCGCGTATAGTCGGCGAATACAAAAATCAATAAAAAGAGTCCAGAACTAGACTATCGACAAATGTGAACAGATCTGAGCTTCAGAAGCAATTTAGAGATGTATTATATAGTCTTACGTACATGCGAGATTTTATTTGTTTCGTATTCAAAATGTCTACAATGGAGCTACAAAATTAAATTCAACATGGATTTGATTCATTCAAATATATATTCAATATTCACTGCGGTTTTTAAACTAATTTAAATATTGTCAAAATCTATTTTGGATTAAACTTATAATAAATTGTAAAGCCTTGAATTTAGACTATAACTTAATCGGCCACGATTTGCATTCAGCTTGATTGACATTTGCAATAAGCTAATCAGCGGAGCTTTGACAATCGTATAGGCGGAGCCCGACGGTGAGAGTTCCCCCTGAAATTCGGGGGAGATGGCAGGTTTGGCTGGACTGTATTGAGGATCGACAAATTTGTGTAAGTCACTCGCCCTCAACGTCCGCTTGGTCTGCTTGCTGCGTGGATTATTCAATACAGTCCAGTAGGTGGACTAGGACATGATAGGTGTCTATAGCACTATCTAGGCTTGGTCTACCCCTCTGCGATCCCGATCGAGGTGGTGGCGTTGCCGGTGGTGGCGTTGCCGATGATATGTCAGTTTGCCAAAACTTGGCTCATCAAGGTTTTTTTGCTTGCTGTTCGTTGTTTGCTTGTCTTTGGTACCGAGAGACCGACAATGTAGTGTGTGTGTGTGGGGGGGGGGGGGGGGGGGGGGAGGGGCTTCTGAACCCTGTTATGGATATGAGTCTGACACTGACATTCTATGACAAGGGCGAATGCGGGATGTAGTAAAAGGGTGGGGGTACAAAATGCAGGGCTGTCAAAGGAGATTTTTGTTTCTTTTTTTTTCTTCTCGCCAGCCCTCCGAAAGTCGCTCAGTGGAGGGGTGTAGGGTATCAGATATTATTAGTCCAGTTTTCCTCCATAATTCTCTGACAAGCCAAAAAAGGTATCAGTTCTAAAAGGGGGATACAATTTTATTTAAAAGCCTCCTAAATCCGCCACTGATCCATGCCCGGAATGTGAGGTCAGTCTTGCGAGGTGGGCCTTTTTACAACTTTTTCTCGGAGGGTTAATAGAACGACATTGTTAGGCTCTTGGGCTTCCAAACTAAATTTGGTGCTCGATCCGGGTTTTTCACAATTTAGGCAAGATCCCGTATATGCCAAATTGGGTTTCAAGAAGGGGGCCGCGGCCGATTCGCCCCCTCTTGATCTGCCCCTGCTATTCTGTCATGGATGTGAAGAATATAATTGCATACTGTTGGTGGTCGATCTCATTAAATTGAAAGATTGGGGGGGGGGGGGAAGCAATAAGAGATAATTTTTATTTTTTTATTATTTTTTTTTGTTCCAATTGCTTTATTTTTACTGTTTGTTTTTGTTGGGGGTTTTTGTTGTGTTTTTTTTTTTGCTCAGTGATTTTTTTTTAAAATCATGTATATCACTTGTAATTGTTGTGATTTCTGTTGATTTCCTAATAAAAACACAAATTATAAAAATAAGAGATCATTATTTTTTCCTCAATTCTATTGGAGTCATTAATTACAGATCTGTTGTAAGAGAGAAAAGAGAGTATGAGAAAAATGAGGGGGGGGGAGACAAAGAGAGATGGGGGCAAAAGTAATGGGATATTCCTACAAAGACAGAATAGGAGAGGGGGGAGGCTCAGGCCTGACGCCAACAAAAAAATCATCAAATGCATTCTATTTTGAATTTTTAGGACAAGGAAGGAAAAAATTATCACAGTTTTCAGATTCTTTCTGTGCGGGGGGGGGGGGGGTACACATTTCCTTTCATATTATGTCAGGTTTTGTTTTGGCTGGCACATAGGGGCATGTACATTCCTGGATAATCTTGGATACGCCACTCTTAATGTAATCTTTATATTTATATAAGGAATTGCTCGCACGCAATCTCATTTTATTAAAGCCTTTTCTGTCTTGAATTTTAAAAGAATAAGGCTAATAAAATTACATTGCAGGTCTATAATCCCTATAATTTCCATAAATCATATCAAATGAAATATTGTGATTTAATAGAAAAATAAAGATAGCACATTATTATTTTTAAATAACTTTTCCCGACATTCCCGTCAGATATCTCAGTGTTTGCTCATATATAGCTTAATATCAGGGAACATGTTTGGACCCCCCCCCCCCCTCATCATCACATAAAATTTCATAGCAAATAACTTTAACAAAAATACAAACATCTAGTCCGAAGCCCCCCCCCCCCCCCCTCCCAACTCTCACCCTCTCCTCCCTGGTGCAGTTAGAGTTGATTACGGCTTTACCAAAAGGCAAAAGCGCTGTCCAGAAAAAGATGAAAAAATAAAGAAAATAAAAATATACAAACATCTTGATTAAGACTATAACCTTTCCCTCTCGGCCGATCGACGTGTACCACAATATATACGCGTACTTTATTTCGGCACTGAGCACTCTTCGTATTTAAACTCTTTGGTTTTGCCCACTAATGACTAGTCATTGCTAGTTGTGCTATTTCGTCCGATTCTTCTTTATAATTTGATAAAATTAGTCGGGCAATTACTGGTTGGTCAAATTAATATTTCTAAACGGTTTGGAGGATGTTTGCCCGGCCTGCTACAGAGTAATTAAAAAAAGATACTTAAAAACATTGAAACAATGTTGGGAAGTAAATGATTTATCATTTTAACTGCATATTGTCCAATATTCTATTGGGTTTATCTATGTTGGGGAAAATTCTTTTTTTTTTTCTTCAAACCCATGTAGTTATGCCATAACATAAAACATGAGCAAATTGAAGTTAGGCAAGTTTTGTTCAACAATTGGTGACTTTGTCTAGGTACTTAGTAAAAACACTGGAGAAATGTATAATCGGATGTACCAAACCAGTACCTGGGTAAGACTTATCACAGAATGGTAAAGTATAATATGAATGATCAGGAATTTTTGGCTGCATATGGTTTGCGCTGGCCAATTGGGTAAATTTTAACCAACAGTTTACAGGTCAGTATGTTGTTCGGTGTTGGTTAATATTGGTAAATATGTTGCCCAATTCTATAAGAGTGTGTGTTGAACATGTACAGTTCCTCATCATTCCTCTCACCCTCGGCTTGCCACCACCCCCATCGCAACTCTGGTTTTTATTCCAGGGTACTTTTTGATTCTGATTCACATTCATTGACATATTTTGTTCAGGTTTTCAAAAATGTCACCACACTAAGTTCAATTTAGTCTTCCTTCAAACCAGACGTACACCACTACATGATTTTATCTTTTAATTAGCTTCCTGGTTCGTCTCTTGACCCATTTCCTAATATGCATGTCATGGTGTTCATACACTTACAATTCATATTTCATAATAGTTATAAATGGCAGTGAAGATGACAATGAAATTGTGTTTGTTGGCAATGGAGTAGCGTGGGTCCTTTCATTGAGGGGGGGGGGGGGGTCTTACTCGGAAAAAGAAATACACATAAACAAGGCTATAGAGTACCAAAGTGATGACGTCACAAAAAGCTATTTTTTCATTTTGACATTTTTTATACCATATCTCAAAAAAACATGGGAAAAACATCCAGATCCCAAATTTTATGGCAATTGGCTCATTGGGCCCCGAGATATGGCCGCATGAATACCTCCTTAGCCCCATTGAAGTCAGTGTTAAATTGGCCTGGTTCTAAACTGTTAAGAACCAGGCCAATTTACACTGACTTCAATGGGGCTAATTAGATATTCATATTGCCATACCTTGGGCCACCATGAACTGATTCATGTCAAATTTGATGTGTGAACGTTTTCCATCATGCTCTACCTAAATATGGTCATAAAAATACTGAAATACAAAAATCAAAATTTGATGATGTCACACTTCGGTACTCTATTGGTTAAGAGAAGTTGTGAGAGGGGATTTTAAGTATTCTTATTCTCTCTCTCTCTCTCTCTCTCTGTCTTGTCATTTGTTTGGAGGTACATATGATTTCCTGTGCCCCCTGTAGTTATACGCTAGTACGTAGGCCTACTGTTTGCCTGCAAAAATACCTCCATGTCTTTGGAATGCTGCTATCATTCCGCGGGGAGATGCACTTGAATAATGAAAAAGGCGAACAATGCCCGAAAGAATAAATACTTTGAATTCAATAATCGCGTGTACTTGCACATAGTTTTCAGCCATTTGGAATGTTGACTACCATTTTCTTCCATTATGAAAGAAATATTACTGGCTCATCTGAATGGATTATTTATTTACAGAGAATAATGGGAAAATTTCTCTATCATTTTGGCATTGTTCGGGTATATGAAATGAGCTTTGATTCTTTCTTCTTTTTTCAAAATCGGAAATTCCTGTAGACCCTTTCATGAGTTCATCCGATAGCGACACACAATGGAGACCAGGGTTGTTTGGTTTTTTCATTAAAAATATTATGGCCCTTTCTTTTTAAATGGATATGGAAAGAAGTGAACTCTTGTATTTAAACATTACCCACCCAGAGATAAGTTCATAGACTCTACAAAATCCATATTTTCCCCTGTGATCTTCATATGCGGAAATTCATTGCCAAATCCGGACCCTATTGTGAAGTTTGAAGTTTGAAGTTTATTTGTTCCACATTCCACATTTTCATCAAAACAATTTTTCAGAAGTTATGTTTACAAGCATAGTTGTCAATTTCAAAAGAACTCAGATCAAGTATAATGTACAGTAAATAGGTAGAAAGTTTGAGAAATGTATAAACGACTGGCAAAAGAAGAAAAATGTAAAATGTGGGGAGCCTAAATAAAAAGCATTGCTTGTAAATGATTAGGCTCCCGTATAAAGTAATTCAGATTGGGATGCGATGAAAAGGGGGGACGGACTAGAAGTATCAGATTTATAAAACGTACAAGGAGAGCAAAGCTCAGAATATGGAGTAAAGAAACGAGAAGGACGAAAGAGAAGAAGAAGTAAGAAAGAAAAGAAAAGAAAATGAAAAAAAGAAAATGAGAAAATGAAGAAAAGCATAAGAAGAAGAAGAAGAAGGAGAAGAAAAAAATAGTAAAGACATGACAGTGTTACACAAGCAAAGTCTATCTGACCACCTATACGATCCAACATGAAATGAATATTCATACATGCATGTACTTACTTAAGAGGTAACACCTTAGCTTCCGTTTAAAAGAATTGTTGGAGGGGCTGTCAACTAGTTCGTTATTCAGGCTGTTCCAGAATTTGGGTCCAGTAAAGGTGATTGTTTTGTTTGCGAAAACGGTCCGAGTTCGGTGGAGGTGGAAATGGTTTGTTTGTCTAGTTGGATAGGAATGTACAGCATTATTGCGTTGAAAAATAGGGACGAAAGCATCTGGTAAATTACCTTTCGAGAGTTCGTACATAAATATTACAAGATTGTACAAGTACAAGTCAGATATCTTAATGATATTACAATTAAAGAAAAGTTCATTTGTATGTGCACGAAATCCAACATTATTTACTATTCTAATAACCCGTTTTTGAACAACTTTAATTTTGTCAATTATGGTTATGGAGCAATTTCCCCATGCAAGTATACAATAGTTAAGATAAGGCAAGATCAGGGCAGAATAGAGTATAAGCATAACATGAGGAGGTACAAAAGGTTTCAACTTGTTCATTACACCTGAATTACGTGATAACAGTTTACAAAGGCATCAATTTGAACCTTCCATGTTAGTCTACTGTCTATAAAAACACCCAGAAATTTGGTAGATTCAACCTGGGCGATATTTTTATTGTTTATTTGTATATTACCTGGTAACGATGATATAGAATTACTAAATAGCATGAAATTTGTTTTATTTATATTGAGCGACAATTTGTTAGCTTGAATCCAGTCAGAAACGCATTTTAATTCAGTGTTTACGATGTTGAGAAGTGTATCGGGGTTCTGGTGAGAGCAAAAAATATAGGAGTCATCGGCAAAAAGGATAAATGATAAGACTGCAGATGAGTTTTGGAGATCGTTAATGTATAAGATAAACAGGAGCGGGCCTAATAAAGAGCCTTGAGTTGAAACCATTTATGTATACATATTGTTTTCTATCAATAAGGTAGTTCCTGAACCACTCCAAGGCCTTCCCCCGAATACCATAGTGGGACAACTTATGCAACAATATATCATGATTTATAGTGTCGAATGCCTTGGAGAAGTCCAGGAAAATACCTACAGTGTGCGACATACTGTCAATCGCTCTGGCAATTTTATTAATGAATAACAGAAGCGCGTGGGTAGTTGAATGCTTTTGCGGAAACCAAATTGAGACCCGGAGAGAACATGATTATTATTTTAAAATGTAATAAGGCGACAATAGACAAGTTTTTCTAGAATCTTTGAGAAGCTTGTTAGGAGTGATATGGGGCGGTAATTACCTACGTCTTGTCGGTCACCTTTCTTGAAAATAGGTATGACCTTTGCAGTCTTCATTTTATTGGGGACAGTGCCGTTTGTTAGTGATAGATTGAAAATATGAGTTAAAGGAGAAACTATTTCATGAACGATATTTTGTAATAAAACATTTGTTATACCATCGTACCCAGAGCTTTTTTTTGTTAATTGCTTACAATGTCAATAACTTCATTTTCGTGAACCGGTAAAAAAAATAAACTGTGCGATATTTTGTCCATTAGAAAGGAATGGAATGGTATATTGGATTCAGGAATGTTATGGGCAAGATTAGGGCCTATGTTTACAAAAAAGGAATTAAATGCATTGGCCACGGAAGTCTGGTTATCTATATGTTCACCATCGACATGAAGATTACTAAAGTCAGATTTATAAATTTTTTTATTTAAAACTTTATGGATTACTTTCCACGTACTCTTGATATCTGACTTGAATATGTGGAATTGATTTGAATAATATTGTTTTTTGCCGTGCGGATTAAAGTGGTTAAATTATTCCGGTAATGAGTGTTTCTTTTGTTTGGATTAGCTTTATATTTATAGAACAGTCTATGTTTTCTGTTTATTGACCTTAGGAGAGCTTTCGAGATCCAAGGAGATCTTGGCACCTTTTTGTAGTTTATGCGGGCAGGAGATTGTAAGGGTATGTTGGTGTCAAACAATTCAGTGAATATATCAATAAATTTGTCGAATGCAAAGTTGGAATCTTCAATATCGTATACCTGTTGCCAGTTAATAGAAAAAAGGCTTTCTCTGAATCTATTGAGGTTGTCCTCTGATAACACTCGAAATCCGTTCTGTTTACTATTACCTGATGGGGATGATTGTGTGATGTTAGATATAAAGGAAAATATAGGGTAATGATCGGATAGGTCAGAAACAACGACGCCATAGAAAAGGGGAGAATTAGTATTGGTAAAGATGTTATCTATGAGGGTGGATGAGGTATCAGAATTCTGGTAGGCTTCGTGATGGCCGGAATAAATGAATGTGAGAGTAGTATGTCTAAGAAGTCCCTACAATTCGAATTCTGCTGATAATGAAGTAAATTTAGGTTAAAGTCTCCCATGATGAAACAAGGTTTGTAATTAAGAAGAGGTGAGGCTAATATGGACTGTATAACAGATATAAACTCAATAAAGTTTACATTGGGAGGCCTCTCAATAGGCTTCACCTATAATAATATTTTTGTCACCGTGATTTTTTAATTCGATAAATAAACATTCGATTACTTCGGTCGCGTGTGTTAGTTCGGGTCTTATATCAAAAACTAAGTTATCTGAAATGTAAAAGGCAACCCCACCTCCTTTTTTCCCTTCCCTATTGTTAGATATCAATTTGAATCCCTGCATTGAAAAAAAAAAACGAATGGGGCGAGTCAGTGAACCAGGTCTCACACAAGCGAAGTACTGAGAAATCTGCATCTAAATCATGAATAAATGACTGGAATTGGTCAAAGTTTCTATAGAGGCTGCGTGCATTGTGATGGAGTAAAGAAAGTGTGTTTTTATAATTAGATGAGGCTTTCTTAGATAATTGATCTGGTAATACATACTCTGAATGTCTATTATTAACAAGAACATCGTTAGCATCAAAATTAAGCTGGAGCTCAGGCATTTCGTGACTAGCTTGCAATAACCATATAACCCTAGACCATGATCCAGCATCTTGAAACACTACCCGGGTTAATTCAAATGCCCCTAAAATAACAATATTTATAGATAATTATACTTCGGAATAGTTAATAGTCGTAATGTCTGTTAAGCTTTGTAATCAGACATAAATATCAGACATTCAAAAAGATGATTTTAAGCCAACAAAGAACAGTGGAAGGCCTAACATATCACCATGTCAAATGTATGTCAAATATTTACGCTACTGAGTTTCAAGTAGATTATAACTAATTACAGTACTTTGTGAAAAGTTCTCACTTTATGCCAAAGAAGAACAGGATCTCACATTGTAAGCCTACATTCTTAGAATGAAAACAAAATCTTTCTGATTTATTCTGAAGGTACATGGTCTTTAATTTCCATTAAACTTTTTTTTTTCTTTAATGAAATAACGCAATCAGGCAAACATGGCAAAATTAAAACTACTCCGCTTTGAAAGCATAGTTGTAAAAATGTAAGGTATCATATGAAACCACATGTCCTAATTCCGAATCAAAATAACATATCATACGAAAAATATAACAATGAAGATTACAATAATAATAATGATAGTAAAAATGTAAATAACAATATAAAAATATAATAATAATAATAATAATAATAATAATAATAATAATAATGATAATAATATTAATAATAATAACGATAATAATAATAATAATAGTACTAATAATAATGATACTATTAATAATAATAATAATGATAATGATGATAATAATAAAAATATATAGCCTCATCAGTATTATCATCAATAGTGTTCTTAGTAAGGGAACTGGACCGTAGCTTTACCCCGATTTCGCGGAGTTACCATGATATGGTGCTTAAGCAGACAATGAATTTATTCCTAGTACAGAGAAATTTTTACAAAAATTATTTTTACGATAAATATGTAAAATGTCATGTTAAAAAATGTACTTAAAATTCATGTGTAAAAAACAATTCCACACATGTTGGGCAAATTCAATTGCCCACCCAATTCAGTTTCCTTTTCCTCTAACAACTTGGGTTTTTACAGACGTGTATCAGATATGATTATTTACGTCTGGGACGGACCGAAAGACCGAACCTGGGGTCCACTGAACCAGTTTATAACTTCCACTGGTCTGCCAGTTAAATACAGTTATATACAGTCTAGTGTGTAATTGAGTTTTGCAGACGTGTATTTACGTCCGAAAGACGTGACTCAGTCTCGAACCTGGGTCTGCTGAATCAGTTTATAACTTCCACTGGTGCTGATTACAGCGCACGCCACAATGCCAGGTGAGTGGTTAATTGAGTTTTTTTTACAGACGTGTATCAATCAAAGTCAGGGACCGACCTTAACGTCACCAACCGAAAGACGTGACTCAGTCTCGAACCTGGGTCCACTGAATCAGTTTATAAATTCCGCTGGTGTGTGTGTGTGTGTGTAATTGGTATTTTACAGACGTTAATCAATCAGATATGATTATTTTACGTCTGGGACCGACCTTTAAGTAACAAATGTCACCATCAGTGCCGCAAAGATTTGTACCACCTCGAACCTGGTGTATCCGTCTGACCAGTTTTAACTTCCCCTGGTACTGGATACAGCGCAGCCATAACGCCCTGGGTCCGCTGGATTACAAGTGCAAGCTTGTAAAATGCATTTGGTGACATTATTAAATCGGGCCCACCCCAAACCATACGCTACTGAAAATTCATGAATATTCATATAAGTGTTTTCCCCAATATTGAGGGGAAAATACGAAAATGCATTTTTTACAAAACCGTTTGCAAAACATTTTACTTAATGGCGACAAATTACATTGTGCATGTTAAATAAACTTAACGAAAAGGGCAATATTGCAAAATCTTTATGAAGAAATATCTTACAGCGTTATTTTGCAAGATTTGTTCAGTCAGTTTTACATAACTGTGTATCAAAATCATGTTAATGTCAACTGACATTCGTAAAATGTATTTTATACACAATAGTTTACAAAACATTTCACTTAATGATGACTTATAACATCTGCATGATAAAATTCCCTTGCACTTAACACATTTTACTTAATAGGCATTTCTTTTGCAAAATGAATTTTACTTAAATAGTGCAAAGTAAATGTTACATAAAATTTTACATTTTGCATGACACATTATATGCGAAATGTAATTCATTACAAATATTTAGTAAAATACTACATAAAAACATTCATTTGAGACAATTTTACATATATTAAGTAAAAATTTTACAAAAGGAAGTTTACATAATGAAATATTAAGTAGATATTTATCTGTGTGTACTGGGTATCCATTTACTTCACATGGGTGAAGAGTAACAAATGTCGATTAATGTTTTGCCAAAGGTCATCAGTGCCATAGCAAAGATTTGTATTCCGCACCCCGTGTACTTCCCAATTAAAAGAGTCTTTATCATACGACAGTTATATATTTTCATCTTGGATTTCTTTATTGACATGATTTTAGGAAATCAGTATCGCCTATCATCAAGGTCCTTGGTACTTTGGTGCGATTCTCGCTGTGATAACTGGATGAACACCGTGTTTTAGATTGTTTAATGGTTTCCAGTCAGTAATTAAGGAATAGATTTTAATCATTAGCGGATCCAGGATTATTTCGCTTGGGGGTGCGGGAAAACACACTAAAGGGGGGGGGGTCGTCATGTTCGTATCATTTTCGAGGGGCAATAAAAATTGTTTGAACTCTGCATGAAGTTAGGATAAAGTTAAAGTTAGGATTTTTGCAAAATATACTCAACAATTTCAGTCTAATCGATGAGCGATTGCGTAAACAGACAAGTTAACTCAAGTTCCCTCTTTGTAAATGCGATAATTCTCAGCAAATTTTAGCTTGAGAAAAATATTTTTCTCAGTACTAGTGTTTCTCTTGTCATCTCGTTAACATTTCTGGTTGATTTGACTTAACACGCCCACCCCCTCCAAAAAAATTAAAATAAATAATACATTGAATGAGTACTACAAGCGACCCTATGCATAATTGAAGGTCGCGGTCATATGCCTCCGGGCACATTCGCGATCCAAGCAAGCAAGCAAAAAAAATAAAGCTTTTTTTTGTTTTGAATGTACAGAAATTACACGTGCTGGCACAGCACTTCCCAAATATGATGATACTCGGGCACCTCGCTGCCCTAATATGAGGTGGTGATTGTCCGAATATGGTCACTTTAAAAATCCTCGGGGGAGGGGGCTGCAAACCCCAGCCCCCTCCCGACTCGTACGCCTGTGGTCGCGGCCCTGGTCCCTGACTACTGTTATTTTATTAAGAAGTAGATGAAGCAGTTTCCTATATGCCTATTATCAACCTTGGCAATGTAAACTTGAACTTGGGTTTAAAAATTAGATAACAGGGTGCGGTAATTAAAGAAGGAATCAGGAACAATAGAAAATGTCTTTTCCCCTTCTGATATAGTGTATATAGTGTAATAAATTTCCTACATTTGCTTCACCAGGAAATACTTCAAATTTGTTTGCTATAGTGGTTATAGCTGGCTAAATCGTTACTTTAAATACTCTAGCCGTGTAGAGCTGAACGATTTAAATACAAGTCTTAGGTGTGGCGCAGATGTGACGGGGCATGTGCCTCCTCCAATCATGCCAATCGAATGGAAGAAAGCTCTGGAATTCATATTTTGGTTCATTTGAAACTTGTCCACCTATAGTGAAGACTATTCCGGTTCCAAGTACGGAGCTACGCGGGGACGGAGGGCGAGCCCCCCCCCCCCCCCCCCATTAAATAAAGGGGGAAACAAAGTGGGGAAAGAAGGACAGAGAACAAAGAGGTGGAAAAAGATGATATGACCCTTCCCATACCCCCCCCCCCCCACACACACAAACACATACACACACTCAATAGTGTAGTTACAGTGGGCACTAGGGGAACGTACTCTCTCTAATCAAATGGCGCAAAAAGAGGGGGAAGAAAGAGAGAAGGAAAGGGAGAAAAAAAAAAGGATGATAAAAAGGATGATAAAAAAGATGATAGTACCTCGTCCCGCACCCACTAATCAATTGCCTCATAAATTCGCATTGAATCTTGAGAGTAAAACGGATGCCCCCCCCCCCCCCCATGATGATGACATTGCCCCCCCCCCCCCTAAATGACTAGACTTACGCTACGCCACTGCCTTACTCGATGACCTTGTTTTCACACTTCATAAAGTAAGACCGATGCCCTCCTAGGCATCCATGTTAAAACATTCTTTTATAAAATCTCACTTGACAGATTATCATTATGTTTCTTCTCTTTCTGGATTCAGCGATTCCTACCTTTTCGAATAATGATATATATACTGCCAAACCGAGATAAAATAGGTATTTTAGATATATATATATTTATTTATTTATTCATGCATGTTCATAATGTCATAATACAGATACAGCAGATACAAAATAGAGTACACAGAGCCAGAGTATACATAATGAATACACAAAGGTGCTGCAACATAAGCTTTTAAAGCTTGAGTAGTTGTAACACTTCGGCATAGGCCTACATTAATCATATCTCATGATATATATAATACGTTATCGTCGTATAGATCAGCTTAATATGCAGAACCAGAATTTTGACAAACAAACAAAAAAGAAGGGGGCACAAGCAAAAAATAATAACTGAAGGAATGACAAGTGCATTTCAAAGGGTTGTGCTCATCCTTAAATTCGCCTGTGAGTAAGACAACTTACCACCGGAACCGGTCGACGTCCCTTGACCAGGCCCTGATCCCGACGTGAAGCCCTGACCGTCCGCTGATATATGTCCACTGTTACTCACCGTCAGCGCATCCACAGAAATCAATACACTGAAATTGACGACGAGCACGCCTTCGACTGACAGCGTCGAGGCTTGAAGATCGTTCGTCAGTTCGCAGTTCTGACCGGATGGAATGACGACGTTGTCGAGACTGAGGTCGGGACAGTCACAGCGAGCTCCTCCGATGAAGGCTCCAAGAAATACCAGAGCGACCGCGAGATGGAAAAGGTCATGATGGTCTTTTCTACTCGACATCCGCTCTGGAAGAATCCAGGAGTAGTTTTTCCGTTTTGAACACGTCATGATGTCGTCGTAATGACTACAGTTCGTCCTACCATATTTTGTAAGCATGTAAGGTCAGCTTACCCACCTTCTGAGATGTCCAGCTTGAGTGAATTGAAAACAAACCGAGAGAGCGAGCTGAAATGATATGGGCAGATTCTTGTCTGTTCCAGCAATAAATCTGAGTTTACAAACTACTGCCGCTGGCAAACATGCTCACTCACAATTACTTTAATTTGTATCAATGAAGAAAAACATATCGTCTCTTTATGGAAACGGGGAAAATGCGAACTGTTCGTTGCTGAGCACTTATCCTGATTGGCAGATGAAAACTTGTATATTCGTGATAATAGACATGCGCGATACCTTGATTTTACAGAATTCCCTCATATATTATTTCCCCCGGCACTACGTCGAACATAATAGATTATGATCTTTATACATTCAAGCTAACATTGCGGTTAATGGTTATTTATCAGTGATATCGAGAAAGGATGAAAAGAAGAATGAATACAGGGAGAAAGAGAGAGAGAGATGGGCGGGGGGGGGGGGTGAAGGACCTTTTTTGTTTTTGGCTGATGTACATGGTCACGGGGAAACTACGAGAAATTTTGGGGGGAAATTAGGGGGAAGTTAAAGGAAATTTTAATTAAGAAAATAAAAACCCTGCATAAGTAGATAAGAGTAAGAAAAACGCACATGTTGGGCTGATGGGGTTAGTTCGTTATGACGGGTGTCATCCAATATGACTACTTATACAGCTTTTCAGTTTCAGTCTCCTCATATACGATCCGGCTTTATTTCCTCAAAGATCTAGGTTTAGGGGTGCAGTTAGGTTTTTGTGTTAGGGTTAGGGTTAGGGTTGGGGTTAGGGTTGGGGTTATGTAAAGTGTTTGGTCCAGGGTTGAAGTCAGAAATTCCATTTGTGTATAGGACATGGACCACGGAGCAAATGTGCCGGTAAATATATGGCACATTTCACTTGTTTCGCTTTAACGATGATCCCGATTACATGAACACTGGTAATCGCCATTTCCTGGCTTTTGCTCATGTATACCATTGCATTGGCGGATCCCGCCCCCGCCCCCTCCCCGGGACAAGACACAATTTGGCGTACTTTAAATTGTACCAATCGCCAATATTGTGCTCTGTATATTAGAGGTTCAATGTCGCTAGACTATATTCAAAATGTTAATTCTATAAAGAGATATTGCAAATGGAAACACACTCTCAATATACATTACAGCGACTTGTAAGGAGACTATAGAATCTGGGCTCGCGCAGAACCGAACTCGGAGTTTGGTTCCACACGAGGGGTTTTATGCGATCCTTTATTTTCCTCATATACCTTAACCGTTAACCCATAGAAGCTCACCAGGTATTAGTGTTTTGATTTCATACATTCTAGCTGTACAAGAATTAGCTTTTTAAAGTGATAAATAAATTATTGGTGCACATTAAGTGTACATTAAGTACACTGCTCTTGAGGACTTCCTTCCTACCGGAGTACCAGGTATCCACCTACAAATGTAGATTAATGTCTTGTCAAAGAACATTAGTGTCGTGCCGGGGCTCAAACCGACGACATTGGCATTTTCCGTGTAGTGTAACATCAAACCACGAAACCACGAAACGTCTACATGGCTCATGTGCTTATGAACTTGACCTGGAAAACCTGTACTTCAAAACTGGATAAGAGGATGTCAAAAGGCTAGTAGAAAGTCAAGTTCACCACGTATGCCTATATTTTGTGATAATTGACATCCGGGTATGTAATCAAATCATTTTGGTAAATATACTCTCCCTTGGCTCCATCAAGATGATATACTAGGGATAAATTACACAGTGTCCTGGTAATGATGGTGACAATGGTTATTCAAAACCTATTAGAGAAAGATATGGAACTAAAAGAGGGTTCGTTGCCCCTGCACATTTATGATCAGGAAAACGGACTGCAAAAAATTAATAAATAAATACATGTGGTATCCTGTCATGTCTTCACCCTCCGCACCAACTGATCTCCACAAACATATTACCCATTAATTTTGCCATGAATTGTTTTTGATAGTAACTCTTCCCATAAGGCCGACTAAACTGAATAAAGGAACATCTCCAACTCCTTTCAACTGGTATACAAAAACTTATACTATCCATTTTCTGTGGCATACAATCCCTTTAAAAACAAGGACACCACAGGATACCACAACTGAAAATGTCACTTTACAGGAGCTTGGAATGGGAAACTTTAAAGAAGCCGAAAGGTCGCTTTACACATCACTGGAAGGGGTGGTCTGGGGGCGGGGGTCGGCACGGACGCCAATAGCTAACAAAAATCAATACATTTCATTTCATTTCATTTCATTTATTTTCATTTCCAAACAATAATATAAATACAACATAATTCAAATATTTACAAAGTTAATACAAACGATTCGAACTAATTATCGTATGGCTAGCTGCAAATGACAAACATATAAAATCTTGAACAGAATTAAGTTACTTTTGGACACTGAGTGGACTGCTAAAAAGCAAGCTTGTAGATTGCAGTCCACTCGCGTACAATATCAACAACAAAGAGCAATTCACCGATTTAGCAAATAATGCAATATAATAATAATTTTTTAAAAAATGTATTTACTTATATAGCCTAAAGTTTTGTAGCAAGAAGAATAAAACAAGAGACGAAGAAGAAAGAAAGAGGAAAGAACAAAACAGACAAGACATAGAAAAAGAAAAAAGAAACATTTACAGGGGGATAGGAAGGAGAGAAAAAAAAGAAAGTAATGGGTCTATACCTGCGCACTGCGGGCAAAGGTCTGGGTCCTGAACCCGAGCACAATGAACAGTGTATGATTATGGTGAGGGGCAGTTGGGTGAATTTGCCAGAATTATAAGTTTAGAGGACTATTACTAAAAAATAAAGGTAGAAGATTAAGGCCGAAGGTGATGAGTTTCAGAAGGCATTGGATATTTATTTATAAGGGACTTTTTAAGTTTTGCTTTGAAAGAAGTAAGACTAGGAGCTGTTTTTATGGTGTTATCAAGGTCATTCCAACATTTTGGACCGGTAAAAGTAAGAGTAGATTTAGTAAATATAGTCCTAGTGAATGGTAGATGAAATTCGTCTGATTGGCGGGTAGGATATTTATGAATTGTCTTATTTTGGGGGAACATGACATCAAAGACTAAAGGGTAAAGCGTTATTATTTAATTGATACATAAACTGTCCTAAGTTATAGTGATACAAATCATTGACCTTCAAAATTTTATTTTGATGAAATAAAGCATCGGTATGTGATCTCCAAGAAACAGTACAAATGGTGCGCAATGCTTTTTTTCTGTAATAGTACTATTCTTTCCAAGTACACACTATGGGTATTCCCCCAAGCGAGTATACCGTAATTGTGGTTCGGCCTGTAGTAATGGTGATTAAACTATTTACTACGACCGGGAGCTATATCACATTTTCAGGGGCGTCACGATGGCTGTATCTTGTCCGCTATAGTGCCTATTTAGTGGCGACTGCATGGAGCACTTCAGGACTTCAGAGTATTATAAAGGAACACTCTGTAATCATTTTAGAGGGCGCGATTTAATTCATTGATTGATTGATGCTTTACGGAGAAGCACTAGCGCATCGATTTGGTTTCGAACCCGGGACCTCCCGGTTACGAGACCACTGCTGCTTGCTCTTCTACTAAGAAAATACGCCTCGGTGATCTAATTAAAGGTGTTGTATTTAAGTGGTTTAAACACTAGACTGGAGATTATTATTGTTGTTATTATCTATTTGGAACTTTCAAAAGAAGATTAAAAAATCAAGCAACAATATACAATTTACATTTACATACATTTAATTCAACTTAAATGAATACAATAATTTCTTTGAGACTTGCGCACTCGACCAAGTGGCCTGAGTAAGGAACAGGTCAACTTTATGACCATGGCCCACAGTCCTTCAGTCCCACACCCTGATCGGGTGCACGAGCATCTTAACATACAATGGGAATACAACATAGAATAATATCACATAAATAAGAAATTACCGATGAGAATTTCAAATCTAATATACATGCAGCTTAATTGTCTATAGACAGAGAGCGGGGGGGGGGGGGGGAGAAGACAAGAGAGAAAAAGAGAGAGCGCAGAATATGGAGACTGCAAGAAAAATAACAAGTACTGGATCATGACTGAGATATCATTTGCATAAGATTGTTTGCGTAGAAGGTTGTGCTTTGGAACCCCGGCGCAGCACTACTGTCCTTTAGTAAGGTAATAATCTACTTTTGCCACTCTCCACCGATGTCTTACAAAGATAGACTGGCTGGTAGGAAGGAATAATTCTTGTGGAATGCTATGAGCACCAAAATCGATAGCCTGCAAAATTTTAGAGCGCATTGAGCTCGTTGCAAGGTGGATATAAGCGTTATAGAAATATCTTATTTCGGTATTGCTCATATTTTTAAAAATGAACTGTTCAGAAAATATAGCGCGTCAGAAGTTTTACATTGCACCCATCTTTGCATCTCCTAGCTTCACCCGTATGCTTCAGAAAGGTCATTATCGGGGAAAACTCTGGAAATCCCAATTTATTTATTTTTTTATTGTTTGGTTAATAATTCTATGCAAGTTATTTCCACATGCCTTTTTTTTTAAAATACATTATGGCTTTCTTTGTTGAGAGCATATATAATGCAACCTCATAAGGTATGAACGCCAGCAATCGTACGAATACCAAAATTTGATGCACTATTCATAGGTATTATACAATTATGATACTAAAACATAAAGAAATAATTTAGGTAAGATGGAAATTATTGGAAATACAAGGAAGTGGAGGGACCTATAGCTTCGGATTTTGTCTTGTTTTGTCATTTGATGGTAGGGAGAAAATTCACTCGGGCAACTAACATGACCACAGGTGGCGTAGCGTGTGTCTAGACACTGAGGGTTACACCGGCATCATGGGGGGGGGGGGGGGCACCGGTGTTACTCGGTGGATGAAAAGCAAATTAACAGGGCCATTTATTCGGGGAGGGTGAAGGAGGGGTCGTAGCGTCTCATTTTCACTCTCTCTCTCTTTTGTTGAAGACTTTTGATTGAGCAAGACACCCGTGTCCCCGATAGCTACGCCATTGAATAAGTTGGTTAAGTCTGATTTGTCTTCGTTTCTTGTTTTAGGGCCGGGGGATTCCCATCATATGACATTTGTAATTTCATCATAAAACTTCATTGACATTGACATCAATATCTTGTATTATGTATAATAAACTTTATTTTTCAAAGTTACAACTTCCGTCAATCGAATTGCTTTCCGATCATGCGTGGAAATCATTCTAAAGCCAAAGGGATCAGAACTAGCGTACCGAAAAGTTCATTTTTTGTGAAAAAAAAAAGAAACTCACCACGTGCAAGTGGATTTCAGAATTTACAATCAATTCACCCAATTATTTTTTTTTACATTTTTGCGTCTATTGAAATCTCAATGTAAATAGAAGTCTGTTTTTAGCATCATTTGATGCTTTCAGAGGGGATCAGCGTATACCATAAAGTTCATTCATCACCCCTGGAGAGAAATGGGGACCTGGTAGGATGATGAAAGCCATCGTGATCGTAATGGCCATGACCTCATGGTGATCACACTCCCCAGGGAGTGGAGATAGTGCATACATTTGTTTTCTCAAGCATTGTCTATGAAATACAAGCCATTCTTCCTTAATAAACCCTCCACTTATTTTTTCCCCTTTACTTTGTTCAGATCATACCAATTGCTTTATGACTGTAAATCACACCCAAGTATGTTGAATTATGTTCTGTTATATCTATACCTGTGTATATAGAATTATTACATTATTGTGCTTAATTTGATGTGTATTTTGATATGTACTTTTAAAAAAATTATTGTAAAAGACATGTGAGGAAAATGAAGAACGTTGAATATTTAACTTTGAACACTGGTGAACACTGGGTGCGTGAATGGATTTGATGACCGGCGTGATATATGTAAAGCGCTCAGAGGCGTTATTCTTTATAATAATTATGTTAGTCAAGGTTGTGGATTTTATATCAAATAAGATGTCTTTCTGTGTACATTACGCCAACGAAAAGTTCCTGAAATAGTCTGAAAAGTTTTCAAAGGACACAACAAATTACAACTATACATCTACCTGGCAGGACCAATATGATTTCTCTTTCGAGAATACCAAACCATTCTTTAGTTTGAAATTTATTAACGTCAGTAGAACATGATCTGAGTCGGAATGGCAAACTCATAAATTCTTCATTTTTTACAAGCCAGTCATAACGCAAGATATCGCGGCCCCAAACATACTATGCTATTTCTCGAAAATGCGGGCATTCTGAAGTGCATCATTGGTGGTTGTGCTTTACCCTCCAAATTTAGGCTTATCGGAAAAAGAATCCTTACAAATGAAAGGTATCATCTGAGAGTTTCCCCACCACCTTGCAAGATCACGCACCGACCCATTTTTTTTTCAGGTTTGTATTTTCTCTTCATTATTAAATAGTTATCTCATGTTCGATGAATTAGCCAAACTGTGACAGAATGAACATTTCTTCTTTATCTTTTCCTTTAGTTACATATATACAATTATGGCGAATTATATGTCTTTGAATTAAGCCTAGTTTTAATAATTATACTTTAAAGAATCTAATGTTGGCATTAAAAACCGCTGAAGATTACAATGACACAGAAAATGCAACTTTAAACAATATTCTGGTATTTCTTCGACATCTAGACGTCTAACTACACTGTAAAAAATAACTGTAGATTAAAAGGTTTTTTGTAGGTTAACAGGTTTTTTTGACTTGTAAAATTACAAGTTTTGGCCGTTTTTCTGTTAATACGGTATTTTTCTTGTGAAATTTTTACAAGTTTGCAATTTTACAAGTCTGCAGTTATTTTTTACAGCGACGTAGCCGGGTCCGCTCGCTATTCATATTCATTAACACGCGTTATGAATAGCGGTTCTTATTTATAGTTATGAATAGTGGTCCTCATGAATGAAGGTCCTTATGAATAATTTGTCTATGATTTGCTCGCTATTTAGAAAGACTGCTATTCATACAAAACCGCTATTTATTTAGTCACGCGTTATGGATAGCGGTCCTTATGAACAAGTGGTCCTTATGAATAGCGGTCCATATGCATATCGAGGTTACCTCTAACTAGCACCTATGCTTTGGAATAATTTCCTATTTAGGCTATATAATAGTTATATTCTCTGCCGGTTACTATGAGTTTTTTTATAATATTGAAGGTTTTCACTTGCATTGTCTATTAACTCTGGGAATCTAATAGCAAGAGTATGATCTTAAATTTGAATTAAAAAGCAATTATATCTTTAAATTTAAAGTTAAGTTAAATTTACTAAAATTTCTTTAGAAAACATGATGTATATAGAACCTAATCCCTCTCAAGTTAAATAATTTACATCGAGATTTTTAAAAATTTATTTCAATGTTTGTTTTGCTAGTTTATTTAGAGTACAGTTGCGTATCCAGGTATTGATAATGAGATGGGGCGGACTCCTTAATTCCAAGATCGACGGGGGAAAGGCAGGGGGTGGAAAATCTTTTGTTGCGTTTCTAGTGCTGTAGACCTACTAAGACTTTGGGGGCCTTTAAAAAGTGGGAGAGCGTAGCGTAAGCCAGATCCACCCCGTGATGCTATCGTAGTCGAGTGGTTTAAGCACTGGACTGGAGATGCGAAGATCGTGGGTTCGATCCCCGGCACGGTAATTATGTCCCTAAGCAAGACATTTATCTACATTGCTTCTCTCCACCCAGGTGTTAAATGGGTACCCGGTAGGACGCGAAAGTCAAAGTGGTTCGATCAGCATTGTGAGCGTCTGTAAAAGGCGCCTGGCTGGAATGCTCCCCAGGTAGTGGAGAAGGTGCACTCATTGTGTGCGGGCAAGCCATGAATCTATAATGACCGGGTTGATAATATGTCTGTAAAGTGCTTAGAGACATCGTAGATGTATTAGGCGCTGTATTAATCCAGAATATTATTATTATGATTGCACTCCTGGAATCGACCGACGACCCGTTCAAAGCGGAACTCCCCGTCCAAAAATCAGATACGACACAATGAAAGTCGGTTACGTTTCCACCCCCTTCAACATCTTAGCATTACAATGCATTCACCAAGGCTTTGACCTTGAATATACGATGAAAATATGCCGGTTGCTTGTTTGTAATCGTTTACGAAAGAATAGGGATCAAGAGCTGTTAATTGATTGCTAATTGTTAAGAGAATATGCCAACTTTTATTACGATAGATTAAAAGGATACATTTTATTTCAATTTCTTTCAAATTAAGACATCTCTATTAAAGATTTTATTGTTTCTCGTTACAAGATTAAGGGTTGTTTGTCTTGGAGCCTGTCTCGAAAGCCTCACCAACAGAGCCCCTGAAAATAGCGTATTTATGTTCAAGTGTAAACTAGAATTCAGCAAACATAACACACTAAGATAAATGCAAGCTCCTTATGCCTTATATAATAATATTATTAATAATAAGCAATCATAATCGCTTCCAATTAAATAACTGATCAAAGCGCTTTACAGTGTATTATTACCCCAATCGATGAATTAAACGATTCTGCACACATTCTCCACTCCAATAGTTGGGAGCATTCCAGTCTGGTAACCATTTTAAAGGCGCACATACACTGTTGCAGCCATCCTACCGGGTACCCATTTAACACCTGGACGGAGAAGAGCAGTGTCGATAAAATGCCTTCCTCAAAGACACAAGCGCCGTACGTGAAGCGCCTACGACCTTTGCATCCCCATGCAGGCAAGTGATTTGCACTCGACTATTAACAGGTGGAAATGAACAATAGATTCGTGCTAAAATGTCGTGCATATTAGATATCTTACAGAGTCCAGTAGATTTTGTTTACTTTCACCATGAAATATCTCATTACAGAAATAAACTGAACCACAACCTAGTTAGAAACGATAATTTTCAAGACTTTTACGGGGAGGATTTGGGGCTAGACCCTACAGCCACAGTAAGGATGACGACCTTTCAGTTATTGACAATAGGATTGTCAATGACTAAAGGTCGTTGACAGTAGGACTGTGTAAGCAGAAAAATTTTATGCGCAGAGTGTCTTTTTATTCATATCACAGCGCATGGAGACCAGCCCCCGAAGTATGAAAAAGACTTTTTTTTCCTGATGAGTATGCCTTGCTGACAGCAAAGGCGGCAGTCCCGATATACATGTACATGCGAAAGTGTTACTCGGTAACTTTAATTAGCGTCTGAAAATAATGCTTTTAACGAATTTTCCGACCTATGTATGATCCGATATTTGTTATTCAGATCGAGAATTAACATTTTAATACTCATTTGAAAGATATGAAGGCATTTTAATTTCAAATGAGTATAATATAAGCGGCGCACAGTGGGTCAGGGCGAAACCAAAGTGCGCCAAATGTCATTTTGTTTAAATTTTGTTTGTTTGTCATGCCCTGTTAGAAGACAATACTTTGAAGAATATTTCAGTAAAATATTTAACTCCGATATGTACATTTTTTTTTCGCACTGTTTTATTTCTGCAAAGTAAAGTATATTCAGAATCATAATAGCATGATATACATAATCTACGTAATGAACATGATATAATTACTTTTGACAGACAAAAATCTACTTGATCGTTTAACAAAATAAGATATAAATATAATAACAAGAATAGTGGGGCGATTCTATGCTAAGGAGAGTGAAATGATGCAGGAGACCGTTATCGTAATGTGGGGATGCAATGTATAAGAAGACAGGATGTTTAATAATTTTGAACCAGTGTTATTATGAATAGGGGCATTTATTTTCTTGAGAAATCTTTTGAAGGGATTTATCTAGTTAATCTAATAATAAATCGATTGAATTATGTGGAGGTCTATAGACAGTACCGATAATTATATTTTTGTCATTATCATTAATTATTTCAACAAAAATATATACATTAAGGGTGTATATTTCTTATCTCAAGCCGCAACATTCAACATATTGCGAGTTTCAGTGCAAATTGTGACCAATGTAATAAATAAGTTACTTCAACAGGTAATTTTTAAGTTATCGATATATAATTGCTCCCACATATTCCTGAGAGTTCATTTCATTGTATGAATGGGGTAAAAATGGAAAGAAACGCAAACTTCGTGAGTATAATAGGGTAATTATCCTAGAAAATAGGCTGATTATTCGTGTTTTGTATAAATCCATATGAAACGTTTAGATTTCCACGGATTTCCAATTCAATTTTATTACCACCATTTTTCCTGATGTCTTAAGTTGATACCAGATTTGGCTGCCACCTTCTGCCCCTTTTTACGTTAGAGTCGATTTTCCTTGACACATTACCCAGAAAATATGTTTATTTTGGACCGCGCAGACGCCACAGAACTCCTAAAGCGTCTTTAGGAGTTCTGTGGCAGACGCTGAGGGATTCTCCGTCATCATACGGCGCCGCATGGGGGCGCGCATGACTTTTCTTTAAAATTATTATTTCGATCGCAAGAATTCCCTCGACGAAACCTTATTAAGAAAGCAAAGATTACATTGTAATAAATACGACATGACAGAACCTAACATTTAAAGAATGTTTCTCGTTCATACAATGTGTTTGCAAAGCTAGGTCTATATTAGTTTCACGAGATTATTAGAGTTGGCTGAACTGATTCTTGGTCCAGATTACATAGCTGTATGAATAACCTGAAATCAGAGGGACTGACAGGCTAACAAACTTGTTTGTAATTGCTACAAAATAGGCATACACATGATACAGGTAATAATAATAATATGGACTGGCTCTACTTACGGGGAATATCGAATATCTTGCCCTTAAAAGAACCATATTGCCCTCGTCTTCGACTCGGGGCAATATGATTTTATCGCGGCCAACATATTCGATATCCCCCTCAAAGCCAGTCAATATTATATAAGTATTTCTGTGAATGGTATTCACTTTGTATTACTACGTTGACGTAAAATCCTCTAAAAGATTTATCCAAGGCCTTGATAGCAACTTTTAGTTTTGCATAACAGTCGAATACATCGATCTGATCTTTAAAAAGTAATTGTCACGTTTTTGTCTTGTGAAGATGTATGTCTTTTGTCGTCTCACGTATAAACCCTTTGTTATATATTTAACCCCCCCCCCCCCCTTTTCACTCCTATCCTTGGTCTTGTGATGTAAAAAATCTCCCTTGCCCCGGCCCATTGTACATAGTCGCCCTCGTTTATCTTTTTTTCATTTAATATTGTGTATTTCTTGTTACTTTATTTTTCTTCAATATATATATATATATATATATATTCTTTTTTTTAATTCCCCGAGGGACCTTATGTTACAGTTTTGCCGAAAGGGTGCGTTGACCGAGAGCGTCGGGTCGCGTCGTGGTGACTGGAACGCCACCGTTCGTCCAAAGCCCCCCCCCCCCCCGGTTTTACCTAAAGGGTGCTTTGACTTTTTCTAAATATTGTTTTTTTTGTGCCTTTGGACCTTTTCTAACACAATATTAATGATAATAGTAATAATAGGCCTACTGATAATAATTACCCACGCCGATGAAATCGGCAGGGTTATGTAAAGGGCCTCGTATGTTTGTTTGTTTGTTTGTTTGTTTGTGTACAAGATAACAAGAGAACGGGTGAACGGATTTGCACCAAATTTTTAGGGAATGTTCAGAAAGTGACAGGAAAGAATCGATTAGATTTTGGTGATGATTGGTTGACCCCTGCACATTCTGTGTGACCTTGAAGTTTTGACCCTGTAGTAAAGTATAGGAACTTCAGTTCAGATAGTGACAGGAAAGAAACTAGAAAGATTGATGACCCCAATCTTCGCCTGCAGATGCAGAAATATTTTGGCCAATCAAAACACTCATTACTTCGTCTCACCAAAAGTCTATTTCAGGTTTATGAATTTTAGAAGACTTTTAGACCCATTATTTGCCATTTCACTTCAAATCCGTACGAGCCTGCAATGAATATTCAAAGCCAACGTATCCCAGCAACAAGGGATTTTTCGCGGGCTTAAACTACTACTGCGAAAGCGGCTATGTACGGTATACTAATAGGCGGCTAGGCTCTATAGCTATCGCGCGCGATACGTTTTTTATCCACAAATTCATGATTCAGGCTGCCCTAGCCCTACGGCTTCTCCTCTATTTCTTATCTTCTGTGCATTTCTGTTTATTTTCCCCGGTTCTTTCCACTTTGTTGTGGAAGTTTTTGTGATTTATTTTATCCTGGTGGACGTGTAGTACGTGATTTTAATTGTTTTCGGTGAAAATCTGGTGAGTTTGTTCGACGTGAGTTTATCGCACTCGCGAGCGTTCGCGTGTGTTGATCTGAGTGAGTGCTAGTGGCTAGGGCTGTGTAGCTAGCTGTACGTACATAACTATACACAGCGCTGTCGCGAAGTGACGGGGATCTGGTCGGGCTAGGGAGTACATAACCCCAGGCCAGGAGTCAGCCTGTGCCTGGCTCACTGTAGTAGGATTGAACTTTTTTCTTTGGGTTATAACGGTCCTGTCATATAACTAGTTTATACCTCATTTATGTCTGTTTGAGTGGATTTCGTAGTTGTAAAATATATACAAAAACTGTATTTTTTTTTAAATTTGTGTGGATTTGCAAAATTTGGTGGCTGATCGAGGTTCGCCGAATACGGGCATGCACGCCAGTATCCACTTTGACTTTGTTGATGGGTGGTGACTGAGCTGAGTGAGTAAGCTCTGTGCCTCGCATGCATGTCATTTTGAAGTCTAGATCCAACTTTATTTGTCGTCATATATATTTTATCCAAGCCCGATGAAAAAAAAACAACAACCCCAATTGCAATGTAATTTAAAGATAGAACATGAATACATTTACTAACACTTACATGACTGAACACTGAATACAAATTGCTAACATTTTTTTTTCTCACCACGCCACGCTCTCTGACATGTCTAATCAATTACTTTTAGGGGAGGGATGTTTCAATAATAAAATATCTTTTTCAGAAGAATTTTTTCAAGGGTGGGGATACACAAAGCTATGACCTGGATATGGCTGGGGGGGGGGGGGGGAGATGTGCCTCTTGTTATCCCCTTTGAATGGCTACTGCTTACAAAAATAATCGCAACAAAACAAAACCTATATTGGGTTAAGGCGTGGGTCTGCCGCCTTTGACGGCCTTTCTAGTTATTATATATATACATGTACAACCAAAATATTGCTTTCTTCGATTTGTAACAACTTGTCTGAGGTATTGTTAATTCATGTACAGCATGGCCTTTAAACAAAACAGGAGTATGTAATAAATACGGAGAAACAAATGGAAACATAGAACATCCTTCATTTCAATCCCATTATGTCTTTATTTGGTAAAAGATGATTGTGAACATAGAGGCAGTCACACACACACATCTTTCAAATGCAATGTAAAGGCAATTAGCAATAACAACAAAAAAAATCCCCTATCAAAGCAAATTGAAAATGTTTTCGTAAAACGGAATAAAATGAATCTATACATATATCCCCCCCCCCCCATTTTTTAAAGAGACAACCGGCCCAAACGCTGCTCAATTATCTGATCACAATCGATTAATATGCATGTAATTAGTATAAAATTAAAAAAAAACAGATAGTATACTGAATAATCATTGTTGATTGTTGCATCTTTTGCACAAATTATTCTATGAAAGTGTAATAAATGCTAAATCTTGGAATATAATATTGATAAGCAGAATGACTTTGCTTATTACACTGAATGCTTTGCACTAATAATAATAATAATAGACATTTATAACGCGCCATCTATCTAGGTAACCTATTCCGAGGCGCGGAAGAATATTGTTACTAAAAAAAACAGAGATAGTCTCATATTTTAGAAATGTAATACAATGTACTAGTAGTTGATACGTATGTATCACGCATCAGTCATAGAATGTAACAAAAACTACATGAACTTTGAAAAAAAGTGGGCAATATAAAATCAATTAGAACTAGTCCTCCCCCCACCCCCGCTGTTGAAATTTGAAGTTCAAATACATGTATCATGAGTTACATGTACAATATAACATAATGCATACTTTAATAGTCTAATGTATGAAGTCGATGTGAATGTAAACATTTAAAGTTTATAGTAATTCTCATTTTCATTAATAAGTTTATGTTGGATATAGTAGAGTAACATTATATACATTTACATGTACATGTATATCTTTGCTGAATAATGTGATTACAAATATAACTTTTTTTTACTGCTGCTTCATGAATTACATGTCTAATGTGCGAGATAACCCAACTTCTGCCCACTGGAACTGAGAAGTATACATGGATATATGCTAGAGTAAAATATTTAATATAAAGAAATATATGCAAATAATTATATACACACAAAATCTGTAACTTACTACAATTACTGTTTAGAAATTACAAACGAAATGTCACACCATACAAGGCACTTGAATTTAAACATGGTTGTCTCCGGGACAGTCTGGGTATTAAGCAAATGATGTAAATATTGTCATCAAAATGGGAATTTACCGCAAAATATAACTCTGACTATGCTCGAGGCTGTGAAACATTTCTACTTGTTGGTCCAGAAGATTTCACATCAAAATATACAAAAGAGATATGGATAACATATTTAAGTATAATCATATTCATATTTTGAGGGTTAATCCCCCTTGAGTAAAACATCGCCCTATGCATTAAAACATTGAGATACTGTTCATTGCAAATTCAGCTAATATCAACAATTTTCATTACTTAATAAAGAAATAATTTATTTAAATGTACTCCACTATAACATGCAAAGTGTATGTGCAGAAAATCTACTGAAAAGATGAAACAATCAAATCACACAATTAAGTAATTTACATTCAATACAAAATATATATATATATACACATAGTCTAAACCTCGGTAAAAGTTACAAATTTCAAAATATATAACCACGTGTATGATATTCCCTTTCATTCATTGTTGTTTTGAGATTATCACATACCAATATTTTTGTTCATAGTATTATAAAAATATTGCTATAACATGACTGAACATTTTCCCTCCATACAGGAACAACAATGCGCCACCAAGTGTTTGGACACTTTTCATAAATAATCATAAAAATCTGACTTATTATGCTTTCGTTAATCATTAAATTGGGTATAGAATATCTTTCATGGGTATAAATTTTACAACCAAGGAAAATGTTTTTGTGTCAGGATAAAAAAAACATAGCCCTTCTTGGTCAAAACAAAGTGTTCAACATTCAGTTTGGCGGGATCGGCTACTTACAGCATGTAAATCATTTCCATAAGTAATTCAAAAATTATGCTACACATGACATGTAAAATTAATATAAATTTTATGTTCTTAACCATCAAGATCACCTTTGATCATATTGAAAGCAGAACATACGTGTAATCTACCCACTCAAGTATTATTTCTTAAATAATGTTTACATAATTATACTACTTATTTAAGTGTCTTAAAAGGAATGTAGAAACTTTGTGACATGGTGTCTTCTACTCACAAAATATTGCCCGACTATTTCAAATACATGAAGACAATTTCTTTTTCCAAACTGTGTTTTCTGATATGTTTATTCTATTTCATTTTAGAATACTAAGTAACAACTTTATCAACTACAGTATTACTAAAGTCATGCATTCAAGTGATTTCAGTGGTATTCAAAAATATTTTATGATTTCATGTTCATTTCATGTTCAATGCAGAGCCAGAATGGCACCAATACTCAATACTATTATGACTTTTGTGATCTATAAGTTTACGCACAAATTATAAAGAAAAAAAAAGGAACACCCTTCCATTTCTCAGAATAATAATTATATATGATATATGAGTTCTATTATCTAAGTGATAACATGTCTTAATCTATATAAAACACTTCGTTTAGGACTGTTTTAAACTTAGCTAGATTTCATGATACATGTAGATATTCAAATAAAAAAGTAATGAAAAAATGTTGATATTAATTTTAAAAAAACTTAATGAAACACTATGCAGAAATACTCCCATGAAAAACCCCCAAAAACATACAAGTATAGGTACCATATTTATATGAAAGCAATGAAAAGAACTACATCATGAAGTCATACACTATGGACTAGTTGATTTAATTAATAAATTCTGACAAAGACAGAAACGTTGCATGTTTATGATTTGAATTAACAGTGATAAATCTGTCACTGACATGGTCATATTTACATGTGATTACTGTAATGATCATATCATACACATTTTAATTAAAGATATAAGGTTAAGTGATTGCCAATCATACATAAACCATCATATTTATAATCCATTCTAAAATCCACAGATTCACTGCTTAATTAACCTGTTGGCTACTGAATTCTTTAACTCTCATAGGCTTAATACAGGAGTCACCCGGTTCCTGTAGTCTATGGGTTAAAGGTGAATGCAAGGCACAAAATATGAACAAAAATAATTACTATCAGGAGAGTAATTAAAGGAGAGTAATTAAGGAAGAAAAAAAAGAGAAAGAAAACAGGCCATACTGCAACTACAATTATATAAATTTACCACAAAAACAACACAGTATGTGACATATACATGTACACATTATCAAGTATCTGCAAACAGATACAATTTTTGTACAACATTGCTAAAAAGCAAATATTGTACAAGATAAGATATATAATGATATTGAAAATAATATCAACTATGATGCTGGTTGAATTTGATTCCTAGCTCTACATTGGCCATTGCACATGTATGATGATTACAATGAGGACAGACTAAGTGTTGTTCACAATGTATCCCCTGCTTCTCCACTACCTCCTGGTAGGTCCTCAGTGGGTTCAGCATCATCAGATTGTCCACCAAAGATAAAGGACGATAGATTGGACACACCCTGGTCAGTATCTCCATCTTCATCAGCCTCTTTGGTATTCATCTCACTCATCACTATGCCGTCTAATGAATGTCTAGACTTCTTATTGCACTGTCTCCTGCAGCTGCGGATAATGAGGATGATGACAAGGAGGAGGAGGAAGATAAGGATGGCAACGAGGGGGATCCACCACCACCAGGGAAGTCCTGTGGCATAGCGGCAGTAGTTGTAAAATCCACACAGCTGTGTCTCCGGGATGTCCAGAGCTTCTTTGCAGAGAATGGCAAACATATTGGCTGAGATGTTGCTAGCTTCAGGACGACCAGTTGCTGCAATATCTTGGAGACAGGACTCATAGTAGAAGCGGAGGGTGCTTTCAAGGGCATGGCAATTGTTATAGAGTGGGCCTTCAAAGAATACCATCTCACAGATTTGGAGAGCTTCTGTTGCTAACATCTCTGGTATGTAGACTGGTGTATGGTCGGGTGATGTAGAGAAAGGGGCATCAGACGGGAACCACTGAGGTGCAGATACTCCTCCAAGATGACCAACAGGTTGGGAGCCATGTTTGCCTCTGGCAAGGGTTATATTGCCACTGCCTTCTTCAAAAGGAATTATCAGCACTACATTCTCTACAAGATCATTGTTGTAGATACCCCTTTCTTCCATTGCGACATCCTTATCTATATGTTTGCTTTGAAGGATAATATGGTCAATGTCTCCTACAAACAATGTGTCCCGATCATCAGGTGATTGTCCAATCGATAAAGTTCCAGGCAGTTCAATAAGTTGTGCAGTCGAAACTCCAAACACAGTGAAGGAGTCTGTTTGGTTCATATCAGAGTGGTACACATACACAACCAATCTGCCATCATAGCTTCTCCATGTTACTGTGATGTGGAACCAGGCGTCACTAGAGACAGATAATGTAGTAAGAATAGTGTGAGCATTGATTGTTACCACAATGGTTGCTTCCTCAACACGAATAGCCAGACTCTTTGATTGCCATGTGAGTATTGTTTGCTGAGCTCTTGTTGTATCATGAAGACGAAGCCACAACTGAATACTCAATTGATCAAGAACCAGGAGAGGGAGATCAGTATAAGTTAGAATACCATTTTGGAAGCGTAGCATAAAACTACCACTCAAGAATGCTGCCGACATTGGATGCTGGAACATTACCTCATCTGCAGAGATCCTGAAGAACAAGGCAAAGTATCTGTCAATGTATTCCTGAGAGTAAACTGATTCCTGAAAGAATGTTGAGTTGATGGGAAGCCAATCTACACCACTTTCGATGGAAGGATGTCCGACATTGGTATCATTAATCCAGTCCTGATCCCAAGACCCAAGTAAAGAATCGGGTCCAGTCTCAATGCCATCAGGTAGGTACAATACTGCTGACATCATATTTGCATACAAGATGACTTCAATGGCGAGGCCATCAATTACGGTGATAGAGATAAATTCACTTTCCTTGAAGTCAATGCCGATCCCGTAACTTGTCGACTGGTCAGCTCCAACATCAATTTCTGTCCATATTTCTTGGAAGTAGAGTCTCACCAAGAGTGAGCTGCCTTGGCTTCTCACAGATAATTCCTGTTCACCACTGGAGATGTACACTTCTGCAAGTTCACGGCAGGCTGTCCTTGCATTACATGGTCTTACAAATATGCTGACCCGGCAGCGCGCTGTTGAAAGTAGGCTGAATATTCCAGGGATATCAAAGTGGAAGCTTACTCCATCCAACATTGTAACATGTGCACCACTTGAGAAGATAGCTATTGCTTGCTTTCGTGGGTCAGTGAAGTTGTGGAATATGGTGGTTGTTGAGCAGTCTGTGCCAATCCATCCCTCTGAGCATTCATTGCATTCATAGGCTTCCATGTTAGTGTCTATTCCAAGCCAGTGTATATCACAAGAGCAGTAACCTGTGTGTTTATCACATAGTCCATGTCCAGAGCAAGGATTAATGATTCCTCCAGGGCATGTGCTATTACAGTCCTCCTTCCAGTATCCCTCCTCACATTCACAGATTGAGTTGTTCTTTGCATTCCGTCGACCAAATATGCATGGGAGGTCACACTCATTGCCAACCCAGTATGGAAAGTTCCTATCCTGGAAAAAATTACAAAGATGTTGTGCTGGCCACACTGTCAAGGTAAGTTCACTCTGGCAGATATCCGCAAAGGCTATTGTTGACTGGATAGCAGCATTAACATCTGACTGGAAAGCAATGTCATACAAGCACTGGGTGTGGTACTTTGCGAAAAGTATGTTGTCAAGACCTTGACAATTCTCAAACAACTGTCCTTCTAGAAATATTTGGTGGCACAGTGCATGAGCTTGGTCGGATAGATTAGCTGGGTGGAAGACAGGGAAGAAAAAGGGTGATGTGTTTGTACTGGTGTAGGTGTCCCCTGATATCTGCCATGATGGGGCATGGCTGTCCACGGGGCTGAGATCATAGCCTCCAACAATATCAATGACACCTACACCAACTCCTGAATTCATTTTCCACAGGCTAGCGAGGTCTGATGTACTAAGATCAGCATTGAACTTCCAGCTTGATCTGACTACCGACGGGTTGGTCCTCCTCGTCCACAATCTGATCTCATCCAACCCACCTTCAAATGGACCAAGTGGTAATGTTGGGACACCCAGTGGAACAGGTGTATACCATTGTCCAATAGCTAGATGACCTCCATTATGAAAGATGGTGGAATGGAATTGAATGGCATTAACTCTTAATGCACCTTCTTGATCAAAGAGATAGACTTCCATTATCAAGGTAGTTTGTTGCCAGACTAGTGTGATCTGTTGCCAGACATTCAGCTCAACATGAAGATCAAGATTGTATAAGTTGGTTCCAACTGCAATCTGGAGACTGGTGTTGGATAGAAGTACCGCAAATATACCTTGGTTGGTCCCGTATGAAAGAAGAACCCCATCTACACTCAGAGGCAGAACATAGATTTCCAGAGTGAATAGTTCTGTTGGAAAATTCCATATTTCTGCAGAAACAGCAATACTGTCTCTGAAATGGAGAGAGTAGCCGGCACCTTGGATTGGTAATAGGTAACGATGTGCTTCATAGTCAGAACTGTAGATCTCTTGTGCAATATATCCTGATGTAAAGTTATCAATGCTGCTCTGTGTGCCACTGAAAGTGCAGTTGCTGTTACGTTGGTTGGTAGAACTGCCATTCATTGGATGTGAACATGATGCTTCTAGAAGCTGACCTGGGGTACTGCATAATGACAACAGCCCTGACAGTCCTTCTTCCATGCAAAGATCACTGGGTGCTATGATCTGTATCTCTAGCTCAACCTCATGGACCGTTACAATAATTGAAATTGTTGAAGAGAGGTTTATTCGATACTGCAGGATATTCACTCTCGTAATAATGAAGTTCTCAGTGATTTGTGTGACGTGGTTGAGTACAATCAGGTGATGATTCAACCAGACATTGATCCCAAAACGGACATTGACGTTGATGTTCATGGTGATTGTGTGGTGGTGATACTGGATAGAAATAGCATCATAGCATAATGTGAAGCCTTGCGAGTTGACACAATTTGACAGCCTAAATCTCACATTCAACTGATAATCCAAGTAGATACCAGAGAGGACATTATAGACGTAACCTCTGTTTAGAAAGATGGATGCTCCATCAAAGGTTACAACCCTACCATGCATGCTGAAATATGCACTTAGTGTGTTTATATCACCTCTATTTGCAACATGTACCATGCCCAGAGAGCAATCTTGACCTAACCAACCAAGGTTGCATCGACTGCAATCATCACCGGTCCAATTTGGTAAGCACTCACATGTTCCCTCTGGTAGACATCTTCCATTGTTATTGCAGGGACGAGCATGACCTGCTGGACAATCTGTCGAACAACTGACTCCCCAAAAACCATACTGACAAACACAGACTCCTTTGGCATCAACTGTTCCATAAATACATGATGAGTAGCATAAGTCAGATAACCAAGAAGGCAGTGCTTGATTTCTTAACATATGGCATAATGCATCATAGCTTGCATTATTCCCATTCAGAGTTGAGCAGTACTCTAAAACACCTGACATCAGTGCAAATGCAGCATCTGTTGATCCAGAGGTTGAAACTGTTCTTAGGCATGATAAGTAAAAGAAACCTTTGAAGGCATCAGTTGAATTTGGATATATTTCCCATACACTGTTGTTTTGGTTTGGATCAAGGAAAGAGCATATATCCTCTGCTTCAGCTGCAAGTCTTTCATTGTTGAACACCCTTGCAAAGGGAGCAGCAATCAAAATGTCAATATCAGCATCAGATGGGAGGGTCTGAGGATGTGGCCAAGGATCATGAGGAGTGAGGAGATGGATGCCTAGAACAGTATCCAGGAGATCTGAGGTACTGAAATCATCAAACCTGTACAGTCCAATAAGGAAATCCTGCTCAACACTTGCAAATACATTGACTGTTCGTCCTGGATCAATGAGAGCTGGATGAAATGGCCTGGACCACAATCGCAAGTCTTCAACTTCTCCAACGAACGATGACAGTAAAAGAATGTTAGTTTCAGTTGGCTGAATGATATGTTGACCAATGGATAGGTAGAAATCGACCAGAAAGGTAGGGAATGATGAAATGGTAATTGTATAGGAACTGCTGATGCCAGTGTCAGTAAAGATGAACAATTGAAGAGATCCATTTGCTGTGATGACAACATAGATGTGAATCCACAATTTTTCAGTCAGTAAAATGTCAGTGTCATAGAAGAACAGACTATCATATACTCTTAGCCTTGAATCAACAAGGAACAGTGTAACTGTTCTGCCAAGGTTCATGGACAAAATCACTCCTTCGCCTGCTTGAATCTTGATCCTGAAGTCAATCGTTATTGATTGCATTGAGGTGGTATTTCCAATAGTTAAATTTGTTGGAGTTGTAACAGCACCGGTGTTGTCTATTCGAAGGCTATAAATAGCTCCTGTTGGTACTGGAATTTCAATGTAGGAACCATAGCTGTGAATAAAAAAGCTCTCATTGATTGGTACACGCCACCTGTCAGCTATCTCTCCATTGATGTCTTGCTGTGAGGTGGCATTAAGAGGTCCAGGAAGATCATCATTGACATCCATGTTACAGTTTCCAAGTAATCCTTCAGACACCTGACAGCTTTGTTGAGGTACAGAAATGCCGAGTTGGAGATGTATTTCAATGACTTGGATATCGATGGAGTAGCCTCCTGCAACAGATGAAAGTCGATATTTCCCGTGTTGAACCTGATGTAGCCTCCAGTGCTGAGATATCATAATGTCAGTTCTGCTAATTTTAATAATTCTCCTGTTTAGCCAGAGGATGGGCCCTTCTCCATTGTTGTATGGAGCATGGAACACAATCTGGTCTCCACCAAAGTGAATTGCAAACGCTGATACACATGTCCCTCGTGTGAAGCAAGGGACCTGACGTACTTGCAGGGTAAGAGTGTGGGTTCTTACAAGGTAGAATTCACCTACTGCTCCAAAGTAGAGAATAAGACCATCAAAGGTTATGTAGTGGGTATGAACAGTTATAATAGCATTGTAATGGGTTCGATGAACATCAACTGACAAGACCAGAACAGATGTACGTACCAAGGTACATTCAACACCTTCCCAGTTTGCAGAGCATGTACCACAATCAAGGGAGCCTTGCCAATTCAATTCACATCTGCATTGTCCCAGGAGATCACACACTCCATTCCAACTGCAGGGTGTCACAAAACCTCCAGGACAAACAAGTTCACATTGGTGTCCATAAAAGCCTTCATGACAATCGCATACACCTCCGACTTCCACCCCATTGATACAACCATTCTTGCACTGGCTTCCGGCTCTAAGCTTTGGCACCTCTCTGCAAAGTGGCAGGGCAGGCCATGTGGTCAGGTTCAAAACAGCTTGGCAGATATCAGCATAGGTAAAAGCAACACTAAATGCTTCGTCTTCTCCAGTATCATCAGCTACTTGAAGACACAAATCATGGTAGGAACCTGTGGTTGGACCTAGAAATGGTTGACATGCACTCTGCAAGGGATCAGAAAAGAACAGTCTTAAGCAAATTTGAATACTAGCATTTAAATGTCCATCTGATAATGCAGCATATCCAATGGGAGGCATGGCGTCTGAAGGCACCCACACAGGAGGCAACCAGGGGTCACTTGGCATGGTTAGATGGATGCTTTGGATAGTGTCCACTGCCACATCTCCCTGTCCTTCATCTAGAGGCCAGAATGCTGTCAAGAAATCAGCATCATCTGGAATGAAGGATGTCCATAGTGTAGCTACATCAGCAGGGGTGAAAGGTCTGATAAGGGAGAAGTCAGAAAGGACAATGAATAGTATTGTTACTACATTGACTATGATATTAGTTGTCAGAAATGAAATGAAAAGTGTATACTACATAGTTTATATAATCTTCACAGCTATAATTAAAATTTTAAGCTATATGGAATATCATGTTCATCATATTCCACTATTGTTTGTAGGACTACATGTAGTATTCCTACACATATAAGAAGCAATACATGTGATTTATTGTTACAGGAATTTGAACTCATGATTAAATTATTAGGCCTCATCATATTTAATCAACTATGTGGTAAACTCTATCTGGGAGTTTGTGAGTCAAATGTTATTAATGACAAAAATCAAAACTTGTTCATACTCTTTAAAAAAATAAAAAAATTTAAGCATATGAAACCATAAAAAATTGCTTTTCGTAAGAAATCATCAAATTAACATAGCTGCGAAGAATGATGAATTTACCTGTTCCATATCCGTAAATCATCAATGTATCCCGACAGGCCAGGTAGGGAGGACACACCAACATCACTCCAGCCAGGGAGCCATGACCCAAGAGCAAGGTATCCAGCCTGCCTAAAGAAATCCTGGTGAGTCATAAGCTTGATGGTCTCTCTCAAAACATCTTGGGTTGAAGTTACAAGGTATATGGTGATATGGTGATTTGAACCAGTGTACACCAGTACAATCTTATTCCATTCTTCAAGTTGCGGTCTCAGTGATGTTGTGTAGACATGACCTCCCACATTAATGTGAAGAGTGTTTCTGACATACAGTGAGAATGTAGAGGAGTGGGAGAATGACAAGATCACACCATCAGTGTCCAGGAGCTTGACATACAGGTCAAAGGTCACATCATACTTGATAGGTGTGATGAAAATCAGCTCCTGAGTGTATATGACAGAACGGCTGAACCAAAGATTAAAACTGATTTGCTGTTGATTCCTGAATAGCACAGAATGGTAACTGATAATGGATTCACAGTCACCTAGTGCCCATGCTTCTAGTAGGTCATTAACATTGGATGACCCTGTTGCCTGTCCATTTTGACATACAGGTGCAGCATCAGCAGTGATAAAACTATGGTCCAAACTATCAATAGGTGCTGGTTCCAGTGCAGGAGAGTTGATGTTAGAACACTGCAGTGGTTGCAAAGGAATAGAAAATGGCAAATGGGAGTTGGAGGTGGAGTTGCAGCATCCACCTGCTAGAAGACCTTGCGATATGGCACAAAGAATTTCTGAAAGTTCAGTCTGAAGTGTGATGTACAAACCAGATGATCTCACCATCAACCTCAAACCATCTGGACCTATACACAGAATTTCAGTCAGAGACAGTCTCCTGAAGACATACCCAGCAGAGCCAAAGGTCACATCAGTATTAAGCTCGTATGATTTTCCATTGATTCTGACTGTCATGAAACCACCAGGATTCTCTGCAGCACTGATGGTTACAGAAGCATAACCACTGTTGGTGTTACCAAAGTAAAATCCAAGGTGTTGCATGCAGGATCTTCTTGTAAAACATCTGACAAACTTGGCTTGAAGAACAAATCGAGCAGGTCCAACAACCAAGAGCTGATACTCTTTGATAAAGGTGAAATGGAAGGTATAGCCGGTAAAAGTAGTGATGAAAGACAAGCCTATGGAGGATATCCTCACCTTTGCATGAGCACCTATTGGCACCCTAGCTAGAGAACAACCAACTCCAGTCCATCCTGATGTACAGACAGAACAATCTGGAGCACCTTGCCAGTTGAGCGGACACTCACATTGTCCTATCAACCTGTTGCACACACCTACACCATTGCATGGGTTGTTAGATCCACCTGGGCACACCTCGTCACAGGAGATATTCCAGTAGCCTGCATCACAGATGCAGATGTTGCGGTCATTGAGATCTTTGTTACCATAGACGCATTGGATGTTGCAGTCATCTCCTATCCACAATGGGAAAGGTGCATCCCCAAACCTGTTGCAGAGTGTCCTTGCTGGCCAGAAGGATAAGGATAAGGTAGCCTGACAGAAGTCTGCATATCTGATGACAATGGGTAGAGCTGCTTCAGTGGTGTTCTCGTTTTCACACGCTGTCACACAGTCAGTATAGGCACCTACTGAGGCTGATAAACCAAGCTGACATTCCCTGTAAGAACAAATAAAAATATCATTTGTGAGCCACCAAGCAAAAAGTTCATGTCTAAATTGCAGAGTTATGATGGTAAATTTGAATAAAAGTCCTGTTATGATTATGTAATAGAAATGGTACTCATCACCTTTCTTGAGCTTTCATCATGACCTATCATAATTTGATCTTCTAATTCAAAATTAACATTTTTCTTTTGCGAGTTTTGTAAATTTCAAAAACCTATCAACTACAACTGATATGCTTACTGTCCCAGGGGTCCAGAGTTTATGAGATCAGCACAGAACACTTTAATCCAAGATCCTACAGACGTTTCCTCTCCACAGGCATCAATGATGTCAATGCCATTGCCATCGGTGACCACCGTCCCTTGGAGGCCAGGTGAGGCATCTTCAGATGGAGGTATGCTTGAACCAGGGGCATCCATGATGAGATCAGAGGTCACAAGTTCAGGGGTTAGGTAGCCAGGGGATGATAAGTGCATTGGTACACCAGACACTGAATCCAATACGATGTCATCTGTGGAGCGAAGGATCCGTGATTACATGACAGACACATGGAATGGCTCATTCCTTTATAGCAGAGAAGGGATCCACAATGAAGAATCCATTTACATCCTGCACACCTTTTTTAGTCTAGAGCTGCACCCACGATGGTGCTGATAATGTTTGGCTTCCTATTCAAGCCACCTAGGGTTTGTTTTGTCTTAAGCCAGGTGAGAACCCCTTTTAATAATGCCAAAGTTTTCTTCATGACGTTTTTTTCTATTTGGATATAATTCACAATTCATATATAGTCATATAGGTGTACATAATTTTTTCTTTTAAAACCTAAATGTCCAAGGGCCAGTGTGGAGCCCTTTTAATAGTGCTTATATCTCATTACCACTAACAAATACCATGAAGTTTTCTCTAAGTCACATATTCAACATTGTAAGGAGTCATAACACATATAATATACGTACATGAAAAAGAAAACCTATATATGATGTTACGCTTTTGGTGGGGTCATGGATGATTTTTCCTCCAGTTTTACAACTAGATACTGCTCTAAAATGTTTTCCCTGGGTATGACTTACCATTCATTACATCAAATCTCCACTGAGCTACCAGGTGCAGTGTGCAGGACAATGGACTTGCTCTCAGAAGGGCACGTAATTCAGCTTCATCTAAAAGCCTACACAAGGGATTATCAAAAAAAAGTATATGAATTATAAAATCGACGGCAAAGTACATTGTAGTAATTTACAGGTAGTAGTTTGTATCATATTGATGGTTACACAAGCCCACATATATATCCTGCCCATCCACAGGCAAAGAAATATTAGGTTAATCAAGTGACTTAATCATGGATCTTTCAAGGAAATGTTGGCTTCCTACTGACAACAAATTGAGTAGAACTGCTGATTCTGAAAAACTAAAATTTACTTCAAGAAATTCATTGAAACAAATGTTGACATTCTAAATATTTATGTTATCATCAAAGGGAAAGCAAACTAAAGAAATATGGATTGGTCACCTGTATGCTCTAACCCTTATGTTACTGACATCTAGCAACTCAAGTAAAAACTTGAAATATTACATGTTATACGTACAATTACTGCAACAAGTAATGTAATTGTCTTCAAAGAGAGATGCTACTGAATTCACTCTCCTGATGATTTTGAGAGAGTATGCCAAAATCAATGTCAAACTGGATATAATTTGACACTGCAGTGAACTAGGTGATCTGCAGCAGATCTAAATTGCTTCGTTACGATTGCAAAAGGCCATATGACGATCGACTTTTGGTCACAGAAAGAACAGGGCCCCGTTGCATAAAACTTACCATTAACGGTAACTTTGCCATCAATGGTAACTCTCATGGAAACCTTGATTTTGATCGGCTATTGAGTGATGTTACCATGGTAGTTACCACTGATAGCAGAGTTACCATTAATGGTAAGTTCTATGCAATGGGGCCCTCAGTTCATCAACCACAAAATTTGACCCTCTAAGGCTCATTTGTATACTGAAGTTGATGTTAAAACAAAATTGCTGTTATTTAAAGAATTGTTTTATTTTGTCCAATAGGTTAACAAAATTTGGAGGCTATTGTTCAAGTGGTTTATGACATACAAAGAGAAAATTTGTTTGCGCGCATGGCAGCACCTGGGTGTGTGTGATTGTATAGTGAAGTTCATAACATTAGCATATGGTAGTATGTGAACTAGACTTTGACACTACCCACTTTAAATGCCATCTTCTGCTTCAAAAATGCATCTAAGGGTAACTTTCAGCCTCATTTGCATATGCAAGATAACGTTGGCTCAAATTGCTGCTTTTCAAGAAGTGATTTTATCATGACATTGTAAATTTTTTCATGACAGAAATGCCAACAGAATTTGGAGGCTATTGGTTATACAGTGCATCACAGAAAAGAGTTAACAGTTGGAAAAAGTTTACCCTAATAAACATTTCAAAACAGTTGTAGGATATTTTCATACTAGTGGATAGATTAGAGTCTCTTTCATCAAATGACACAAAAAAGGTAGCGATATTTTATGCGAAAGGGTGCAAAATCCAGACTTGACAAGGATCCTAGAACAATTTTAGCTTTGTTGCCCAAAAGGCAACCTTGAGCAATTTTCATAATTTGCATAAATCCAGAATGACGCCTGGTAGCCATACTGAAACCCAACTTTGAACTACATGTCTCATACTAGTGTATAATACAATGTACCTGTATGTAGGGGTTTCGAGGGATGTAGAATGCATCACTAACACAATTTTTGCAATTCAAGGTCACGATTAAGTCATAAAGGTCAAATAAATATCAAATTTGTTATCTGCAAACATGATGGTGCATACGTTAAATTGTTACCTGTTATAGACAGAAATGAAGGGGTTTTGAGAGGGTAGAATTAATCTCTGAGATCATTCATTCATTCATTGGTAAGAAGAGGGTTAATTCAATGTCAAAGTTGAACTTAATATATTGGATAGTACTTTGTTTAGATATGATTTGTCTTAGACGGGTATGTACCGAATCCCTTATTTTCAATTTAAATCGAGTTCAAGAACTGAAGGTCAGGTCAAAGCTCAATCTTACCCCTGGGTCACGAAGGTCAAATTCAAATATCTGTCATTTTTAGTTCATTGTCAGGGCTCAGAGGATAATATTGGTATTATGTCAGACCAAATTGTGGATAATAATGAAGAATCAATCTATGATATCATCTATTCAAAATTCCAGTTAATATTAGTCACAAAGGGGTCAGTTCAAGGTCAAAGTTAAATGTATACTACTGCACTGGTCTGATAAGCCTATGAAGGTTTTGGGGAGCCCGCATGGTGGTGTTCTCACCTTTTAACTAATTTTCAGCCAATTAAAATAAAATCTAACTTTGATGCATCTTGATCAGAGGGTGAGAGGTCAAGAATATAAGCTAAATTTAGTCCAATTGTCCAAGTGCATTACTACATCATCACCAAACGGCACAGCAGGATAGTCACAGACGTCAGTGATGTGCATAGGTGCTGTGGACTATGAGGCGCCGTGTGTAAATTTATTATTTAGCTCAATTATTTACATATAATTCATTATTTAGCTCTTTTCTACAATTATTTATATATAATGACATAAAGGATACATTTATAAATAATGGAAATTGCACAATTCATTATTTATATATAATGAACATTGTGAAACCTTTATTTATAAATAATGGAAACTGCAAAATTCATTATTTATATATAATGTATATTGTAAAATCATTATTTATAAATAATGGAAATTGCAAAATTCATTTTCTATATATAATGAATTTGTGAAATCATTATTTGTATATAATGGGAATTGCACAATTCATTATTTTTATATATAATGAATTTGTGAAATCATTATTTATAAATAATGGAAATTGCAAAATTCATTATTTATATATAATGAATATTGTGAAATCATTATTTATAAATAATGAAAATTGCAAAATTCATTATTTATAAATAATTGTATCCTTAGTTTTATGAAGTGGGACCCCAGGCGGTGCGACGGCTCTTACCATCGATCACTTTCGTACACATTCCTACGCTCGAAGTAAAGTGAGGGTAGCATGCTTTTGTATATCATCTTGTAAAAAAATGGCATATTCTTTCATTAAATTCACCCCCCCCCCCAAATGATATTTGTATATTCAAAAAATTATTAAGTTATTAATTTTCATTTTTGTGTATATAACATCTTCCTTTATTGCTATGCTCGAGGCATTATTAAGGGTGGAGTGTTTGGCATGTCCTCTTGTTTAAACTAACTCTATTCCTTTACTATTTCCAGAAAAAAAAAATGTTTGGGGTCATTTTTGTGTACAAAAACATATGTAGTGAATACATGACATCACAGGATATCACAGTCTCATGACACGGAGTTGCCAATTTGAGATTTCCACAATATTTTAAAAATTCATAACTCTCTTAATCTTTGTCAGATTTTTCTCAAACTTTCACTGATCTAATTCTCTTATTTTTGTACTTTTTTTCAAAGCAACTTCTTTTCTCATGAATGTGCCCTTTTAATGAGAAAGAAGTGCTTACAGTATCATAAACAAAACAAAATCATAAAATACCTGTCCCAGATAGTGAACTCATCAATGTCTCCTTGAAAGATACCAAGGCTTCTGTACGATGATCCACTTGACCCTGGAAGCCAGTTGCCTAGAGCCAGACTGCCAAGGGGTTCAAAGATGTCCACATCCAGTCGGATGCTTCGCCTTGCTGCATAACCAGACAAGTCATGGAGGTAAACTTGCAGAGTGAGGCTGGGTCTATCGTAGAGCAAACTAACTTGGGTCCAGTTCCCAATGGCAGGTTGAAGATCAGTTGCATAGATGATATCATCAACATGGATACTTATATGAGACTGTACAGAGACCAGGAAGGTGGTTGGTCCAGCATATGCAAAGATGACACCTCCACACGTTGGGCCACAGAACTTCACATTCATCGATACCGTGATTGTATTACTGATGAGAGCAACAACTGAGTCAACATACACCAAGGAGTTGTTCAGCTGTAGTGAAAAGCCAGCGTAGCCACCTGGTAAAACATACTCCACTGGGTCATTATTTGATGGTACATCATTAGGATCTGTAATCTCCCATATCATTGTCTTTTGAGTGATGGTTGAATCACTGTCTGTTTCGTCAAACTGAATAGAGGATCGTAAAATTCTCTGACTACACTGGCATAATCCTGAAAGTCCTCCCCACGTCGATCCACCCAAACAGCATGCTTCTGGAGAAACACTTAGCTCTGTACCAAGAGTACTATCCGAGACCATCACTATCAATGTGACACCGGTGGAACACTCCACTTGGTAATGTGCTGGTGAAGGATGGAGTAAGGTAATGGTATTGCCATTGTTATCTGTACGCCTGATTGTGTTATCGAGCTGTACCAAGTAGCCTGTTAAGACTGTAAGCACATGCTGTGTTCTTCCATCGAGATGAAATGTCACCCTTACATCATTATGGCCCAGAGTAATTGTAGTAATCACAAAACCAAGATAAGAAGGAATTCGATTCACCTATGAAAAAGGAAGATACCGAAAATGTTACTTATTCATTTACATTACTTATCATATGCATCTTTTTCAAAGAAAAAAATCTAAGTAAAGATAATGTTTACATGCACAAAGTTTGGGATAAATTCCTTGAGGGAAATATGGCTGATATTCCTTCATGTTTTGAAAGCGATGTAGAAGTAATAATAATAATAATAAGAATAGCTGTTTCTTATACAGCACCTTACCAGTTACAATGTAACCGACCAAAGCACTTACAGCACTTACGGGCACTCGATTCAGTTGCGACTCTGTACATTACAGAAATAGTAGTAGCAGTATTTGTGGTAATATTATGAGACCTTGTCAGATTACTTTATTATGAAACTTCTCTGGTCAACAATTCCAGATTTTAGAAAAAAATTCAAATTTGACTTTTTATGCATATGACTCAAGTTTCAAATAAAATTGGTTCTGACAAAATAAAGTTTATAAATAATATTTAAAACTTACTGCTACTTGGGTTAAAATTATGAATTGTTATAATGGTATACTGATTACGAAATAAGGACAAGGATTATTAAACATCATAGCCTTTTGACTGAAATGGTGCATAAAAAACGTGAAGTATATCAGGATTTAAGACAAAGATTTCATTTTTGGCAAAAGAATGTTTCATATATCATACTTACATGACAGTAGAAGTTAAATCCTGGTCTGGAAGCACCAGATAAGAGGTATATTCCAATTGGGATAAAGGGCACCTGGAGTCCTCCATAAGTGGTGATTGTGTCGGGCCAGGTGACAGATATTGATGTTGTGATGTCAGGTTGGAGAACTACACCAATTGAACAATCTCCTCCAGAGTAACCTTTTGAGCATGTACTACAGTTAGTTTCACTCTGCCAATTTGGTTCACACATACACTGGCCTGTCTCAGGATTACAAAAGCCATGTCCATTGCAAGGGTTGTTGGGTCCACCAGGACAGGTCTGGTCACACTCGGGTCCATAGTAGCCAAAATTACATTCACAGCTGTCTGTGTAGGTCCCGAAGATGCAACGCTCACTACAATTATTTCCAGCCCATGACCAGGAGAAGACGTCAGTAAATTTATGGCAGAGTTGTTGAGCAGGTGAAGAAGGGAGAGATAAAATTTCTTGACATCCACTCGAAAAATCCAGAGTACTATCAAGTGACAGTTGAAGTCTTTGTGAAGCAGCACATAAATTCAAGCATGCTTGATAGTGATAGTGTGCTGATTTGCTAAGGCCGCTGCATTCCTGATTAACAAGTCCTCCATAAATTTGTTCCCTGCATTCTGCCAAGGCTCTCTTCTCAAAGGCCTCATCTGAGAAGGAAACTTTGAGGGAAAAGGTTTCACTCCTTGGCTGTGGAATGACAGGCAGATCACAAACAACCCAGGATGGCTTTCCAACTGAATTCTGTGGAATATGCCACGGAATGCCAGATACAGCATCATAGAAAATGTCCCCGCTGCCAACATCAAATGTCAAATACACAGCAACAGAGTCATCACTTGGAATTATTTGCTGCTTCCAGGCCACAAGTACTTCATTGAGTGTCACAAAAGTACTTTTCCTTATTACAAGGTTGTCAATTATTCCATGAAATGGGTTTCTTGGCAGTGGTACAGAACCAGTAGAGGGCAATACCCAAGATCCTATTCCCAACTTGACTCCAGGGCTAAGAAACTGTACTCTGACAGAAAAGCTCAAGGAAGCTGTGTAAATGGCACCTGAAGACTGGACACAGTAGAAGGCAATCCTTCCATCATCTGTTGAGTATGATACTGTAATAAACAACCAGTCATTCTGAGGAGCATGGATACCTGTTGTTTGGGACTCAGCTCCTGCATGAATCCAGAAAGTACCATCACTTCCCACTGTTACAGCTAATGATACGCTTCTTGAAGCAGAAAACAAGGTACCTCCAGGCACACCTGTAAACTGACAATACCACTGGAGAGTGGTGGTTTGTCCGGAGGAGAAAGAACTTGGCAGAGGATCACTAGTGACTCCAGCATCAGAGAACCGTAAGGCATATCCAGCAGAGCTGACATAGATCGGAATATTGGTACTTCCACTTGCTGCCACTACCTGTGTGTAAATTAAACTGGAGGAGCCAAATCTTATGTAGCTGGCACAGTATCGTTGAGTCAATGAAAAACTCAATGGGTAAAGTGATGCATAAGCAGCAAAGCCAACATTATTGATGGCACATAGTGCTTGTGAATTGTCACATGATGTTTGCGTTACTTGGCAAGGACCACAAAGACCAGATGAAAAGCTGCAGCTTGTTTGTAAAACCTCTAGATTGAAGTAAGCACCAGGACTGAATATTTTTAACTGGAAGTTGTTTGGTCCATGGATTTCAAATTGACCAATGGCAACCCTCATAAGGAAAAAGTCAGTAGATCCAACAGACATTTTGGTTTGCAATGCCATTGTGACATTATCCAACAAGATAACTGGATCAGATTGTTGTGATTGAGGAGCAGATAAAAGCATGTGACTTGAACCAGTGGCAAATGATACTGCTGTGATGCATGCTGACAAGCCATTGCAAGGAATCTGTCTTATTTGAATGTCAATCTCTGAGGAAGAGTAGAAAACAAAGTCATTGTGGTCTGGAAATTCAAGGACAGAGCCATCAAACATAGTTATGTGTCCATTGATAAACATGGAACACCTTGATTGAGGATTGTCAGGGGGTCTACTGGCAGTTAATGAGCAGTCATTCCCAAACCAACCTGGACTACAGACACTACAGTTGCTCCCCATCCAGTTGGGTTCACATTGACAAGATCCATTGTCTATTGAACAGGTACCATGGTTGTTGCAAGGTGATGCTACACCTCCTTCACATATTGAGTCACACTCCATTCCCCAAACTCCTGGTAAGCATGTGCAGTTTGATATTGCTGAACTTGTGACTGATGGAAAGTGGCACCTGGTTTCACATGAGGGTCCATACCATAGAGGAAAATAAGCAAAAAAGGAATTACATAGGGTCTGTGCAGGCCACACTTGAGAGGATCCTTTTCTCTGATAGCATAAATCTGAATAGGAAAGCACTATTCCTAGTCTTGCATACTCTGAATTAGACAAAGCATAGTCTCTGGCGCAAGCCACTAGGTAAACGTCTAAGTGCCCTGAAAGAAATTGACAGTAGGTGCTGATGGAGGCGAAAAATTCTACACAGGCGTGGGACCATTCTGATGGATTATAGAGAATGTATGTGGGAGAGTACAAGAGGACAGGTGCTGATGAAAACTGCCATATGGGTGTTCTACTAGTCCATGAGTATCGTCTGATGATAAAAACCTTCTGGTGAATTAAATCTCTTGCTTCGTATCCCTGACCTTCATCAAACTTCCATAGAGCAACAAGGTATGTCGGGCCAGGAAGTAAACTTCTGCCTATCCTTGCCAGAACTTCTACAAGCAAAAGCTCCTTCTTCCAGATACAAAATTCATCGATTGAACCACGGAAAGGTTGTGAAATAGGAGACGGAAGGTATGTATCCTCACCTGGCAACCACTGACCAAAAACAATATAAAAACTTGAGGCAAAGGGGTCTTCAGTGATAGTTTTTTCCCATGTTCTGTTGAAACCAACAGAATCAATGATGAATAATCCTAGTGAAAATGTGCCTTGCTCTTCAGAAGGCTTCATAACCACAATCATATGGTTCCATTCAGTAAAAGGAACTATCCCTGTATCGATGTAAGTTGTGCCTACAACAAAGTGTACAGTTATGTCTAGGTAGATCGAGAAGGTAATTCTTGATCCACAGGACATTAGAACACCATAATCAGTTTCCGTTTTGAAGTAAAACTCAAATGAAACTAAACCTTTAAATTCCAGATCTAGAGTTTCTGACTGAAGGAATGTGTTGTCATAGGTCAAAGTATAACCACTTCCAGTACTGACTTCCAATTCATTGTATTCTGTTGACTCAAACATGGGTGAAAACAATGAAATTCCTTGATGCCGCCACAACAGTCTTCCTTCTTGAACTGAGAGGATGTCATTAGTTACATTATTATCACAAGACCCACAGATACCTGCAGAGGTAGAACATTCCCTACCCCATGTCATCATGACATTAAGATAACGGTCGATGATACGGACATGTGCAGTCCAGGTCTGATCAAGAGCCATCAGCTCATATTCAAGAGATGATAGATGCTTTACAACAACATGTCCAATAGTCTCTTCTATATCTTCCAACTCTATCTGCTTTCCATCAAACCAGAAGAGGACCTTGCTCTGTGATGTATATCCTGCCCTTATAATGAAAGTGTCTGAGTTGTTGGACACAGCAATTGCTGCGACACAGGAAGAGTAATTATAACAAGGAATGATACGTGCTTGAATATCTAGAGAGGAGTTTCCTTCATACACTAGCCTATACTCCCCAAATTCCTTAAAGTCAAAATGAGCCCCATCAAAGTTCAAGATATGACCCTGCCCAAAGACACTGCAGGTATTGTTAGTGACTCCAGCATTTGGTAAAGGAAGTGACACATCACAATTGTCCCCAGTCCAGGCACTTTCACATTGTGTGCAATTACTCTCTGAAGACCAGGTTAAAGGACACTGACAGTTTCCTGTGTTTTTATCACAATAACCTTTCCTGTTGCATGGGTTTTCATGTCCACCAGGACAGACACCTGAGCATGTGAACCCCCAGTATCCTTCAAGACAGACACACTCTGCTGAACTAAGATCTAGGGTACCAAACTTGCAAGAACCTATTTCAGTGCAACCCAGAGCAAGGAAAATATCAGGGGTTCCACTAGCTCTAAAGCACAATTCAGTCTTGGGTGATTCAGCTAAATCAAGAACTGCTACACAGTAAGCAGAGTACAGTCTTGCACTTACATATGGTAATCGGTTTTCAAGGGTTTGGGAAGAGTCATAGAAACAGCTCTGCATGAAAAACTGAGATATGGAACTTCCCAAAGCACTGCATGCACCAATCAAATCTTTGTCGAAAACTAATTCAGTGCAAAGATTGTATGCTTCTTTTCGTGAATCTGGACTTGGGTATCTGCTGTAAACCTCAAAGTAGTTGAATACTTTGGGAATTGAATCAAGTGGTGCTCCACAAAGAGCAAAGTAGGGTCCTTCATCAGTTGAAAACAGAAGTTGAGATTGGCTGATTATGTCTGTCGCCTGTGTTCCTGCTCCTTCGGTAAACTTCCACAGTGCAACAAGTCCAGCAGTTTCACTTTGGATGTTGAGATTTACATTATGCCATGTTGTTGTGATATCAAAAGTTCTTTTCCAGATTCGAATTTCGTCTATGTAACCATGGAACTCACTTGCATATGGATATTCATAATCAGAATTGATTTGCCAGGTGCCAAATGCAACATTGCCTCCTGGCAGAAAGTATTCCATTCCTACAACAAATGACCAACCACTCACAGTACCATTATTGCTTACGTAAACAATGGTACAGCCTCCATTTTCTCTATGATATGCAAGAGATATAAAACCCCACTGATCTCTGTGAGGAGTGACGCCGGTATCAATTATCAAAGAGGGAGCGGCATGAATGTTTAGGGTTACATCAATTGTCACAGCAAAGAAAGTGTTTCCATTGAGGTATGAGAACAAACAACCAGGTGTACTACCAAAGGGAAGAAAGAGGAATTCAATGGTCATATCAACATCTCCACTGAAAATACCATCAGAAAGTTGATTACTTATACACCTTGAATTATTAAAGTACAAACCATAACCACCTGGAGTCAAGCCTTGTCCATCAATGCGATTGTCAAAGCTGTACACAAACTTTGTAGGAAAGCCAGAAGGTAGTTTGATGTAGTTAACCCAAGGTCCATTTACAATCTCATAACTAATATTTGCTGGGTCAATAAATTCATCCATGCTGATGAGAACATCATTCAATGGGTCTTTATCACAGTTTCCACTGATAAAGGCTCCTGTCAAGTTCCTGCATGTTTCAAAAGATGTTGTAACCTGGATGTCAAAATATGTCAATTGGCTTATGATGACCACAGCAGTGTAGTTGTCATACACTTTATAGCTATCGTAAGTTACCTGGAGGTTGTGACCAGAGGGAAGAATCATGTCTGACAATGGGGTAAAAGTTTCTTCATTCAAGTATAGTGTCACTGAACCTTCACCCGAACCAGAAGCTTGGAAGGTTAAACTGGTTTCTGCCAGCATCAACCAAATAGAGGTTATGCTGGATGACAGGTCAGACCGTGGAGTATGTCTGACATACACATCAATGTCTCTAACCTTGGTTAAATGGTATTCACCAGGAATGTCTAGGGTCAGTGCGAGCCCATCAAAAGTTATGATATTTCCAAAGCCAAACATGGAACACACAGGTTGGAGTATATTTGTTCTATTGACAGTAGTTACTGAGCAATCCATCCCAGACCATCCCACGGCACATGAGGAACAGTTTGAGGATGGATCAAAGGACAGAGGGCAATCACATGCACCACTGTCCAACAGACAAATGCCAACACCTCCACATGAAGATGACCCGCCTCCTCCTGGGCACTTGTTCTCACATGCTGCACCCCAATATCCACTGTAGCAGGAGCAGTTGTACTGACCTGCTCCAGATATACATGAAATGTTGCATGTTGGACCTGTCCAGTCTGGAAAGCGCCTTCCTGGGAAGTGGTTGCAGTAGGACTGTTCAGGAGACTGTACCAAATTTAGAATAGATCTACAAAGTGTGGAATAAGCAAGGATAACCTCCATGGAATATGATGTTGAATCATAAAGCGCAGCATCTGCTGCACAGAGTTCTGCATAGTAAGCCATCATCTCCAGACCAAAGCAAACACTAAATGGTGATGAAGTACCTCCAGTGATTATGCTTGAACAAAAGTCTACAACTGCAGCTTGGGCTGATGGATTAGACCAAGCAGGGTCATAAATACTTCCGATTGTTGCCACAGCAGATCTTCGAACAGCAGAAGAAGAGAATTGCCACTTGGGAGGATTCCATATTTCTGGAAGAATTGTCAATGTGATTACTGACTTCACATCCTTAATCACTGATCCTTTGCCTTCGTTCAGCATCCAGTAACTAGATAGAGCAGAATCTGAGACATCTGCAGCAACACCATAACGAGATCGTACATCACTTTCAAAATAGTACGAGTTCCAGATCTTAATTTCATCTAACCAACCAGAGAAACCTCTGTAGAGGAATGGCCCAGTATAACCTGGTGGTAGCTGCCACTGTCCCAAAACCAAGACACCACCTGAATCAAGGAACTGAGATTGGCTAGCATCAACAACAAAGACATCAGAGTGAAAAGAGGAATCAGATATTGCATACAATTGAAGCCTCCTAACTGAACGAAGCCAAAGGATGGAGATCTGATACCAGGTGTCAACCAGTAGCTTGATATTGAATCTATTGATATCATGAGACCCTATTGACATGGTAAGGTAGTTTTCACACAACAGCAGTCCAGATGTATCTGTAAGAGAGTAGGAGAAAACTGCAGTGCATTCTGGAGATACTTCTGCTGGCTTTACATAGAATTCAAAAGTGACATCTGGTCCAGTAAAGGTTTTGACAGGGACAGCTGATTTCAAAGAGGAATCTTCAAAATGAAGGGCATATCCTGCATCTGAGCCCTCAACATCATGAACTTCTTGATATTGCCCATGCAGATAGATTGGTGACAAGAGTGAGGAGTCTTCAATTTTCCAAGAGGGTCCAAATACATGGTGAATGCTATCTTGACTTAAGGAAAATGCACTGCTTCTGTTCAGGTCAAGGAAGGTTCCATCAGATAGGATAAAGTCATCATACGGGTTTCCATTGCACGTACTCAGGAGTCCGTATATTTCACTACATGCAGCAAACATAGATTTGATGAAGACATCAATATAGCGCCCTCTGATGTGGATATTTATGTCCATGAAGCCATTCTTGTAGATCAGGTAGTGGTCATAAGAAAGGTGACTTATGTAAAAGCCATGACCAAGCAGAAGGTCACTTTCAATGCTTCTCAATGCTCCATCAATCCAAGTCTTGAACTGGAGATCATGATCTGTGTAACCGCCATGGATGGCAACGGTTTTTCTAGCTCCTATAGAAAATGCTATTGCATTGATACAAGTTGCTGCATTTGCTGGTCTGCAAGGCACTAATCTAGCTTGTAGCTGTACAGAACCATTCATCAAATAATGCTCCCCTTCCCCACGGTATGTGTATGATGATCCATCAAATGTTGTAAAGTGTCCAGGACCATATGCAGAAGCAAAGTGCATTCCATTTACATCTTCAAGTAAGGCACATGATGCTACGGAACAATCTATGCCATATCTCCCCTCAGAACACAGAGTACAGTTGGCTGACATCTGTTCAACAGCACTTTTACACTGACATAGTCCTGATGTTGAGTTGCAGATGCCATTGCCAAAGCAAGGATTGCCTGACCCTCCAATGCACTCATACTGACAGGCTGGTCCCCAGTACCCATGGTTGCAAATGCAACGGTTGTCATCAGCTGATCGCAGTTGTGCCTCCTGTATCAAAGGAAAGGAAACTAAAGATTATCTAGAAGGGCAATAAATGTATCACATTTTTTTGTAAAACAGAAATACAATAGAAAGTTATCAAGTGAGTACTTTGTCTTAGTTTTGTTCAATGACGAACATGTTGCATTAAATTGCCTAGGAGAACTTATGACTGGGATACTTGTAAGCTGACCAGACATGCTGAGATTGAATGAAAAATTTCATTCAAAATCATTTCCCAGTGTTATATTTGCTCCTAATACTGACATTCTAATTCCATGGGGATTATATACATGCTGACTGTTTAAAACATTGGTGTATTGTTTCATGAATTTCTTGATCTTTCTTGATAGAGTTTTATCTATACATGTTTGACTATTTACAACAGTGGTGCATTGATTCATGATTTTTTTCTTAACATATTTTAATTCAGAAAAAATGATAACACAATTTGATTTGGTGTTAATTGGTGGCAACAATCTGCTTGGAGGACCACCTTTCTGAGAAATGTCAAATTTCTTTTAATTTAAGAAGTGTTCCAATTATAACCTGCTTTAAGGGAACACTTTAAACAGATTTCAAAGTTTTCATATAGATCACTTTTCTTGTTTCCTTCTTATCTTCTTAAGAGTTTGTTGTTCATCTTAAACCCACTGGAAATGCTTTTTTAAAATGCCCCTAGCAGAAGCTATATGAGCTTAGTAATTAAAAAATATTAAATAAATCTATTCTCTTCCACTTGTACACAAAACTAAATGTTTACTGATAAATATTACACTAGTAAATAATAATCATGAGATTTAGCTACTTAATGCTATCTTTAGTTAGCAATTAACTTACGAGAGCCATCCCCTCGTCTTGCGATGTGCACAGACGGACAGAGCTGTTTACACCTGAAGTAGTCTCTCTGAACTGTGTGTTCGAAGGGCTATATGACAAGAACCATGTTGCTGAAGCCTTATCACTGAACCTGGAAAAGTGGATTAAAATATAGATTTCATGTCACTCAATTTCGCTAAGCCACCTCGGAATCTGTATCTGAAATGTGAAAGATCTCAAACTGATATTTTCATAGGTTCTGACATTCATCAGTCGTGCACTTGGTCTTTAACCCACCACAATATGTTCAAACAGACCTCAAAATAAAATCAAGCCTGATACCCCTTTCAGAAACCCAGGCTCCTTTCATGGGCACTAAAATTTGCGCATTAACTCTTACTGTGCCAAGGGGTTTAGCACTCTTCAAAATGTTATCAATACTTACTTTTCAAATGTCTGCACTTCATTAACGATCTATTATTTCACATAAGATTGTGTACAAAACTTCACTACATTATTACTTTACCCTACTTTATGCATAACAATTATTGAAAATTCCTTTTGAGTTTCTTTTTTGTCCATTATTTTTTTTGTTTCTCACTTGTTTACGATTGTTTAATGTTGAAATAAGGTAATATTTTTTTTTATGCAATTTTCTCTGAAAACTTATACGGGTAGAATTGAATTATTATCATATATTCAGAATGCTTAATTGATGCTCAAAATTCTGATATACATTGACCACCATATACCTTTCCTGTGGTCGAGCAAACGGTGAATGAAAATGACAAGTGTATCTGTCACATATATGTGACATTGGCACTGAAAGAGTTAAGCAATAAAAATCGTGTTCAGAAACTATCAAAAGCCACATAATAAGAGCATTACTTTTACAAGAACTCATTCAGAAAACCCCACATCAATTGGGATCTGTGAATGAGAAGCTGTCATGGTGTGACAAATCAAATGACCTTTGACCAATATCAGGTGAAATAATGCTAGGTCAAAATTATTACATTCATAAACCTAGCAATTGCCAGATAATGCGGGGGTATTATGTGCATAATAGTTCTATAATGCTCTTCTTTGAATCATATTATGTGCTCTTGGGGAGTTGATGGAAGGGGTATGAGATTCTTACATGATTCTAACAGAACTGTTGTGTCGCCCTGGTTTGAATTTAGTGGGTTGACCTCCGTTGTCATGGAAATCAAAGTGATTGGCAGGACCAATGGGAAGATAGATGTTGTGATTATTCAGGTTCTCATAGCCAAACCAGGCAACGCCATCCGAGGTGTTAGTCTTCAGCGTCAAACACTGCAGAAATGGTTGAAGGGCGCCCTCGCCTCCTGACCCATCTCTAGGGTCAGAGTAAGTACCTTGACCTTCGATGCAATTGATGCTGCAGTCCCCAACATAGTCTGGGATAGAATGACATAGAAACATCAATTAATTACTTCCAAATGTGCATAATAAAAGTCCCATGCACTTAACTACATAACGTTGATAAGCAACTTTACAATTCTCTATATACAAAAAATTATTATTGAAATACATGTACATGTAACTTAAGATAAGTAACAATTTACAGAGTAGGCCCATACAGAAAAGTAAAAGCAGATACACTATAACCATGCAAACTTGCATTTAAGTTTGCAAACTTTGCACACAGGAAAATATATATGTGAGGTTGTCATAAACTAGTAAATTGATTATCAATCTTATTAATCCATGGCATATAGAGAAAACAATCTTGCGGAGCAAAAAGGGACAAGAATAAAACAGTATAGCCCTGAAATTTGTGGTGCTTAATCTCAATTTTTGATAACACCATTAAATGGATAAAGACTAAATACCTAGACGCAGGGTTCCACACTAACTTTTTTCACAGGGGATTGAGATTAAAATTACTTGGGTTTATGTGCATTGCACCCCTGCTTAAATTTCAAAATGTTTGGAGTCCAGATTAAAACTTTGGGTACGCGTGCACCAGGGCCTCGTCTTATAAAGAGTTGCGATTGATTTGAATCGAGCACAAATTAAAATCAATCGCAACTCCTATCTTTTAAGTAAATAGTTGCAATAAGCCAGTTCGGGGTTAGCGCATGGTACAAATGACCCCAAATATCCACAGATATTTCAGACATGGAGGGTCCCTTTAGGTGCACTTCAGAAAAATAACTCTGGGAGTGATAGAGGTGCCTCATGAATAGCTTTTGTTTCCCCCTTTAAAAAGAATACTTCCACCTGGATATCATGGAATGCACCATTAGTGCGTAATTGAATAATGATTAGATGACATTCATGAGCACATATCGAATATTAGTGTCAGTGGGTTTTAGAATTTGGTACAGATGACCTTTATCTGCTCATGCTCAGATTGCATCTCCGAAGTGGCTTATTAATTTTAAGTTACGATCGATTCAAATCAATCACAACTCTTTACAAGACGGGCCTGGGTCGTTGTTAGTGTCAAGCAGTATTGTAGATCTCGAGACCCGTTTTTAAGGGTCTTCGTCTTGGTCTTCGTCTTCATATAGGAGGCTCAAGGTCTTGGTCATGGTCTTGGACCTCAAGGTCTCAAGAAAACTGCTCGAGACCTCTCAAAAAGTTTGGAGAGATTTTTATCCTTGCTAAGTAATCATATAGGATTAATTGCAAGATGTTTTTTAACTGGCTCACAATTTTTAATATGGATATCTGCTAAAGTTTGTTGGCTTTCATTTTCCTTTAAACTTAATAAAATCTTGGTCTTGAAAGAGGTGGTCTAGGTCTTGGAAGGGAAAGTCTAGGCCTTGGTCTCTAGAGATCTCGGTCTTGGAAGGGAAAATCTCAGTCTCAGTCTTGGACCTTGAGGTCTCGACTACAACGCTGCTGTTTTATAAATGTACCTACAAGGATACAATTATTGTAATTTCATAGAATCTTTGGAAAAGTAATATGCGACATACATGAATATTCTAACAAAAAAATAAAAGTCCTTGGTACAGAGCACAATCCTTACTTTTTTCACACTGTCTGCAGTCTGGCAGGACAAATCCATCCATGCACTGAAGACAGCTCTCTCCACTCCAGTGCCCATGCTCATCATCATCGTAGCACTCGCAGTCATTTCCTCCTGTCTCAGAAGCGTAACCATGGAGACAGTAGATGCTGCAGCTGGTGTTGTACCCGATGTATCCATCGCTGCAACGGTTGCAGGTATCCCCTGTGAATCGAGGACGGCAGGTCTGACAGGCATCACCAGCAAAACCATGTTGGCATATACAGAGGGGCGTGTCACCAACCACAGTACAGGTTCCTGGAAAAAAGAAAAGTTAGCATCATTACTATTGTTGTAATACATTATTCATAATATTTGATACTTTTCTACTCTGGTTGCACTAGCTTGGTTGGGATTGAAGACTTAAAGGTCAAGTAAGCCCTTTACATACTGAGGCAGTCGAACAAGAGCGACCAGTACATGGATATATTCAATAAACGAATGCATGCTGCCAAATAGATAATGAATAATAAATAATGTGGAATCTAACCACATTTTGTCAGCTAGATGATAAGAGAGCAATGACTTCACCTCCATGTATAAAGAAAAAAGTCATTAAATTGCAACGGCTATGAAACAGTACTCAAATTGCATCAAGTTTTTTGCTTTAAGACAATATTCTGCTTGGTCCAAAGTCAATTTTTCCAACACTGCCTTTGACTTTAAAAGGTCAGATTGTATTTTGTCAGCATTCCCCCCTCCCTCCCCCCCCCCCCCCCCCCCAAAAAAAAAATATATATATATACTACTATACTAAGGGCAAAGTATTTAGAACCAAATATGCAGGAAACTACAAAGCAGAACCAAATTAGTAATTCTACCAAATGATAATTATGACCAAATTGAAGTTTGTAACTGATGCTTATACCAAATGGATACCACAGCTAGAAACCAAATGGCAAGAAATTGTAATAGCATACAAAAGAAGCCTTTTAATTCTCACCAAAGCCTGAGCATTGAGGCTGTCCAGGGCAGACAAGCTCACTGCAGTTTTCTGATGTGAACCCAGGATCGCAGAGACAGAATGCTTCTTCATCTCTAAAGATGCATGAGCCTCGATCTGAGCAGTCTGGTTCTCCTGGACAGTCAAAGTCTTGGCATAGCTTTCCCTTGAAGTATAGATCACACATGCAGACTTCACCCTGTGAACACCTCCCTCTATCGGTGCACTCCAGATCACAGCTTAACCCACCAAAACATGGGTGACATATGCATTGGTTGGGGTCTAGCGGGTCCCGAGTTCCATTGATGCAGGGGACAGTACAAGCTTCTCCTATCCAGCCATTATAGCAATCACACTGTGGTATCGGTTCATAAGATCCATTGCAGTAACCTAGCAAGATATTACCAAAATATGTACATATTCAGATTTCCTCTGAAAAAGGTATCATATTGAGTTAAATTGACAGGATTCCTCCTTCGATATTCTGTATCCTCTGCTTTTGAGCATTATTAGATTCAGCATTTTCTTCAGTAATGGCTCTACAGAAAATTAATAACACCATACAGTATACAGTAAGCATACAATCAAATGTAATTAAACCCAGATCTGTAGTATTCTTCATTCCATACTAATTCACCTTCTTGCCTCTCTCATTTTCATCATGCGCCACGAATAGTTAAACTAGATAGATGGCGCAAGTGTGTTTTATTGTAATTATTATTATTACCAACACATAATAACAAAAATGTAGGAAGCAGCTTTCACCCATTTTACATTGTTTCCTTATCCTTCATCCGCAATAAGAAATATCCATCTACAGGCTCAAAGGTGAATCCCTTTTATTCTGACACCGCCCAATGTTTCAAGATACATATATGGGAATGTACTACCCCTAGAATGATGTGCAAAAACTTATATGCACATCTGCACATGTTTACATTGTGCAACAACACATGCAAGCATAATGATATTGTGAGAACATGAAGGTAAAATAAAGAGTGCATTAACCTGTTGATAGAAATATAGTCTTCACCTGTTACCTATTATTCAACAAAAGTCATCAATGCCTTAGGTAACTTGAGCTGGAGTCTTAAGAAAATACATGTTATAATAAAATTCAATTCATATCAAAAAGGTTGGAACATACCATTTCCTCCACAGTCTGGCTCTCCAATGCAATCAGGAACATTACAGCCCAGGCCTTTCCATCCATTCATACAGCTGCATTGTTGACGGAGAGCATCACAGTATCCATGTCCGGTGCAGTTGGTTCCCACTCCTGGACAGCCACGGTAACTGCAATCTGGACCTGAATCACAGTCAGAGGCAAATGGATTAATTACCTGTGCATGGGTCTCAATTCACATTTTATACTTGTATTGATATTGCACCACGATACATTTGAAACCTCAAGGGTCATTATTGGGTAGCTACATATAAATTTATCAAGATAGTTGCTATCAAAAGTCTTGAGGGTCTGCATCAATGACTTTCTTAAATTTCACATGACTATGAGGCTCAACTTTAAATTCATGTCTACATTACCTGAGGCATAATTATTCTTTAAAGTAGTCAAGACTTGTTTTCTCACCTTACAAAGAAACTTTTCATTAAACTGAAACACTGAGGCATAATTCCTAATATGATCCATTGGAAAAAAATAATCCAGTTTGTAATTACAACAAGCACACGTGCAGATAAAGGACTTTGTGATTTTAAAGGTTAAACAAGTAGCGTATCCACCAAGACAGATACAAATTGGGGGAATTTATACCATCTACTGATTACAAATAAATCTGTAACAGTTGATTAATGAGTGTAGAATGACAGTACACACAGGCATAAGTACATGTATTTAAAGAAAGACCTTTTTCATCCCTCATAGCCAAAAGGCCATCTTCAGATCTGAACAAATTTGTGTACAGTATTCACTGGAACCAAAAGTATATCATCAAGCATTATATTCAATGGTAAATCCTTACCCCACCATGCCTGATCACAACGACAAGCTCCGTCCAGACATCTGCCATGTCCAGCACACTCTTGATCACAAGCTGGACCAGAGGAACAGGGATCGCAAACACAGGTCTCATTGTGGACAGTACCATTCATGCAGGGATATCCACAGTCCCTTCCAAAGTGGTCATCGTCGCATTGGCACTTGGGCACACCACTCGATCCATCACAAATGCCATATCCGTTGCAGTCATTGATGCAGACGGGTGTCTCACATCCACTACCTGTCCAGCCATAGTCACATTTGCACCTTCTGTTTTGCTGACACACTCCATTACCCGAGCATGGTAGACCATCACCGTAGCAGCTCGCAATCTCACAGAATTCTCCCCAGTAGCTGTCCTGGCAGTCACACTGACCATTCCGGTCATTCGTGCAGGTTCCTTGACCACTGCACAGGTCAAGACAGCTGACCCCATGCCAACAAGGGTCAATACACATACAGATTCCACTGTCCATTGGGAACTGGACTCCGTGGTCTATTGACAAAATTGAGCCAGAAGTACTATACAAATAATTCAGACTTCAACTTGCATTATACATAGGGTACACTAATTTGATATGTATCGATCATTTCTTCATATGGTCATTTAAAATTGAAGCTATTAAGTATAACCTTGATATTAATTATGGATTACTTTCAAATTTCTTCAGGATATTCTTCATGTGTGTATATGAATAACCAAAGAATTTTCGCTACCCCAAATGCGCAATTTCGCCAACAGATGGTGTTTGTAATGCAAACCACGCATGCGCAGTGCTGACAATATCCCGATTGGGTAGACAAGTGTTTGTCTTTTTGCATTGAAAATGTACACAGGTATTACAAAAATCCTTGAGTTTGAGTATAAATTAACCGACATGTTTGAAAAGATACCATGATTTATTGAGACAATTGGTTGCATTTTCAAAATTTTAGTGGTTTATGACATGCGATCCAAAAATTAAGCATTTTAGCACTCATTTTATTCATAAGCCGTAGTATTTCAATACGGACCGGAAGTGAAGTTGACGAAGATGCGGACCATTTCCATGCATAATATTGTCCTCTACATCGAAAATTGCATATTTGAGGTATAGCGAGAATTAATCTGCTATGTACATGCAACATAGATGAAAAAAATTCTGTTGAAATAATAAGCCCAGAAGACTTAAGCTAGAGTCTACAAAATGTGCGTCTCATACACAAATCAAGTGGTATCCAACAGGTTAACGATTGGGAAAGCTTGGACTTACAGTGAGGCTCCCAGTGTTCAATAAAGATCTATCAACACACTGTAGTCTGCAACCCTACAAAGTCAAAGCTTACCCACATGTAAAATTAAATTTCATCAATGCTATAAGATATATATAACATACATTTTTCTCAGTCTATGGATGATGAAGTTTATTACATCATGAACATACCTGGTCCACAAGGTATCTCACAAGCTTCCCCCATCCATCCTGCGTCACAGCTCCTACACTCAGGGATAGCCACATCAGTGAAGCACACTCCTCTCCCATTGCAGTCAGGGTCACCTGGACAGTCTGCCATCTCACAACCAACACCAGTCCAACCCTGGTTGCAGAGGCATTCTCCTGCATGTACATACATGGTTTTGGTAACAAATATATTTAATTTTACGGCAATATCTATCGTGTACAAGATGATCAATTCTGTATGAATTCCACATTCTTTCATCCAGTGTTTCCTGGTTGTTACCGCCGCGCGAAGCAAGGGCAATAATAATTTCAGTCGATTCTGTCCCGATGTTTGTTTGTTTGTTTGTTAGTGCTCTAACGTTTGAATGGTTCCATTTCAGTTCACCAAACTTTCAGCGAATCTTCATCTAAGTAATATGCGATTTCCTATTGAATTCCACGGTCACAGGTGCATCTGATTTTTTTAAATTAATTAATTTATTTGATTTTACAGCGCCGAAGGTACAGCCCTTTATATACACATACCATCATTGGCCTGTAGCTGTGCATGCAGTGTACGAAAAAGCACCGCAACATAGTATGTTATCGTATCCGCGCACGTGCTATTAGTATGATGAGAGACTATAGTCTAATTAGAGCGCAATCGGAGAAACTGCTGGAGCTTAGCCGGTCACACATGCACTGTAATGTATTTTTAGTTTTTTCCTTTTTCTTTTATTGTTGTTTTTATAATATTTATTTCTCCTGGCCTACAGCCGAGTACAGGACTATAAAATGTTTGTAGTCGGCCGTAGTCGCAACCAGCCTTGCTCGCAACATTTTATCATTTATCTGTCATTCTGTGTTCGTGTGTAGATCTAACTGGCTGCTGCAGAGTAAGATCAGCCGTCGTTCGGGTGTTGGCTACGCTGACATTGGGTATGACGACGCTCCGCTGAACCCCCTCGCGAGGAGGAGAGCGACCAAAACAATAAAGTGACAAAAGACTCCTCCAAAAAGAGGGATTTTCCATCTAGCTGCAGTGTAACTATACACAGCGCTAACACAACAGAAAGTGGATATGCGATAGCACTTTTTTTAGCAGCATTGAAATCTGCACAATTTTTCACGTAATGTTGACCCCTCTTTACATTTTCCCAGGAATTTTTTTCATCTTCCTCACTCATCTTCCTATTTTCTTACTACATTACCAAATATCTTGTTAGTCTTTGTTTTTGGTTAGAATCAAATGAATGTATGAGGTTGCATGAATTCATAATGGAATGTTCATTTAAAATTTCAAAGGTCTGGTCGGGCAGACAGTCCAGAATAGAATGTTAATTCACTGCGACGTATTTTTTTTTTACGGGGGGGGGGGCGCAAGACGGCCATGCCCCACCCCTTATTGATGGGTGAGTAAGAAAATAGGAAGATGAGTGAGGAAGATGAAAAAATATTCCCGGGGGAAAATGTAAATAGGGGAAAATGTAAATAGGGGTCAATTTTCGCAGACTCTGGTGGTTTCCTCCCTGGGGATAGGAGGGGGGGGGGGGGTTAATTTCCTAAATTGCCTGGATAGGGGGTCCAATATCTCAGAAAATTCCCCGGAATAGGGGGGGTAAAACAAATTCCAACTTCTCCGGGATAGGGGGTCACTTTTGAAAAGGAGGTACGAGCATAGGCCTACCCCTTGCATGGGTAGTTGGGGGGCCGGGTACAAACGACCTTTTGATATGCGTTTTGCCTTTTGATAGTGGGTATTGATAGAATGATAGTGGCATTAAAAGGTGTTTCTAACTTTGGAAAGATGATAAACACACCTTGGCTTATGTCAGCACATACACAATTTCACAATATTTAACAGGTCACGCCAAAAAAATAAAACTAAATAAATAAAAAATCCTAGCTACGCCACTTGCCCTTTTGTGTTTTAATGCATAATTATTCAATTCTCCTATTTATTTTGCCCCAATAATGATTTCCTTGTCAAAAGCTTTTTTAAATACTGTTTTATTATATTTTCTACATCTTAGACAAAAGAAAAACAAAAAAAACCAGCAAGAGTACATTTTTCAAAAAATTTCTAAAACGTCACATTACAAAAGTCTACTCAACACACCCATTCGAGGAAAGCCCCCCCGGTTGTCTCGAAGTGGCACGTTCATTGAACTTCTCGCTGGGAACGCGTCCATTTGAGATAACCGGGGGGGCTTGTCTCGAAAAGGTGTGTCCTTTCCCGCTCCCATCCCGCTCCCGCAACCCACCCATTCGAGACAAGCCTGTGGCTATGCCTAGGCTATTATAGTTTGCTGCATGGATGCAATTTCCTATTGCATTCCACAAGTGCACTGTTTTTTTCTTTATTTAATTTTTAATTTTTTCTTTATTGTTTTTGAAGGTGTGTATAGGCAATATTTAGGTCATACTATTACTACTCTAGTTAGACCTAGATCTATAGTACAATGGCACTTATAAGGTAGCCACTTCAGTTCTAAGAACTGTTCTCCCAGCGGGCCCTGCATAACAATTACCCCATAGTCATCAGGTACAATTCAAACATGCCCAATTATCTTGAGCACAATCTCAACTCCCCGGGGAGCATGCAAGCCAGGCTATCAGATGACGCTCACGGCTTAGTTAACACCCGACCAAGGTTCCCATCACTCATGGGTAAAAATAAGTGAGCGGATAAAATGCCTTACCCAAGGACATAAACACCAGACATAGTAGGGTTCGAACCCGCGACCCTCAGATCCAAAGACGAGAACCCCAATCCACTACACCACAGCGCATCCGCAATTAATTCTTATTGAATGGTAATGAGGTTGGACGTCGCGGCGGTTCACTGTTGCTAAACAGTATCAATCTAGTTGTATTTCAACTCTTTTGTACATTGGGAATCATACAACATATGCTCTGTGGGCAATATCCTACACTAAAACATGATGCCACATAAATACACGGGAAAGTCGCGTATGATAAAATTAATTCAAATTCATAATTTCAAAAAATGGAGGCAGAACCAAAATATTAGGATATAGAATTAGAATTTAATTCTGTTAACACGTTTAAGCAATAAAATATGAAAATTTTTAATCAGATAAGTCTACAAAACTAGCAATTTTGCTCTTTGTGTCTTTCCGCGATATGCGGCATTACGTTTTGCTAAGCTACCTTAACCAAATTCCTAACTTTAACCCTGGACCAAACACTACACTTAACCCTAGTTCTAACCCTAAACCTGAAGAAATCCTGAAACCCAATTGCAACAATAACACTTAGATCTTTGACAAAATAAAGACTGCTGCAACTGTTGCCGAATCATATGTCAGAGCACCCTTAAGGAATTTCTAACAATGTAGGCCTATTTAGCAGACTTTTAATTTAAAATATTTTTGACAAAACAATATATATATAATAGAAACAGTCACTTTTCTGAAGAGCCTGTTTCTTACTCCTATCACTTGATTCAATAATCCACAAAATCATATATATATATATTTGTAGTTTATAATATTGTCAGTAATACTCATAAATCTAAACAATAATTTCTGAAGAAATCATTCAGAACAAGCAAAAGATACGACTGCGTCTTCAATATGCCTCCGCTTGTATTCAGATAATTCCTGATCACCTACAAGTATAATATAGTTGATGCACATTCATCAAATGGTTATTGCGAAATTGTGATTTAAAACAGTAAAATCCTATATTACTAATTGACCTCTGACTATAAAGCAATATAATCAGTTGTTCTTGAGACGTGGAAATGTAGCCAAAAGCTGTATTAATATCATGTAAATTGGCCGCTGAGATCTGCAACCTGTGACCTTTGACCTACTTACCCCCAAATTCTAATCAGTTCATTTTCCTATGGTACGTGTAGTACATGCTGGTACGAAGTTTGATGTTCCGAGCTCTAACAGTTCTTGAGATATCGCAGTAACGAGGCTAAAAAACAGTTCATCTAATTTCATGTAATTTCATGTAAATTGACCTCTGTGACCTCTGACCTTTGACCTACCTACCCCAAAATCTAATCAGTTCTTCTTTCTATAGGGATACATACTGGTACCAAGTTTGAAGTTCTTACCTCAAACAGTTCTTCAGAAATTGCGGTAACGGTGCTAAAAACCAAGAATTTCATGTAATTTCATGTAAATTGACCTCTGTGACCTTCTTATCCCAAAATCTAATCAGTTCATCTTTCTTTGGGCATACATACTGGTACCAAGTTTGAAGTTCTCACCTCAGATAGTTCTTGAGATATCGCGGTAACGGTGCTAAAAACCAGTAATTTCATGTAAATTGACCTCTGTGACCTCTGAACTTTGACCTACCTACCCCAAAATCTAATCAGTTCCTCTTTCTATGGGGATACATACTGGTACCAAGTTTGAAGTTCTTACCTCAAACAGTTCTTCAGAAATCGCGGTAACGGTGCTAAAAACCAGTAATTTCATATAATTTCATGTAAATTGACCTCTGTGACCTCTGACCGTTGACCTACTTCCCCCAAAATCTAATGAGTTCATCTTCGTATGGGGATACATACTAGTACCAAGTTTGAGGTTCCTACCTCAAATGATTCTTCAGATATCGCGGTAACGAGAAGTGGGACGGACGGACGGACAACCCGAAAACATAATGCCTCCGGCACCCACCTTCGGTGGGCGGAGACATAAAAATCCATAACTACACATGTATCTTTGATAAAATTTACGAATGAAATATATACTGACCTTCAAGACAAGATCCTCTTCCAGAGCAATCTAGATCAAATAATCCAGGACATCCTGGGATTTCACAGAAAGGCCCTTTCCCAGCAGCATAAGTGCAATCACAGGCACCATCTGTAGAACACACACCTTTGTCAGAGCAAAGGCTGTCACAACTCACTCCATGAAAGCAGGGCTGGCAGACACAGATGCCTGAATTAGGGGGGCTTTGGGTCCCGTTCATGCAAGGGATATCACATGCAACTCCCATCCAACCGGCACTGCAGTTGATACAACGTGGAGATGGTTCTTCTGGATAACAGGTACCTCGACCATTGCAGTCTTCAGGTTCCCCTGGACAGTCTGGAATGTGACATCCGATACCAGTCCAACCAGGGTTGCAAGAACAAGATCGATCTGCCAGGTTACATTGACCATGGTTGCTACAGTCTGTTCCTTCTCCTGGACAACCTGGTTGGTCACACACATCTCCTCTCCATCCATCAAATCCACAATCACAGATGTCATTTTCACATACATTACTTTGGCTGTTGCAAAACAATTCACAGTCCAGTCCGCTATAACATGCTTCACATTCACATACCCAAGTCGTGTTGACCAAAGAGGGCTCCCCACGGAAGCATCTGAACTCACAGGAATGTCCCATGTGCGTATCCTCGCAATGGCAAGAGGGATTCTTTCCAGTTGCAGGTACAGGGCAGTCACCATGTCCAGAGCAATCAGGAGTCCCTGGACAATCTGGAATCTGACACCCTATGTCCTGCCATCCAGGATCACAAAGACATTCCCAGCTACCGGTATTGCATGTTCCATGGCCACTGCAGTCGGTCATGTTGCCAGGACAACCGTATATTTGACAGCGGTCACCTCTAAAACCACTCTTGTAGTCGCAAATACAAGTTCTGTAATATGAACAAAGAAACTTTGGTCAAATGGAATGAAGCACCATTTCGACTTACATGTATGCAAATCTGCCATTACAAAGTATTTATTGTGAACATGGACCAACAAAACAGATAAATACAAAGGAAATATTTATTGAATGCATAACAGGCAGTCTCTATGCAATAATCAAAATAAATTTGTTGGCAATTTTTATTATACATGTAATGTACATTAAAGTACATGGAGATACTGGTCTTTAGGTATCTGAAAACTAGATTCATACCCATTGTCACACTGGCCATTGCCACTGCAGATCTCTGTGCAACCGAGCCCTGTGTAACATGGGTCACAGATGCATTGCGATCCATCAGTGTTCTTGCCATTGACACATGGGAAATTGCAGGCTGATCCAGTCCATTCTTCACTGCAGGAGCACTGTCTTGGTTGCTTGTCCTCACATACTCCATTCCCTGTTAGAGAAATTGATTTCAGTACTAATTCCAAGTTGAACTTTAGTGCTAAACTATATTGTAAGAACAGTAAAGCATTAATTGGTTTACTAAAATGAATGTGCTATTTGACATTTTTGGTATTTATGATGAAACTCCATTGACTCTGTTCATCAATATTTTGTTTTAGAATACAAAGCATAAGTATAAAGGACAACAACAATCATATGAAAAATATGTGTAAACAATTTATGTTGACACTGCTTCAAAAATATACATAATATACAGACTGAAATTCTTTCAATAATATGATCAAATATATACAGATACGACAATTAGCAAATCATTTTATATTACATTTTATGAATGCAACATGTCTTACAAGAATTTCTTTTTTTCTTTTTTTGTATATAACATGCAAAATGTGAACAATAGCCAGCCAAAACACCGAGGATCCAGAAGGCTAATCAATGGTCACTGCAACTCATTTAAAAAATATATAAAAAGCAATTTAAGTAAAAATATTGGGCAATAGGTAAAACATTGAAGTCTACTGGGAAGAACTTGAATGCATAATGACTGAATGTTCTATCAGGAAACTACTAGAATGCATGACTGGCTATTCTAAAGAAGGAACTTGAATACATATTGACTGAATGGTCATCAGGAAGTGACGGCCATGGATGGCCAATGGAAACAACTTGAATGCATAATGATTAAAGGGTTTATTATGAATTACATATAAACATAATGTGTGAAATAATGTTCTTTTGGGAAGAAGTAACCTGAATACATTACTGAATTGTCTATAGTGTGAACATAAATATTTTATGACTCAACAGTCTATTAGGGAGTAGGTGAATGCATGATAGCTTAATGGCCAATCACAAGTAACTTGCATGCATAACTATTAGTCTATGGAAAGAACTTGAATGCATAATTTTGTCAGGAAGTACATGTAAATGTAATGCATGAATCAATGGTCTAAATGCACAGCTGCATGAAGGGAAGAACTTGAATACATACTGACTGAACAGTCAATCAGGAGGTAATTGAATGTATAATAGCTAAATAATCCATCAGGAAATGACTTGAATGCATGACTGGATGGTTTACAAAAAGACCTTGAATGCATAATAATTCAATGGAATATCAGGAAGAACCTTTATGCATGACTGGATGGCCCATTGGCAAAAACTTGGATTCATCTAATAGCATAATGACTTAATTGTCTATAAGGAGGTACATGTATGTGTATTGTACATGTAGCTGAAATACTACTAATTCTAATAATGGGATTACAGAGAACTGGAATGGATACGTGTTCAGCGTAGGTCTATTGCGAAGAACTTGAATGTCCCATGACTGCATGGTTCAATGGAAAGCACAATGTATTTGATATTATTGAGAGATGTTGGGCATACCTGAGCAGCTGGGAACTCCTGGACAGTCTGGTACACTACAGTCCTTTCCACTCCATCCTGGATAACAGGTGCATTCTTGGCTGCCAGAGTTACATGTGCCATGTCCATTGCATGAGCTATCCTCTCCTGGACATCCTTTGAACTCACACATTGGTCCCAGAAATGATCTTATCTCATTGTTGGTGCATTCACACTCGCCAGATTTGCATATTCCATTGCCGGAGCACTGAACATTGCACTCAAATCCGGTGTAGCACCTATCACATTTACAAGACTGGTCAGGCTGGACTTCACCCTCCTTGCAGAAGAAATCACAATCACTTCCAAAGTAGCCATTTTCACAAATGCAGATCTGTGCACAGAAAAACAACAGCATAAATTCTAAGATTCACAACAAGTTTTTCTCCAGTAAAAATCTCAATCTCAAGCTTTCACAGAATGACAAATAATATTTGTATTTTTTCTATCTATATATAGGTATATAATAATGGCATTAATCAGTAAAATCAGAACTGATTTTATTATTTGCTATATAAATCTATGTACCTACCTATTTGCTAGTCTTCCGACTACGCAAGCCAATCGAGTAATTAAAGTCATGACAGTGCATATACCCCCCCTAGGATCACGCCTTCCTCTGTGCACGTACGCATGACGCGCGCACACAATCCTCCTCTTTACGAGCAGCCTCAGACAAACTTTGACATGTTGCTAGGCAAGGAGTGGGGTAGGAGGGTGGGACATAGGTAGGTACATAGATTTATCTAGCAAATAATAAAATCAGTTCTGATTTTACTGATTTACTACAATAAATCAATGTACCTACCTATTTGCTAGACCAGCACAGATTCAAATGGGGGGCATGTCCCAAGAGGAAGGTCAACAGGAACCCAAGGATGCAGCTTGCAACGTCTTGTTAGAAAAAGACTCTTCCACTGACAGAACAGCTTTTAAATAAAAAGATGTGAAGGACGTGCAGGAGCGCCAGTAGGCTGCCCTCATAATGTCCACTAGGGGCACCCCTTGGAAAAGAGCCCAAGAGGCACTGATGCCCCTGGTATCGTGAGCACGGGGATTCCCATCAGTCAATAGGGCCTCTGGCCCAGCTGCCTGGATCGCTTCGACTATCCATCTAGAAATGGATTCTCTGGAAGCGGGGGAAAAGGGCTCTCGAGTGATGACAAAAAGCTGATCACTCTTACGAAGAGTCTTAGTCCTATCTAAATACCATTTCAAGGCCCTCACCGGACACCAGACATTATCCTCCTGCACCGAGGAATGGTCCGACAGCGGTCTAAGAAAAATCTCAACTGGTCCAGAGGAAGCAGTCTGATTTTTGGCAATAAAGGAGGGCTTGGGTATAAGTCGCACACCATGGTTCTCCCAACGGATGTGACCCGGTGTGATACACAGAGCATGAAGAGTACTCCTCCTCTGTGCAGAAGCAATAGCAACTAAAAACAGCGTCTTGACCGTTAAATGGTGAAGGGACGCTTTACCCAAAGGTTCAAAAGGTGGCTTCGCAAGCACGTCAAGGACCTTGGGTAGACTCCAAGAAGGAGTCAGGCTACGAGTTGATGGACGCTGCAAGAAGAAGGAGCGAGTCAACCTAGCCAAAAGAGGGTAGTTGGAGACTCCCGAACCATCAGCAAAACCAACGTGGATGGCGGCAATAGCCGAACAATAGCCACGTATGGTTGCAATCGATCTACCCTTATCGAAAAGGGAGATCAAAAAATCGGCAATAATACCAATAGGGGCTTCATGTGGCGAGACACCCTGATTTTCACACCAAGAAAAGGAGGCCCCCAGACGAGAGTTGTAGAGATCTGTAGTGGAGTCTCTACGGCTTCTCATTACAAACTGGGAGGCCCGCTCGGAGAGCCCCGAGTTTCTGGCGTCTTCCCCAACAACGGCCAGGCAGTCAAGTGGAGGACCGCTGGGAGTTGATGAACAATCCCCGAGAGGGGTTGAATTATCAAATCCTCCCTGAGAGGAAGGGGAAACGGCTGGCCGGCCAGGAGACTCAGCAGGTCTGGAAACCAATGTCTCGCTGGCCAATGTGGGGCTATCAACAAGAGCCAAGCCACGTCCTCCTTGACCTTCCTCAAGACCTGAGGGATCAGAGGAAAGGGGGGAAAAGCATACCCCCGGATAGCTCCCCAACGGAGGGAAAAGGCATCCATCGCCCACGCCTCCTGATCCCGAACCCGCGAGCAATACCTCGGGAGTCGGTGATTGAGGGTGGAGGTGAACAGATCGATCTCCAGAGGACCCCACGCCTCTTGGAGAAGAGCAAACACCTCCGGATGAAGAGTCCACTCTGACGGGAGGCATTTGCCCCGAGACAGAAAATCCGCGATCAGATTGTCCTGACCGGGAATGTAGGAGGCTACCGGAATAATATTCATAGACCGGCACCACCTCCACAACTGGGCAGCTAAGGTGTTCAGAGAGGAAGACCGAGTGCCGCCTTGGCGATTGATGTAGGCAGCTACTGTGACATTGTCCGTAAGAACGAGTGCAGTGCGACCAACAAGACCGGGCCTGAAATGATGAAGAGACAGGCTGACCGCCATCATTTCCAAAACATTGATATGGGGCATAACTCTCAAGTGAGACCAGTCCCCTGAAATCATCTCGCCCCGGCAATGACCGCCCCAACCAAGAAGGGAGGCGTCTGTCGCCAGAGAAACTGACGGAAGAGGGGTACAGAGAGGCTTCCCTTGGGCACGAAACGAACTGTTCGACCAGGGGGCGAGAAGGAGCTTGATATCTCTTGGGAGTGGAATCCACCCCAAAGGAGAATCTTTGCCCGGACTGAAAAATTTGAGGAGGTGCCTCTGAAAGGGGTCGAGGTGAACAGATCAATCTCCAGAGGACCCCACGCCTCTTGGAGAAGAGCAAACACCTCCGGATGAAGAGTCCACTCTGACGGGAGGCATTTGCCCCGAGACAGAAAATCCGCGATCAGATTGTCCTGACCGGGAATGTAGGAGGCTACCGGAATAATATTCATAGACCGGCACCACCTCCACAACTGGGCAGCTAAGGTGTTCAGAGAGGAAGACCGAGTGCCGCCTTGGCGATTGATGTAGGCAGCTACTGTGACATTGTCCGTAAGAACGAGTGCAGTGCGACCAACAAGACCGGGCCTGAAATGATGAAGAGACAGGCTGACCGCCATCATTTCCAAAACATTGATATGGGGCATAACTCTCAAGTGAGACCAGTCCCCTGAAATCATCTCGCCCCGGCAATGACCGCCCCAACCGAGAAGGGAGGCGTCTGTCGCCAGAGAAACTGACGGAAGAGGGGTACAGAGAGGCTTCCCTTGGGCACGAAACGAACTGTTCGACCAGGGGGCGAGAAGGAGCTTGATATCTCTTGGGAGTGGAATCCACCCCAAAGGAGAATCTTTGCCCGGACTGAAAAATTTGAGGAGGTGCCTCTGAAAGGGCCTCATCAACAGCCTGCAGTCTGGTAAGACGTCGACTAGACTGGCCAGATAGCCCAGGAATTGAAGCCATTGTCTGGCTCTGACCCTGCGGGCCACTCGCAATGACCGTGCGGTCATGGTGATAGTCCAAATTCTGTACCGACTGGGGCGGGCAAGCTGATTCGGGATATCTATCTCCGAAGTACACCGGGGTACGTGTGGGAGATAATTCCGATTTTTCCCAGTTTATCAGAAAGCCTAAGTCTTGCGTTAGCTGCAGTGAAATGCATAACTGATCCAACAGGAGGGACTCTGAGTTTGCAACTAGGAGCCAATCGTCTAGATAGACAAACAATCAGAGGCCGCGATTCCGTAGAAACGCGGCTAGGGCCGACACTATTCAGGTAAAGACTCGAGGGGCCGGCCTCAGCCCGAAGTGCAGGGCACGAAATCGAAACGTTTCGCCCTGGAACGCGAATCCCAGCAAATTTCTCGACAGAGAGTGAATGGGAATGTGAAAGTACGCGTCTTTGAGATCGAGGGAGATCGCAAGGTCGTCCCGCTTGATCAAGGGCAGAATAGATGCCAAGGTCTCCATGCGAAAATGCACTGGAGGTATAAACCTGTTGATTCTTTTCATGTTTAGAATCATACGTAAACTTCCCGAGCACTTGGGAATGACAAAAATTGGGGAGAGACAGAGATGAGGATGATCTCTCACCCTTTCTACGGCGCCCTTTCCCAGCAGCGTGGCGATCTCTGAGGAGATGTGCTGCTGGAAAAGGGCGGACATTGGAGGCGGGCAGATTCTGATGGCGCCGTTTGGAATCGGCTTTATCAGGTCTATGTAAAAGCCGTCGCGCACGACGGATAGCACAAAAAAGCGTCGCCGGAGATTGCCTCCCTACACTGTCCACAAGCACTCGGGGTAAGGAATCAAAAGGCCGACTTGGGCCTGACCGTGCCCTTGGCGGCGGTCTTACGCCCCCCTCTTCCTCTCGCCGAGCCTCTACCACGGTTGCTCAGGGTAGGGGTCTCAACCCGAGGGATAGTCACAGTCACTCGACGATTTGAGCGGTTAGCGCCTGTCGAGACCGACTTAGACTTCGGAAAGGACCGAGCAGGCTGAGTGGGCAAGAATTGTCTGGCCATCTCTTTTGCCTGTTTGCGACCCTCTATCTCTTTGAGGAAGACCTCGTTAAACTGGCCCCCAAAGAGTTTGGGATGAGAGGAAGGGATACCCCGCAAGAGAGGCGGGATGTCTTTCTCTAGCACTCCCAGTGTGGAGAGCGCCAGCTTGCGGCGTTGATGCGTAATGTCAATCGCCGCTGATGAGAGCTGAGACCACTGAAGTCCAGCTAACAAAAGCAGGAGTTCATCCTACAAATTGGAGTCCCCCTCGGTCACATTCAGTTCAACTGATCTGGCCCGAAGGCGTAACAGTGAACCCAGGTACGCCGAAAGCCTTAAGCCCGACCTGACTTTAGTTTCAAAGTTCACTAGGGCCTTCTTGGCGGACTGAGACTTGAAATTGATATTCAAACGTTGTCCCATACCCATAATTTCCTGGGATAAACCCTTGGCTGAAAAGAAGCCCTGGGTATTATCCCGATAGAAAGAGAAGGCACTACCAAAGGGGCGTCGGGTAGCCCGACCCGCATCGGCTAGTGCCTCCCTATCCCCATACTCCTGTTTGAAGTCCTCTGTAAGAGGAATACCAGGAGACGGGCCATGCTGTAATTAATCTGAGCAGCTCAGATTGAGAGTCGGGGGGAAGAGAGGGCTGAGCCTTCTTACCCGACTTGGGTTTATCCTTGGATTTACCCTTCTTGGCTTTAGGCTTCTTAGCGGGGGTGTGAGCCACCGTAATAGAAGGCCGTTTAGAAGCACGGGAAGTGTTAGGCTGCAGTATAAAAGCCTCACTACCGAAATTGTCCGGGCCGGGCTCCCCAGTGGGGAGAAGTAATTCGGCCGCAACTCTAGGGACTGTGCTTCCCCGACCAGAGCCCCGATTCGCATTGACTGCCGGGGAGTGGACGGGCTGCTGCATTGCAGCACTGCTGGAAATAGCACCCGGAGCACTGACGTTGGTCAGTGGCTGGCGGGAACCAGCAGTCTTCCGCTGCGAGAACCTGCTCGAGGAGGAGGTCTTCTTAGCGGGATGCGGATTTACGTTACCGGCTGTAATTCCCCCAGACACACCGACGGTGGTCGGATGTCGGGGGAAGCCAGTAACACTGGGTGAAATCTCGCTAGGCACCCCGACGGTGGTCGGGGGTCGGCAAGACCCAGTAACATCATCAGCTGACCGCTTAGCGGTCTTACCAGTTAATGCCCCCTCCAGGCTCCCGACGGTGGTCGGGGGTCGAGAGGACCCGGTAATACTAGCTACCGCCCCCCCAACTGCAGACGCGGTGGTCGTGAGTTGGAGGGAGCTAGAATTGCTAATGACGGGTGTTCGGTCCGAAGACTTATGAACACCTAACTTACCTATACAGCCTGTCTTGCTCGACGCTCCCGGTATAAAAATACCAGAGCGAGCAGACAGACTGACGCCCTAACCTCCCCTAACCATCGTGTTTGACTCGCTGGTAGGCGAGCGAAACACAGAGGTCTCCAACACACTCACTGGGCTGACGCCCTTATAAGTGAGAGTAGTGGACGGGAGGGAATAAGAATTGGAAGAGCCTGGAGGTAACCAAGACCTCGATTGCTCTTCCTCCGAAGAACTCATTATCACCTGTAAGGAGATATAAAAGAGTCAACAATAAACAATTATAAAGAAAAGGGCGTACAAAGCGAGAGTGAAACGGAATGGAATTTTCCCGCGCAATGTGTGGAAAATTCCATTCACGCACTACGAACAAAAGAACACTCTCGTAAGGGTATATGCACACAACAGCCACACACACGAAACACCAACGAAACGTTACAGGGCTGAGCGCCCGGCAAAACGCCAAAGCGAATGCCCTGGGCTACTATACGAAAGAGGTGAAAAGTGATGTATGAATATAAGCTCAAATATCACCAAAATAAATACGTGACAGACATAAACCGACACTAAACAGATAATAAACAAGTCTAGGACGGAAATATTGGCAAAAGTCACCCAAAAACGCGCTAAAAGAGTAGCAAACTCTGAATTTTTGCGCAAGATAGTGACTTAGCTGCAACTCTTTAGGCTGCGAGAAGGAAAGAAGAGGATTGTGTGCGCGCGTCATGCGTACGTGCACAGAGGAAGGCGTGATCCTAGGGGGGTATATGCACTGTCGTGACTTTAATTACTTGAATGGCTTGCGTAGTCGGAAGACTAGCAAATAGGTAGGTACATTGATTTATTGTAGTAAATGCCTGTCTTGCTCGATGCTCCCGGTACAAAAGTACCAGAGCGAGCCAACAGACTGACGCCCTTACCTCCCCTGACCATCGTGTTTGACTCGCTGGTAGGCGAGCGAAACACAGAGGTCTCCAACACACTCACTGGGCTGACGCCCTTATAAGTGAGAGTAGTGGAAGGGAGGGAAGAAGAATTGGAAGAGCATGGAGGCAACCAAGACCTCGATTGCTCTTCCTCCGACGAACTCATTATCACCTGTAAGGAGATATAAAAGAGTCAAACAATAAACAATTGTAAAGAAAGGGCATAAAAAGCGAGAGTGAAACGGAATGGAATTTTCCAGCGTAGTGTGTGGAAAATTCCATTCACGCACTACGAACAAAAGGACACTCTCGTAAGGGTATATGCACACAACAGCCACACACACGAAACACCAACGAAGCGTTACAGGGCTGAGCGCCCGGCTATACGCCAAAGCGAATGCCCTGGGCTACTATACGAAAGAGGTGAAAAGTGAGGTATGAAATTAAGCTCAAATATCACCAAAATAAATACGTGACAGACATAAACCGACTCTAAACAGATATTAAAACAAGTCAAGGACGGAAAAATTGGCAAAAGTCACCAGAAAACGCGCTAAAAGAGTAGCAAACTCTGAATTTTTGCGCAAGATAGTGCCTTAGCTGCAACTCTTTAGGCTGCGAGAAGGAAAGAGGAGGATTGTGTGCGCGCGTCATGCGTACGTGCACAGAGGAAGGCGTGATCCTAGGGGGGGGGGGTATATGATGCAGTGTCGTGACTTTAATTACTCGAATGGCTTGCGTAGTCGGAAGACTAGCAAATAGGTAGGTACATTGATTTATTGTAGTAAATCAGGTAGGAGTCAACTTCCCTGACTTTAAAATCCATCTCTTCCAAAGACATTGACCCTTAAATTTTCATGCTGTGTACTGCTATGTTGTGTTTGTTTAAAGAATGAAGTATTTGAGTTGTAAATCTTGTCAAATTTTAATATAGAATTTATAAGCATCACAACATAAATTCATGTATCTACAGTGCACATGTATATCATTATCATTATTGATTTTCCCAGCTACAGCTTTGGCTTTATTCATAAAACAGTATTTCAAAATATCTCTAACTCCTAAATACAATCTTCAATTACGTATCATATGATTCCAACTCAAAAAGAGCAATCATGGCTACTCACTGGCTGTGAATCAGATGATACTCCACAGACACCATGACCATTGCAGTCAGGTTCTCCTGGACAGTCTGGCACCTCGCATCCCTCTCCACTCCAGCCAGGGTAACAGAAGCACTGTCCCACACCTGTGTTGCAGTCTCCATTGCCACTACAGTCTTCACTCTCACCGGGACATCCTGGCACATTGCATAGGTCCCCTCGCCACCTGGTAATGCATGAACATTCTCGCAATCCACTGTCAGGGTTGGTGAGGCATTGGCCTTTTCCAGAGCACTCTGCATTGCATCCAATGCCTGCAAAACAGGCATCACAGATGCAGTTTCCACTGTTGACAGGACTTTCAGTACCATTCTGGCAAACACTGTTACAGTCCCTTCCTATGTATGGCCAGAGGCAGTTGATACAACGGGGTGTTTCAAAGTCATCACTGCATTCACCACGCTCAAAACAGTCAGGATCTCCAGGGCAATCTAAAAACTCACAACCATCTCCCGTGTATCCACTCCAGCAACTACAAATGTGTGTGGCTGCATTACATTCACCCCTATCTGTACATGATGAGCCATTGCCATAGCAGCCTGGTTCATCACAGAGAGGTCCCCACCATGTAGGATCACAATGACAATGATCACCAACAATTCTTCCATGCAAAGAACATTCTGCATCACACCCAACTCCAGTGAAGAAAGGATCACATCGGCAATTCCCACTGTTTGGAGGATCTTGGGTTCCATTGACACATGGTTCTTCACAGGAAAGTCCCATAAATCCTGGTTGACAATCAAGACATCTTGGTGGATCAAACGTGCCATTGCAGGTGCCTCTATTGTTACAATCTGGTTCACCTGGGCAGTCAGCGATGTTACAGCCATCTCCTCTCCAGCCAAGATCACAGGTGCAGAGATGTTGAGAGCTATCACATTCTCCGTGGCCAGTGCAGTCAATACCATCACCTGGACAACCAGGGTAGTCACAGAACATCCCACGCCAACCTTCCTCACATACACACTGTCCATCAACAATTGTTCCATGACCAGAGCACTCAGAATCACAACTTGTGCCAACCCATCCTGGATCACAAACACAGATCCCACTGTCCATCGGTTGCTGCTGACCATTGACACAACGTTCATTGCAATCACGTCCCATGTAGCCAATAGAGCAGTTTCTGCATTCAGGAGGATGAAATGTTGCATTGCAGTAGCCCCGTTCATAGCAGTCTGGTTCACCAGGACAGTCAGGTATATGGCAGCCAGTACCAGACCAGCCAGGATCACATATACATTCATGAGTTGCACTATTGCAGTCACCATGTCCTGAACAATCTTCTCCAATTCCAGGGCACCCAGGAACCTCACATAGATCTCCCCTCCATCCCTTCAGTGGATCACAATCACATACTTGTGTTGTATCATTGCACAAACCATTTCCAGAACACAAGACATTGCATCCCAAACCTACCCAGCAGGGATCACACTCACATGTGTATTCTCCATTCAGAACTACCACATTACCATGTACGCATTCATATTCACATGCTAGTCCCATCCATCCAGGCAAACAAGTACATTGAGGAGGATCACTCATAGCTGAACAATCTCCAGTCCCACTGCAGTCAGGATCTCCTGGACAGTCTGGCGAGCAACAATCTTCCTCTCGCCAGCCTGGATTGCAGTAACACCGGTGATTTGCTGTATTGCAGACACCATTCCCACAACAGTTATTGTCCCCGGGACAGCCAGCTATGGAGCAGTGCTCACCACTCCAACCCACTTCACAAGAACAGGTTCCATTTTCACATGATCCATGGTCTGAACAAACAGTTCCACAGTATTCGCCAACATGGCAGCTATTGCACTGGCAGGTACCTTCCTGAGAACAAACCCCTGCTCCGTTGCACTCTAGTGAGCAGCGTTCACCATGGAAACAGTACTCGCACATGCATTCTCCAAAAACTGTACATTCACCATGTCCATTACAAGTGCCACTTCTGGAGCATTCATGCTCACATCGGTAGCCAACAAAGCCCGGGTCACAGATACAGTCGCCAGATTCAGCACACAGTCCATGTCCATTGCAAGTGACGCTAGCCAAGCATGGTACCTGGCACCTGCTACCAATATATCCATCGTCACAGGTACATTCTTGCATTGTGTTGTCCCATGTGCCATGATTGCTGCACATGGAAGAATCTGAGCAACTGCAAAGCAAAGGTTCTGAACACAGTGTTCCAGAATCCCCTCTAAGATTACTGTTGTATCCTTGTCCACCTTCCACAACACGTCTGCCCGATAAGATAGGGAATGGATTTGGAGAAAAAGTTCTAATACGACCCCCTCCTCCTCCACCACCATATCTATAACCAATATAACGAGAGCAATACTGACGGGATGCTCTTCCACCATTAGCTGAAAGGACACCCCACCCTTCTATAAAATCACTGTCGAGCCAGATGGACCCCCCACTGCCACCTCCTGATGAAGTCCCATCAGTCCCATCCATTTTCATATCACCTTCCACCTGAGACAGGACAGAGGAGATTAATTTGACAGCTGCTCCTCCACTTCCACCAAGGGAATTGCACCCTGAACCACCACCACTTCCTGCATAGATGGGCAGACAAGCTTCACCATAGACGTCACTGCCAGTAGTGCATCCTCCCCTATTCCCCATACCACCATGCCCAGCTCCGCCACCACCATAGCCGCAACTGTAACCTCTTCCACGACCAGTCTGTTGCAGGTAGCCCAAACCAATGCCATCAATGTTCCCTTCAAGTTCTAACTTGAACCATCTGGTATATCCTGCGAGACTCTTCTCTGTGCGAACTAGTCCTCCATATTCCACTTCCAGAACTCCAGACAGGAATAGACGAATTCCAGTTTCCAACTGGGTGCTGTAACTGCTGCTTCTTCCATGCAGGGTTCCGTCATTCCGCACATGAATGTCACCAAGACGATACTGACCCAGCTCTGTTGAGTTGGTTGAGCAGTTGGTGCATACTGAGAACCCTGAGTTGTACAGATCAACCGTTCCACTGCACACAAGGACTTGCAATCCATGTATGCCACCCACTACTGAGAGGGTTTCAATAACTTCTAGGTAAAGTGGTACAACACAGATTCCCCTACGCTGTACTGATATGCTTGCAGTTGGTCTTGTCCTCCTGGCTTCAGGAGCTAAATGAACCTCTGTGTAGTCTCCTACAGTCAGTTCACCAGTTCTGTCTCCTTTGAGGGCATGAATAGTTCCATAATGCATAGACTCTCGAGAGCCCTGTAGAGTTGGAGGAAATAAATCACCAATCATTACTAAAAGAAACCTGCTCTGGATTCAGTTAGAAGTATGCATGGACATACAGGTTACCTATTACCCTTATTGGGGAGAATTCCCTTTTTATATTTCTCTTTCTTGGTATACTGGGGAGAACCCTGGACCATGCAGCATTTATTTGACAAGAAATCTTTTTCTCTGGGAGACACCTGAAAGTAAAAAATATTATTTTCATCTTAAATGCTATATAGAAATGACACATACATAAGAAAACGTGGTTATAAAGTGGATCATGGATTTGATAAAAGAGGCACAATGCCAAGAAATATCTGATAAAAAAGAAGCTTATTCCATTTTGAGGTGCCGTTTTGGTTCTAAAATTTGACAAGAGGATACAAGAACACAATTCGAGGGGGTAGGGGGTAGTGTACTTAAGGTATGCCAGATCGGTTGGTATTCTACTAATTCACTTAAACTTGATGCTCGGTCTGAAGTCATGTTTAACAAAAGGAAATTTGATACCTCAGTCTAGCTTCCTTTTTTAAAACTCAAATTCAGACTAAGGGTTGGGTTTAAATTTCAGAATACATGCCATTGTGTTTCAAAAGGAGGTGGACACATGCCCTGCATCTGATACTGATAAAAGATGTTGAAAACTTTAAAAAGTCACAAATATACTTCTTTTAGAACACCAGCAGTTGCCAGAGAGTCACATATTCCATTTAGGGTGAATGTAGGTTCGAAATAAGAAATTGTAAACAAAATCTACCTGCAGATTTAACTTGGCTCCTCCAAGAAGAATGAGAGCATCAAACTCATACTGAAGATCTCCAGTAAGGGTCACTGTGTGTGCACTACCTGAGTGATCATTGTTATCCACTTCTAACTCTCTATTTGTCTGGTCATCCTCCTTAATATGTCTGTACACAGTACCTGGCCCTCCAGCCACTTCAGTGTGTGAACCTGCACCACCTATGGCTTGGACAGTGCCCCGAAACCTGTATGGTTCACTGATGTATACTGCTATGCGACCTCCACTTCCACCACCGTATCTTGCTGATGATCCTACAAAATAATAAGACATTATCACATAATATAAACGCTTCAAATTATTCCTCAATAAGTATAAATCAAATCACCAGTGAAAAGGCAGCAGACATTGCACATACAGATTCCAAAAAATAAGTCTGAATGACACAGATGCTGAGCCTGATCAGTTAAGAATAGGCATTTTGTCCGTCCATGACATCAATATTTTGTGAATTATAAGTTTAATAGGCAACCATGGCAAATAAATTTTATCAACTTTCAACTCATTCAGTGATGCCCTTAACAATGAAACATAAAATAGCTCTCTTCAATTAAATACTTATTTTCTATAGGCCTTCAAACTTTCAAAATTTGTCAAATGTCCATCCGTCCGTTCAGGCTCTGCTTTTAAAATCACTGGTAGAGGTATTCAAAGCACAAGAGACATGTACATGCACTTCTCACTTTGAATCTGCAGGATTTCCCAACCAAGATCCGAGGTAATCAAATGTGTATATTCTGACCATTATATGATTTTTATGTTACAGGGCCCTGTTATTATTTTTTTCATCTTTAAACTTGTCAGTACAAAAGGCGGTTTCTCTTGCCAAGTTTTAGCTATATATTTTGAACAACTAAAACCTTGTCTTTTCCACACAAAATCGAAATGGAATCACGAATTTTAGGTCAGATATCAATGAATAACAATAAAAAAGAAACAAAATTAAAAAAACTTGTGTAAAGATATCTCATTCATAAAACATTTCTGTAAAGTTGGTGACAAAAAACCCCTAGTGTCAAGAATGCAAATTTCAAATGTTACTGTAAGTTCTTGTATTGAAGTAAGGGAGAAACTGACTGGGAAATAAATTGAATTAGTAAATGAGCATCCCAAGAAATTATGTTTCTTTGTTTTTACTAGCAACATGACAACATTTAAAGGGGAGGTCTGGTCCAAGAATTACTTGGTTTTAATGGCAGAAAAATCTGACAAACAAAAGTTCAAGGAAAATCAGAAAACTAATGAGAAAGATATGAATTTTTAGTGACAAGAAAAACTAGGGAAAACAATGAAAATCACTAGACAAATTGGCAACTCAGTCATGAGTTTGTGATGTCATTCCTCACAACTCACCAATTATTTTGTTTACAATGATACCAGTAATAAAATTTCTCATTTTTGTCACAAAATACGATTTCCCCATAGCTTGAACTAAGTTATATCTATAGTAATATGTCTTTGCATGCTTACACTAATAAAGAGTAAATAATTTTCTGCAAAAATCCTGGAAATATGATTTTTTTTTTTATACAACATACATATAAAATGAGTGAAGAATCTTATAATGTAACATACTAAACATTTGGGGGTGTTTTATTTGATTTTTTTGTTGCTTCCATTAAGACCAAGTAGTTCTTGCATCGGACTTCGCTTTTAAGTTTACCTTTAAACATCAAGGGACTATTACGAGTTTGATTAAAACACTAGAAATCTGATATATTTTTCATTAGTATTACAGTAATTAAATCAAAGTGATCAAAATGATGTCTGCTTTTCTCACCACTGATTCCTCTTGCACCATTAGCAACAACCCTTCCATGACCTCTGAATGTGTTAGTCTTAAGTACCAGACTCCCACCACTTCCGCCACTTCGATAGGAAGCACTTGGATCAAGGGCATTGACTGATATGGTTCCATCACAGACCATTTTCTAAGCATAAAAGAAAAAAAATGAATAAAGACATTAACTTATGTTACAAAAGTATTTTCGTCATCAAAAATATTCTAGATATATGTGCATGTAAGATATTAACATGACCCATTCAGCCCCTCACAGCCCCCCAAAAGAGGATATTTGGGCACCTTGCTGCCAGAATATGAGGTCATGGTTTCCCAAGTATTGTAACTTTAAAAATCTTGTTTAGGGGTTAAAGCCAGCCACCCCCCCCCCCCCTCCTGCCTCCATTAAAGCAATCTGTATGATTACCTTTTTACAATGCAATTATTTCATTCTGATTTAAATAAAATAATCAACATATTGAATTAAAATAAATTCACTGCTTACCCCACCAATGTTGAGATGGATAACACCACCACCTCTGCTCGCCCCACTTCCTCCACTACCAGGCAAGCTCGGGTTGAACAAGTCACCATATGCTGAACCTCCATTATCTCCACCTTCAAAAAAATCATGAACATCCATGACATAAAGTGGAACCTCATAACTAGCAATGTCCATTGCCACGCAATGCAAATGTATCCCCCGGCACAGCGATTCGAAGGAGGGACAAAGAACCTCCCCCCTCCCTTCCCTGAAACAAAAGGATGGCCTAGAGATTGCTGCCTGTGGCCAGGACTATTGTCAACACTAGGAGCAGCATCACCAAAACAATGTGTGTAGATTAGAGTATAATGCATCTCTATAGAAAATTAGAAAGAAATCTGTCAAGATATGAGACCTGCAGAGTGCACACAAGATATCCACTAAAACATGACCATTCCCTTGTAAAAAAGTACCATAGTACCCATGGTAATTTGACAGTAATTTGACCAAATTACCATCAAATCATGGTAATTTGATAGTACTATGCATGATTTGATGGTAATTTGGTTAAATTAATGCCAAATTACCATGGGTACTATGGTACTTTTTTACAAGGGTTGACCCTATAAAGGACGGGGCAGCATCACCAAAAACTGTAGAGGTTTAGAGTAATCTAAGATGGACCGCTCCATACAAAATCTGAAAGAAATCAGTTGAAAAATGTGTCTTCCAGAGTGCATGCAAGACAGCAACCAAGATATGACATTTGACCCTATAATAAGGGGAACACTGGGAGCAGCAACAGCAAACACTATAGATGCGTAGATTTCACTAAGACACACCTCCATATAAAATTTCAAAGAAATCTGTCAAGAAATGTGGCAGTTAGAGAACACAAAAGACATATGACCTTTGACCCTATAAAGGACGGAACAATGAGGGCAGCATTATCAAAAAGTATACATTTGTAGATTATACTAGGTGTTACAAAAAATATTTCCCACTTTTGATCCTTAATAGTTCGAAAACTATATATCAGATAACACTGTCATTGCTATGAGTAATAGCTGAATAGTGTACAATTTAGTTGGAGGTGATTTGAATATGAAAGCATATATAAGTTTCATTAAATCCATGATTAATTTTAGAGTCAGGTTTCCATGTGCTTGCAACATCATCATCATCACCATCAATATCATCATCGTCGTCGTTATCATTATCATCATCATCATCATCACTGTCACTATCATGATCATCATTATTAGCAGCAGCAGCAGCATTATCATCACCATCATAATCACCATCATTGTTATCATCATAATCTTAATGATCAACTGGATAAAGTATGTCTTAAATCTGACAGTATTATCCTTTTGGGTGATTTTAATGTTAATATGTTAAAAGAGAGTAATTATTCAAAAAAGATTCTTTGTTTATGTAATGAGTTTGCTCTATCTCAAATTATAGAGAAACCTACTCATATTACTCCACATAGTCAAACTCTTATTTACTTGATTTTAGTGTCTAACTCACTTGGTTCATTAACGTCAGGTGTACACTCGATGTCTATTAGTGACCATTTGTTGACTTATGTTATACTGAAAGAAATTTTACCTAAGGGTTATCCCAAAATATCCAAGTTTAGATCATTTCGTCACTTTGATGTAGAAAAGTTCCATCAGGATCTTAGAAATTTGAATTGGACTAATGTAATAATTGGACTGAATTTAAAAAGACATTTGATGTTATTTGTAATAAACATGCACAATATTATACAGTTAGAAAAAAAATGAAACAAGTACCCTGGATTACGGACGAATATTTGGAACTCGCTAGAGAACGTGATAATTTGAAAAAGAGATATGATGTTAGTAAAGATCCTGATGATTGGAAACTGTATCAAAACTGTCGAAACAAAGTAAATAATTTCCACAAAGTATTAAAGAAAATTTATTATCGAAACAAGTTGTCTGAGGCTGGTAGTGATATAAAAAATAAGTGGAATGTAATGAACACTTTACTCCCAAGTAAGAAAAGAACTTCAACTCAATATCAACTTAAGATTAATGATGATTTAGTATCAGACAGGCAGGAGGTAGCCAATGCATTTAATAAGAACTTTAACAATATTTTGGATACAATGAAAAATATAAATCACACATTCAATGACGATTGCTCAACGATAATTGAGAATGCTGAAAGTTTCTCATTTGAAGATATAACCGTGGAATTTGTACTTAAAAAATTGAAGTCAATCAATTGTAATAAAGCTGTCGGAATTAATAAATTACACCCGAAACTATTGAAACTAACTGCTGATTGTATTACAATGCCATTAACCTTTCTCTATAATGTATCATTACGTACCGCTGAGATTCCCTTGGAGTTTAAAATTGCGAAAATAATACCACTTGACAAAGGTGGAAATAAGTTAGATATCAACAACTATCGTCCAATATCATTACTGCCCTTACCTGCAAAAATATTGGAAAGAGCTGTTCATGCACAGCTTTACAAATACTTTGACGAAAATTCTTTATTATCTTCTGTACAATCAGGTTTTAGACCGATGCATTCAACCCAAACATGTGTTACTGATATCTCGGAATATATTTTACGTAACATGAATTCTGGCAATATTATTGGTGCCATTTTCCTTGACTTGTGAAAAGCATTTGATGTAATTTCTCATACTCGTCTTTTTAAAAAATTATCGTTGTATGGAATACGTAATTTTGAATTAGAATGGTTTAAACCTTATATTACTGATCGTTTGCATTGTGTTTCAATAGAAGGAACAGTAAGCAATTATTTAAAGGTGAAATCGGGTGTTCCCCAAGGTTCGACCCTAGGACCCCTTATTTTTAGTATATTTATTAATGACATATCAAATTTAACTTTCGATGAATCCAGTAAATTATCTTTATATGCTGAAGACACAGCTTTTTTCTATACAGATAAAAATATTCCTAACGTTCAGTTGAAGCTGCAGTCACATTTTGATACCATTACTAATTGGCTTCAATGTAATGATTTGTTTTTAAATTCGGAAAAGACGAAAGTTATGTTGTTTGGCTCTAACCGTAAAATAAAGGGTAAAAGGTTATCAATATCATACAAAAATGACACACTTGAAGTAGTTAATGAATTCAAATATCTTGGTGTTGTGCTGGACGGAAGTCTCAGTTGGACTGGCCATGTTGATCATGTTGCTAAAAGATGTCACAAGCAATTAGCTGCATACATAAGTATTACCTTACGAAAGAAATAATGAGAGATTTGTTTTATTCGCTTATTTTACCTCACATTGATTTTTATTGTACAGTATGGGGTGGTTGTGCCCTAACAAATATTATGCGTATTCAACGATTGCAAAACAAATACGCTCGAATGGTTCTAGACATGGATTTACTCACACCGACAAGTTATCTTTTAAGCACTTTAAATTGGCAATCAGTTAAACAAAGAATCCAGTATCAACAATCGGTAGTTGTATTCAAAATTCTCCATGAATTAGCTCCTCGTTAGCTATACAACCCGTTATGCAACCCGCAGTCCTTTATTTGTTACCACTCCAAGAACTGAATACATGAAAAGATCAATTTCCTATTGTGGTAGTAAACTCTATAACAGCCTTCCAATTACTGTTCATTGTTGTAATACCTCTGAAAATTCAAATCAGAAGTACGTCGTATAGGTTATACCTGGGCACTGCATTAGGCGGGATGGGGGGGTTGGAATCACTTACTTACGAACTTGTGCATTTTTTTTGTTGTTGCTACGAATGTGTTTTGTTTTGAGTCTCGTATTATATTTTTGTTACGTTTGTATTAATTGTATATTAATGTTTTGTTATGTATACTGATTTTTATCTCAGGGCTCCTTTGTAAAGCAGTCCCAGAGACTGAAAGGACTACCCTGATTAAATAAAACGTGAAATAAATAAAATAAATTTGTAAAATCAGCACTGATTTTCTTATTTACTATGTAAATCTATATACCTACCTATTATGCTAGTAGTCTTGACTACGCGACCCCTTCGAGAACTTAACACAAATGAGTCACAATATTGTGCGCACCCCCCGTAATCCTATTGTTCCCCTTCGCCACTCACGCGCGGCAACACGCAACCGCCATTTTCCTCTTTTGCGAGCAACCCCAAGTAGAAACATGTTGCTTGCAAGGTGAGGGGAAGGAGGGAGGGTCATAGGTAGGTATATAGATTTATATAGTAAATAAGAAAATCAGTGCTGATTTTACAAATTTACTGCAATAAATCATATATACCAACCTATTATGCTAGACCAGCGCCAACTCAAAGACCGGGAGGCATGTTTCAAGCAGAAGGGAATAGGATTACAAAGAAGACACAGCAGCCTTCAAGGTGGATGAGGCAAAAATAGCCTCACCTGCGGGAACATCCCTAAGGTAGCAAGAAATGAAGGAATTGGACGAACGCCAATAAGCAGCCTTCAAAATATCAAGCGCCACACCTTGAAACAGAGCCCAGGAAGTGCTGACACTACGAGTGTCATGAGCATGAGGCTTACTGTCAGACAAAAGAGCCTCTGTGCCAGCAGCCCTAATAGCCTCGACAATCCATCTAGAAATGGAATCAAGAGAAGCAGGAGAAAACGGCTCTCGAGTGATCAGGAACAACTGATCATCCTTACGATAAGACGTAGTCTTAGCAATATACCATTTGAGAGCTCTAACAGGACACCAAACTTTATCCTCGCGCACTGACGAAAAATCCAGAAAGCGGACAAAGAAAAATCTCAACAGGGCCAGAGTAAGCCGTTTGATTCTTGGCAATGAAAGAAGCCGTAGGGATCAATCTAACACCTTTTCTCTCCCAGCGAACATGACCAGGAGTAAGACAGAGGGCATGAAGGGTACTGCGCCTCTGCCCAGAGGCAATGGCTACCAAGAAGAGCGTCTTAACCGTAAGATGGTGAAGCGAAGCTTTACCTAACGGCTCAAAAGGGGTACGGAAGGACTTGCCTCGCGCGAGAAACTCCTCGTTCGTCCAACGAGAGAGAAGAGACTTGATTCCTATTGGTACTGGAATCCAGACCAACGAGAATCCTTGCCCGGCTTGTAAAACCTGAGGAGATGCCTCTGAAACGGTCTCATAAGGAGCCGGCAATCCTCCAGAACATCGACTAGACTGGCTAGATATCCCAAAAACTGAAGCCACTGTCTGGCCTTGACCTTTCTGACCAGAATGAGCTTGCGAGACAATAGTGAGAATCCTGTCTCGACTGGGCCGAGCCAACTGATTCCGAATGTCTAACACAGCCCCCAGAAAAACTGGGCTGCGAGTAGGAACCAACTCTGACTTTTCCCAATTTATTAGGAAACCCAAGTCTTGAGTAAGATTGACGAGCAAACGAGTCTCGTCTAACAAACGATCGCGCGACTCCGCTAGGAGAAGCCAATCGTCCAGGTAGCAAAATAGCCGAAGGCCTCAGTGAGGCTGCCAGCACGGCTACAACCTGAGTAAAAACCCGAGGGGCTGGGCCCAGCCCAAAGGGAAGAGCGCGAAAGCGAAAAGTCTCTGAGAGGAAGGAAAACCCCAGAAGATTGCGCGAAGCGCGATGAATGGGAATATGGAAATACGCATCTTTGAGATCTATCGAGATCGCGTAGTCCTTCCTCTTGATCAACGGGAGAATGGAGGTGAGAGTCTCCATCCGAAAATGTACTGGAGGAATGAATTTGTTTATTTTTTTCAAGTTCAGTATCAAATGAAGTTTTCCCAAGCGCTTGGGAATAACAAAGATTGGAGAAAGGGAAAGAGACGGCCGGTCTCTTACCCTTTCTATAGCCCTCTTTTTCAAAAGAAACTCGATCTCCTTTGAAGCATGAGATCGAGCCAGGGCAGACATGGGAGGTGAAAGAGTTCTTATAGCCCCTCCGGGGAGCGAAGCGAATAGATCTATGAAGAATCCGTCTCGCACGACGGAGAACACAAATGCTTCCCCGGAGATGGCCTCCCAAGTGGGGAGAAAGGAACGAAGTCGGCCACCTACCATGTTGAAAAGAACAAGCGCTCGGGGAAGACCATCAAAGCCTAGGCTTGGCCTTATGCGAAGCCATCACCTTGCCAAGAGAATCTCTCGAAGAGCCTCTGCCACGTCCTCCTCTCCCGCGAGAAGGAGCTGGCTGAGACTGAGTAGGCGGGACCCCAGAAACACGACTGTGTTGACCCGAAGCGGGACCAGCAGGCCTCCGACGGACAGGGGCCCGCGTCGGCTTAGAGTGAGCGCGAAACTGCGTAGTCATGTCAGAGACCTGCTTTCGCGCATCAATCTCTCTTTGAAAAACCGCAGCCAATTGACCACCAAAAAGCGAAGGACCCCGAGACGGAACATCCCGGAGAAGCGGCGCGATGTCCGACTCCTTAACCCCAAGGGCCAAAAGAGCCAAGACTCTGCGACGGTACGTAACCGAAGCGGCTGCAGTAGAAAGCTGTGACCACTGCAAACTAAAAAGAGTATGAAGCAGGTCATCAATAACCAATAACCAGTAGAAAACTGTGACTACTGCAAACTAAAAAGAGTATGAAGCAGGTCATCAACTCCTCCGCCCTAGACCTGAGGTCGGAGAGAAAAAACCCTGAAAAGCAGCCAAACGCATACCCGCTCTGACCTGGTTTTCAACACCGCTCCAACGCTTATCCTCAGACCTAAAAGCGACAGAGGTGAAAGAGACTTGTCTTGATCTTGGGAAGCAAATCCAAAACCCTTAACCGTAACGGGGCGCTTAATTAGAAGCGTTGCTCCAATTAGAAGCGTTGCTCCAATGCGGTCATACTCCAGCTTGAAATCCTCCGCAAGAGAATTACCCTCGGAGGAATCCTGCTGCCTGAACCAACGCAAAGTCGAACCCTGCGCGCGGGCTGACTGAAATTCAGGGAGATATTTGGACAAAGCAATCGCTTCTACCCCACAAAGGGAGAGTGACTGAGGCTCTGCCTGCCCCAACGATTCGGGAACCGAAGCTTGAGAGACCGCCTCAAAATCTGGTTCCGCCTGAACTGATTGGGACAAAGGACCGTGAACAAAGGATGCAACAGGCGGACCCTCCCATGGACCACCATAAGTCTCCTCGCCCGGCGGAGCCCCGAGGGCCGCGGGAATAGGAGGCGTATGCGATCCCGTCTCGGACAAAGAAGAATCAACCATAAAAGGCTGATTAGTCTCAATGTCAGACCCTAGAATAGGGACAGAAACAGGGGATGTGGTACCCGGTACAAGGGACCAACCCCGACTCTGGGCAAAAGCCCGCATCATGCCGAGCATCTCAGATTGAGAGGACCCAGGCGGGTTAGCCAAGCCAGACGGGCAAAAGGCAGGCAAAGCCTTGCCTCTCTTAGCCCCTTTCTTAGACTTCTTTTTGGCTGGCTCGACAAGAGTCGAAGCCGTTTTTAGAGCGTTTATTCGGTTTTCGTTCGCATCCCCGAAGCCGCTTCGGAAACATGAACCGAACCCTCCGCTGAGGGACGCTCACCTCCCTCTACGGGAGAAGTGCGCTGAGGGTGTGAACCCAAAGTCGCGCACAAATTACCCATACTGGCTGAGCAAGAAGATGCAACAGCCAAGGGCCGGGCGCTCAAGGCACCCAGTGCGAGGGCAGACCGGGAAGTCCCGGTATTTGCCCACCGACTACTAAAGGCCTGTGAACTCGCTATTGTACCACTAGAGAGTGGCAATAGGAGAGCACTAGTAGTCGCGCACTCAGGTGACCCTGTTGCTCCGTAGAGCACCCATAATTGTTAGCTCGAACCCCATCAGCTGGCAATATAGACAGCCCGGGCAGAACTCGTTCCCCCACTTGGCATCGGCCGGGGGCTAGGGTTTGAGAACCCAGACCAACATGGGCGGAACCCGTGAGCTGCCCTGCAGTAGTGGCACGCGTCTCCCATAACGGATTTAAGCGAGTCATCGCTACCGCGCGGGAAACAGACGTCCCCCCTTCTGGTCTGAACGACCGGGGGATTTGATTTGTGATATCCAAACCACTAGAACCTGACGCCACCCACCCCGAAGCCGCGGGCTTCGTGGTTGACGTCCCAAGCTCAACTAACGCCACCCGCCCCGAAGCCGCAAGCTCCAAGGCTGGCAAACCCTGCAGGGAAACACCACTGGGCAACTTACCTGCAGCCCTCCTCCCTCCCCCATGTACCGAAGTATTCGGGAGAGTTCTGGAAAGCAGGTCTCCGCGACCTAGCTGCCTCTTCTTCTGAACTCATAACACTGCAATAAAGCAGACAATAAAGTATACCAAAATATGAGTGCAGGTAATAATAATAAAATTTTGGAGATACGGACAAAAAACCGTAACAACAAACACCGAACCCAAAGGCTCGGTGACAAACGGAAACACCCGCAAACACACAGATATATCTACGTGGGGCTGACCGTGAAAGTGAAAAATAATTGCCAAGAAAGGAATAAAAAATCCCCTGCAATCAGCAAGAGTGACTAATAAAACACAAGAGTACTCTAATCTAGACGAATATAAGTACCGAAAAGTGCTTTTAAGTTGCGAAAAAGCGCGCTGAAAAGATACAAAAAGACCTGATTTCAGGAGCGCCGTGACTCAACATCCTAACTCGTTGGGGGCTAGCAAGAAAGAGGAAGATGGCCGTTGCGTGTTGCCGCGCGTGAGTGGCGAAGGGGAACAATAGGATTACGGGGGGTGCGCACAATATTGTGACTCATTTGTGATAAGTTCTCGAAGGGGTCGCGTAGTCAAGACTACTAGCATAATAGGTAGGTATATATGATTTATTGCAGTAAATAAATAAAATAATCATGACTATCATTGTCATCATTGTCATCATTATCATCATCATCATCAAGGACAACATCAATATTCCTATACTTTGAATGACTTAAATGACTTACTTTGACTGCTTCAAAATCCATTAAAATGACATCTCAGTGAAATGACTTTACACAGTTAATGCCAGAGGATGAATAAAGACTAGCTGTGATAGTGGAATTCCTCATGAATAAATAACAAAGCATTCAAACCCTGGCCATTGTCCAGGACCATTGTCTGCGTGTTAACCACACACTCCCATACACACCAATAGACCTGTTTACTAAGTGATTCAAATTTTATGCATACTTTTGAAACAAAGGTTGTTCTTGACAACCTGAAAGCTTGCCAGAGGCTTTTCAGACATAGCAACAAGTAATGTATGCAAACTGGATTCCAATTATTGTAGTTCATTCATTAATAACAGGTTAATGGAATACCTCGTTACTAGGTCCCCAGGAAAGAAACATCCATAAATTTGAATCACTTAGTAAACAGGTCTATTGACCCCTGTGCACAGTTAAAGTTATGTACAGAGGGTTGAAAATAGAGCAAAATCTGAACCCTAACTTAAAATTAATCTTGAATTTAATGAAACTGATTTATGCTTTAATTTTTAAATTACCTCCAACAAAATTGTACACTATTCAGCTATTGCTCATATCAATGTCAGTGTTATCTGATATATAGTTTTTGAACTATTAACTCTTTATGTGCCACACACATAACCGCTCTGTGCCACATTATTTTAGGGTCGCACTTGGCAGAGGGGTTCCTTACGGAATATGCTGATTCAAATGGCTATAACTTTTTACTGGGTGATCATAATACAAAGTGTTTTGTAGCATTGTTGTAGAAAATAAAATGGGCTTTCTAATCATACCATATTTGTTTGATTTCCCTTATGACCTTTTTCAATAAACTTACATACATTTTGTCCGAGTGTTTTTCTTTTCAACAGTGTTTTATAAGTCTGATACCTCTTATTTATATATAGTGTTTCATATTTAGACTTGATTTGCTGAGACCATATGACGATACGAAGATGATAAGAACGCTAGCGGTGTATAGAACATAAACAATGCATGCTGCAAATAAATGCTGCCTGCTACGAGCATTTATATGGCTGTGTATTGGACCTGTGTATTATTGTGCAAATTAGCGAATGAAGCACCATATGGCCTACAGAGCGCACTCACGCCATCCTCCGAAGTATGACCTTTGACCCTATAAAAGACGGGATATGGGTGGCAGCGTCACCAAAAACTATAGGTTTTTAGATTACACCAAGATACACCTTCATGCAATATTTTAACAAAATCCGTTGAGAAATGTGACCGCCAGAGCGCGCACAAAAGTGAACACAAGACATCTATCAAAATATGACCTTTGACCCTATAAAGGACGGAACACTAGAGGCAGCATCACCAACATCTATAGGGTTCTTGATTATACCAAGAGACACCTTCATGCAAATTGTGAACAAAATCCGTTGAGAAATATGACCGCTAAAGCGCACACAATCTATCCACAAAAATATGGCCTTTTACCCTCTAGAAGACGGAACACTCGGGGCAGCATCATCAAAATCTATAGGGTTCTAAATTATACCAAGATACACCTCCATATAAAATTTGAAAGAAATCTGTTAATTAAGGAATGTGGCAGTTAGAGCGCAGACAAGCGTGACGCAGTGGCGGTGGCGGAATGCTGCTGAATCAAAAGTATAAAAAACACTATCAGTATAGCAAGGTAATTTTGTGGGTCATCTAGTACAACAGGTTAACAGTGCTTGTATGTTTATAAAACCTGCTCAATACATGTGGGAAGGTTATTGCACCACTCAATACAAATGATGGCTCCTTGGGACCATTACCGTGTTATATCAAAACTTGTTTGCTGGGGCTTAAAATCAGGTTCCATCATTTGTACTGAGTGGTGCAATAACCTTCCCACATGTCTTGAGCAGGTTTTATAAACATACAAGCACTGTTAACCTGTTGTACTAGATGACCCATTAAGACGACAATAGCTCAGGCTGAACTCTAAGATAGGTGTGTGCTAAAATGAAATTAAACCATATTCAATATGCTAACAAGTTTTTCTTTAAATTTGCAAATGATATAATAGTAAACAAAATACTACTAAAGTTACACAAATAAACATCAACAATAAACTGGGGTTGATCTTGTTATGATCCAAAATCCACAAAAGATAAGAATCAAACAAAAGATATTAACTTTAGATGATTTATGGTTTAATTTAAATATTTACCAACACCAAATATAACAGAATTACAGATTCTAGTTACAAATACACTACATGTACTTAAACTGGTAAAGACTTACAATTTCTCAGCTGGGAAATTCCTATTATTCCAGAATGTTCCTGAAGTGTAGAGTAAGTTGGCTGCTAATCCACAAATGTTGAATCCAAACGGTATGTTGTCCAACTGGCAAAAGAAGATTCCAGATCCAGCCGAAGAATGTCCAAAATAATTCAGGAAGTCATCGATGTCGATAATGATGTCGATGACGATGTCCAAGACGATGGCAATCACAATGTCGATAACAGTGTCAACTGCAATCTCGATAATCAATGTCAATGACGATGTTGACCACAATGTCAATAACGATGTCGAACACGACGTCAAATATGTCAAGGATGATGTCCAAGATGAAGTCCAAGATGAGGTCCAAGATGATCTCCACAGGTTGATATCAATATCAGATGGTGTTAACTGAGAACTTATGCAATATATGCTCCACGATGTATTCAGGGTATAAATTCTGAAATTTCTGTGCAAGCTCCCAGCTTATATACAATCTCAACCCTTAATTAGAATTTTCTAGATTCTACTACAATATTCATGAAGGTTTGGAACTCTCTTGTAAGTTCTATATCGTTCTAGTTGTAACAAACAAAGGAAGGGGATTCCTTTTTTCTATAAATAGACCCATTGCAATGTTACACTCTTACTAAGAGGTTCATGTAAAGGTCAGGATACATGTAATCAACACATTCCAACATGTACACTATACATTGCAATTATCCTATAGTACATCACACACAATGTAAAGATCTAGAATGTTCTCTCTACTGGATGTGCATTCTGATTATTTCACTGCTACACATTATATTCACTTTTCACACATGAATATTACTCTCTTCTGGAAATTTCTATGTTCATAAAATCATATAGAAAACTGGAAAAATAACTTCTTTCTAGAAGATTCCTTACTTATATGACACCTCCCCCACCGGGAAAAAGAAAGCTTTACCGTAGTAAAGGTTTCTTTAAGATTCAACCTGTTTCAAATTATCCAGATAAGCCTTTCATCCTGTACAAAGGCATTACAAGTCATATCACACATTTATTTAAGGACCATCAAAAAAGAAAAATGCAATTATAAATGACAAACTTTGTCCAAAAAAGAGTAATTTCTCTCTTTACATCCTTGAAAGAGCATCAGCAATCACATTATTCTTTCCACGAATATGTACAATTTTCAAGGGGAAAGGTTGGAGCATAAGGCTCCACCTGAACAGTCTTTGGTTCTTTGTTTTGAATTTCTCCAAGAACACAAGAGGGTTATGGTCTGTGTAGACCATGATATCACCATTACTGTTGGTTAGGTACACCTCAAACTGCTGGAGAGCGAGTACAAGACTCAGAGCCTCTTTTTCGATAGTTGAATACTTCTTCTGATATTGGTTGAGTTTCTTTGAGAAGTAACAGACTGATTTTTCAAAGCCGTCGTCATCCTCTTGGAGCAACACTGCTCCCACTCCAACATCACTAGCATCAATAGCCACCTTGAATGGCTTTGTGAAGTTTGGAGCTGCCAAAACAGGCTCATTCACCAAAATGGCCTTCAACTTCTCAAATGATCTTTGACATGCATCAGACCATACATACTTCACTTTTGCTTTCAGCAAGTTTGTCAGTGGACTAACCACAGTATTGTAATTTGGAACGAACTTCCTGTAGAATCCACTCATACCTAGGAATCTGAGCAACTCTTTCTTAGTTGTGGGAATGGGGAAGTCTAAGATTGCCTGAATCTTTGCTTCTCTCGGTAGCACTTGCCCCTGACCAACCACATGACCAAGATAAGTGACCTTTGCCTTGCCAAATTCACTCTTCATCAGATTAACTACTAAGTTGGCTTCATCTAATCTATCAAACAGTAATCTCAAATGATTGAGATGGTCATTCCATGTATCACTGTACACTAAAATGTCATCTATGTACACAACACAATTGTCAAGCCCAGCAATCACCTGATTTGTCAGTCTTTGAAAGGTTGCTGGTGCATTTTTCATTCCAAACGGCATGACTTTGCATTGAAATAAGCCATCCGGTGTTACAAAGGCTGATATTTCCTTGGCTCGGTCAGTCAGTGGCACCTGCCAATATCCCTTCAACAAGTCTATCTTAGTGACAAAGGCAGAGTTCCCAACCCTATCGATACAATCTTCCAACCTAGGAATTGGATATGAATCGGTCTTAGTGATTGCATTTACCTTGCGGTAATCTATACAAAATCTCTGAGAGCCATCCGGCTTTGGGACCATTACAATAGGGGAACTCCAACTACTCTGACTTGGTTCAATTATGTCATTATCTAACATGAACTGGATTTCCTCATTCACTTTTTCCAACTTGCTTGGATTAAGTCTATATGGATGTTGTTTGATAGGTTTTACATCACCTACATCTACATCATGTGCAGTCAAGGCAGTACGACCTGGTCTATCTTTACACACATGCTTATAATCTTTCAACAAGCCAGATATGTCAATTCTCTGTTCATCAGAGAGATGCTTCAGTGCATCATCCAAATTTTCTAACATTTCTGAGTTAGACAATTTCACTCCACATGGTTCATTTGTAGACACATCTGTGTGAGACAATTCACTCTCTGTCTCTACCTTGCCTTCATTTACATCTTCTAGCTTCTCTTCTTTTACAACATGTGCTACACCTACTGGCTGATTAGCCTCACGTTCAAAGTATTCTTTCAGCATGTTTACATGACATACTCTTTGACTCTTTCTTCTGTCAGGGGTACTGATCACATAGTTGACATCATTCAGTTTCCTTTTGACAGTGTAAGGACCACTGAACCTAGCTTTCAAGGGCTCACCTAGCAAAGGCAACAACACTAACACCTTATCTCCAGGCTTGAAGTTGCGCTCTTTTGCCTTTTTGTCTGCCTGTGTTTTCATTTTAGCTTGCGACACTTTCAAGTGTTCTTTGGCTACCTCACAAGCCTTTGAGAGCCTTTCTCGAAACTTTGACACATAGTCAAGAAGGTTTACCTCGTCATTCTGACCCATGAACTTTTCTTTGATCAGCTTAAGGGGACCCCTAACCTCGTGACCATAGACCAGCTCAAATGGACTGAAGCCCGTCGACTCATTTGGGGAATCCCTGGTCGCGAACAGCAAGAATGGGATACCTTTATCCCAGTCATCAGGATACTCTTCACCATAAGCCCTAAGCATGGTCTTCAGGGTCTGGTGATAGCGTTCTAATGCACCTTGGGACTGTGGATGATAAGCAGAGGACTTGATCTGCTTTATCCCTAACTCATGCATCACTTGCTGAAACACTCCTGACATGAAATTCGATCCTTGGTCTGACTGAACTTCCTTGGGCAAACCATACCTAGTGAAAAACTGCACTAGCGCCTGTACTACTGTCTTTGCAGTGATACTTCTCAACGGTATTGCCTCTGGAAAACGTGTAGACAAATCCATAATCGTAAGAAGATACTTGTGACCCGACCTAGTTCTGGGTAAGGGTCCAACACAGTCAACAAGAACCCTAGTAAAAGGTTCATCAAATGCAGGTATCGGTATCAAGGGAGCAGGCTTGATAGAAGGCTGTGCCTTCCCAACCACCTGACATGTATGACAGGTCTTACAGAACTGCACAACATCCTTGTGCATCTTCGGCCAATAAAAATGCCTCATGACCCTATCCTCCGTCTTCCGAATACCTAAATGACCTGCCATAGGCAACTCGTGAGCCATCCTCAGAATCTCTGTGCGGTAACAGGGAGGAACAACAACTTGGTGAACTACACACCACTCTTCATTAGCTGGTTTCCGGGGAGGTCTCCACTTCCTCATCAATATGTCACCTTTGACATAATAGCACTCAGGAACCTTATCAGCCTCAGCCTCAGAACATGCCTTCTGTGACAAGCCTCTCAATTCTGGGTCCGCCTGTTGTGCCTGTACAAGGGAAGATTTGCTAAACAACCCATCATTGTCTGCAACAGAGCCTTCAACATTATCCCCATCCAAATCCTTGAAAAAGGTTTCAGCTAACCAGACATCAGTACTCTCCTCCACATCAATAGAATCCGCATCATCCTGTTCAGCCCTACGAGCCTGAGACCTCGTGACAACACAATCCGGGAAAATTCCAGGAAAATCCTCCTGCAACCGTTCAGTTTCAGCTACCTCAACTGGCTTCTCTGAAACCACTGGAGATGCAACAACTTTCTCTCCAGCCAAGTCGTTACCCAACAAAAAGTCAATCCCGTCCACGGGTAATTCCGGTACGACACCAACAGTTACAGGACCACTAACTAGGTCACACTTTAAGTCGACCTTATGCAAAGGAACCGACACATAATCCGGACCAATGCCTCGAACCAAAACTTTGGCATTCTCTGAACTCTCTGGTGGGAGAGTTAAATGCCCTGACATCATCAGGGACTGAGCAGCCCCTGTATCTCGAAGGATAACCACTGGCTTACCTACAGCACCAGTCGAACAGGGGGATACCTCACCATCATGCAAAAAGCTTCTAAAGCTCTCATCAACCTTCTTGACCTTATCGGCAAATACTAGAGAAACACTCTCAACATCTTGGACTGATTCCAACTGGACGGACTCCTTGGGTGGAATACTTGATTGCTTGACTAAGCCCACATCTTTCTTACTTTTGGTTGGTTTCCCAATCAATTCCCAACAGGACTTTTTCAAATGTCCTGGCTTATTACAATGAAAACAGACTTTGGAACTTTGACCAGCAGATCTTTCACTTGATTTCGCGCCTCTATCTGCCTGAGACTTGTCAGTGTCATTCTCCTTGCTAGCAGTTTTTCCCTCACCAAATTTCTTGTGGGATTCAAATGCCCCTTTTCCCTTCTTATTCTGAAAGTTTTTGAAAGGAAGCCTATCCCCACTACCTCTGTGTGTGACCTCAAATTCATCAGCTACCACAGCTGCCTTACTCAATTGAGTAATTCTTTGGTCATCTAGGTGAGACTTAACGCCAAAAGGAACACCCTTTTTGAATTCCTCTAAGAGGACAACTTCTCTCAGCTGGGCAAAATCTTTGTCAACTTTCAATGATCTGTACCACTTGTCAAACATCATTTCTTGTTCCCTAGCAAACTCAACATAAGTCTGGCCTGATTGTCTTTGCATATTCCTAAATTTACGTCTGTATGCTTCTGGGACCAACTCATATGCATTAAGAATAGTATTCTTCACTGTAGCATAGTCACATGATTGCTCTTCAGAGAGAGACGAGTAGACTTTTGCAGCCTTTCCCACAAAAACGCTTTGAAGAAGCAGAGTCCAGTATTTCTGAGGCCATTCCAACCTCTTGGCCACTTTTTCAAATGATACAAAATATGCATCAACTCCCTCTTCATCAAATTTTGGCACAAGGCGAATGTTCTTCGCTACATCAAAACCTTGGGGAGATTTCTCTTTGGTAGAGTTAGTATTTGCATGTGCTAACTCCATTTCTCTCAATTTCAACTGGTACTCTCTTTCTTCTCTTTCCATTTCTCTTTGTTTTTGTTTTTCTTCCATTTCTCTTTGTTTTTGTTTTTCTTCTATTTCTCTTTGTTGCTTTTCTCTTTCAAATTCTAATTTCATTCTCTCCTTTTCCATCTCAAGTTTTGCTAACTGGAGTTGAACATCACTTGAAACATTAGAAGGAACCTCACTTTCTTTACTGAGCTTCATGTGACTAGCTAGCAGATCAATAATCTCTGCCTTCTTTAACCCAGGGGTAAGAACTACTCCCAAATGCTGACAAACAGCTCTCAAGTCATCTTTTCTTAGTGACTTCAGCTGACCAAGGGACAAATCTGTCCTCTTAACAAACACTTCAACATCTATTGTAGTCATGATGAAGCATGTAACAAACAATTACAGAATTTAAGAACTTATCTGCAATATGTATTCTAGAAGTTTCCAGAGATTTCCAAAAATTCTCTCTAAATTTTGTTGTTTTTGACTTGTTATATTTGGCTACGTTCCCGGACAAGCCCCCAATTTGTTATGATCCAAAATCCACAAAAGATAAGAATCAAACAAAAGATATTAACTTTAGATGATTTATGGTTTAATTTAAATATTTACCAACACCAAATATAACAGAATTACAGATTCTAGTTACAAATACACTACATGTACTTAAACTGGTAAAGACTTACAATTTCTCAGCTGGGAAATTCCTATTATTCCAGAATGTTCCTGAAGTGTAGAGTAAGTTGGCTGCTAATCCACAAATGTTGAATCCAAACGGTATGTTGTCCAACTGGCAAAAGAAGATTCCAGATCCAGCCGAAGAATGTCCAAAATAATTCAGGAAGTCATCGATGTCGATGACGATGTCCAAGACGATGGCAATCACAATGTCGATAACAGTGTCAACTGCAATCTCGATAATCAATGTCAATGACGATGTTGACCACAATGTCAATAACGATGTCGAACACGACGTCAAATATGTCAAGGATGATGTCCAAGATGAAGTCCAAGATGAGGTCCAAGATGATCTCCACAGGTTGATATCAATATCAGATGGTGTTAACTGAGAACTTATGCAATATATGCTCCACGATGTATTCAGGGTATAAATTCTGAAATTTCTGTGCAAGCTCCCAGCTTATATACAATCTCAACCCTTAATTAGAATTTTCTAGATTCTACTACAATATTCATGAAGGTTTGGAACTCTCTTGTAAGTTCTATATCGTTCTAGTTGTAACAAACAAAGGAAGGGGATTCCCCTTTTCTATAAATAGACCCATTGCAATGTTACACTCTTACTAAGAGGTTCATGTAAAGGTCAGGATACATGTAATCAACACATTCCAACATGTACACTATACATTGCAATTATCCTATAGTACATCACACACAATGTAAAGATCTAGAATGTTCTCTCTACTGGATGTGCATTCTGATTATTTCACTGCTACACATTATATTCACTTTTCACACATGAATATTACTCTCTTCTGGAAATTTCTATGTTCATAAAATCATATAGAAAACTGGAAAAATAACTTCTTTCTAGAAGATTCCTTACTTATATGACGATCTACAAAATTTCTTGCATACTTCTGTCAATTCAAGATCCTTCTTCTAATTCAAATTGACAATATAAAGTATTAAGACAAAAATTCCTCTGCAGTAAGTTTAGGTCATCAGAACTACACTATATACATATAATAAACTACTTACATTCTTGAATTCTGATTAGCAAACTTTACAGAATGTGACATTTTGTTTTTAGTACCTCATTATAATTACAGAGTAAAACATCAACCATGTCTATCCTTTTCTCATTATCATAAGCTTACACGATCAGCGATACCAGCAATTGAACATTGCATTTTGGATTCATGCATGCAAGCCACAAACACCAATGGAGTTTATAGGAATGTAACTTAATCATGAATCATATTTTGCACCCAGCATTTCTTTTCACCTTTCAATTCCACTCATAAGGGGGATATGTACTTGAATAAAAGCAAATATTCAACATTCTAATTCATAAAATTGGAAAGACAAAACATTTGGTAAATCATGCGAACCCTTGCACTTCATTCTACATTTTATATATTAGCAGACTATACATTTGAAAGTAATTGAAATATTGATTTTCTCTTACCTGGGGAGCCGTGTCCTGCACCTTGGGCACCGATTCCAGCACCAGGGCCCATTCTAGCAGAGTGACCTGATCCTCCAGAGGTCAGGTGGCCATCATTCTCAACACTGACATCACCTGCATTGATGTTGATTTTCTCACATTCCACAATGATGGATCCGCCTTTCCTCAAATTCAAGACACCGGTATCCACTACTGGTTCAGTCAATGAGAAAGTAAGACGAAGAATGCCCAGATTGTTGACATGAATGATACCAACATCTAGACGGCTGGTACGTGAAGTGTAGTAGGGAACATCTACATACCATTCCGAGCTGGGTGGTAGGAGAGAGGTAAAGGCCCTGCCACCAAATTGAAGTTCTCCATCCCTCTCTACAGTGAGTTCCTCCACTCCTGAGAGCTGTCCTTCAACCAGGATCCTCTCTGTCAGGATGATGACAGTTGTTGGGAGGACAAGGTCACCACCCCAGTCCACAAGAAACCCACAAGGAGCATCAAGGTAGGTGTGAGTGGCCTCTACAATGTTGACAAACACTCGTTGCCTACTCTGAACATGTATCATACCTTTCTTATTGCCTGTCAGCTCGTGTATGATTACAGTGATATTAAGGGCAGTTTCTGGGTGATAGAAATGGAGGTAAGAGTAGCCTTCTACCTGGACTTCATCAAATTCATAGAACCAACGTTCTTCTTCCATGACAACTACTGGATGATCAACATCAATTGCTCCATTATCCACTGTCAGTTTGCTATGTTCTGGTTTTATAGCGGTGATGTTAAGGACAGGATCATCATATTTCAAGTCTCTGTATTGAGGACCTCTTCTTGATTCATATTTGTATACTGTTCCTGCTGCTCCATGCCCAGCACTGCTTCCCGAAAAGCCCCCTCTGCAGGTGTAGAGCCCACCAAAGTTGTTTTGATAATCAATATGTATTGCCATTCTTCCACCAGCTCCACCTTTCCCATTCTGAGAACCATTTCCCCCGCTAGTCCGTATCTCACCATGACCTGTCATGTTCAGAGCTTGAATCAAGATGCTACCTCCACTTCCTCCTCCTGCATCAAGTGCTCCAGTGGAACCATCTGCAGAGACCAGACCATTGACATGGATTACCTTGCCAACAACCCAAAAGAGAGAGCCTCCCCCAGCACCACCGGACCCATATTTGCTGCTGCCACCCCCACTCCCTAGCTGAACAGGGTTGAAAACAGATCCGTATGAATTATCTTGATTCATGGATGAATTCCCACCTATTCCTCCATGGCTAGCACCTGAACCTTGACTTTGCCCAGCTCCAGGTCCCATTCCACCTCTATCCCCTCGTCCATCCAGACTTAGAACACCTTCACTCTCCAAATCTGCAACATCCGAGTATATGGAACCATGGTTCATTCGGAAAAGACCTTGGAACTTTATTTCCAAAAACGCAACATCAACAGTAAGCTCATTTTCAATTTGATTGAAGTCAATGTTGCCACCTTGTTTGATGTAGAGGCGAGGAACTGAGAAGTTACCATTTGAAGAAATGTGTACATACTCTTGCCTTTCAAGAAGAGCAGTTTGTGTAGTTGACCACACTATTACATTACCTCTAGCTTCAATGTAGAGATCATGGACTCCAGTCATCAGACCACGGATATCAGTTCTGGGGCCATGTAAATGGACTTCTGAAGGGAAAACTATCTCAGCACCATAATCAACTCTGAAGCTACAAGGAGCTTCTGTGTGATTGGTCTCAGATTCCACTACCTCAGCATACAAGGTTTGATTTTTTCTCAGATGTAACTTCCCTGTTCGATCACCAATAAATAGATGTGCTGTGACTTGGACTTTTGTTTCGTTACTGGGGTGATACACAATTAGTCGGGCAAGGCCAGTTAGTTCAAGTTCATCTAATTCATAATATGTTGTGTTGTCCTCTCGGATCATTGTAGCCACAGGGACATCAATATCATTGTTATCAACATGGAGATATGTGTGGTCCACAACGAGCAAGGTGGTGTTCAGTGATTTGATATACTTGCTCTTGCGATATTCCAAAGGACGCAAGTTTTCTTCCCTGTATATTGTACCTGCCGCAGCTCCTCTGAGATTATTGCTACCTCTGCCTCCAAAATCAGTGAATTGACCACCATAGGTATATCTCCATCTACAGAGTATGGCCACTCTACCACCAGCTCCACCACATCCTTGCCCTGTACCACGGCCTCCTTGCACGTTGATTTCACCATGGCCAGTCATGTTTGTGGTTTCGATAATGGCACTTCCCCCACTTCCACCACCTGCATTTTCGCCCCCGTTCAGTCCTTTCAGAGATAACAATCCATTCAGTTCTAGATAATGCCCTATAATCCAATGCAGAAGTCCGCCTCCTTTTCCACCAATTCCAAGCCCATTACCTCCACCACTCCCCGGCTGAAATGGTTTAAACATTGAGCCATATGGCTGGGAGACCAGGGAAACATCAATTCCTCCCCCTTCTCCACCATGTGCAGCACCGTATCCAACACCATTCTGACTGAAACCTGCCCCTGGTCCAGACTCAGCATCATGTCCTCCACCATCCAGATGAAAAGTACCAGTACTCTCTATCCAGGCATAGGAAGAAAACAACTTTGCTTCATTCATGAATAGCTGCCCACCATACTTCACCCTCATTTCACTTGATTCAAAATTCATAGGAACAGTGATTTTCATGAAACCGACTGTACCGCCTTCCTTCACAGTTACAGTTGCAAATGCAAAATTGGCTAAAAGGGTAATATTGACAAACTGTCTCTGCATCCACAAAGCAGTATTTCCTGTTGATTCAAATATCATCAAGGCCATGTCTTCAATGTAGAGATGGTGTACTCCTGCAATGAGTCCTTTAATTGTGCTGTTTGTTCCATGGACATGGAATTCTGTAGGTAGGACTAGAACTGCACCTGGATCAATAATATAACTGCAGGGAGCATCTGTTTTGTTTGTTTCTGTCTCTTCTACCTCAACAAAAGCTGTTTGATTTGTTCGGAGATGTAACTGCCCGGTACGATCACCGATAAAGAGATGAACAGTGATGTTGACGACAGTTTCATTATCAGGGTGATAGATAAGGAGTCTTGATGAACCAGTGAGTTCCATCTCATCGAAATAGTAAGCTACAGTTGCTTCTTCACTGATCATTGCAGCAGGTGGAACAAGATTGCCATCATTATCACTGTGAAGAAATTTGTGATCAACATCAAGATATGCAGTGTTGTGGACCTTATCCCGCTTAAGGATTCGGTAAGGAAGAGGACGCAGATTCTCCTCTTTATAGATTGTTCCACCTGCACCGCCATGACTTAAGATTTCATCATTATCTCCAAGGCCTCCCTGATCAATGAATTTTCCTCCAAATTGATAGCGCCACCTGCAGTGAATTCCTGTTCTGCCTCCTGCACCTCCTCCTCCACGTCCAGAGCCATTACCTCCACTGACATCAATCACACCATGGCCGGTCATATTAGTTGTCTCTATCAGTAGTCCTCCACCGCTTCCGCCCCCTGCATCTGTACCTTCGCCATTCCCCCCACGGAGTGCCAGTTCTCCATTCAATGACAGCCGTTCAGCCACCTCCCATTGCAGGTATCCTCCACCAGTGCCACCTTTACCTCGACCATTGCCACCCCCACTACCACTGAAGAGTGGTGTGTACACAGAATCATAAGGCACACCCCCGTAATCTGGTGGAGGTCCTCCTCCCTGTCCTCCATGCCCTCCACCTGTGCCTATTAGATCTTTGGTAGTAATTCCTGCACCTAATCCATTCTCTGCAGTATGGCCTCTTTCATCCATGTGGAAATTTCCCTGACTCTCAATCCATGCAAAGGTAGACTTGATCTCAGCAATATTCATATACAGTTGACCTTCGTATTTCACTCGAAATTCATTAACAAAGAGTCCAAGGGAATGAGTGATCTGCCAGAAATTTCCTTCTGAATTCCTTTCAACTGTGAATGAAGCAAAGCTGAAATTCCCCTTTGGAGTGATGTCCACATATTGCAGATTTGCAAGGAATGCTGTCTGTGCTGTTGACATGAATACTGCATTTCCTCCTTCTGCAATACTTAGGTGATGAACGCCTGTTATGAGTCCTGCAAACCATGATCTGGTCCCAAGGATGTACACTGTAGTAGGAAAGATAATTTCACTACCAGCATCTACTTGGTAACTGCAGGGTGCAACAGTTTCATTGCTTTGGGATTCCACAAACTCTACATAGATGCTTTGGTTCAGGCGGATGTTCACAAGGCCAGTTCTATCACCGAGAAACTTGTGAATGATGACCGTCACATTCTCTACATCTTCTGGATGGTAGAATCTTACGTTAGCATGTCTAGTAACATGCAGCTCATCCAGTTCCCAATTTGCCAAATTTCCCTCAGAAAGCATGGTGAAGATCCAGGGGGCCTGCTGGTTTTCATTGTCCACCTCAACATATCGATGATCAGCCACGATAAAGGATGAATTGGTGTCTTTGCTGTACTTGAAGTCTGCATATTGTGGCCCCCTGTCATTTTCTTCCACATATACAGTACCAGCAGCACCACAGCCCTCATGAGCACTCTTACCCCCAGCATTCTGGAAGTTTCCAGGAAATAAGAATGATTTCCTTGCATGAATAGCAATACGTCCACCTGATCCACCAAAGCCATGTCCCGGTGATGCAGCATTACCTCCTTCAGCATTGATTTCACCATGACCATTAAAGTCAGTGACCTCTATCAAGATTCCTCCCCCACTGCCACCACCAGCATTGGCTCCGGTTCCATGCACTCCTGCAATGTAAATAAAGCCATCAATCTGCATTGTCTTTCCATTTATCCAGTGCAGTACTCCTCCACCTGCACCTCCAACTCCACCACTATTCCCACCACCGCTCCCCATCTGCAAAGGCTCATAGAGAGAACCATAGGCAAGGCCACCTTCTGTTGGTTCTGGTCCACCACCAGCACCTCCATGTCCTCCACCAAGACCTATTCCACTTCCAGTAGTTGTCCCTCTACCTGGACCTAACTCTGCTGCAAACCCGGTTCCATTCAGATTCAGGTATCCTTCACTCTCAATGATTGCATCTCCAGTGTGGATGTTGCCTCTGTTTAGTTCTACTACTCCACGGTACTTGATGGTAAGTTTACTGGCTGTAAGTGTGAAGTCTGATTCAAGTTCCTGGAACTCAATTTGGGAATCCTTCTGGATGGTCATTTGGCTAAATGTTACGTTTCCTGGTTCTGTAAGTGACTCATGAGAACCATTTATTAGGAATGCAGTTGTTGCTGTAGAAGAAAAGATCACACTGGCTCCTTCGGCCACATAGAGATCAAGAACACCTGTGAGGAGTCCATTGACAGTTGTTCTGGTTCCTAACATGACAAATGTAGATGGACAGATCAATTCAGCACCAACATCGATGAGGACACTGACAGGTGCTACAGAAATGCCACTTTTGGATTCCACATACTCATTGTATATTATCTGACCAGATCTCAGGTGAAGAAGGCCTGTGCGATCTCCTATAAATTTATGCACAACCAGTGTAGCATTTGGTTCATGCAGCCACATTGTCACATGATTTTTAGTCTCAAGTTCATCAAATTCAAAGTAGCCTGTACCATTGTCATTCTCTATGACAGTGGGTAGAAAGTGATTTCGGTTTTGGTTATCAAGGAGAAGCTTGGTATAGGCATCTACCCAGGAAATCTCGTTATCAACTCCAAGCATTGCTCTTCTATAAATCAATCCCTGGTTGGTGTCTGTGTAGTAAACTGTTCCACAGGCTCCATTGGCTTCATTACTCCCTGTCCCACCAAGGGCTCTGTATGACCCAGAGTATTCCCTCAGCCAAGAGACATGTACTGCAATCCTACCACCAGCACCTCCAGTACTTGTTCCACTACCGCCATCAGCAGAAATGGTTCCATGGCCGGAGAAGGTTAGTGTATCTATCCAGATACTACCTCCACTTCCCCCTCCACCAGCGGATAGAGCATCAGCATTACCCCCTTTAGCAAGGATGAATCCATCGATGTGCAGGTGGTTGCCCACTTCAAGCCTGACTGTACTACCACCGGAGCCACCACTGGAACCTCCACCACCACTGCCAGGATGAGAAGGGGTCACGTAGGAGCCATATGCCATACCTGTAAACGATCAAATGTGAACATAACCAACTTGTGCAAATAACAGCAAACTAAGATGTCTCCTGTCGTACTTGCATAATATGACATGAAAGAGAAATCAAGGCATAGCACAACCACTGATCACAGTGTATTAAATATTTTCAAAGTGCAATGCCCCCAAGATACTCCATGAAAGTTAAGTACATGTATATGATACAATCTCTCAGCAAGACTTACTATTAAAGGAAGATAACTTGAATGGAAAATTCAAGTTGTCCATGTATATGTTGATAACTGAAGGCATGAATGGCATGCAGGTAGAAAAAGAGTATCTTAGAAACCCCCAATTCTTGCAATTATATTTTCCAAATTAGGTCATAGTTTCCTTCCCAATACAATTTAAAGGGTACTAACATGTAAAAGACTCACTTACATACATGTACAAATATGAAAATAGTTATATACATGTACTACAAATAATTTTGATTCATTGAAATTTATCCTTTCACAATTAAAGAAGCCTATCTTTCAATATACTATGTGATAGGCCCTATTCTATATATTTCCATTGTTAGATAACTCAAAGTACTGCATTTCTCTGATTGGCAAGACTATTCAATCATATATTTACATGGACAATTAATGAAGAGCATATTAAGTGACACTGATAATGTGATTGGAACATACCATAAGTGTAATTGAAATGATTAGCACCTCCACCATATCCACCATGTCCAGCACCAACCCCCCTTCCAGAGGCTTCGGTACCAGCGCCTGGACCTTCCCCAGGTCCTGGTCCTCGCGCTGACACATCCAAGCGTGCTTGTCCTTCTATGGTGAGGTCATTGACTGTCATTTGAAGAGACTCTGCTGTGATGTAGGATTGGTAGTGCATAATGACGGACGCAGTATCCAGCTGAAGGTGGGTGGGGCTGATAAATCCAGACTGAGATTCCAACTCGAGGTTGCCTACTCGGATGTGACCTGTAAAAAAAGCAGCCAGATTTTAGAAGCACTGGTTATATTTCTATTCAGTTCTGTTTTGTGCACTAATTATGAATTTTAAGTGTGACATCTACTCATATTTTTTTATATCTTTTTATATGATATGCCATTGAAATTAAACAATCTTATTTAATCACTCAACCAAATGAGTCATCAAGAAGAAAACAGTCACCACATTACCAAAGCAGCTAATTCATTCATCGACTGATAAATCAATAAAATAAGCAATCAATTCATCCACTATACATCCAAACATTGATCCATTCATCATCCCTCTATCCACTCATATATCACCCAAACTGCCAATCTATGAAACATGTCAATGCAGGATAGAGAATTGTAAAATCAGCACTGATTTTCTTATTTACTATATAAATCTATATACCTACCTATTATGCCTGTAGTCTTGACTACGGGACCCCTTCGAGAATTTAACACACATGCGTCACAATATTGTGCGCACCCCCCGTAATCCTATTGTCCTCGCCACTCACGCGCGCCAACACGCTACGGCCATCTTCCTCTTTTGCGAGCAATCCCAAGTAGAAACATGTTGCTTGCAAGGAGCGGGGAAGGAGGGAGGGTCATAGGTAGGTATATAGATTTATATAGTAAATAAGAAAATCAGTGCTGATTTTACAAATTTACTGCAATAAATCATATATACCTACCTATTATGCCAGACCAACACCAACTCAAAGACCGGGAGGCATGTTTCGAGCGGAAGGAAATAGGATTACACCAAAGACTACAAAGAAGACACAGCGGCCTTCAAGGTGGCTGACGCAAACAAAGCTTCACCTGCGGGAATATCCCCAAGGTAGCAAGAAATGAAGGAATTGGGCGAACGCCAATAAGCAGCCTTCAAAATATCAACAAGCGCCACACCTTGAAACAGAGCCCAAGAAGTGCTGACACTACGAGTATCATGAGCACGAAGCTTACTGTCGGATAAAAGAGCCTCTGTGCCAGCGGCCCTAATAGCTTCAACGATCCATCTAGAAATGGAATCAAGAGAGGCAGGAGAAAAAGGCTCTCTAGTGATCAGGAACAACTGATCATCCTAACGATAAGACTTAGTCTTATCAATATACCATTTGAGAGCCCTAACAGGACACCAAACTTTGTCCTCACGCACCGAAGAAAAGTCAGAAAGCGGACAAAGAAAAATCTCAACAGGACCGGAGGTAGCTGTCTGATTCTTGGCAACGAAAGAAGCCCTAGGAATCAACCTAACACCTTTTCTTTCCCAGCGAACATGACCAGGAGTAAGACAGAGAGCATGAAGAGTACTGCGCCTCTGCCCAGAGGCAATAGCTACCAAAAAGAGCGTCTTAACCGTAAGATGATGAAGCGAAGCTTCACCTAACGGTTCAAAAGGAGATTTCGCCAAGGCCTCCAGGACTTTAGGCAGACTCCAAGACGGCACTAACTTAGAAAACGAAGGTCGTTTCAGAAAGAACGAACGAATCAAACCACTTAGTAGCCGGGAATTGGAAATCCCCGAACCATCCGAAAAACCCGAATGAATGGCCCCGATCACCGAACGGTAGCCTCGGATAGCAGAAATAGACCTCCCTTTGTCAAATAACGAGATTAAGAAATCCGCAATTGAACCAATAGGAGCCTTAGAAGGGGTTTGATTTCTCTCTTTGCACCAAAGGAAAAAGACCGAGAGACGGGAATTGTAAATTTCCCTAGTAGAAACTCTACGACTGGACATTAAAAAGTCCGCGGCTCTATCAGAGAGACCCGACTGTCTTGCAGATTCCCTGACAGGGGCCAAGCAGTCCAATGAAGAGACTCCGGATTGTGGTGAAGAATCCCCGATAGGGGCTGTAACACCAGATCCGCTCTTAACGGGAGAACTAACGGTTGAGCCCTTAGAAGGCTCATAAGTTCCGGAAACCAATTCCTCCTGGGCCAAAAGGGAGCTATTACAAGCACCCTCGCCCGATCTTCCCTGATTTTCCGCAAGACACGCGGAATCAGTTGGAAGGGAGGAAAGGCGAATCCCTGAAGGTTCTCCCAGCTGAGGGAGAAAGCATCGAGAGCCCATGCTCCCTGATCGCGAACACGGGAGCAATACTTCGGCAGCTGGTGATTTAGCACCGACGCAAATAGATCCACTTCCAGTGGACCTAGGCAACTGCGAATGCGGCAAAATACTTCCGGATGGAGCATCCAATCCGATGGAGGATACCTGCCCCGGGACAGAAAATCCGCAAAGCGGTTTTCCCGACCGGGGATGAAAGAGGCCACGGGTGTGATTGCCATGCGACAACACCACCTCCACAGCTGAGCTGCTAGGGCATTCAGGGCAACCGAACGAGTGCCTCCCTGCCGATTGATATATGCCGCCACAGTAACATTGTCCGTGAGAATCAGAACCAAACGACTGAGAAGTCGACTTCTGAAATGGAGCAAGGTCAACAGAACTGCCATAAACTCCAGGACAATGATATGAGGAAGAGTCCCAAGATGAGACCAATCCCCCGCAACCGTGCTGCCGTTGCAGTGTCCTCCCCACCCCAACCGAGAGGTGTCCGTCGAAACCGATATCGACGGAAGAGGGGCAGAGAAGGACCTGCCTCGCGCGAGAAACACCTCGCTCGTCCAACAAGCGAGAAGAGACTTGATCTTTACTGGTACTGGAATCCAGACCAAAAGAGAGTCTTTTCCCGGCTTGAAGAACCTGAGAAGATGTCTCTGAAAGGGTCTCATGAGGAGCCGGCAGTCCTCTAAAACATCGACTAGACTGGCTAGATAACCTAGAAACTGAAGCCACTGTCTGGCCGAGACTCTTCTGGCCAGCAAGAGCTTGCGAGCCGCAGAGACAATGGTGAGAATCCTGTCTCGACTGGGCCGAGCTAGCTGATTCCTTATGTCTAACACCGCCCCCAGAAAAACTGGGCTGCGAGTGGGGACTAACTCTGACTTTTCCCAAATTATTAGGAAACCTAAGTCTTGAGTAAGAGAGACTAGCAACGAGTCTCGTCCAACAAACGATCGCGCGACTCCGCAAGGAGAAGCCAATCGTCCAGGTAACAAAACAACCGCAGGCCGCGACGCCTCAGAAATGCCGCTAGCACCGCTACAACTTGAGTAAAAACCCGAGGGGCCGGGCGCAGCCCGAAGGGAAGAGCCCGAAACCGGTAAGTCTCCGAGAGGAAGGAGAACCCCAGAAGATCGCGAGATGCGCGATGAATGGGAATGAGAAAATACGCGTCCTTGAGATCTATCGAGACCGCGTAGTCTTCCCTTTTGATCAACGGAAGAATGGAGGCAAGAGTCTCCATACAAAAATGAACCGGAGGAATAAATTTGTTTATCCTCTTTAGGTTCAGTATCAAACGAAGTTTTCCCGAGCGCCTGGGAATAACAAAAGTCGGAGAAGGGAAAAAGGACAGCCTGTGAGGTGTCCAAGTTCCTATAGCACCTCCGGGAGCGGGGCGGACAGATCTATGAAGAATCCGTCTCGTCCGCCCGCTGCCTGAACCCAAGCAAAGTCGAACCCTGCGCGCGGGTTGACAAAAAGTCAGGGAAAGTTTAGAACAAAGCAATCGCTTCTACCCCACAAAGGGAGAGCAACTAAGGCTCTGCCTGCCCCAGCGATTCGGAGACCGAAGCTTGAGAGGCCGCTTCCAAAACTGGATCCGCCTGAAATGATCGTGACAAAGAATCACGAACAAAGGCCGAAACGGTCGGATTCACGCATGAACCGCCATAAGCCTCCTCACCCGACGGAGCCCCGAGGCTGCGAGACTAGGAGGCTCATGTGATCTCATCACAGACAAGAAGAATAAACCATAAAAGGCTAATTAGTCTCGATGTCCGACCCAAAAGGGACAAGAGCAGGGGATGTGAATCCTGGTACAAGGAACCAACCCTGAGTCTGGGCAAAGCCTATCTCACACTGAACATCTCAGCTTGAGAGACCGAAGGGTTAGCTAAACCCGATGGGCAAGAGGCAGGCAAAGCCTTACCTCTTTTAGCCCCTTCCCTAGGCTTCTGATTGGCCCAAAAAGAACCTAAGTCGAAACCCGCTTTTCAGAGCGTTTATCCGGTTTCGTTCGGATCCCCGAAGCCCTTCGGGAACACGAACCGAACCCTCCACTGAGGAACGCTCACCTCCCTTTATGGGAGAAGTGCGCTGAGGGTATTGAACCCAAAGACGCGCACCAATTACCCACATCGGCCGAGCAAGGTCCCCAGGTCCTGGTCCTCGCGCTGACACATCCAAGCGTGCTTGTCCTTCTATGGTGAGGTCATTGACTGTCATTTGAAGAGACTCTGCTGTGATGTAGGATTGGTAGTGCATAATGACGGACGCAGTATCCAGCTGAAGGTGGGTGGGGCTGATAAATCCAGACTGAGATTCCAACTCGAGGTTGCCTACTCGGATGTGACCTGTAAAAAAAGCAGCCAGATTTTAGAAGCACTGGTTATATTTCTATTCAGTTCTGTTTTGTGCACTAATTATGAATTTTAAGTGTGACATCTACTCATATTTTTTTATATCTTTTTATATGATATGCCATTGAAATTAAACAATCTTATTTAATCACTCAACCAAATGAGTCATCAAGAAGAAAACAGTCACCACATTACCAAAGCAGCTAATTCATTCATCGACTGATAAATCAATAAAATAAGCAATCAATTCATCCACTATACATCCAAACATTGATCCATTCATCATCCCTCTATCCACTCATATATCACCCAAACTGCCAATCTATGAAACATGTCAATGCAGGATAGAGAATTGTAAAATCAGCACTGATTTTCTTATTTACTATATAAATCTATATACCTACCTATTATGCCTGTAGTCTTGACTACGGGACCCCTTCGAGAATTTAACACACATGCGTCACAATATTGTGCGCACCCCCCGTAATCCTATTGTCCTCGCCACTCACGCGCGCCAACACGCTACGGCCATCTTCCTCTTTTGCGAGCAATCCCAAGTAGAAACATGTTGCTTGCAAGGAGCGGGGAAGGAGGGAGGGTCATAGGTAGGTATATAGATTTATATAGTAAATAAGAAAATCAGTGCTGATTTTACAAATTTACTGCAATAAATCATATATACCTACCTATTATGCCAGACCAACACCAACTCAAAGACCGGGAGGCATGTTTCGAGCGGAAGGAAATAGGATTACACCAAAGACTACAAAGAAGACACAGCGGCCTTCAAGGTGGCTGACGCAAACAAAGCTTCACCTGCGGGAATATCCCCAAGGTAGCAAGAAATGAAGGAATTGGGCGAACGCCAATAAGCAGCCTTCAAAATATCAACAAGCGCCACACCTTGAAACAGAGCCCAAGAAGTGCTGACACTACGAGTATCATGAGCACGAAGCTTACTGTCGGATAAAAGAGCCTCTGTGCCAGCGGCCCTAATAGCTTCAACGATCCATCTAGAAATGGAATCAAGAGAGGCAGGAGAAAAAGGCTCTCTAGTGATCAGGAACAACTGATCATCCTAACGATAAGACTTAGTCTTATCAATATACCATTTGAGAGCCCTAACAGGACACCAAACTTTGTCCTCACGCACCGAAGAAAAGTCAGAAAGCGGACAAAGAAAAATCTCAACAGGACCGGAGGTAGCTGTCTGATTCTTGGCAACGAAAGAAGCCCTAGGAATCAACCTAACACCTTTTCTTTCCCAGCGAACATGACCAGGAGTAAGACAGAGAGCATGAAGAGTACTGCGCCTCTGCCCAGAGGCAATAGCTACCAAAAAGAGCGTCTTAACCGTAAGATGATGAAGCGAAGCTTCACCTAACGGTTCAAAAGGAGATTTCGCCAAGGCCTCCAGGACTTTAGGCAGACTCCAAGACGGCACTAACTTAGAAAACGAAGGTCGTTTCAGAAAGAACGAACGAATCAAACCACTTAGTAGCCGGGAATTGGAAATCCCCGAACCATCCGAAAAACCCGAATGAATGGCCCCGATCACCGAACGGTAGCCTCGGATAGCAGAAATAGACCTCCCTTTGTCAAATAACGAGATTAAGAAATCCGCAATTGAACCAATAGGAGCCTTAGAAGGGGTTTGATTTCTCTCTTTGCACCAAAGGAAAAAGACCGAGAGACGGGAATTGTAAATTTCCCTAGTAGAAACTCTACGACTGGACATTAAAAAGTCCGCGGCTCTATCAGAGAGACCCGACTGTCTTGCAGATTCCCTGACAGGGGCCAAGCAGTCCAATGAAGAGACTCCGGATTGTGGTGAAGAATCCCCGATAGGGGCTGTAACACCAGATCCGCTCTTAACGGGAGAACTAACGGTTGAGCCCTTAGAAGGCTCATAAGTTCCGGAAACCAATTCCTCCTGGGCCAAAAGGGAGCTATTACAAGCACCCTCGCCCGATCTTCCCTGATTTTCCGCAAGACACGCGGAATCAGTTGGAAGGGAGGAAAGGCGAATCCCTGAAGGTTCTCCCAGCTGAGGGAGAAAGCATCGAGAGCCCATGCTCCCTGATCGCGAACACGGGAGCAATACTTCGGCAGCTGGTGATTTAGCACCGACGCAAATAGATCCACTTCCAGTGGACCTAGGCAACTGCGAATGCGGCAAAAAACTTCCGGATGGAGCATCCAATCCGATGGAGGATACCTGCCCCGGGACAGAAAATCCGCAAAGCGGTTTTCCCGACCGGGGATGAAAGAGGCCACGGGTGTGATTGCCATGCGACAACACCACCTCCACAGCTGAGCTGCTAGGGCATTCAGGGCAACCGAACGAGTGCCTCCCTGCCGATTGATATATGCCGCCACAGTAACATTGTCCGTGAGAATCAGAACCAAACGACTGAGAAGTCGACTTCTGAAATGGAGCAAGGTCAACAGAACTGCCATAAACTCCAGGACAATGATATGAGGAAGAGTCCCAAGATGAGACCAATCCCCCGCAACCGTGCTGCCGTTGCAGTGTCCTCCCCACCCCAACCGAGAGGTGTCCGTCGAAACCGATATCGACGGAAGAGGGGCAGAGAAGGACCTGCCTCGCGCGAGAAACACCTCGCTCGTCCAACAAGCGAGAAGAGACTTGATCTTTACTGGTACTGGAATCCAGACCAAAAGAGAGTCTTTTCCCGGCTTGAAGAACCTGAGAAGATGTCTCTGAAAGGGTCTCATGAGGAGCCGGCAGTCCTCTAAAACATCGACTAGACTGGCTAGATAACCTAGAAACTGAAGCCACTGTCTGGCCGAGACTCTTCTGGCCAGCAAGAGCTTGCGAGCCGCAGAGACAATGGTGAGAATCCTGTCTCGACTGGGCCGAGCTAGCTGATTCCTTATGTCTAACACCGCCCCCAGAAAAACTGGGCTGCGAGTGGGGACTAACTCTGACTTTTCCCAAGTTATTAGGAAACCTAAGTCTTGAGTAAGAGAGACTAGCAACGAGTCTCGTCCAACAAACGATCGCGCGACTCCGCAAGGAGAAGCCAATCGTCCAGGTAACAAAACAACCGCAGGCCGCGACGCCTCAGAAAGGCCGCTAGCACCGCTACAACTTGAGTAAAAACCCGAGGGGCCGGGCGCAGCCCGAAGGGAAGAGCCCGAAACCGGTAAGTCTCCGAGAGGAAGGAGAACCCCAGAAGATCGCGAGATGCGCGATGAATGGGAATGAGAAAATACGCGTCCTTGAGATCTATCGAGACCGCGTAGTCTTCCCTTTTGATCAACGGAAGAATGGAGGCAAGAGTCTCCATACAAAAATGAACCGGAGGAATAAATTTGTTTATCCTCTTTAGGTTCAGTATCAAACGAAGTTTTCCCGAGCGCCTGGGAATAACAAAAGTCGGAGAAAGGGAAAAAGGACAGCCTGTGAGGTGTCCAAGTTCCTATAGCACCTCCGGGGAGCGGGGCGGACAGATCTATGAAGAATCCGTCTCGTCCGCCCGCTGCCTGAACCCAAGCAAAGTCGAACCCTGCGCGCGGGTTGACAAAAAGTCAGGGAAAGTTTAGAACAAAGCAATCGCTTCTACCCCACAAAGGGAGAGCAACTAAGGCTCTGCCTGCCCCAGCGATTCGGAGACCGAAGCTTGAGAGGCCGCTTCCAAAACTGGATCCGCCTGAAATGATCGTGACAAAGAATCACGAACAAAGGCCGAAACGGTCGGATTCACGCATGAACCGCCATAAGCCTCCTCACCCGACGGAGCCCCGAGGCTGCGAGACTAGGAGGCTCATGTGATCTCATCACAGACAAGAAGAATAAACCATAAAAGGCTAATTAGTCTCGATGTCCGACCCAAAAGGGACAAGAGCAGGGGATGTGAATCCTGGTACAAGGAACCAACCCTGAGTCTGGGCAAAGCCTATCTCACACTGAACATCTCAGCTTGAGAGACCGAAGGGTTAGCTAAACCCGATGGGCAAGAGGCAGGCAAAGCCTTACCTCTTTTAGCCCCTTCCCTAGGCTTCTGATTGGCCCAAAAAGAACCTAAGTCGAAACCCGCTTTTCAGAGCGTTTATCCGGTTTCGTTCGGATCCCCGAAGCCCTTCGGGAACACGAACCGAACCCTCCACTGAGGAACGCTCACCTCCCTTTATGGGAGAAGTGCGCTGAGGGTATTGAACCCAAAGACGCGCACCAATTACCCACATCGGCCGAGCAAGGAGATGCAACAGCCATGGGCCGGACGCCAAGGCGCCCAGACTAAGCAGAAATCCCGCTGCTTAAACCAACGCGAAGTCGAACCCTGCGCGCGGGTTGACTGAACTTCAGGGCGATATTTGGACAACAAAACAATCGCTTCCACTCCACAGAGATTGAGCGATTGAGACTCCGCCTGCCCAAGCGATTCGGGAACCGAATCTTGAGAGGACGCATCCAAATCTGGTTCCACCCGAGTGGAATGAGACAAAGGAACGTTAACAAAGGCCTCCGCAGGCGGGTCCCCGCATGACTCACCAACAGTCTCCTCGCCCGGCGGAGCCCCAAGGGCCGCGGGAGTAGGAGGCACATGCGAATCAGTCTCAGACAAAGAGGAATCAATCACAAAAGGTTGATTAGTCTCAAAGTCAGACCCCTGAATAGGGACAGAAGTCAGGGTTGAAGTAGCCGGTACAAAGGACCAACCCTGATTCTGAGCAAAAGCCCGCATCATGCTGAACATGTCAGCTTGAGAGGAGCTAGCTGGGTTAGGCAGGCCAGACGGGCAAGAGGCCGGCAAAGCCTTGCCACTTTTTGCCTTCTTCTAGGCCTTTTTCTTGGCTGGCTCGACAAGAGTCGTAGCCGAAACCCTTTTGTTAGAACGCTTAATCAGATTCATTCGGATCTCCGAAACCACTTCAGAAACACGAACCGATCCCTCCGCGGAGGGACGTTCACTTCCCAAAAAGGGATTGGAGCGCTCATGGCGTAAGCCTAGAGAATCGCCCAAATCACCCATATTGGCTAAGCAAGAAGATGCAGTAGCCATGGGTTGGGAGCTAAAAGCTCCCAGTGCGTGGGCAGACCGAGATGACTCGGTATGTGCCCGATGACTACTAAAGGCATGTGAACCCACTATTGGACCGCTCGAAAGCGGCAATAGGGGAGCACTAGTAGTCACGCACTCACTTCCCAAAAAGGGATTGGAGCGCTCATGGCGTAAGCCTAGAGAATCGCCCAAATCACCCATATTGGCTAAGCAAGAAGATGCAGTAGCCATGGGTTGGGAGCTAAAAGCTCCCAGTGCGTGGGCAGACCGAGATGACTCGGTATGTGCCCGATGACTACTAAAGGCATGTGAACCCACTATTGGACCGCTCGAAAGCGGCAATAGGGGAGCACTAGTAGTCACGCACTCAGGTGAAAACACCTGTTGCTCCGAAGAGCGTCCATAATTGTTAGCTCGAGCATTCCCATCAGCTGGCAACTAAGACAGCCCAGAAAGTACTCGTTCCCCCATATGGCGTTTGCCGGGGGCTAGGGTTTGTGAACCCAGACCAACATTGTTAGCTCGAGCATTCCCATTAGCTGGCAACTGAGACAGCCCAGAAAGTACTCGTTCCCCCATATGGCGTTTGCCGGGGGCTAGGGTTTGAGGAACCCAGACCAACATGGACTAAGCCCGTGGGTTACCCTGCAGTAGTGGGGCGCGTCTCCCCTAACGGATCAGAGCGAGTGAACGCTACCGTACGGGAAACAACAGCCCCCCCCTCTGGTCTCAGCGACCGGGGGATTGGATTCTCTCCAGATATCCAAACCACTAGAATCTGACGCCACCCACCCCGAAACCACAGGCTTCGGAGTTGACAATCCCGATTCAGTTAACGCCACCCGTCCCGAAGCCGCAAGCTCCGAAACTGGCAAACTCTGCAAGGGAACACCACTAGGCAACTTACCTTTAGCCCTCCTCCCTCCCCCGCGTACCGCTGTACTCGGGGGAGTTCTGGAAGGCCGAGTCGTCTTGCTAGACAACTCTTCGGAAGAAGCAGGTCTCCATGACCCAGCAGCTTCTTCTTCCGAATTCATACCACTGCAATAAAACAGACAATAAAGTATACTTTTCAAATTAAGAAATACTTCAACTGAATGCAGTAAATAAAACTAAAGTTTATTTGGGAGATACGCACTAAAGAAATTTTCACAGCCTAAACCGAAAGAACAAACACCGAACCCGAAGGCTCGGTGACAAACGGAAACACCCGCAAACACGGAAATATCTACGTGGGGCTGACCGTGAAAGGGAAAAGTAAATGCCAAGAAAAGGATATCAAAAATCCCTTGCAATCGGCAAAAGTGACTACTAAAACACACAGTACTATAATCTAAGCGAATATATGTACCTAAAAGTGCTTTAAATGTGCGAAAAAGCGCACCTAAAAGATACTATACGACCTGATTTCAGGAGCGCTGTGACTATACATCCTATCTCGTCGGGGGCGAGCAAGAAAGAGGAAGATGGCCGTAGCGTGTTGGCGCGCGTGAGTGGCGAGGACAATAGGATTACGGGGGGTGCGCACAATATTGTGACGCATGTGTGTTAAATTCTCGAAGGGGTCCCGTAGTCAAGACTACAGGCATAATAGGTAGGTATATATGATTTATTGCAGTAAATAGTTATACTTCCAGGGGTCATACCTTCTCTGGTTGAGGAAACAAAGGTGCCATTGCTGATATGACGATTGGTAGCATGGTGCCCAATCTCCATCCTCTTTCTGTCTCCAATAGTCAGGTTATAAACACCCACCATGGTGCCGTCTAGGTAAAATGGTGGGCTATAATCTCCAGTTATTCTAAAATCAGCTGGTAGGTACACAGTGGCATCTTGACTAACATGAAAGTTAACAGGTGGGACTGAACGTCTGTTTACTGCAGATGTGTATTCAATGAAAAATGTTTGATTGGGTTGTATGTATAGCAGTCCAGTGGCATCGCCGAGGATGGTTAGGATTGAGAACTGAGGTGAATCATCTCCATCTGGTGAAAGCTGGAGTATGATCTGTGAGTCATAGAAAACAGGCAATACCGTATATCTTGGTCAAGAGTTTGGATAAACAAGAAACTTTTTACCAGAGCATAGTTTCTTTTCACTTGTAAACAAAGAGATCTAAATAAAACACAAAATAATATATAACTAGAACTGTACGATATCGCATTTTTGGTTATTCGATAATCATCAGCTTCATTATCGCTGATATGGCAATATCATCACCAACAAAAAATGTCCATAAATTTCCAGTTTTCAAACAACATTGGGTGATTTCACCCTCGGTGTTGGTGTTTGGTGATAGTGTCTATTTTGCCGCGAAATCGTGATCTAACACCGACTTTGAAATGAGAAAAAAATCAGTCGGTGTAAGGTGTTGACCTCTGATTTTTTGACGTAGTTCCGGAGTTTGCCGGTGTTTATTTTTCGTTAATAATTGTCTCCTGAAGTTCCCGAGTTTGGCCGCCAGTGTTTAATTTCATGTACAAATTCCCATTCACTGACACTATACCCCTAGGGATTAAGAAATATCGATTTCACGGTCGGTGTTGGTGTTGGTGTTGCTAGCTATGGGAAATTTTGCTGATTAGTCATGAGAAATAAAGACAGTAGGCGTCATTTGAAGTGTAATTTCATAGATGTTACGAGGTATTATGTTCATATAGGCCTGAAATTAGACCTAGGCCATTAACATTTGGTCTAACGTTTGATCTATAGAGCACATGGAAAGGAACTGCTTTTGCTTTTTAATTGGGCTGAAGGAGTGAATAAAACATCCTAATTTTCTTTTGAAGATAGATTTGATAAAAATGATGTTAGATATTCCATAGTTAAAGACCCAGAGAATCCACATCATTTACTAGGATGAGATTTAAATTAATATTTACAATACAAAAGTTGTGAAACTTCATGGCTAATCTGAGCCAATGCCTGAAATTTGGCTTGTTTGCCCTGTACGCGCTACGCCGTCCGATCCGGCGTCTAGCTGCATTAGCTACCGTAGCATTTTACCGCACTCTAGATCAAATAATTAATTTTGTTTAGAATTACCGGACTACTCGTGTAATTTAATGATATTCTTCACTAATAACTAAATAGTTTTAAACATTTTTTGTTCCTTCATTAGAAATGGTGCTGACGCCATTGCCAGTGTTAGGCTATCAATGCGCATTGTTAGGATATCGGTATTGGCTCCTTAATCTGAACAGCGGTGTTTGAGCTCGATTTTAGGATAATTTTCGCTCTAAACACCAACACCAAACACCAACACCGAGCGTGAAATCACCCATTGTATTTAAATTGAATTAAACATTCTGATTCAAAAGAAAATAAAATTACATCATTTTGAACAACAAAAATATTTCTTTCGACACTCAAAAAATGCGGGAAACGAGGGAGAGGTCAAACTTGGTGGTACAGACTCATGAATAATAAATACCTTTGTAACCTAGCTACTTGGGGCTTGTTGAATATTCATGAGTTCACCCTCTCCGGTCAAAAACATTAAAGGGAGCGACAAGTCGCAATCTATGGGCGGTTTTACAGTTGGCTGCTCCTTTCTCTTGATCAAAGTTCAAAGCGACTTCAATTTATCGCGCGCAGCTAATAAAAGTTCGCACATTGACCCAAATTTGAGTAAACAAGATCGCACATTCTTTATTCCAGTATTTGAATCTCATTGGTCGGTTACGTATGTAGGGATTCGAGTTAACGATCATGCGAGGAATTCGGCAATAACATTCCTTCGGTAGCGCACGATAGGACCTGATTGTATCCAAATTTCCCCGAGTCAGGCCAACTGGTCAGGCCCATGGATTACGACTTGCCACTCCCTTTAAAATATCTGATAGTGTCTCAGAGTACGTTTTTTATGTCAAAACTCCTCAAAAAGCATAAGTTCTGTAAGTTCTGTAAGTTGTTTTGGGTATCAATAGTATAATTTTCCAAAGCAAGGAATTGCTTTATGGTAATTATGCATTGTTATTGGAGCTCGCTTGGTATTTTTGTTGTTTCAAATTGTGATATCGTGCAGTCCTACAACCTTGAAAATCTTGGAAATTCTGGAAATGGACTGTATCTCATATTCAACATAATGGTACAATACTCCCTTACCCATCCCTGCAAGGTGACTTCATCAAAAGCAAAGGGAGAATTGCTGTGGATAGAAAGATCCTCATACAGAATCTTGGGGTTTGTTTCTTGCAGGACGAAAGGCTTGGGTGGAGCAAAACCTTGGTTATCAAGATAGAGTCTGGTCCTGGCTCTTCCATTCCTGTACTCCTCCACATACACTGTGCCAGTACCTCCATGGTCCCCTCCACTAGCACCAAGGGCGACCAAGGCACCCCGGTACTCATCCTTGTCTGCAATGTGGACAGCGATGCGCCCCCCTGCTCCTCCACCAGAGAACTGGTCTCCTCGTCCTCCTGATGCTGTTGCACGGCCGTGACCTCTTATGTGATCTTTATCATAAGATAGATCATAATACATTCCAAGGACATATACAGACAGTATGGAAATCTAAACTGTCATCAGCTGATAAAACATCTTACAGTGCCCACATCAAAGACTTGGAACAACATCCCACTTTGCATAAGAGAAATAACCCGTCATGCCACCTTCAAAACATCCCTTAAATTGTACTTCTTCCCCAAGTTTTGTAATGTAATCTACTTCTTTTTGAACTTTTTAAATTTGTTTTTGTAAGTGCTATGGTACTATTTGATTGCAGTACAGGCTTGTGTAACCCTCCATGCTGTTCAACATGCGGGCACTATGTGATATGAATACTGGAAATTTGTAATAATAAGGAATAGTTCTGAAACATACATATGAAATGCAAAGAGAAAGTTATAATGTCCCCTTTTATACACATAAGAGCAAGAGGTGATGGAGGAGGGTAAGGAAGAAAGGGAATAGTTGAAAAGAGTAGCCAGCTTGATTTGATTTGATTTTATTTTATTTACCAAGCATAAAAACATATATATAATAACATACATGATAACATGAGAAAATTATATTGGAAGGATCGCCCTGCTCAGCTGTGCCATTGCAGCACAGCTGTTCTACCTAGGGGTCCAGGTTCTACCGACGGGTCCATTGTATTGTATTCCAAATTACTCACCCACTGTGATCCAAATGGCTCCACCACTACCACCTCCTGCACGGTTAGATCCAGAAAGACCATCTGCATCTAAGATGCCATCCAGTTGGAAGAGAGATCCTACACGGATACGGATGTGCCCACCTCCACGGGGACCAGGGTTGCCTGAATAGTCAGCTCCTCCTCTAGATCCAGCATCGATGGGCTCATAAAGAGATCCATACACATTCCCTCCATCACAATCAGCAGCTAATGGAACGAAGGATAATCAACAACAACAAAAAAGAATTCCAAAATATAATAACAGAATAGTGAAGGAAATGCAGTATACATACAAATGATTTGTCATTTAATATGGAGAGGCCAACAGGAAAAATATTCCATGAATGTCATTCCTCTTATTGAAAATACACACAGTCTAATATGATTTGAGCCTCTTACCAGTAGAAAACCCACTCTAGTACCAGAGTTAACTTACATGAACATGATCCTCCTATCGTTGCATGACCAGCTCCTGCGCCAGGCATCAGCCCTCTTCCTGGACTGTCATTCTCCAAGCCACGTCCTGAACAGTCTAAGATGGCTTCGATCTCAAGGTTAAAGTGAGTGGATGTGATGTTGAAATGTTCTGCACGGAAGACTGAGGCCCATTTTATATCCTTTAAGGAATTAAAATGATGAAAATTTCCTTGTTTACAAAAGGAACTGAATGCACCGAGTGATAAAATGTGATTGCATGAAAGTGTTACAACATGTTTAATTTGCCCCAAGCTATTAACGTTTTTACTTTTCTCTTGGTCTATTAGACTTCCATTAGGAGATTTGCATTTCAATTTGAAATGAAAGAAGAAATACCAGAAATGTGACCCATCACGTCAAAATGAGACAGAAGTCGCATTTTTTGAAATATTTCATTTTATTATTGATTATTATTCTCCGTTTCATAAGCTTTAATTTGGTACATACATGTAGTTCAACTCTAGAGAGTGAGTATTAGTGGAGAAAATTGCATTTGAAACTTGAGTAAAGTAGGACCGTGGTAAAGTATTTCTTCGAGAAAAACGCTTCCAAAGTTTGATTTCCGTTTTGCTGACATGCAGCATTTTCCTTTAGAAATGTTAACTAGATTTGGATAAAACCGTTAGCAACCGTTTATTAATTCTAATATAAAGTAGTCCTTATGTTTCTTTAGGAATCTCTTCTCATGAAAACATGAATTTTAATTCATTTAAGCCATGAATTCTAACGCTTTAAGGGGCTAGAAAATAAAGTAGTTTCACGGCACTGAAAAAGCTTCCCGTTGAGCCTTTCCTATGCCGGTATGCTTTTCTTAAAGGGGTGATTAACCTAGCTATAGTCAAAAGGTTTTAAGACTGTCATTTTGTGCTGGGAAATGTATTAGATTATAGTTCAAACTTTCAGGTTTTTATTTCACTATATTTTTTTTCTGAATTAATCATGTAAACTTGATTTCTTTCAATGTTATTTGCTTTCTTTTTCAAGCTTTGATTCGATTGTCGCAAAGCCATTCAATTATGGCAAAATTACTGAATAGACGAGTCTTTACCAACAATGATATTGACAGAGATCGTTGATGTCTGAATATAAAACTTACTTTTTTACTTTTCGTCTTGTGAAAGAGCAATAGAAATCGCCGCTTTCTGAAGCTGAAGAATTAACACACGATTATTGATTTTCTCTCTCTCCTTCTACATGTACGTCACGCACCTGTTTCATAATCTCGACAGTTGTCTTTCTTTCTTTTGAAAGCTAACTCTCTTTACTTATTACCAGATTAAACAACGATGGAATGAAACAGATTCATAATAAAGAAATCTTTTCCTGCTCTAGTTCATTCTACCTTTAAAAAATGTTTTTTCGCCATCGTCAAAGAGGTATAGAATTTGCCCCTTTCAAAGAACAAGAATTAAGTCACATCCTGCATGCCTGAGACGATTGATTTTTCTTCTCTCCCATTGTCCTTCTAAATCACGAGCTCTTGTTTCATAATCTCCACACAGGTCCTTTTCTATATGGTTGAAAAGCTACATGTACATCTCTTTTATCCTCGATTCCTCATGTTCAACAGCGGGATAAAGATAAACTGCTTCTTATCTTAGTGCCGCTCTATAGTTAATAGAGCTTTAAAAAAAAAAATAATGAGTCTTAACGACAACTACTTTTTGTAAAAATTAACGCCCAGACAATTCTCTCTCTCCTTCTAAATCTTTCACATGTATCATAATTTTGGCAGTTCTTCTTAATTTCTATTTCGAAAGGTACATGTAACTCTTTCTTGTCTGTTCGGCTTTTTAAACGAATAAGAGAATTGGCCGCTAATTATCATGTTAACTGGCGGTATGAACACGATGAAGATAAACTGCGTCTCAGCTTGAAAGTCATCGTTTCTCTCCACGCTAGTTAACTCAAGCTTAAAACAAATCAGGTACTTGTTTCATTATCGCAACCAAGGGCCTTTTCATTCTAGTTTTAAAAAAAATAATTTTCTTTTATTTTCGGCTTTTAAAAAGAGTTACAGAATTGGTCACTTATTATCGTCATGTTCAACAGCGGGATGAAGATAAACTGCTTCTTAACGCCGCTCTAGTCAACTAGAGCTTTAAAAAATAAATAATAATGACAACTGCTTTTTGTAAAAATTGACACCCAGACAATTCTCTCTCTCTCCTAAATCTTTCACCTGTATCATAATTTCAACAGTTATTCTTAATTCTGTTTTGAAAGCTAACTTTTCTGTTTGGCTTTTTAAACGAATAAGAGAATTGGCCCCTAACTGGCGGTATGAACATGATGAAGATATAAACTGCGTCTTAGCTTGAAAGTCATCGATTCTCTCTGCTCTATTGACTCGAAAAAAGTGTATACAATGTACTGGTGTCTAATAGCTAATTTCTTTTCGCCATGTTATAAAGAGGTAGAGAATTCGCCCCTTCAAAGAACAAGGATTGAGTCACCTCCAGCAAGAGACGATTATTGATTTTCTCTCTCTCTCTCTCCCTCTCTTTGTCCTAAATCATGTGATTGTTTCATAATATCTACACAGGTACTTTTCTTTCTGGTTAAAAGACCAATTCTTTTCTTTTCTTTTCAGCTTTTAAAAGGTAACCGAGCAATATCTGATCTTAATCTTAGAACGATTCGAGACGGCATGAGCACGATCGAACATAAAGTATATGTACTTGTTGCAAATTCTTTTACAGAGATCACGTGACTGCCAATGTCCAATGAACAAAGCCAAGCGTCGCTAGGGGTGGGGCCTAGCGGATGGCTTTCTTTTCGCGCTGGCACACGCCAGCTGTCCGAAAAAATAGAAGAGTTGACCGAAAAAAACACTCGTAGAAAAACTGCTTTTTCTCCCCTTTCCCGTTATATTTAAGACTCAATTTTTTTACAGAGCATTCATGAAACATTGAAGATTCAAATCAGCGAAGAAAAAAAAAATGATGAAATTTGAAGTTTTTAAAGATTTTCCCAATTTTCTCAAGTTCTAGCCGAGCGACTTCTGTCTCATTTTGTTGTGACGGGTCACAAATAGCAAACCAAAATCTACATAACAGATACATAAAATGAAGGGAGAAAAACAGCTGCTTACCAAAAAGCCAACAGAGAAGGTGGCTCCAAGAGGTGGTGGAAAAATTATGGACGTCTTTGATCCAAACTCCAGGCCTGAAAAGTGGAAAGTACCAGGATCATCTAATTGAACGAACACACCATCTACCTTGAGAGCAGTATGAGCATTGGCTCCAATGATTACCTCTCTACCTGGTGATATCCTTAAGTGCCTCACACCAAGAAGTTGGCCATCCCACATGAAGGCAGGACTACCGATGCCAACAACATCCACGGTCGTGGCCAGCTCTGCTACAGCATCTGGGTCAATCCTAAGATTCACTGGAAGTTTCATGCTTGTAACCTCTCCCTCAATGACATCATAAGTATGGGTGTGGTTGCTGTGTATGTGTATCAAGCCAGTCAGGTCACCAAGCAGTTCAGGAGTGGACAATGTCTGGGGAAGGCCATTGTTCAAGAGATGGAGTGATGCATTGTTGTTTAAATGAATCTGGTCAAAGTAGTAATGGCTGACATCAGTTTCTCTGAGGGAGAAGTAATGCACCCAAGACCTACGCTGGTTGTCTATGAGAAGCTTTGTCTGTGGGTAGCCTTCAAAGAGATGGTGAAGGTAAATGGACCCAGGACTGCCATGACATCTCTGTGTGTCATCATGTGGGTTGCCTTCACCACCATGTGCTTCATACAAGCCTTGATAGTTGTTGACAGCTGTGGTGTAAACAGTGATAATCCCACCAGAACCTCCACCAGATGTCTGGCTACCGCTGCCTCCATGGGCTGTTATACTTCCCAGACCATCAAATTCTGTCACTGATAAATGCACAGATCCTCCACTGCCACCTCCACTTCCAGAGGCACCACTAGAACCACTAGACCCATCAACTCTCAACTCACCATCAAGCCTCAAGGTGTCTCCTACAATAATTCTCATGTATCCACCACCTTTTCCACCCACTGCATTATTAGTTCCATCACCACCATCACTGCCACGTTCTTCCCCTTGGTAAATACTTCCGTAGAACGCACCCCCACTCCCATCAGTTTCTGCTGATTCTGTGCAGGCATTCCCACCAAGATTTGCATGTCCAGCACCACCTGCACCATTATTTGATGATGCCGGTGCACCCTGGCCTATGCTAGAAGACATCTGATCCTCAGGTCTGTCTTCTGCGCTACAGGTCAAGCGTGCTCCCTTCTCTATGTTGGCACTTGATGCAAGGAGCTCCATATGCTCTGCCGATATGACAGAGTTATACCTCGCATGAAGATCTGTCACAAGGAATCGCATGCCTAGGTCTGCTGTAAAGTATATTGATGAATCTGTCAGAAGCTGAACAGTGCCATATGTGAAGTTTAAGGGCTCAGTGATTTCCACATATTCCCCATTCTCTAGCTTTGCAGTGTGAGCATCTGATCTGAATTGTACATGTGAGTATTGGTTAACAATAATGTTCACCACATTGGTCAACCTCCCGTTGATGTCTAAAGAAGAAGTTTTTCCACTAACTGTTTGGACACCAAGCCCTAGGACATGCAGGGTAGGAGCAAAGACCATCTCTGATTGGCTGTCAATGATGAAGTTAACAGGTGTCTTGCCGATAGTTGGTGTAGACTCCACAACCTCTATAAAGAAAGTCTGTCCTGCATGAGACTGTAGGAGACCAGTACGATCCCCTACAACTTTGTGAATCACCAACTTTGCAGGCACCGACTCGTTGATATGAAGCGAGGACTGTCTCGGAAGGTGGATCTCGTCAAACTCATAGTAAGTTCTGCCTTCATCTAGCATCACAAATTGAGAATGAGGCCTGTTCTGGTTGTCGATATGTAGACTTTCATATGGTGAACCATTCTGTGGTTCCCAAAGATAAATTGTGCCACTTCCGCCACCCCTAGGTTGTTGGAGATCATTTGTTGCTCTGCCACCAAGTGCATTGTAGAAGCCGTAGAATAGGTTGGTGATGTTGGTGTAGATGGCAATGCGACCTCCAGAACCACCTCCACCATTACCTGTCCCATCCCCTCCATTTGCATCTATTTTACCACTCCCTGTAAAAAAAATATATAATATATAATATTTTACGTCTATTTTACAGTAAAACAAAGAATAATTTCTCATTTTCTGACCCAGCTCAATAACTCATTCAGAGCCCTAGGAAATATACCAAATGCATGAATAGAAAGAGCAAAATATAATTTTGTCTAACAACAAGACGGGCATTGAATAATATCATTTTCATAGTGCTATACCAGTAGATAATTCTGTTGGTGAATTTATTGGGTCAAAAGGAGTTAACCCGTTGACTACTGGATTCTATAATTCCCATAGGGTTAATACAGGGAGCATCCGGTTCCCGTAGACAATGGGTTAAGACAGATGTCAGCCAATGTTTTTGATTGGATAATGATTGAAATTTCTGAAAAGCATGCTAACCTGTACAGAAATTTTCATGAAAATTGACATTTCCTGTCACAACACAATTTTGCATGTAAATTTAATTCCAAGACAAAATGAATTAAGGAAGATGTTGACCATGGTTTGGATAGAATGATGATTAAAAGTTAAGAAATAATTGCTCACCTGTAAAGAAGTATGCCTGAACAATGACACTTCCTGCACTGGCACCACCATTAGCCCCACTGACTGAGATACTCCCATCTATAATCAGCTCATTAGATATGATGTGCACTGTGCCTGGTGGTGGAATATACAAAAATATCATTTGTGGATTAACACTGAATGAGCTTTAATAATAATAATAATAAATAATAATAATAATGATAATAATAAGAATAAGAATAATAATAATAATAATAATAATAATAATAATAATAATAATAATAATAATACATGTATACGTGAGAAACCCATTCCAGTTGTACTCAGGTCCTTGAAAGTGTTTTAGAGCATAATTGATAAGAAACAGTCAGCAGAGTAAATTTTAATGGGAAAAGACCTCAGCCTGACCGAATTTTGAAATATACACTTTATTCATCCACAGGGAGCTATATATTTTCTGAACAAATTGAAACCAACTTCATGAGATTCCGTTTCCTGTGGAATGAGTAACAGCGTCCCGAATGTTGAGCCCCGGTGGTTTTTCTGACGAGGGCCCCGTCTCTGAGGAACGCTACCTTGCGGGGGGTGAAAATTTGATGACGACATATCGTGTAGATGCACTCGGAGCTGTATACATGACATGTCGTCACACGTCTAGCGACCCCCTGCAGTTTCCTCTCTTGTTACGCAATAGGGAGGGGGCGGACCAAAAAAAATTATCTTTTTTATTTTTTATGGATAAACGGAGACGAAAATTTATGAATACCCAGGGTAATTATATTCTTTGTTTACTAAGCTTTACGTCAATATATGGTTGTTTTGGGTCAGGCTGAGGTCTTTAACCCACTGGCATCAAGAGATTATGTAAGTAATTTTGCTCCCTGGAAGAAATAAGAAATTGAATACTATTTTGCATGCACAGTTCATAAAAAGTGAAATAATTTTCTGTTATAACGCACTGCTATCAATGGAGGTAATAGGTACACAATCACTGGAGATTATACATGTACATTAGGGATATCATTGTGGTATATCCCATACTAATGTTGCTACTGTAAATGGAGAACAGAAAGGCTGTCCCTGCCAGCTTGAGAACTCTGTTGTCAAAGAAAAGTTTGCAGTCTTAACTCATTTACCCCTTAAATAACAGCACAGAAAAATGTACACAATATCCTCTATATGTATGACTGCCTATCTGTTGAACATAAGAATAAAACCTGGATATGGTATTGCTGACATTTTCTATTCAGTTGTACTTCTTAATGCTTATATGTATATAAAGCTAATCATGGACAAATTAAAGTCTCTACCTCCTCCATTTCCTCCACCTGTGCTGGCATCACTGCCTCTCCTCGTCGGCCAGTAGAGGGAACCATATGGACGCCCACCAGGTGTTACACCATTTATACCATTCCCACCAAAAGACCCATGTCCTGCACCAGCATCTGCACTTGATGCAATTCCCTCTCTTTCTCTTGAAGTTGATTCAAACCTTTCACTGCCAGAGCAGGTTATAACGGATCCAATCTCAATATCAAGGGAATTTATTTCTGCAACAACAAAGTCTGCTGAGAGTGCTGCACCAAATTTAGCATCAAGTGAGCCCAATTCAACAATAGCTCCCATGTTAGTTTCAAACTCCCATCGGCTGCCAGCGTAAAGCTCAACGCTACCAAAAGTGAACTGACCAGGAGTAGTTTTTGTCATGTCATCGGTGTCAGCTACAGCAGTGGTTGATACTTTCATGGTACGACCTTCTGTGAGGACAAGGTCATGTACCCCTAGCATCCTCCCACAAAGATCGAGAGCCGTATGCACTGATCCTTTACCTGCAATGAATGTCAAAGTTGAGAAAATAACTGTTCCTTCATCATCGATGTCGAGATTGATATTGACGGTTGTGTGGGTTTGATTTTCACCCAGGGTCTGTTCATAGAGTACTGTGTGGTTGGAATGAATGTGCAGGAGTCCTGTTCCATCTCCTTCTACCTTTCTTAAATCTAGCCGTCTTGTTTGATCATCATCAGGAAGGTGGAAGAGAACATTGTTATTCAGCTCCAGGATGTCGATATGACCTTCAGTCCAGGATTCGTTGAGGGTGAAGTACAAGAGAGACTGACCATTGCTGTTGTCAACCACCAGTTCATTTGTGTAGTCATCATCATTGTACAGTTTGAAGTATATGGATCCAGGACCACCATAACCGCCATTACCACTTCCTCCTGCAGCACTGTAGGTTCCATGATATAGGAATGATGCCATGGGTAAGATGTGTATGGCTATGCGTCCACCTCCACCACTTCCACAGTTAGTGGATGAGGAGGATCCCCCTGATGCTGATATGAGACCGTTACCACTAAGATCACGTCTTGCACTAATCCATACACTTCCTCCACTTCCAGCTCCATATATGGAGTCCTGTCCATTTGCCTCTAGGGTACCATCAATCCTGATTTCATCACTGTTGACTGTGATCAGTGAGCCTCCATTCCCACCTTCACTACCCTCACCCTGTGTTCCATACAGTGTGGGTTCGTAAATTGTACCAAAGGAAGGCATAGCCCCAATGGGATCTTGATTGTTACCAACACCCCCTGGACCTCCATAGCCTCCGCCACTACAAATGCCATCCAGGTTATGACTCTGATTGACTCTGCTCCTAGCACTTGCACTTATTACCGCTCCTTCTTCAACAATAAGTTCATTGGTCATTATATCAAAGAAGTCCAAAGCAACCAGAACACCTGTCTTCAAGTGAAACAGCCCACCTCTGATAACCAAGCCTCCCGCATTCATAAAATCTGAACCCCGTTTTAGAGTTAAGGATGTAAAGAAGAACTCCTCCGGTGCTGAAAGTGGTACAAAATTGCTCTCATTTCTGCTAACAATGGTAGCACCATCAAGAAACTCAAGTCTGCTGTTTTCCTCCACTACCACATTTTCCACTGCAAGCTGGCCAGCTACTAGCAGAGATGTCTGATCTATGGACAGCTTTCCAGGGAATGACAGGATGGCTCCTGTTTCTACCTCAAAGTTACATTGTGTCAAAGATGATGTGTTACGTGGTAGTGATGTGTCGACTTCTACCAGGTGACCACTCCTGACTACAAGGGTGGCTGTTTTGTCTCCTGTCATGGCTCCAACATCTAAGGATGAGGATGGGTGACCGAGCTCTAAGAATGCATACCCTGAAGGAAATGAAAAGAAAAATAGAACATAGGTGTAACATAATCATCATCACATGTAGCTGGAAAAGCTTAAAAAAATTTCAAGCGTTTTCATAGTTTTTCAGGTTTAGATGAAGTCATTTCATGCTCAAAATACAACATTAAACATGATAAGATATAAATAATTTATTTTTTATTTTTTATTTATTGTGGTATAAAAAAAAACATTGTACATGGCAGCCTTGTGGCTAAATTGAATATAATTTACAATAATAATGACACAAACATACTGCACAAAAGACAATGGTATTAAAAAGACATTAAAATTAGTATATTCATAACAAAACTAGAAATATCACTGAAGATGATGATTAATACCCCCGCCCCGTGACAACAGCCTTTCTTGACTTTTGGTCGAAAACTGAGGAAGTAGTTCGATCCGCAAGATTTTTTTGATTTACTGCCATAGATATGCCGTTTCCATGGCAACGCAGGTTCCGACACATCCAAAAAATATGTCTTGCACATCCTCCCACCAAGACCAATGTGTGTACCAAATTTCATGAGCTTTGGTCGAAAACTGAGAAAGTAGTTCGATCCGCAAGATTTGCAACAGACCGACCGACCGCCCGACCGACCGCCCAACCGTCGACTGATTCTTATATACCCCCTTCAAACTTCGTATGGCGGGGGTATAAAAATAGGTAGCACCTTACTCAAAGAATATTGATGGGTGGGACAAAGAAAGTGGGTAATGGATGTGAAAAAATTAAGGTTTTATAATATGACTTAAAGTAGAAATTCATTCATTTTCTTCATATAGTACATTTGATGCACCACGCGGTACCCCGGGGTAGCATTGTACCCCGGGGTACCACGTTGTGTAGCGCCATCTCACGTCCACTCGAGTACAACCCCAGAGTTATGAATGCAGTGCGTGTACGTAGTCATTCCCAATGCATGTTAACAGTGCAGTGTTATTATGCATGCACTGCTGCTCGCGCTCAATCGCTCGTGCTAGACAAGCGCAGTGACTATAGCGCTAGGTCCCGCGGCTTTTAGAACTTGATTTTATTTCACTTCTTCCTAAAAAACATCACATCATCGTTACTGTATTTTAGCTGTCAAACTTTCACACTTAGATAATAGTGGAAGGTGATGGTGGATACATACAGAAATTTACTGTAAAGGAAAGGACGTAAAAGACAGAAGATTTCAAGGACCGAGAAAGTTGAAAGAGCATGATATCGTGCAATACAGAAGTTCAGGGACGAGCAGGCCGCTGATCTGTGTACATGGTCATGATGGTAGCGGTTTTTAGGAAGGCGAGTGACGGGGAAGACAAGGAGCAGGCTGACGGTGCTATTATGACCCTGCTGGCCCAAGCCCTCTCTCAAATCGAAGAAACAGAAATCAATAATAGAATAATTACTCAAAACAACAATGAATTTGAGAAAAATACATGACTAATAGGTGTTTTTACAAGAACATGGGACACAATTGAATGTTGAAAAAAATCACACCAAAATAATTTCCCACTTTTTTGTAACCCAGGGTACAGCCCTAAAAAAAAAAAATAATTCAACAAAATGGCCGATTTTTATTTGGTACCCCAGGGTACCCTTTATGTCATCATTTATAGATCATCAGAAAGCTTAAAACCCCAAGAATAAAATGATTCTATTTTCAAGCATTGACACAAAAGTGGATAGGTGAAATAAGCACAGTGAAGATAGTACTTTTGGAAAGAAGCAATGGGGAAGGACCGCCGATGAAAATGGTCTGTCGAGTATGACGTATGCGGATGGACGCACTGATATACTGCATATGCATTAGCATTCACCCAGTAGTTCTGAATGTCTACATACAACAAAATACATTGCTCATAAACTTCGCATTTACACTGTTTTATGCATTTTTCACCAATTCTGCAATTGAGCTTGCATACAATAAAGCCTAGACGACGGGTTCTGGGTTTCTTTTCTTCTCTATCCCCGCATTAATTTTAACATTTTTGTGATACGTTTGTATTGCAATGCATAGCGATGTTGAACAAGCAGTGCCTGTTGTACACATACAGGAGCATAGCTGTGTGAGTGAGTGAGTGAGTGACTGACTAGGAGGCTGGTAACATCTTCATCGTAGTTTCAGGCATGATATAAGGCAAATGTCACTATCATAGCGAATAAAACTTTTGTTTTCATTTATGCAATGTATGAACGACAGGTTTTTGAGATATTTTTCTTCTTTGTCCGACGTAATTATCTAAATTTTATCATTTTCGTGACGCATTTTGATCAGCAATGCAGCGATTTTCGGGAAAAGCTGTATACGTACATGAAAGAGTTGCATAGCCAGCCTTGTGTGAATTCTGAGGCATCAGAAATTGTTATTGTTATTATTATTATTATTCGCTATGATCGTGATACTAGGCCTATATGCCCAAAACGACCACGAAAATATTACCAGTGCCATGCAGCTTGCTACTTGATCATTCACTCAGAATTCACACAAGGCTGGCTATGCAACTCTTACGTATACAACTTGTCCGAAAATCGTTGCATTGCCGATCAAAATGCGTCACGAAAATGATAAAATTTAGATAATTACTTCGGACAAAGAAGAAAAATATCTCAAAAACCTGTCGTTCTTACATTGCATAAATAAAAAACAAAAATTGTATTTGTTATGATAGAGACCTTAGCCTTATATCATGCCCGAAACTACCATGAAAATGTTACCAGCCTCCTAGTCGGTCACTCACTCACACAGCTATGCTCCCGTATGTGTACAACAGGTACAGCTTGTTCTACATCACTGTGCATTGCGATCCAAACGCATCACAAAAATGTTAAAATTTAGATAATTGCTGGGATAGAGAAGAAAAGACACCTAGAAACCCGTCGTCTAGGCTTTATTGTATGCAAGCTCAATTGCAGAATTGGGGAAAAAAGCATAAAACGGTGTAAATGCAAAGTTTACGAGCAATGTATTTTGTCGTATTTTGTTGTATCTTGACATTCAGAACTACTGTGTGAATGCTAATGAATATGCAGTAGAGATCAGTGAGTCCATCCATATATGTCATACTCGACAGACCATTTTTATCGGCGGTCCTTCCCCATTGCTTCTTTCCAAGTACGATGTTCACTGTGCTTATTTCACCTTTCCACTTTTGTGCCAGTGCTTGAAAAATAGAATCATTTTATTCTTGGGGTTTTAAGCTCTCTGATGATCTATAAATGTACTACATTCAGCACGGCACCTTCAAATGTACAGCCAACAAATGCACTGTATGTGCTATACACATCCACGAGGGCGACACTTTCACCAGCAATTCTACCAACCTCCCTCACCAAACCAAGGGCAATATCACTTGCACCACCACTAATGTTGTATATCTCATCACTTGCAGAGTCTGCACCACACCTCCCATGCATATATATATATATATATATATATATATATATATACAAATATTTTATTTGCATATATATAATAATAATAGAATAATATAATAATAGATACTTATATAGCGCAAAATGCTAAAGCCTCTATATATATATATATATATATATATATATATATATCGTAAAGTGTTTACAGGAACAAAGTTCCTACAAAGTGCAGTGTTAAAATATGTAGAAAAATAAAGTTCACAACATCATATAGAATACACACACAAGAAGCATGTTTTTATAAAAATTCACAAGCGCTTTCGATTTAATCTCTTCAGGTGAATGAGCCATTGATAGTTTTGACATGCTTTTATATACACGTATAGTACAGTAATATGCAAATGGACAATGTGTGTGGTATTGTCCAGTAATTCTTTTAACGGCTTAATAAGTCTTTGTTTAAATCTTAGACTAAGCGTTGTACGGTGAGAACTCTAAAATGTTAGGATTCTCAGAGAATCCTATAATCCGTACAATCCAAACCTTTGTAAAGTCACACAAAGATCATTGTATAATGATTCACGAGGCCTACACATGATAATAGTAAGCGAGGATGGGTATTTGTAAAACACATAATGAAATGTAGGCTTTAAGGAATAGTTTTGTTACAAGTATGGTACAATGATATTCTTAGGACAAGATTGAAATATTGTCCTGTATCTGTTTTACGACGTATTGAATCTTAGTTCTAATCTCATATTAAATGATGCAAGTAGGAAGTTCTTTGTTGCCAGTTTCTTTGGAAGTCTTAATCTGTACAACTCAACAAATCATAAAGTTATATAACAATTCTTATTAATCTGTGACCGTGGGAAAGGCAAATAAAAATGGGAGTCAGTAGAGAAAGAAAATGGAATAAACTAATATATTGACAGGTGTCGAGGATGCAGTGTCTTAAGGGAGAGGGAGAGAGATATATTGAAATACTTGTACACAAAGAGATAGAGTAGGATGGGGGGGGGGGGTTGTTGTTTGGAGTTTCGGGGGATAATGGTAAATGTGGATGTGGGTGAGAAGGAGTAGTAGGAGAAGCAGTTTTCCTACAAAGCATTCAGAGAAGGCATAAATTTTGAAATGAAGTGTTTTTCTTTCAGACATCTTTTAATTTTGTCGTCTTCTTTCATTTTGTAAAAGGGTATTATATCGAAATTTGGTTCCTTTGAGCCCGCACAACAATCGATGTGAGCGCTCACTTTAAGTTGTCGATATTCTTTATGGCGTATTTGTTGCCTATGCACAGTGAGTCTGTGTCGGAGTGTGTCCCCTGTTTCGCCAATATATTGTTCCCCACAGCCATGGCAAATTAAACAATATATGAGATTCTTTGTAGTGCATGTAAATGGAAAATGTATTTGAAAAGTTTCACTTTTGTGTTTGAAGATGATATGATTAGTTTCTTTCATATACGGGCAAGTTTTGCATCTTTTGTCGGTACAATTTTTAACACCATTTTTTATATCGAGTTGTGCTTTAGGGGCTGCTCGGGTTAACAATCGTTTTAGATTCGGGCTTTGGCGTTTACTGGATATCAAATGCACTGCTTTAAATTTTTGCTTTAATTCTCTGTCATTTGACAGGACGGTAATTGTGTCTTTTATCAGTTTGGAGATATTGGGATTATTAGGATTATGCGTGTGAATAAAAGATATAGATTCAGTATTTTCATTTTTTTGCTTACATGATCTTAGTTCTTCGAGAGACAACTTTTCAGCTTTCACAATCCCATTCTGGATGATTTCCTCAGGATATTCTCTGGCTTTTAACATGTGTTTTAATTCTAATAATCGTTTCTTACGAATATCGATATCTGATACTATTGTGCAAATACGTCTTGCTAAATTGTAAGGAACATTTGTTTTACAGTGTCTTGGGTGACAAGATTTGAAGTGTAAGTACTGGTGTGTGTCTGTAATCTTATAGAATATATCTGTTTTAATTTTGTTCAAATTGTTTATAACCACTATGTCAAGAAACGCTATTTTCTCATTACTAGTTTCAAACTTAAAAGTGATGCTCGGGTGAAGCTGTTGAAGGATATCGTTGAATTGGGCTATATCTCCAAAATCTGCCTTCCAAATAATGAAACAGTCATCAAGATATCTAAGCCAATTTTCCTTTAGATAGGATGTAACTCTAGTGTTGAAGGTCTGTTCGACTTGAGCGTATAGTTTCATTTCCAGATAGCCCATGAATAATGTGGCATATGTAGGGGCCATTGTACCATACTTGTAACAAAACTATTCCTTAAAGCCTACATTTCATTATGTGTTTTACAAATACCCATCCTCGCTTACTATTATCATGTGTAGGCCTCGTGAATCATTATACGATGATCTTTGTGTGACTTTACAAAGGTTTGGATTGTACGGATTATAGGATTCTCTGAGAATCCTAACATTTTAGAGTTCTCACCGTACAACGCTTAGTCTAAGATTTAAACAAAGACTTATTAAGCCGTCAAAAGAATTACTGGACAATACCACACACATTGTCCATTTGCATATTACTGTACTATACGTGTATATAAAAGCATGTCAAAACTATCAATGGCTCATTCACCTGAAGAGATTAAATCGAAAGCGCTTGTGAATTTTTATAAAAACATGCTTCTTGTGTGTGTATTCTATATGATGTTGTGAACTTTATTTTTCTACATATATATATATATATATATATATACAAATATTTTATTTGCATTTTACCTCCTCGTTGGTTTAGACACATATATTACAGACTTTATATGCACATGTATGTATTTTTTAGTATATAGTATGCTTGACATCTTATAGTCTTGTATACAGTAGATAGCAAATATATATTTTTTCACTACACTTTACTCTATATGCCATATATAATGCACATGGTGTCTGACAACTCGACTCCCTCTTTATTTTCTGCCCTACCACTTCACTGTACTGGACTTGTACAGTACTTATTCCTTTATCTTACCCCTTGTCATTGCATTGTTCCTTATCCTGTTTGATGTTGCCTCCCCATTTATCCTTTGCTTCCACAGATTACCCACACTTGAGCTTGGGGCTCATTACTGTCCTTGCATCTCCACGCCTTTGTGTTTGCTTTAATCCCCCTCCACACCTACTTCCCTCCTTGCTTTTGACTCCCCACACTCTCCTTTTGTTTCCATTGTTTTGTGCCCCCAGCCCCCCCTTACAGTTCCTGTTACATGTATACTGTCTGTAGTCTATAAATACGCTTGTCTTGTTTTTTATGTTTGTCTTTTTGCCTCTGACGAAGATTCTGCTAGGATCGAAAGCTCAGGCCCCTTTTGACTCCATTTTACTCCATTGGCTCGCTATTATTGGATAAGCAGTTTTCAGCAGTTTGTTTTCCATATGAAGAAAATGAATGAATTTCTACTTTAAGTCATATTATAAAACCTTTATATTTTTTCACATCCATTACTCACTATCTTTATCCCACCATCAATATTCTTTGAATAAGGTGTACCTATTTTTTTGTTATGAATGTACTTTTTACAACATGCCACTTATTACCTTGAATATCTAGGGAATCAAATGCAAAGTCCCTAATGCCCTGATCAGATCTCAGGATAGTAAAGGCCTGCCGAGGAGTGCCACTCGTTTGATATCCATCAACAACCACCCTGTGTCTTGGAATGTCACTCAGCTTATCTGCAAGGTATGTTGTTCCTGAGGCCCCACTGTAGGTCTCTGGACTCAGGATGCTGCTCTGTCCCCCTCTGGTGTCATATGTTCCTGCAAAGCTCAAGCTGCACAGAGATGATGACAAGAATATGTCAACTACCATGAGTCACATTAGAACAATGGTACATTACATAACAAGAGCTACATGAACATTAGGACAGAGTACACTAAATTGCTAGAGAGCCACACTTGGTGGGATTTGAAAAATCCAAAGAGCCACACGAGGAAAAGGTTACACTTCATTACAAAGAGTCCATTGAGACAAAGTTAAACAGAATTGCAAAATACTGTATTAGGAAAAGGTATATGTACATGCAAAGAACTACATTAGGGCAAAAATGCACTAAACTGCTACAGAGCTGCACTCGGACAAAAGTACATATTGCTACAGAGCCACATTTGGACAAGGCTTTACTAAACTGCAAAGAGCCACATTAGGACAAAGGTAAACTAAATTGATAGAGAGACACATTTGGTCACGGATTCTCTAAACTGTAAAAAGCCACATTAATTAGGACAAGGGTACACTAAATTGCACAGTCGGGTCATACAGTGTCAAAAAAATTCAGAAATTCAAAGTGATTCTTCAACTGAAAGAGAGAAAGATATGAATGTTATTGGTAGAATAATCTCAATATTAAATGATAATGGGCAGGTATAGAGTCATGGAAAGACAAAATAAGGGTGTTCATCTTCAATACGTCCATACTTTTGAGAAAATTCAAGATTAACCATGTAATATTCTTTGCAAAGTATTGATTTCCACTAAGAGCTTAAAGTTCTCTAGTGTATATATAAGCATCCATAGACTCAGTGTATTCAGTACAGTGTTAACTTCAAATTTTCCTTTTCAATTCAATTCAAATATTTATTTTCTGCCATTGATTTCCAATGAACTCATAAAATATAACATCTCACATGTTTTTAGAATGAATAGCAATCCTTCCTCCTGAACCTCCACCACCGATCCCAGCTCCTGTTCCTCCTCGAGCCCTGATAGTACCATAGCCATTCAGGTCCTGGACTTCCATGTAGACAGCGCCTCCACTTCCTCCTCCACTAGATCCTGTTCCTGGACTACCATCAACCATGATCATGCCTGATTATACAGAAGAAGCAAAGGTCCATAGTTACATTGGGCGAACAATGGTGAAATAGTTAGAACAGTCGTCTTGGGAATGGGATGTAGGGAGTGTGAAAACATGTCAGAGGGCTTGTGCCAATGGGTGGAACATGCAGCATCAAAGTATATAACCCCTCAGATATGTCCCCTAAATGTTCACACTGAAACAATACTAGGTTTTTTTCAAGTAAATTGAGCCCTGATAAAAGTTGCATACAAAATTGATTAGGATATTCACAAAAATGCAACTTCTAAAATTCAAACTTTGCAGGAGCAGTATTAAATAGATGTTAAATAAACAGACCTTTCTTGCCATCTAAGGAGGAAGTTTAAAAACATTTTAGGCATAAAAGATGGGCATATTTGCATTAAACAAGCACAAATATTGCTTTAGTCACATTTATGGGAATTCAGGTTTCACAAAATCAAAGGATGAGATTCTGCTAAATACCAAAAGTGGACATGGATCTGGGTACTTTTCACTGAAGGGGCAGAGGCTGTCGCACATTCAGTGCTTCTTAATGTCTCTAGGATGGTTGTACAGTTGTACTACGCAAGCACCGACGACAATTGCTCTGCAGTAATGCAGTAGACTAACTGAATTCTAAACTTCAACACTGGACCAAACATTATACCTAACACTAACACTAAACCCCACCCAAAACCCAACTGCAACCGTAACCCTAACCCTACAGTGTATATCTTTGACAAAATAAAGTCGAGAGCAATTATTGCAGGAGCATGTGTCACAGCAGTACTGATCTAAGTTCTTACCACTAATTGTTGCAGCTCCAGTGAGAGTAATGGACAAGAAACTTCCTCCAGCTCCACCTACGCCTTCTCTGCCATTTCCTCCTCCGCTGCCCCCTTTGTCAGGTCTCATAACATCACCATACGCAGCTCCTCCTTGCATGGTCTCACCCTGAGGTGACCCTCCATAACCTCCATGACCTCCGCCAGTTCCGTTCTATTTCATGTGTGTAAGACGTTCAGTAAAATTGTTACCAGTAAATAGAATATGAATGTAGCTGTATTCTTTTTAAGATCATGAAGCACCATAAATTAATATTAATCTCTGTAACAATCCTTACTAATGTGCAGCTATGTTCACCAATGGCTCATTAGCACTCTGACTTTTTTCTTATATAAAGAGTTTTAAAGTTAATACTCAGATGTTGTCTTGTCTTTCCTTTGCATGGTGGCAGCCGTGGGACACAAACTCACACAACTGAAATGACTGGTGGCTAAAGCCTGTTTCAAATAAAGAGTTGAAAGTCTACTAAGACTGATATCTTTCCTCTCAGTTGTGTGGTAGCAGCGGTGGGATGTAGATTTATCTTATCTCTTAAATGCGCAGCATTTATCAAAGTTATATGTACCACACATAATCGCTGCTCATTCAAGGTGTTTTTAATCATCACTTGCTATCCTGCTGTCTGCTTTCCTTGCAGTCTGTGAGTCATTTTTCATCAATGATACATTGTATAGACTAAGCCTGAGTCGAATCGATTGGTTAGCCGGTGTTCGATCGAAGACATTGAATCCCGAATTCGTTTTGGCAAATCCGGTGCATCGATTTGTCATCCGCCAGATTTTTGACTACCGTAGCCACCATGAAAAGAGCAAATAAAAAAAGAAACTCCGTAACGTACAGCATACTAGCAGAGAACGTGAAGGCGACTTCAAACTGTTGGCTAACTTTCGCTAATTCGCTCGCGGAGGACGTCGCGCTTTACCTGTGCTTTCTCTATGGAAAAATCGTTTTGTCGTTACGAACTGTAGTTTACGATAATATTCTTGCACTCTCTCTGCATTGTCAATTTGACAATTGTATAATTGAACATGATAAATACGGGCATGAGTACGAGTGTTCCTACTTAATTCGCAATAACTAATCACACTCTCATCAAATTGGCAATTACTTCTGAATGATCTGAAGCTAAATGAAGTCGAGTCTATATTATATTGAGCGACGAAATGTTTATTTCGTATTGTTTTTGTTTTTTTGCATGAACTAACGTGTTCCATTCAGCTCTCCAAAGACAAAGTAAGATTATTAATTCTTTGAATTTGAATCATTGTCGGGTGTGTCGACAATGAGCATCGCATCGTGATTTTTTGGCTAGCCATACGGACTAGAAACTTAAGATTTTGGCTCGTCCGCTGTGATTTTTACTAGCCATTGGCTAGCGGGCTATCGTTAATGTTGAGCAGCGAGAGCCCATACATATGCCCGCGATGCCAGCGGACCGGTCACCGGTGCATGGTGCATGCACTGCGTGCAACTGTGTGCAACTCTGTTTTCACCGCCCATCAATTATTGATGCACCGGTATTCGATCGAATCAAAGCCGTCGAATCCCGGATTATGAAATATTCGATATGACTCAGGCTTAGTATAGACACATATAACCTTTAGTTAAAAATTATTTTTAAAAATGACATCCCTGCATAAGACATTCATGTATAACCATTAATATGTTGACAACAGTACCAAAAATATCTCTTGCTGGGGTCTATAGAAAATGTGTGTTACCACTTCCAAAACAAACTGGCATTCCTACATTGGACACAAACATACAACTATTAAACTGCTGACAATTGTGCCTTTGATACATGTATCTCGGGCTGAGGTCTATGGGAAAATGTGAGTCATACCAAATGGTATTCAACAAGTTAAAAAGTGACCTAGATAAGGCTTTATACATACCACGCCTTGTCCTGGTCCTTCCAAGCTGCCTTCTTTCAGATTAATGGAACCCCCTGGATTCACCACCACCTCACTACCCTCTAGGTACAGCTCAGGCACATCAAGAGTTCCTCCGTAATCCACCTGTAACCTTCCTACAGACATGTTTGCACTCATCCCAGAGAGAGATAGAGTAGCATGTTCCTGGATAATGATGGATGCCAAGCTGTACACACCTCTAGGCGAGATGAAGGTGTAACTACCCCCAACATACACTGCAATACGAGCCTCCGTGGACAGCGAAAGAAACTGGTTGGAACCAACCACCAGCTCAAATATATTTGTTAAAGTACCTGAATAAGAAAATACATGATGTACATGTAAACATTTTCCATTTGATTTCAATTTACTGTAGAGGATAAAGTTTCTATCAGCAAAACAACTTCACCAAATGTGTAAATTTTTGCAACAATATTACATTTGTAACCCTTTCAATTATGGCTTCTTGACACCAGACAACTAGTGTCCTATGCTCATTCATGATTTATCAAAGTTTAATATTCATAAAACTATAGCTTAGATAAACTGTTCAGGTAAAATTTGTAGTCTGACATAGATCTGATTTTAAGGAGATTAATTATTTGGCCTAGTAACTAAGCATTTGAGAGGTATCCAATCCAATCAAATCTGGGAATTTATAGAGCGCCAAGATCTAGTTGCCAAATCAAAGGCGCTGATGAGACTGAAAAATACTATACATGCAGTTCATGACTCATGCAGTAGAAACTCGGGTAGTAGTTAGTTGTATGCAATGTGAAATAAGTATGTCTTTAGCTGAGTTTAAAAGGTAAGCAGCAGATCACAAGAGCGAAGATACAGAGATACACAAGATAAACAACCTAGGTGCATAAAACAGCGAATGATATACATGTATCACCCAGCAGATTACGTGTTCGAAGTCTCTCAAGCAGGTCTACTAATTGGAAAGGAATTGAAATTTCTTACCTGCAAACTGATTGCTTGTACCCTGAAAGGTCACACTAGATGGCAGTCTGAGTTCTCCTTGAGTATCCACAACGAAGCTACAATGGAAGACTCTAGCTTCTTGCTCTGTCTCCACGCTAAGAATCATGGTGTCATGGACCTGAATCTGACAGGACGAATCACTCTCAAGGCTGTCAATCACCACTTCAACATTCTCTCCCTCAACCTCGAGCTGAACATTATTGAGAAGGGTCAACTTGGAGAAGGTGTGGGGTTCATCCTGTGTCTCATTTAGTAGGGTCACTAGAGGTACAACAGAACCGGCACCGGCATTGTTGATATAAAGTTTATTAGATGTTGTGATACCAATCTTAGTTTGAAGGAAAGCTGTGCCTGATGATCCTCCTTGGTTGCCAGTTGTAGCAGTTCCACCGTGGGTACGAAAGGTGCCTTTGAACTCGCTTGGAGAAGAAAGGAAAATTGCAATGCGACCCCCTCCTCCTCCTCCACCACCCATCTCTCCACCATTCCCACCTGTTGCCCTGACAATACCTGAGCCTGTGATAGATTCTGATGTGACATGAACAGCACCACCACTTCCTCCACCACCTGTCCCCTGTCCATGCTGACCATCAGCACTAACTGAGCCATCTATCCTTATCATCTCTGATGATATGGACACCATTCCACCACCGACCCCACCAGTTCCAGATTCACTACTGCCACCCCCACTTCCAAAGTCCCTGGTGCCATACAGACTACCTATTACCCGATGAGGTGTTGTTGCTCCACTGGATGCGAACCCACCTGAGCCACCATGACAAGCACCAGAACCACCTCCTGTGCTATATTGTCCTGGGCATTGCCCTGCACCTGGTCTAAAGCCACCTCCCGTGCTTGATATTGTTCCTCCATATTCCACCTCGACAGAAGAAGCATCAATATCAAGCCATCCGGCTTGGACTGTGCCACCATATCTGACTTTCAACCCAGTTAGCAATTCTAGTTTGATAGGTGTCGCTGTTGAATACTCAAATTCTAGTCGGCCATATCCATGAACGTTAATTGATGTAGCTGAGAAAGTTCCTGGTGGATCAATTTTCAGCTCATTATGAGCAAGAATGATTGCAGAATGAGCTGTGATATCAATGATCATAGATGCACTCGCTCCAATCACAATGTTTGCTACACCAGTTAATTGTCCAGCTAATTTGAAAGATGTTTCTGAGGATGAGGATTCTGAGATATAAATGTTTGGTGGAAGGTATACCTCTGCATTTTCCGCGACATCAAGAGCACATGGCAGGTAGTAAAAGGTTGCGATGGCTTGATCTCTTGCGAGGAACACTTTCTGGTTAGCAGTAACATGTAATAATCCTGTATTGTCTCCTTCCAGATTGGTAACTGTGATTGTGGCATGTGGAGGACTATCAATTCTGAGCTGTCCAGTTTGCCTTATGACAACCTTATCAAGAGTGATGTCTGTCTCCTGTGTATCAAACACTGTACTGCCAATGCTAATGGCACCTGCATTATCCACAACCAAAGAGGATCTAGGTGATGAGGTGCCCACGGGAGTGGTGATGTAAACTGTACCAGCAGCACCATTGGTGTGTCCTTTAGCTCCATAAGCTTCAATGATACCATAGAAGTTAATGTCGTTAAATGAAAGAGAAATGCGACCTCCTCCACCACCAGAGGTAGAAAATCCACTTCCTGCACCTCCATTGGCACTGATTGTACCATGACCTTCAAAGACACCCTTTATTTGGATGTTAACACTTCCTCCAGAGCCACCACCAATACTACCAGGTGAACTTTGTCCATTTGCAGATATCATCCCTTCCAGTATCAGAGCTGATTCTATTTCAAGAGATATTATCCCTCCTCCTCGAACTTCAGAAGAGCCATATGTGACTCCACTACCTAGCATGGAGGGAAAGGAACTGGAACCATAGGTCAAACCAACTTTTCCGGTATACACACCACCTTCACCACCATAACTGGCACCAGACCTATGGTCTTGAGGACTTCCCACGCCATCAACAAGTCCACCAGAATCTCCAGAGATATGGGCACCTGTAGCAATGTAGGCATGCTTGCAAACGATGGATAAATTCTTCAGGTCTGAATTTACACTCATTTCTGAAAACTCATGCAATTGGAGGTCTGATGCCACATTTATTATAATGTTGCCTTCACTCAGAGCAAGGTGGGCATTGACATCAATGATAAGCCTTTCAATATCCATGTTTCCAGGCGCAGCCATTTGACCAATAGTGGCATTACTATTAACAATGAGATAGGAGTTCTCACGCAATCTTATTGATGTTGTCATGAGAGTACCTGATACAGCAGCAGATACTCCTTCCCCAAGCATAAAATATCCTGTTTCCAGTATGCCTTCTAAATTCAAAGTTCCTGGAATGATTATGGAATGTGGTAGAATGAGTCTGGCATGTTCCCTGATGTCAAATGAGCACTGTGCACCTAGGTGATCAATCTCAACTGAATCTACTTGTATCGTGTAATTGTCATATACCAGAACATGGCCGCTTAGATCTCCTCTCAGTTCTCCAATGGTAATATCAAGGTCTAATTCCACCTGGTATCCTCCTGTAATTTGTAGGATATCAATCTGATTGATGTTACTCAAAATATCAGATGTTATTGGGGTTAGGGTGTCTGTGGAGCCAGCCAGGATAAGGTGTTTTTCTCCAACATGCGACTGCAGGTAAATAGTACCACTAGAGCCTGAACCACGCCCACCATCAACTTCCATAGTACCCATAAACTTGTTGTCGTCATCAGTAAATTGGATAGAAATCCTTCCTCCTCCTCCTCCACCACCTCCAGAGTTTGCATTTCCTCCTCGACTTGAAATGGTACCAAAACCCTTGAGACAGGGTGTTTGAATGAGAACACTGCCACCACTTCCAGCTCCTTGGTTATAGATACTAACATCACCATCCATGATAATATCCCCATCAATAACAGCACACCTTGCTATAACTAGTTTCAGCTGACCACCTCCCCTGCTGCCTGAGCCGTAAGTGCCATAATCTATTGGATTCACAGCGCTCCCAAAAGGAGGTTCTTCAGAGTTTCCACCATAACCACCATAACTACCCCCTTCTGCTGATGGCGAGTCTCCAAAATATCTCAACCCTGCTCCTTTCCCATCAATTAGCCCTCCAGGATTTACTTGAAGTTCTACCACTGAAATCTCAGTGAGGGCAGTACCATTTTCATCTCCTAGGATCTTCAAGACAGCTCCACCATGAATAACAATAGATGCATAGTCATAGCTTCCTGTAGGCAATGAGCAGGTCTGACCTGACAACAAGACAAGTTCTCCATCATCTCTACAAATGATATCTTCTAGAGGATCTCCGGCAGGTTCCATACTTGGCTGTGCTGTGATTAGGTGAAAGGCTCCTGGATTGAAATGTGACTCATAGAGGGTTTCAAAAGTAGCAAAATCAAGATCAAGTTTTATGTTGTTATATGAACACCTCTGAGACACATCAAATGTGCCACGCTGATAGATGTGTACATTGTTGATTTGCAGAATGCCCAGCTCATTTACCTCCGAGTCTTGAGGCCCGGTCCTTGCAGGATAGCTGGCCAGGAAGGTACCATCCCTCCTGATGTCAACCCTTCCATCGTGAATACCATCCACAGTTCCACAGAGGTCAAAGGTAACACTATCTCTCAATGTCAGATGTCTTGGAATCTTCATGAAAGCCCCATATTGAACAATAACACTAACTGTAAGATCCATTTCCGTTTGCTCTTCATACTCACAACCAAAGGAACCACAAACTCCAAGGAACATTGAGGCATCCACAGTTAAGTCAATTGTACCAGTTCGGTCGCCAACTACACGTCCAACACTTATGCATGTCTCAATGTTTCCTGGAGTACACTGAATAATGACATTTCCTTCCTCTTGAATATTAAGTGTTTGCAGACTGAGAGAGGGTGATGGCACAACTAAAAGAGCAGAGCGATCTGTTTCTCTCCCACAATTTGTGATGTACATCTACAGGATAGAAAATTAAAAGAATGAAACACTCCACAGGCACATTATCTCTGAACTACAAAAACACTATACGATTTTGTAATGATAGTATTCACAATGACACTTAATTCAATCATTCAGAAGTGTCATTAAATTTCTATTTACCTATTACTCCTTTATTGAGACATTTCTTCTTACACATGCAAACAAATTATATAAATATATCAGCTCTAATCAGTTACCCTAAATGTACATGTATATTAACAACTTGAGACTTCCTACGTTGTGTCTCTCATATATTACTTATTACTCTGTTATGCCATAGGCAGGTTATTTCTTGAAACTGTATCTTGAAAATATTTTCATGTAATCACAATAAACTATTGCATAGTCAACCCAAAAAAGGACTAGGCTTTCAAATAAATAGTTCACTACGGCAAAATGGACTTGCCATATTGCGAAAGCTTCCAGATGTCTCTTGTTCAAGCAAGACTATTCCCGGACCTCCAGACTGGTAGCCTATTCCTCCACAGGACCTTGGTGTATTCAAGATGGAGCTGAATCTGTATGAAATCTTGATCAATCCACCACTCCCACCTCCTCCTCCTCCAGTGCCATCACCACCACCTGCATTTATGGTACCTGGTAAGATCAACACCAAAATCAAACTTTAGTATGATTCCACTCTCTTAAAAATATATTTATTACAAGATAAAGACACATAGTTACACATTATGGATAGTACTATAATAACTGACAAACCGACTAGTTATCATCATGTGTTCATCATAGAATCAAAGTTTTAAAGCAAGAAAGTACTTATTTACACTATTGATGTACATGTACCTGTAGTACAGTATCTTAACCCCTTAATATCTTTTAAAAATCTATGGCACATACACATACTGTACATGTATATGACCATATAAAGGCAAATATGATGTATGAAGGCTTGGGGAAAGGATACTGAAGAAAAAGTACAGATGGAACCCTCCAGCTTTGAAATAAAAAAAGGTCTGTGCAAATTCTGATCACAATTTATAAAAAAAAGACCTTTTTTAAAGGATTAATTGCATATGGGACCACGGTGATCCCTGTCTTAATGGGAATGACAGAATTTAGTATCCATCAGGTTAAGAACCATATTCAATTTGAGTTCTTGTTTAATACACCTTGAGATTCTTCTTACCATTTCAGTATACTGCAAGATTCATGTACAGTGTAAAAGCAGAATTTTGATACATGTTACTTACCTGAAGAATCAATATTTTCACACTCCAGCCAGATACTACCCCCAGACCCACCACCAGTCTGCCTGTTTGTAGGAGCATTCTCCCCACTGTGACGAAGAGACACAATATTTCTATATATATGAAAATATTATCTTTAATTTACTTGCTCCTTTAATTCTGGAATATGAATATATTTCAGCTATCATTTGTTCTATGATTACTTCATTGGCAATATGTTACTAATATTTTTAATACACATTATATGAAGTCCTCTGTAAGAAAATAAGTGGTTTCAAATCATTCTTTCCCAACACCATGATTAAAATGATGGAGGTTAAATTCCAGAATTTTTGGTGAAAACCAAGTCTCATCATCCTTGAGACTCACACTCTGTTCACTGAATTTCATCAGTACGAAGGATCCAGAAACAATACTTTCAAATGTGATTATGAAACACCTTTATAGAGTTCCAGTAATAGACATATTCTTGTAGAGCCTGAAAATTTTCCAAATAAATTTCCCTTAAACTACATTTGTGACCCGGCACCACAAAACAGCTGAAACTTTTGGTTTTTCTGAAAGATCATTCTTTTCTGTACCTTATATCAAAATCTGGAAGCTTAAAACACAGTAGAAGATGAGTTTTTAACAGTTTTTTGGCGCACAGCTTCAGTTTCTTCCTAATTCTTCGCCTTCCCGTATGATTTTTTTTTTAATCGGTACCGCTCACCCTCGTGAAAAATCACTGCAATCTCATCGGCCTTAAATTACCTTTTTCCTTATGATTTTCATACTGATACAAAGAATAAATTCTCAGCAATCTTATCATACTGATATTACAGTTCATCAATAGCCACGAAAGCAAATTACAGAGCAGTGTTAAGTTCCATTTCGATGACGAAACAGAGTCTGAAAAAGGATTTTGTTGCTTTAAGTTTGTTCATGTGAGCAAGGAAAGAGTATCTAAGTTCTATGTAAAACAAATTGAGTAGGTTCTATTTAAGTTAATTATAGGCTAAATTACAAGTTCAGTGTGTGATAACAGAAGGACTACACAGGTAACAAACCAGTATTATGTAACAGGGAACAAAGATAGACACCCCAATGGAATGAATAGGCATTGTCTTGTGCACATGTCAGGCCACCAAGGTGCGCTTAATCTCCCATTAGAACACTCTCATTTGAATCATAATAACTTTCGAATGACTCAAGTTCACAATTTTAAGTCTTGGCAATAGAATGAATAAACTATGTTTAACACTCCTACCAAACATCAACCTAATCCGACAATTCATTCATAGTAAGTGCTGTGGCCATTAATTTGATCCAAATATGATAAAATCAGAAAAATTATTTGTTGTGACTTTTTGGTGGTTTTGTGGTGCCGGGTCACATTTATGGTTGCTGCTGAATACACTCATACTTCAAAGTTACATAATATCATGACAGCTCTCCCAAAATTCACTTTTACATAATGCAAATGATATTAAAAATGAAAATGTTTTGTAAGAAACCAAACTGTAAATGCCAAAATGTAAAAAGTATTCCCACAGACCTAGCACTAATAGTTCCACGATTGATGATAGTGTTGGCCTTGATGTGCAATTTGCCTCCACCAGCTGCTGGTGATTCTCCATTAACACAGGGATTCTGATGACAGTGCCCAGGTTCACCAACCAGGTATGGACTGCTAATATCGGTTCTCATATAGGATCTTGAGACGGTCCCCTTTCCGTATCCACCTTCTCCACCAAGGCTACCTCCACCTCCAGATCTAAACTCTACACATTATTGGAAGAAGAATATATTTTCCCTATTGATTGTTTTTATTCTTACAAGGGTAGATGTCATACCACATTTTAGATGATTTTCATTCATCCAAAATGTTTAAACTAGGCAATCAATTTACAAGGACTGACTGGCTGCCTTCATGAAACAAGACCAAATTTTCCAATAATTTATGCTGCATAAATGAAGCTTCCTAGAAAGTCCCACATTTTTTCAAGAAACTGATAATGAATCAAAAAAGTTTTAACAGAACTAGACAACCTTTTTCTTTTGATTGTGAAATACAGGTGTAAACAGTAACTGCTTACCACTAGTTTGTAACATGGAATTGCCATTATCAACATTAAAAATGGCCGTCTCCTCAATGGTCAGGGTATCGACTCCTTCCATGAGCAGAGCTCGTCCTTTCAGAATACTTCCAGGGGACAGATTAACAGTTCCAGCTGCAACTCTGTATTCATCAACACCATCTGTGAATGAAACTACTCCACCGTGTCTGATCTGCAATGAGTGCAGTTCAACTGTAGCTGCTGGAGAGACTCCAGTGTTCACATGTTGACCAAAATGACCGTAAGTCAGCTCGGCATCAATGACAGTCACATCACCACCACCAATTACCTTCCCATTGATAAAATTCTGGCTTGATTGGAAGGTTACTGCAGGTGGAATGATAGTTAAAATAGCATCATGGTACAGCCTGAGGTTGAATGGTAGGATAATGTCTACTTCATTCAGCTGGAGGGACTGGTAAGGTCCAATGTGGAGAGTTCCAAAGGAACCCTCATGAACAGATGGACCAATCACCTTTGTAACTGTCAAGGTTAGTTCTTGTCCTTGACTGGCTCCAAACACAAGGTGTGCATTGCCTAGAAGGGAGAGTTCTTCAAAGGCCATGTTACTGGCAGTATAAGGGATCCAAGTCTTTGTTCCAACAGTCTCGAGATCTCCATAGTCTTCAATCATTGTCTGGTAATAAAATGCAACATGAAGAAATCACATAAGCTTTACTCAGTATAGTTGCCCATTCATGCCACACAAGAATTCCATCTTGCGTATCATTAAATTTTCAATTTGAAATGTAACTTCTTTAATCACTAATTAAATTCACCTAAGGTGAGGCATCATAAATCAGCATACCAGCTGGCTGCACTTATGCGTCCGGCAGCATTTTTAAAATTAGCTCAACTGGGTGCAGCCGGTGAAAGTATGTGCCGGTCGCGGCCTCCCGAATGGAAGTCAAGCGTCACAAAGCTTTGTCTTAATTAGGTCGTCCGGCCGCATCCGGCCTAAACGAAAAACAGCCACCCGCGGCCTGCTGCATCGCTAAAGCCGGCCAGACGATACATTATACTTAATTCGTCACTGGAGGTAAATATGTGGTCTGTCTTTTCTGATATGCCGTTATCAATAAAGAGACCAATCGTACCGTGGAAATCTGCGGGTTCACTTCCTTTAGGTGAACCCCGCATGTTTATAGATTGGTAATAGATGCCTTGTATTTTATATTTAAAAATTATTTTTTTCATTTATTATGTTACCACATGACATTTACATTTTTAACCCATTGACTACTGGATTATGTAATTCCATTGGCTTAATACAGGGAAGACCCGGTTCCCGTTGTTAATGGGTTAAATTACTGGCTCGCCTCTTGTTTATAATATCTACTTCATATCTTTATGTTTAATTTTGTTATGCTGCAATGATAAAAATCCTACTCTGTCACAATATTAATATAAGTTGAATTTGAATTCCCACAATTGAGAAAGTTTGTCTGTAAATGTGTAGTTGTATTTATCAACTTTTTGTATTCATTTTTTTTGTATATATTTTGTTGTTCATAATTTTTGTTATTATTGTTGTTGTTATAATAATTTTGGCCAGTTATTAAAAACTCCCGTACTCATATCTGGATTCACCAATGCGAGGCCCTTTTATTACATGATGTATTTATTTCTGTATTGAAACCCTCCTCCAAACGATTAGCGGAATTACAATTCCTTGGGGCCGAGAGTGCAAATATCTTTCAGAATTAAAAACGGAAAAGAAAGAAGGAATAGAAAGGAATTATAGTGCTCTTTTTTGTGAGGCGAGATCATCCGATGAGGAATTAAAGATCATAGCATAAGCCCCTTCCACCCCCCCTTCCACAGAGCTTTCTGCTCATCGGTCACTCGTCGGAAGCAAATTTTTTTTCTTCCAGTCACCCATTGATGTGTATTGTATCACACTCCAACGAATGCGATTCGTTTTAGGCGACTGTCAGATCGGTGCCAGACGTGTCAGGCGTGATTCGCTGAGGCGAGATCGTCCGATAAGGGAACTAAGCTCAGAGCTTAGTTCGCCGTCGGATGTCAATTGCGGTAGGAAGTCGAAATGATCCAGATGGAATGACCCTAACGACATATTCTGTGATGTGATTTCTTCATCGATTTCTTCTTCTTCTTCATTTCGTGTCCACGTTTAAATTGTGTTTGACACATCGTGCACTTGAGTTGGAAAAATTAATAATCGTATTGTTACATTCACTTTTGTAAATCGTTTTGATCATGGTCTTGTGAGGATCTTAAAATATGTAGTATAAATACACGCACCGCCTAACGTACCTGCCCACTGAAATGTTTCAATGGCTGAAAGAACGGAAATTCTATTTATGATTTTGGAATACAGTAGACCATGAATTTTTGATAAACAAACTCAGGAGAAAGGGCATTTGTCAGAAAGCGTTACAATGGTTTAAAGACTACCTGATAAATCGTTGTCAGTGTACGGTTGTAAATGGTATTCCGTCATCTATGCAAAACATAACCTGTGGAATTCCAGTAATATTGGCCCCTCCTGTTTGTAATAATATTGATGGCCTGGCTAAAGTCTTGATGAGTAGTAAAGTATCCCTTTATGCTGATGACACGTTGAAAATGTAGACATGCTGGTCAATACTCTGAATGAGGATCTATCTGCGACAGACAAATGGTTGGTAAAGGGGCCGTTCCACTATGCCGATCTGGCTACGATTTTGCGATTTTTTTCAGGTCGGGCTAGATCGGGGAAAAATTGAGCCGATCCACAGCCAATACGACGGGGCCACGCTTTCCAAACGCTGTATCTACGACTAGCGCGTGCTCGCTACGCTTTGATTACGATTATCGGGATCCTGGGACTAATAACCGGCGCTCAGGTTACGCTCAATAATGATGTAACTACGCTGTTCAAAATTTCTCCCCGATCTGAAAAATTCCCGCTCCTATCCCGATCTCACAACGCCGTCTTTACGATGCTGCCGATTGCAAGCGATGCCAGTACGCTTTCCCCGATCTACCAAAATCTACCAGATCGGGGTAGATCGGGAGCCAGAGCGGCATAGTGGAATGGCCCCTTAAGAATAAGTTGCCATTGAATGCAAAGAAATGTGAGTTTTTGTTGGTAGGGAGTAGAAATCGGATTAAAAATGTAGTTGTTCCTGATGTTCATATAGGCAAATATGTAATTCAAAGAGTAACATACATACTGACTGGAGCAAACAGACAGATATAGGCTTAAACAAGATGTGGCGAAAAGTTTATTTTTATTGAAAAGAATACGTCCTTTTGTATCACAACAAAGAGCATTATTTTTTTATCAGAGCATCATTTGAAGCAAGTTTGACTACTGTGATGTTATTTGGGGAAACCTCGGAGAAGTATATAATGACCGTCTTCAAAAACTGCAAAATAAAGCACTCCGTTGTGTTTTAGATGTGGACTGGATGTATTCCTCTGAATTATTGTTTACAAGTTCAAATTAAATGTAAAAACTATTTTACAAAGGCGAAATGAAGCACCTTACATGTAATGTACAAAGTTGCACATCGTCTGTCCCCAGAGAGTACCTGTAGTCAATTCATATTCACTAATATAGTAACTATAACTTCAGACATTCATAATTTACAATAGAGGGGAGCGAAACAATGGAACGAATTACCAAATGATGTAAAAGCGTTAAGCTTTAAATGTAAAAACTATTTAATAAACTACTTTAAATGTAAAAGCTTTAAGCTTTTACATTTTCAAATTGCAATGTAAATTGAGGTAGGAGCGTTAACTTCTCTCTCTCTCTCTTTCTCTCTCTCCATCTCTTACTCTCTCTTTCTTATTTTGTGTTTCTTTGTTCTTCTTATTCTTCTTCCTCATCCCCTATTCCTTTTTCTCTTCTTTATTTTTTCCCTTCTCTTTGTCTCCTGTTTTTTGTGGGTGAAGGGGGTGGGGGTCTTTTCACAAGTCTCGATGTTCGCAGCTCCTTTCTCTTCTTCTCCATCATTCTTCCTTTTGCACTTCTTAATTTCTTTCTCTTTAACCCATTTTCTTGTGTTCTCTTTCCTTTTATACTTCTTTCTCATTCGTTTTTCCTCATTTCGCTTATTTATTCTTTGGTATTTTGGCAATCGAACACTCATAGCTTTCTTTTTCCCATGCTTGTCATGTTTGCTGGAGTTTAATACTCTTCTTTTTTTCTTTTTCTTCCTCTAATAAATAATCTGTTTTCCACCTCTTTTCCCCCTTCTTCTTCTTGATCTTCTTTGTTAGTCTCAATTTATGTTGAGTGTGTTGTTTTCTTCTACCAAGCCGTATAGCCCACAATAAACGTTCGGTCTTTCTACGTAACATAACATTGTTATTATTATCATCATTATTGTTTTGCATGGCTGATAGTTTAAAGAATTAATGTATAATAGTGGGGTCTACTCGCTATTCATAAGAGCGCTATTTATAACAAAAAAACTGCTATTCATTTTTCACACGTTAGGTATAGTGGCCCTTAATACGTATCAACATTGGTCCTTATGAATAGTGAGACCGTTTGGTTGCATGAATTGTTATATATGGCAATGGTGTACATGCGTGAAAAACTCAGAAAATCACACATTACATTGATAAATAAACACCATTTATTTACTTACGCATTATATGAATAAATAAACCATAGTGTCATCTTACTCATTATTTGCTATAAATTTTTTCCAGTCTTCAAAATTTGGGGGCGGGGGTGGGGGGGAACAGAATGAAAACTTTGCATTTAGGAGAATTCCTCAGTAAATATATTACTATTTTGCAAGGTCGGATAGCGATAAGGGAGAAACATATATGAACAGAGTCTTAGTGCACATTTGATCATACAGGCAAATCCAGTTGGATTTTTTTTTGTCGTGGAGAGGGCGTCATAGAAACAATTAGAGAAAATAAAGAAAAATAGAGGTCTACGAAAGGGAAGGAGGAGTTAGGATTCGCGATCAAGGATGAGAATGAATGCTGAAATGCATGTCAAAAAGAAAGAGGATGAGAGAATTATCTAAAATAAAATGAAGATCCAGAAACTATACAGTAGAAAAAAAGAGGTTGTATACATAATTAGTATTAGTAGTGGTAGTAGTATCCAAAGAAAAAAAATCTAATTGTGTTTGACACACCGTGCACTTGACTTAGAAAGCATAGTAATCGTATTGTTACATTGCTTTTTTGTTTGGTACATGTAAGTACTTGCCCACTAAAATATTTCCGATGGAAACCGCCCTGAAAGAACACGAAATTCATGATTTTAGAAACTTTGTTGTTTAGAAGATCCCTCATTTAACCAGTAGCCTCCATCACAATGTCACCAAAGTAAACCCACGGTTTCAGTTCTGTAATAGCTTATCGTGTAACGGGTGAGAAGATGGGGTTGGGGATTATCATGAAAGTGAATAAAAACAAATGATGGATTATCTGACCGGAAGGCTCAATCCCTTGCCATTGAAAACTTTCCTTCAGAATTGCTGTGTTATGATCTGTAATGAAAGAACAGGAAATCTAGTCATGCTTTTGAACTTTTACCCATGCTGAGTTAAGGTTATTGTCTGTTTCATAATGAGGACGGGGGTACGGCCTCTACAGAAGAGCACTTCTGCAAAAGAAGTAACGAAAAAAGTAGATCTTTGCAAAACGGGTGAATTAAAAACACTACCATAATAAAGGAAATGAGGTTGTTTAAAGCGAAAGTTGATTGGGAGTATTAAAGTAAGTTGATGTAGAAAACAAGACTTTTTTAGAATGTCTGGAATTGTAGGACATGGAAAAGATATTACAAATTTAATTTCATTTCATGTCGTTTAATTCCACTTCCAACAAAATATAATATATACATGGGTTTTGCGAGCCTGCGCACAGCGATTGTTCTCCCTGTGACGGGGCGATTTCGGTTACATTGCCGGTAATGGAGGTGCTCATTGCAACTCACTCCGTCATTTTCGTCATTTTTAGTCAAATATGAAAGGTCAGACTTTTCTCCTTTAAAAATCTTATTTTGTTGAAGCTTCACTTCCTTCCTTTTCAATACACTTACAATACAAATTGCGTAAGCGCCGTCGCACACGCGGTTTGATCAAGGTTTGTGATAACTTTTTTTGTTTTTCAGTAATCTTTTATTGATTTCATAATTATGATATCAAAAACAATACATAACACTTAACATATATATATATATATATACATATATATAAATTATATATATAAATTAACAGAATCAGCAATAAGTCATTAATAAAATCAAGTATATATTATGTTTCAAAACTACTATAACTTCTTAAAAAAACAGAAAAACAAACATAACATATTGACCAAGCTCCTTTTATTTTATCTTATGAACTTGGATTATAAGGAGCGAAGTCGAGTTATCAAAGCACATGATGTTTGGAACAGGGAGGCAATTTCTTGTCATTGACCGGGATGGATTGGGGGGGAGGCTCCCTGGCTCTATCTTCTTGTCTGTCTCGCTCTATCTTCTTCTCTCCCTCAATGTATCTTCTTCTCTCTCTCGCTCTATCTTCTTCTCTCCCTCAATGTATCTTCTTCTCTGTCTTGCTCTATATTCTCTCCCTCTTGCTCTTTCTTCTTCTCTCTCTTTCTCCCGGTCTCTCCCCTTGTCCCCCTCCTTCCATCTGGCTTTGCAGCCCCAGTCAGCCTTTGCGTGAGGCTGCAGACAGCTGGTATGCTGATTTATGATGCCTCGCCTAATCACGTTATCAATTACCATTCTTGTCTTAGTTATGATGACTGTGTCATTAATTCTTACAGTGAGCAAATGCCGAGTATCATTGTAAACAGATAGATGGCCAATGCACCCTGTAAGTGCATCCTTCCCTTACACCCACATGTATTCCCACATTGTAAATCGAAATTCAAATTGCATGTAGATATACATGTACATGTATACCACTTGAATGCTCAGAAAAACACCTATTTAAACCTTCTAAAACACATAAAGACTTTCTTAAATTAATCAATATCTTAAACCTCCAATTTGTGGCAAATCATATTCTTATTTGACTCATATTTTTAGTAATAGATACTCACATCTGCGACCTGAAGACCTTTGTTATTCACAAGAAGAGCTCGATGCATAAATGATGGATCTGTAGATTCTTGATAGACTGTCCCAGCTGCTCCATGCTTTAGGTCTGATGCTGATCCTCCATATGCAATCATTTGACCAACAAATGAGTGGTCAGTGTAATAGACAGCAATCCTTCCTCCTGCTCCTCCTGCTCCAGTCGTCCCAAATCCTAAGTACAATGTAAAAGCATCATATTATTAAGCTGCCTCATTCATGCTACATTTACATGAAAGTCACAGAAGTTCATATAAACTCGAAATTGTAAAGTACATCTTTGCCGTGTGTGTATTTGGCTTTGATTTTCACCAAAACCTTAACTGGGTACATGGGAGTAATCAGCTAGCATAATAAGGATTAGCAATGTGGCAGCATGCTTGAGGGCCTAAGAAGGGACTAGCATGAATTTTTCAGTTATGACTCCATAACACTATAACTGTAATGTTTGATAATCTAATTATATCTATTTCCATCTGGTTTGATGATTACAAATACATGCATATTGGTACATGTGCCATCAGCAAAGCAAGAATCACATCAGTAACTCCCATCGGCATTTTTGTTTCAATAATGATGCTAGCCTACCATTCCCTCCGTTTGCATGGATGATTCCTGACCCTGTGAAGATCCCAGTCTCCAGGAGAATGCTCCCTCCACTGGCTCCTCCTCCACTCTCATCAGAGCCAGTTTCTCCATCACACCCAATATTTCCTGAGACAATAAACATTGTACAGTCAAACATCTTGAAAAACACATTTGAGTCCAAAAAGGTATTACATGTACAGACATTTTACACTTTTTTAAATGGAATCTACTGTGGAAACATCAATATAATGAAAAGCGGTCAAGAGCTCAGAAAAAAAAAAAGATTTTCCCCACGTCAAAAACCTTCAGGATACAAGGCTATATGTTATCCCCTTAGGGAGAAAAGCCAGCTAAAGAGGAGTTTAACATGCACGATTTCACTTTCAAGTAATTATGAAAGTGCTAGAATTTGCCATATCCTAAAATCTATAAAATTAGGCCATATCAGCACCACTGACATTTTAACACTTCTACATAAAAAAGCTTATTATAAGTTTTATAGCTTTGCACAGTTTTAAAAGAGAAATTTATTGGTTTTGCTTGTCTCTGATTTCTATGTACATTTACAAAACACACAAAGGCAAAAAATATGATCAATAATCTAGTATGTGATTGAGTAAAATACTAATACCTCACCATCTATTCTTATGAGGATGCTTGCATATATATGAAGTATTCCACCGCCTCTCACAGTATTCCACCGCCCCTCAACCACGCTGCCAAAATGAGTAGGACGGAACATGTTTCCATAGGCGAGTCCTCTGAGGTGATCCTCACTGCCTCCACCAAATCCTCCATGCCCTGCCCCAGAGTTTCCTGACCCTTGACCACCAATGAATTGAGACTGAGAGAAAAAAATAATCATATATCATCCTTTACATTCTCACTTCATATGATTTCCATAACTTTGAATATGACATCTTTTACATTAAAAGATAAATGCAACCTCCATTGATAATTTTCAATCCACCTGTGTTTTTACATGTAAATCTGCAAGGTAAAATATCAATACATTTGTTGAAAATTATGAAAAAAACCACGTCATATGTAAACTATCTAAAGATATGACATTCAGAATGCATGAGCTCAGTTGTAAAGAAGTGGTCTTGAAACCGGGAGGTTCCCGGTTCAAAACCAAGTCGATGCCCTTTGGTACAAGGTTAATGCTCACTTGTATCACACTGTACTTTGTACATGTTCATGTATGATATATTCTACTGACCAAACTTGAATACTTAATAAAGCAAAGATGATACTAAATTTCTCAAATTGTAAATGTGTATGCATGGCTAAAACTGTATTAAAACACTCAATGCTACATGCACACAGTGACACTTGAACACTAGAACTTACCACATGGTTCAGATCAATCACTGCAAGTTCTTCCACTATGAGATCCTCCACTACCAAGCCAAGATGGTCTGCCTCCAGAATACCACCACTCTCCACAATGAGGCTATTACCATGGAGATTGAAGCCTTTTACTCCACCCTCCACCACTAACCTGCCTCCTCCTCGTACTCTAATGGAGTCATATTGAAGAGTGTCAGATATGCCTGCACTGCCATTGGTGTATGGTCTGAGGATGGGAGATACAATTACTGTTTCTCCTACTTGCATACAATTTCACATAATTATTCAAATTTTAAATCTCTAAACTGCACTTTCATCCAACTGCACATGCAATTTGCTGAATCCAATGTCAGGATTAAACACTCATGCTTGAATGCCAGTTGTTCTGCACTAAAACCCAATGAATTGTCTATCACAACCCTATTCTACTTTTGAATCAAAAGTAGTGGGAATATGTAAATTAAAAAGATATCATAATTTCTACTGAGAGCCAGAAGAGCATTAACCAGACTTGGGGAACACCCTTCACGTACTTATCAGAGGAAAAACACATTTCTGAACACTAAATCTATTGATTGTTTCATTTTTTGCCAAAATTTATTGATAAAATATCAGTTACAAGCTTGATATTTCATCTCTGGTTATGCAAACCACATACATGTATGTGCATAGGCTCAAATACAGGAGATACATCAGTTCCTGAAACCAGCAATGACGTCTGTTATGCTTTTAACACTGTGGTGAAAAACCCAGTAAAGAAAGCATGCAACCGCAATTAACATCAGTCATAATTAAATGCTTCCAGACTCACCTTATGTAGACAACTCCACCCTGGCCAACGATTACATTCCGAACGTTATGCAGCTGCCCATCAAGTTCAAAGGTCACTCCATGGACTTCAAGGTCAGCTGGCATTTCAAGGTCGCCATATGGATAGAGAAGGACACTCCAGGCAGCACGGGGGTATTCAGATGGGAGGTCGATCTTGAGGTCCTGAGGAAACAAACAATAGATCCACTGATACCATGAAATAAAGCTCTGACAAGTACAACATAGTATTTTAAAGCTGAAATACTATACTATACACAAATTTGTACAGGTGGGGCAAAAGTCTCTCTGATAAATGCCTGTTTTGTCCCACTACTACTACTACCATATCCTGTCTAACTTCCCTCATTCTTAGATAGATATGAATGGCGGCAAAACAATATTTTGAGATTCCTTTGAAAACTATCCATGAGTCTGTACAGGGAGAAAGGGTTTATGAAGATTTGGACGGGTTCAAAATTGCTGGGGGAACTACACATCCCTCCATTTTGGTCACTAACCAGCGTCCCGACTTGGTAATACTATTCAAGGAAATTGGGGAAATTGCTATTGTCGAGTTGACAGTTCCCTTCGAAACAAATATAGAAGACGCCCACAAGACAAATGAGGAAAGATACCGTGAACTAATTCAAGACTTGCAGGACAATTTGTATGACGTCACATTTCTCGCAATTGAGGTCAAGGCCAGGGGACAAGTAGACAGATATAACAAGCTCCGCTTTAAAAGGCTTCTTAAGGTATGTAACTGCCCGATCCGCCCAAGCGACTCCTTCCACAAAATTTCAGAATATGCCATTCTATCATCTTTTATAATATTTTATAAAGGAATGAGTTTGGGGTGAGGTCGCCTACATTGACCTATAATTTTGCAACCCTTCCTTTAGTGTAGGCTTACTTCTATAGTACACAGGGCCTGTATTCAGTTCAATACTTAAGAATGAAATTTCAGTAGTTTACTTAGATTTCTGCTGAGATAAAACACTTAAGCAATTATGGTATTCAGTTGAATCTTTTGGCTAAGTATTTTACCCTAAGTCTAAGACAGCTCCCTAGCAGACTTAAGCCAATTACTTGATTGGCAGGGACACAGCTTTCATACATACGCGGAGCAGTAAGCTGCGCGCAAGCGAACCTTGTAAGCATTTATTGCGCATGATTTTGGATAGGAATTGTGACATCACAGTGGATATCAGTAAGTATTTTGCTAAAGTAAATTTGATCTGAATACATGTTACGCCAATTTACTTAGCCAAGCCAAATGCTAAGTAAAATGCGCATTTTGATTTGAATACCACCCCTGGTCCTTATGGTCTGCTTATGTTGTTTTTTATGTTGTGTAAAATAAACTTAAGTCTTTATATATCTACAGCCCTGGAAAAAAATATTAGACCAAGCTTCTGTAAGCAGGGTACTATAATATGCATACAAAATTATAAAAATGATTTGTCTTTGTATTTCATTGAATGAATACCAAATTCCAGCAATTATACCTTGCTTTTATGATATTTTATTTCCTTCTTACCACAAAAATAACACTATCAGAAACCATTCTTGGTCTAATAATTTTTTCCATGGCTGTATATCTCCCACAAATTTCCCAGATTAATCGAAAAATGCCGTTTTACCAACAATCCATCTATCAGATATTCATATATCATGTATACCATGCCAATCTATTCCAACGAAACCTACTTTCATGAATGTAATGTAAAATGCTCTCATTGTGATTGTATGAATTTATGTCATTTTATGTTTCATTTGTTTATATGTTATACAACCTGCCATTTGTCCGGAATGGGACACTGGAGCTGGTCATTATTCTTTTGTTTGTTTCTCCTTCTTTGTAAATTCACTTGATCTTGAGTAAAGACATGATTTAACAACATGATAAAAATGAACTTGCATCAATAAAATATCTACCGTATCACATCAAAGACTAGAGCAAAACTTCATAAGGGATGTGGCCATGTGTGAAATCAAATCCTATGTGAACAGTACGTATAAGTGATCTTATAATTATGTGAGATAATAAACAGGTATTTGAGAAAAAATAATTTTAACAATTGCACTTATTCGCTTATTGTCATGCATATGAGTCAAGTTCAACTGAATTGAATTTCAAATTACAATACCAATATGATAACATTAACCTTTGAATGAATGTCCCTCATATGTTACCACGGAAACTAAACCTTTATCACAGTGGGGTTTATGGAGATAAGAGTAACCAACCTGATGAGGGCCAACATGGAAGACTCCAGAGGTGTCTCCAGAACTCCTTCTCACAGTGACAGTTGTATTCATGTTCGGATGATCACCACCAGCCATTGCCAGATGGGCTCTTCCTCTCAGACTCAACTCATCAAATACATACTGATCCCCACCAAAGGCTGGTAGAAGCCAGGTGCGGCAACTCTCTTCGCTTCCAGTGATGTCGTAATCTGTAGCTCTCACAAGAGGACCAGGAGTAATAAAACTGTTGTCAATCAGTAGCTTCCTCTCACCAGATGCTCTGTTATCAAGCAAGATGGTACCAGCACCCCCTACTTCATAGCCACTAGCACCTCCAGTTGTTTGAAGGCTACCATGGAATGTGTTGTTGCTAAAGTGGATGCCTATCCGACCTCCGCCTCCTCCACCACCATGCATCCCACCGCTGCCACCAGTAGCTGATACTGAACCCTGACCTTGCATGGCAGAAACTGGTTGAAAAAAGAAATCCATGACTTTACTAATTGATAGAAAAGGATGAGGTAGAAGAGGTAAATTCTATGTAATTGTTTAAAAATTGGTGTATTTCTCCAGTTTCTTGAAGGTTACAATGGGAGGTGTTGTTGCTGAAGTGGATGCTCCACCACCATGCATCTCACTGCTGCCACCAGTAGCTGATACTGAACCCTGACCTTAGATGAAAGGAACTGGTTTGAAGAAATAGAAAACTATAATAATTGACAAAAAAGGATGAGGGTAATTCTACGAAAACGTTTCAAACCTTGATGTATATCATCATTGATATAACAAAAACTTTTTAAAAAACCAATATGAAGCTCTTATGGAATTATATTTAGCATCATATATCAATGTTTTCTCCCCAAAACAAGTGGACTCTAAAACATAAATTTCATTTTCATCCCTCTTAAATACAAATTAATTTTTTTTGAAGATGACATCACAATATCAACTCATCTCAAAATTGCAAATAATACTTGTCTCAACATGTCTAACTTGGGACTGAATTCCATTTCAACAATCAAATTTCAAGTCGATGTAGATCCTTAACATTTACTGGCCCTCCAAGTATATAATGAAGAACTCATGAACAAATCTAAATTTTATGAAGAAAAGGAGCCTTTTTATTCCCAAAATATCAATCTGGACAGATCTGGACAATATAAACTAAACTCGTGTATTGAAAGGGTTACAGTAAATTAAGTAGATTGCATATCAACAAAGAGGTAAAGTAGAATACCTTTGATGAGAATAGATCCCCCACTGCCTCCTCCATTACGTTCCCCTGTAGAAGATGAACCATCTGCCTGGACTGCCCCATTCAGATCTAACAGGGGTGCCGTAAGACTGATGATGCCACCACCATAACCCAAAGATCCTAGACCGACAGAATTTTGCCCACCGCAGCTTCCAAAGTCGTGAGGATTGAAGAAAGAGCCTCGAGGTGGTGCTGGGATGGCCTGGTCAAAGCTACGTCCTCCAGTGCCTCCCAAGCTACCACCAGAGGATCCTGAAAGACACAAAGGACAGAATTTTACCTATACACAGTAAAATCTTGCTGCATTCATCAGAATGCTTAACCCATTGACTACTGAACCAGAGATGCCAACCGTTCCGGAATATGCATGAGGTCAAAATTAAAATGTGAATTACGCAACGGTTGAATGCCATGACAACAATAACCATGCTCTCCGCTATTCACTGTCATGAAAGCCTTGAAATCCACCTCATACATATTCCGAACAGTTGGCAACTCTGCTGAACTCCCTCTCTCTCCCTATACATTAATTCGTAATACATGAATCACCCAGTTTCTGTAGGAAATGGGTCAAAAGTTCTTGGTAACTACCTGTTAACATACCTTCAGATGATTGCAGGAGTGAATGTAGAAGTTCACAAACTTTATTAGATAGTTCTTTTTTTTTTGTTGATAACATCATATCCATTTTTTAAAAATTGAAGTATGAATGTATTTTACACCAACATGAATTCATGAAGATTTCAATGGTTACTCTTGCTCTCATTTTCTAAAGTTCTGCACATGAATAGAGTATATTTCAATCTTGTTTGCACAAAGGCATGTTTAACGTATATATATACAATCTAAGGGCAACTATCTATCCACTGCTTCCCGAATAACATCTACAGAAAACATGCGACATACCATTTTACATGGTTTCATGTAGATACAGAACTGGCCTTTACCTACACTTACTATTACCCGCCTTTTGGTTTCTTTGTGGGTCATTCTGACTTTTTAATATTGACAAACTGCATTCTACTTGATTATGGCCAATCGACCGATGTCAAGGAGGTCCAAAACTTTGCACAAGAACCTGACGAATGACCACGCCACTGCCAACAGCACTAACACTATTAGTACTAGCGATAACCTTAGTGGGACCCGGCCCAGCGCTGTGGCCGCCACGTCCGGCACTGCTAACCTGGGAGGTCCTACTCCAACCAACCAGAATGCCTCTCCTGGGGCCACCGTTACTGAACAACCCTTGTTAGCTGAGATCCAGCAACTCATCATAATGAATAATAATAATAATAATAAATTTCATTTATAAAGCACCTTTTCATAAGATACAAAGCGCATGTAACAGATAAACAGAGCCTTGGCAGTAAGATTGATTCGCTATCTAATGATATCGCGGGCTTGACGTCGCATTTAAGTGGTCTCGAAATTAGCTGTGACCATCAACAGTGATAAAATTACTGAGATAGAAAATCGAATCCCTGGGATAGAGCAAAATTGCCAGAAGCAAATAGAAGCCCTAAACGTAAGAATCATGGAGTTGGAGTTTCACAATGCTAATCTCTTCATGGTGTGGTAGAAAAACCAAATGAAGACGTGTACCATGTTCTCCGTGACATGTTCAAGATGCTAGGAGTCGACGATGAGATCCCACTGGTAATATACTGTTTTCAATACAAAGTTATCTGGGATTCTGCTCAAATATGGCATGCAAAATATCTACACAACACATAATTTGTGCTGGAATACTTCTAAGAATCAGAGGCTGTATTACACTGATAAACAAACTTGGTTCCCATTAACCCACACCAGTTCAGAATTTTCTAAAGGTCTAAGTAAATCACCTCTGCTTCCTGAATCGGCACCAATTATTATCTTTAGCATTTTAAGACAAATCAAATGGTAGATTTCTCTATTACATGAAGCAATAGCAATGAAAATAACATAATGCATCAAAAAATTCCCAATAGGTACACAGAAATAATGATGAATTCCACTCTGCAATGCTAATTTAGATACTTTTAATTCAATGCTTATTATCAATTAAATTACAATGCACACTGCAACAGAAATGGAAACAAACAGTTCTGTGTTTCTTGCTCTTTCTCCTCAGGTATCATGTGTAATTCATTTCCATTCTGGATAATAACAAAATGCACAACTTTACTAAACTGAGACACTAATCTTCTATGGAGTAAGCATCTTATGAAACAAAGAGAAATATGTATTTTCACCTGTAGTACCACGGTGACCACTCTCCGGGTCAGAAGGTCTGATTGGGCTTTGACCACTAACATCAATGATTCCTGCTGAATCAATCTCAATGATCCTTCCTGTTGTCACATTTAACCAATTCCCCTAGAATGAATATATTAACAATAATATTTCTGACTTATTATAATATATCATCAGGTGCTTACGGAATTATATGATACAATACAATACCTATATCATTGAATTGGGTGATGGTTAAAATTAAGTTTCATGTTATTAATTTAAAAAAAAATTTACATCAAGGCAGGCAGATGCCCATATAACTGATTTACAAATTTATTGATCCATTTTATACATAAGCTTTGTTTATATTAGCAGTATTAATATTAGTGCCTGTGTGTATCAATTATCAATAAAAACCACACACACCTGAACACTAGTTCGGGGGATACAATAAGCCACTCCAAAATAAGATATTAATACATGCTTAGTTCTTGTTGTACCTTCAATTGTCCACCAGGTTGAATGTGAAGAGAGTCAGTGATTTCCAAGGACAGTGATGGGTTCATGGCATCATCATAGCTCAGAGAATCATCGTAATGAGAGCTAACGACTCCATCAGTTAGGATGCGGAGTGAGTTCAGAACCAGGGTTTGATCAGCATAGTTTACAGTGCTTCCCTGTCAAATTAAACGAACCATGCAATTGTTTTGATCTGTTACTACATTAACCCTGTTCATAACTAATAATAGAGGTCTAGTGGATTATTCATGATCTGTAGATTACAATGTACAGGGTTTGAATCCCAGCCTGGCACTAACATCCTTTGGCAAGACATTAATCTACATTTTACCACTCTTGACCCAAGTACATGGGTACCAGTAGGAAATTGTTTCTTGAAGCTTCAACACCTTCATTAAGGCTGCTAGGCTGAGCCAGTGTAATAATCCAAATCTCTTTGGAAACACATAGAGACACTGATACATATGAGAAATGAATATTATGAATATTATCAATAATAATAATAATTAAAAAAAACAATAATAATATTGAAAAATAAAAATAATAATAAACTGCATTTATAGCAGCTATCACTACAATGCAGTATAATGCTGTGTGTTTAGCTAAAAAAATTTCCTTGACCTTCATATTATCAGGGAGAAACCAGTCTTACTGTTCACATTGAATATGTGACATTGCAACATTTTATCTCAGCTAGGATAATTTCCAATATACTGTAATAAATAAAAACAAATAGCATCTACGGATACTTAATGAGCTAATCTACACTGGTCTATCTATGTAATACAATTATGAATTTAATGTCAAATATATTATAACAGATGATTATGATGTACTTATTGAGATTTAAGTATTAGACAAACCTTGGGTCCCAAGATGACTTCAATTCTCTCTCCAATAGTAAAGTCTTCCAAACCTTCAACAGTGCCTTCTACATAGATCTTCTTGTGGGATAGGTCACTAAGATAAACAGCTTGAGGAATGAAAACCAATGAAAGTCAATCAGTGGGTTTAAAAAGATTAAATCATAATTCATTTTGTTACTCAATCGTATAAAAACATATACAGTATATGCAGGCTATATGTATGCCAAGTTATGCAAGAAATTAATCTGGCTGGTGCATAAAAGTATAACATCCATAAGCATAGAACTCATCTTAAAAGGAGAATTAACTCCTTAATATTATACAAATAATGAATGTTTATGAGTGCAATGGATCATTTCATCTTTCACCGAATGAAATATTCTGTCCATTGCACGAATGAAAAAACATTCATTATTTGCTTTATATGACACCTAAAAATAGCTATCCTTCTCATTTGACAGTTTATGAATTAAGAAACAAGAGTGAAGGGACTTACATTTTGTTGTGCAACACTGGTCCTTTTCATGTCAAGATGTTCATATCATTTTATAAAAGGCATAATAATTGTCATTATGTTTTACAATCTGAATAGTCAACTATGTAGTTCTCTGCAATATTAAATGTTATCATCAACTTTGTATAAGAGGGCCAAAGGTCCTGATAATGGCAAACAGCTTCTGACAAGCCATTTATCTGCAGTTTTCAATCTACAAGATCTTTTATAATACCCATTGTTGCAACACACATGTACCTTTTGGAAGTTCTATCTCAGAGCCCTCGTAGTCCCTGAAAGCAGCAGGGAATGGGGAAACTGAGTCTAAGATGTGAATAGGGGTCTCAGGTCTGACATGGATCAATCCTGACCCATCACCTTCTGCATATCCACAGTGGAACTCCCACTCGTCTTCCGCTGAACTTGAAAAGACCACATGGGCACCCCTTTCTATCTGGAATCGTTCCACAACCAAGTCCTCATCTCCAACAAAGACATACGTCCTACAACTGTCCAAGGTCATGTCATCTGGCAAAAACTCTCTGGTCGGTTCCCGGTTGATGTTGTCTATGATAAGTGAGCGTTGAGTGATGTTTGTATTGATGAGGCTGGTGTAGACGGTCCCTGCTGCACCAGGCTCTTGGTGACTGCTTCCACCGTGAGCCTGTAAGGTCCCACGGAATGTGTAATCATCTTCCGCATGGATTGCTATTCTTCCACCAGACCCTCCTCCTCCAATTTCCTGTATAATTATTGTTAATAAGTAATAATAATGTTGAATAAGTACTGCTAAAATTTATTCAGCAATAAATATTTGATAGAAATACTGGTTTCTGATGAACCATGTTCACATTTTGTTAAGAATATTACTAAATTACTGATGAGTGGGGACGGATAGGCTTTCATTGAACATATGCACATTATAAATAATTAAATATAGCTTTGATTTGTACTCACATTGTTTCAAATAATGAAATAATCTAAACAGAATATACATGAAGTCTTCATTAACCCTCTGATCCTATGGGTGGCAAATCCTGCCAAAGAATTTGATTATTGAACTTAGAATGGCTACTGTTTTCTTGCTGGAGCAAAATTAGGTACCTTCATTTTGAAGCCTATTCTCAAGGAATATATTCTCTTCCCACTTCAACAATGAAAGAAAGCTGTACAAGTATAAGTTAAATCAAACTCTCGCAACCTGTGATTTTGTGTAAACAGCTGAAATGGAAATTTGGGTTCATTGGATAATTATATTTTCTGACTTTTGTTTTCCTGAAAGATCTTTCTTTTCTCTACCTTATATCAGTTCAGTTCAGTTCAGTTCAGTTTGGTTTATTTCATATTTCACAATAATCAATATATGGTACAAAAATAACATTCAGTTGATTGTACATAATACAATTAACAAAGTACAATAAAAAAATCCATAGAAATAATACAATGATGATTAACATAGGGGAGATACAGACATATATGAGAGGTGAAAATATAAAGGGAAACTATTAAAAAGCAGAGCTTGTAATTTATAGATTCCCTTTAAATACTACATAGGTATAGTCAAATCGTTGTGATATCAATCAAATAAATAAAGAAAAAAGGAAAAAAAAAATCTGGAAGCTTAAAACACAGTAGAAGATAAGTTTTTCTAGACCAGTTTTTTTGCGCACAGCTTCGGTTTCTTCCTAATTCTTCGCCTTCCCGTATGATTTTTTTTAAATCGGTATCGCTCACCCTCGTAAAATCACTGCAATCTCACGGGCCTTAAATTACCTTTTCCCTAATGATTTTCATACTGATAGCAATCTCATCATACAGTTCATCAATAGCCGCAAAAGCAAATTACAGAGCAGTTTTAAGTTCCATTTCGATGACGAAACAGAGTCTGAAAAAGGATTTTGTTGCTAACAAACAATCAAGTTTATTCATGTGAGCAAGGAAAGAGTATCTAAGTTCAATGTAAAACACATAAAGCACATAGGTTAATCAATGTGAACAAGAAAAAGAGTAGGTTCTATTTAAGTTAATTATAGGCTAAATTACAAGTTCAGTGTATGATAACAGAAGGACTAGAGGTGTTGTGGATCAGTGGATAAGTCCCCGGACTGTGAACCACTAGGTCCGGGGTTCGAATCCCACCGCAGCACTAGCGTCCTTTGGCAAGACATTAATCTACATTTGCCACTCTCCACCCAGGTGTTAAATGGGTACCCGGTAGGATGCGAAAGTTAATGTCGTTTGCTTAGCAATGTGAGCGTCACTGTACTGTCCACTGCTGGTATACTCCCCAGGGAGTGGAGAATGTGCATGCATTGTGTGCGGGCATGCCAGAATCTGATGTCCGGGGTAATATGTAATTGTGAGCGCTTTGGGCTTTGGGAAAAGCGCGTTATAAATGCCAGGTATTATTGACTACGCAGGTAACAAACCAGGATTATGTAACAGGGAACAAAAAAAGACACCCCAATGGAGTGAATAGGCATTGACTTGTGCACATGTCAGGCCACCGAGGTGCGCTTAATCCCAGAACACTCTCATTTGCATCATAATAACTTTCGAATGACTCAAGTTCCCTGACAATGCATGAGTATTGTAGTGTTGAGATGAATCAATTAGATTTTTTTATTTTATCTATATATTCTTTATTTTATTGTTATTTCGAAATGATGGTAATTATGTAAATATTTTCAAAAATGTGAAGTAATTTTTTTTTTTTTTTTTGGTGAACATAACATTTGGAAGGTTATTTGTGGTAATTTATGGTATTTAGGTGGAAGATATTGTTAAAAATTAAAATATATTCCAAGTATGTTTAAATTGAGCCCAAAATTACATCAAGGGGTGCTCTGTTAAAGTGACTTTTAATCAGGGTTGTTACGAATTTGGAGGTATGTACCTCAGGAAAAAGGAAGGTGTAGTGAAATTTTGTCTTTGTTTACAATGGCCAATGTTTAATCTGAACCACATGGTTTTGACATTTGGTTAATTTAAGGATATGTAGTTGTATATTTGTGGAAGTTATGGTTTGTTTGTATGTATTGTACATGTCCTCTGAGCTGGATATTATAGAGCTTGTGGGAAAGCTCTTTTTTAGTAGGGGAGAGTTGTAATGGTACAAGATTTTTATTGGCATATTTCTGTATTTAGTAGCGCTTTCACACTGACTTATCGTAAATACAAATGTTGTATATCGATACGATAGCTCTCGTCTGAACGGGGGGGGGGGTTTAGAAAGAATGTGCACCTGTGGTCAGAGTATTGTGTCTGTCTAGGAATGGTGGTTATGTAATGATCAGGCATGGATCCAGACGGGGGTGGGGCCCCAAGGGGTGTGCGCCCCCCCCCCTCCCGTTTTGTCTGACAAAGTATGTCCCCGGACCCCCTAGATGGCCATTTGGCCTCGTCAAACGGAGGGTTCCTCAGTGTGCCCCCCTTTCTGAAAATCCTGTATCCGCCCCTCATGATGGTGTTCGTTATTGTTGAGTGTGTGTGAAGAGTGGTTGTTGTGTGTATGTTAGGACATGGTTGTGTATTACTAAAGAATTTAAGGGAATTAAGGTTTGGGCGGAGCAATTTTGCACAATGCGCATGAGGTGATATGGTCACCGACATAGTGTGGGGGTTATTTGTGGAGTAGGCCAGAGAAATTTGGAGTTAGTTGTCATATTTGTTTCTCTTTGATTTGTTGTCATGAAGTCTTAATTTGTCTCCAAAAACATATTCAGCTCAGAGGGGAGGACTATGCAATGTTGGTCGTTACCAATATGTGAATTCACCGCCTAATAAATCAACTTTGATTTCATCAACGTTTCTTTGGATTTTCTCTTCATTCAACGTCGTCATAATGTAGTAAGGGATTCACGCCCATGATACAGCTATAGCCACTCTACTTCGGCCGGTGAGCGCCGAAATCTAGTGAACCCGTTCCTTTTCATGAATAAACTATGTTTAACACTCCTACCAAATATCAACCTAATCCGACAATTCATTCTTAGTGGGTGCTATGGCCTTTTGATTCACTCTCTATCGACTTTCTCTGTCGATTTCTTACTCCGCACGCTTGAATAGGCCCCAACTTTAGAGCTCATTTCCTCCATATTTAATAACAGCAAACATCTCTTACAAGCTCCTTTCATTCGCTGAATTAAAAGGGTTAGAAAGTTTCAATTATAATGAGTCATATATCATTTTAAAGCTGAGACTTTGTTCTATCCAAATATGATAAAATCAGAAAAATTATTTTTTGCAACTTTTTGGTGGTTTTGTGGTGCCGGGTCACATATAAGACTAGATGAATATTCAACCGCGCGCGGTCGGAATTTATGCCTCCGCCATCACCAGATTGGAAATGTATGGCATACATGTACACTCTATAAAAAAAGGATTGGTCCAACAAAATGACAAATCTTTTCACTTAAAATGCACAGGAGACAGAAAAATTTATTTCATTTCATTTTCATATAAAACTAGAAATATTTGATAATGAGGCTAAAAACCAGTAATTTCATGTAATTTCATGTAAATTGACCTCTGACCTTTGACCTACTTACCCCAAAATCTAATCAGTTCATCTTTCTATGGGGATGCATACTGGTACCAAGTTTGAAGTTCTCACCTCATATAGTTCTTGAGATATCGCGGTAACGGTGCTAAAAACCAGTAATTCCATGTAATTTCATGTAAATTGACCTCTGTGACCTCTGAAATTTGACCTACCTACCCCAAAATCTAATCAGTTCCTCTTTCTATGGGGATACATACTGGTACCAAGTTTGAAGTTCTTACATGTACCTCAAATAGTTCCTCAGAAATCGTGGTAACGGTGCTAAAAACCAAGAATTTCATGTAAATTGACCTGTGACCTGTGACCTTTGACCTACTTACCCCAAAATCTAATCAGTTCATCTTTCTATGGGGATACATACTGGTACCAAGTTTGAAGTTCTCACCTCAAACAGTTCTTGAGATATCGCGGAAACTGTGCTAAAAACCAAGAATTTCATGTAATTTCATGTAAATTGACCTCTGACCTTTGATCTGCTTACCCCAAAATCTAATCAGTTCCTCTTTCTATGGGGATACATACTGGTACCAAGTTTGAAGTTCTTATCTCAAACAGTTCTTGAGATATTGCGGTAACGGTGCTAAAAACCAAGAATTCCATGTAATTTCATGTAAACTGACCTCTGTGACCTCTGAACTTCGACCTCCTTACCCCAAAATCTAATCAGTTCATCTTCGTATAGGGAAACATACTAGTACCAAGTTTGAAGTTCTTACCTCAAACAGTTCTTGAGATATCGTGGTAACGGTGCTAAAAACCAAGAATTTCATGTAATTTCATGTAAATTGACCTCTGTGACCTCTGACCTTTGACCTACTTACCCTAAAATCTAATCAGTTCATCTTCGTTTGGGGATACAGACTAGTACCAAGTTTGAGGTTCCTACCTCAAATGATTCTTCAGATATCGCGGTAACGAGAAGTGGGACGGACGGACGGACGGATGGACGGACAACCCGAAAACATAATGCCTCCGGCACCCACCTTCGGTGGGCGGAGGCATAAAAATTGGTTAAAACCTTGGTTGCAAAGACGAGGTTAAATATACCTTTATTCCACCATCCGTTTCTCCACTACAGTAACGTCCAGTTCTGATGTTCCTCCAGTTCCTACTTGAATATCTGCAGTTATCAACGCAATTGAAGTCAATCCAATACTTGTAATCGGTACATTGTAAGCAGTGACGCTCAGAGTCACATATGCTACAATGAGGTACACAGGTAGCATCACCGCCATCAGACACAATACGGCCACGCCCTGCAAAGTTCAAATTTAAACACCCATATCAATAGTGGTACCTTGTTATAAAGAACACTGTTATAACAAACTCTTGTTATAACCAGGTAATTTTTTTTTTTTGTATTCCATTGGTATTCTAGTCCTGATATATCAAGGTTTAATGATAACATGGTAATTTCGAATTTGTTATAATGATTTGAATTCATTTATTTATTTACCAACAGCAAAGAAGTACAATAGAGTATCATGTGATTATATTTACATATAAAAGAAGAAAAGCATTATTTGGTTGGTAAAAGGGGCCAGATAATGAAGTTGAGGGGTGAGTATCATGGTTTTCAAAAGAATAATAAATAACAGAGCATTTATAATGTGCCACTGATCTAGTCAACCATTCTGAAGACATGTGCAGAAAACAAGAAATAAGAGCTCTGAAAATAGATACAGTTCTCTTCATTTGATCAGCGCTCTCTGTCAGGAGAGTGACTTGGATTTTGAGGAAAAGAGTTGCGCATTTGCTAGAAAATGTTGAGCTTTATTCTTCTTGAACTTTATCTTCCCTCTAACACTGAAATGTATTTATCATTCATAAATAAGCGGAACAATATGAAAACCACTGCCAGGTTTTCAATGCCAGATGACAAAGAATTTTTAAACCATTGAAAACTAAGCCTGAGATAAGTCAGTGTATCAAAAATCTTTGTCATATACAAAACAAAATGTTTCCACTTGATTAATACTCTTTTATGAGGAACAGTAGTCTAAATTGCAGAGCTCTACATATTCTAGTGTACTCACCTGTAACAGTAGCCCCTGAAACCCAAACACTTCCTCCACTTGCCCCACTTGTCCTGAGTTGGTTGGCATCTCCTCCACTCGCGAGGATCTCACCATCCAAAAGAAGGTTGCCTTGAGCCATCAGTCTAACAATACCACCGCCGCTTGATGTCTGCGTAGACAAAACACAAACACATGTAAATAACCATACGGGTTGTGATTTTGTGGATAAGCCATTGGACTGTGGATCAAAAGCTGTAGGTTTTGAATCCCTGCATCAAAGATATTTTGGCAAAGCAATAATCTACATTCACCACACTTGGGCCAGGTGATTAAGTGGGTACCATGCAATAGGAAGTCCCTGAATGCTTCAGCACCTAATCAGGGCAGTTAGACGAGGGCCAGGGTAATAAACCAAAGCTCTTTAGAAGCACATAGAGATATTGCTAAATAATTATGTGATATGCATGCACTATACAAGAACTGAGTATTATAATTATCAGTAACCATTTTTCATATAATGCTTTTACTAATTACTAATCAAAATGCTTTACTATTATTTTTCATGTATGAGTGTTGGGCACAAACATGTAATTTATATTTAAAAATCCGGAGTCATGTACATTAGTAGGCCTGTACATAAAATCCACATTGACAGTGTACATGTAACATAACACATAGGTTACAAACAATTTGTACATTTAAAATTCTTCCTTCTGTTTCCCACAACTTCAATCAATTCAACTTATATTATTTCTGATCTCACCTGATATGCGCCCATCAGAACACTGCCCCCACTGCCATAGTCTATTGGACTAATCACATTTCCAATTGCAGGGTTACTGTAAGAAACACTGGTCCCCTTCCCGCCACGCCCACCATGGGAAGCTCCAGCCCCACCCTTTAGTCCATAGATACCAGGACTAGGACCATCTCCAGCAGGCCAACCAAGCGTGCTCACATCCAACAGTGCGCCAGAATCTACCGTAATGTCTTGTGCTGAAAAACAAAACATCATTTCTACAAATGTTTGAAATTTATCAAACAATATCCAAGCATTGCATGATCTGCACTATATACAGGTACATGCAACCTTAAATGATACATATCAATGAACTACATGTAATGGATATATCACTATCACCCTTGCTCTGATGTTTCATTTATAACACTGACATTTTCAAAAAAGTTTTGAGCATTATGTCTTATTTTATTATCTTTAAATCAATACAGGACATGATTCTTTATTTTAGGATGCTTACATAAACTTATGTGATGCTCTAACATATTATTCAGCAAAGAACCTTTTGACAAAATGATGCAATTTTCATATATTAACACCTTGCCTTCAAGAACCAGGTAGTTCCTGCATTAAGCCTAGATGAATTAGAGAATGCAGAAGTAAACAGATGAATAAATGTTTGATAAAGGCAAACTTCTTAAATTATGATTTGTTAATCAATCTCAGATCATAAGTCGCCAATGAGCACTACCAAATATCACGGTACATAGTTTATTGTCTAACAGGGGGAAGGAGACAAACCTGTGACAGAGAGATAATTCCCTTTCATGACCCCACCTCCACGGACCTCCAGCTCCTCACTCAACCTCATCCTCATCTCATCACCACCAGCAGGGCTACCAGTATACTCCATAGTTCCTCCACCAAGCAACAGCATAGACACCAAATCTATCTCACTGGGCTCCTCGGAATTGATGCTAGCCTTAGGGTCAAAGGTAAACTTTGCATGTTTTGCGACCTCAAGCATGTTGACTCTTTCTAACCTCCCTCCCAGCATAGTCAGGTCTACACCTTGGAACACAGACCTTGGAGGAAGAGATGCTCTCCCATTCTGGTGAAAGGGGGATAGGCAAATCACGATTATATTTATTCTGATCGTACACATGAATATTGGAAGGTACCAGAAGTTCTGTTTAAAGTATGGAATTAGGCTGTACTGTTTTAAGGGAAACTTTGGCATCAACCCTTGATGATGCATGTACATGTACATTCTTTTTTCATGTATGGTTCTACGGCATCATTTATAAATGTTCCAAATATCAGAATAATTTGTGATACATAAATCTTATGAAATATTATTGACATCTAAAACATGTTTTACCTATACTGCTATGATACATGTATGCCCCAAACTTCTCCTTTAATCCTTACTACACTGGGCTATTTCAAGCTCCTCTCTGACTGGGGGGGAAGGCTCCTAGGCCACCCCCCCCCCCCCCCCCCCCCCCGGTCAGAGAGTATAGTAAGGGCTAAAGGCATATGGTAGGCAGTTTCCATATGGTGCAGTAGGTCATAATTTGCTGACACCAGACTTGGTGGAAAGCACTGGAAATATTAATGGGTGTACAAATTTGGCACACAGCAAACCTGTAGTCCCACCATGAAATACCCCCTGGTCTCTCAGAGAGTCTTTGGGTTGACAGTTCCCACCATACCTCATAGATGACCAAACTGAAAGGTATCCTTCCTATAGCATTAGCTCCAATTTCCACACCATCATGCTCTCCAACATGCAGGACACCAAGCAGATCACCTGCTATATCAGCCACATTGAGAGTCCTCAATTGGTTATCAATTGCAGGATTTCCTTGCATGTCCACTGCTTCAAGCTCAACGTGAGCAAACTGACCAATGTCCAGCAAGTCTAGGTCATGGTCAGGATCAGGGTGAGGTGGAAGAGGAACAACTGTTCTTCTTGTCTGTCATAGTTTACGAAAATGGAAGATTAGAAAGAAAACCTAGTAAAAGCTCAAAATTCATGCACACTTTTGTGGGGAAAATTAGACTCTGTGTTACAGGATATTAGTTAATTGGCTCCAAACAGAAAGTATGAATCCTTTATGAGCAGTGGGTGGGAAAATCTTGTCTAAGAATTTTGACTTTTTAGTCTTTTTGGACTAAGAATAGCCATTTATTTCTTCCTTTAGAGAATATAAGTGTATGAATATTATAAGTTTGTGCCCATGGTAGATATTGCTTTAAATCTAATACCAAAACCAAAAATGTAAATTCAAAGTCTGGCTCTTGAATATTCATGTAGAATAAAATGTTCGTAAATGACTGGCACAATAGGAGTTAAAGAAGAATGCAGCATCATGTAATGGAAAAGTCAAAGATCTACCTGTGAGCTTGCTCTGGCAAAGTTGTTGTATGATTTTAGAATCTTCTTCTCCACTTCCCCTTTCTCCTTTAAGTAGACTGTTCCTGAAGCTCCATGTTCATACACTGAACCTTCACCTCCTCTGACCTCATGGGTCACACCATTGCTAAGGTGGTGATAGTAGAGGGCCATTCGACCACCGCCTCCACCACATGTGCCTGATCCTCCATTTGCCTTTAAAACACAAAAACAAACCTTTAGGTGTACAAGCTTCAAGAAGACTTCCACATTTATACATAACCAATTTGAGTCTAATGTAATTAAATAAATATGAAGGTCAATGTAAAAGTTCACCAACAACAACCAAAAATGATGGCTGATACAAAAATATAAGCATTTTCTACAGCTTTTATGGTCTAAATAATTGCACCTATGTATCATGGAAAGTTCATTCTACACGTTATGATCCGATTAGGACGCTCTAGAGGAAACTTGTGGATCGATGTTCTTCTGGCTTAAGGTCTAAGTCTAAGGTATGAGCAAAGAATAGGGGATAGTAAAATCCTTTTAGAAGATAAAAATATAGAAATACATGTATAGTGGGGAATCATACTCCATTTAATCAGACAGAATTCAAATCTGCTTCCAACTGGAGCGATATCTGACTGGTATCACCAATTGCACAACTGTCCCTGATTTATATTGTGCTTTAATTTTCTCTTACTGGAGGTCAAGACCTCCAAATTTCTATTTTAACTATTCAAATCACTATATGATAAATGAATTAAAATATTGCCTATATTTAATCTTTTGAATTTAACCCTAAATGCAATTTCCTAAAACATTTTGATCATACAGTATGCAGCTTGTTTTATTTCTTACCGAGATTGCACCAGTACCATGGATTGTTTCTGCCTCAATCATTATGCTGCCCCCGCTTGCCCCACCAGCATCACCAGAATCCATGCCATTTGCTTCAATACGACCTTCGACTCTCAGATCTGTCATTACAGCCAATAGGATTCCACCTCCACTGGTTTCAGAGCCGGAGCTACTCCCAAACTCTGTTGGGCTGGTGAAGGAGCCATATGCTTGAGGGACTGGTACCACTGAGTTCTCCCCACCTCCTTCTCCACCATGGGAAGCACCAGAGTTTGCATACGCTCCACCTGGACCATCTGCACAAACAAACAAAAGCAAATTCCTGATTGATAGTTGGAGACCATCACTGTTAACCTTTTATTTGAAAGATTCATTGACACCTTATATAAAAGTATACTTCAGTAGACTTTTTGTATCAACAGCCCTCTAAAGCTCTGCCATTTTGTTGACAACATTTTAAATAAACCTTCTAAATACCGGTGATTTGTGAAAATCACAAGCAATAGGATCAAGCATATGAATACAAACTAGAAAACAGATTTAGAGAAGCAATACACAAAGAAATTGGGGGATTAAAAGAGACCAATCGACCTGTCAAAGGTCAATCCCCGAAAACAATGACACATACATCTAGGTAAGCTACATTCAACAGTGTAGGCCTATCATTCCTTGTATTACCAAGAAGGTTAAAAACCAGGATCAAATATCAAGTTTTAATTCTGTCCTTTCAATTCAATTTATTTCATTTTCAATTAAAAAGTATATTCAAAACAAATACAAAATATGTCATAAACGAAATTAGAAAATGAAATGGGGAACTACATAAATAAAGCCCACAATAGGGACATCCCAGGCATATGCGAAGGGCCTTTTTCTGTAATTTAAATAATTTATCTAATTTAGTTCAACTACAATTGCCCCAAACAGCAACACAGTAATTTAGGTATGAGAGCATAAATGAATTATATAATAGTATTAAAGCAGAAGGCGGAAGCGAGTATTTTAATCTATACAAAATACCAATACATTTAGATTTTTTAGTGACCTTATTGACATGTGTATCCCAATGCATATTATAATCAATGTATACCCCAAGAAAATTAACACTATTAACCTTATTTAATATATCATTGTTGATTTTAAGAAGTAAACTATCAAATGAATCAGTTAAATTAGACTGCCTATGAAAGAACGTAATGGAATTTGTTTTACTAGGATTTATCAACAATCTATTTCATTTGAACCATTTTGTTACTTTATCTATTTCAGTATTAATATTGTTTTGTAAATTATGAGTGTTAGGTTGGGTGTAAATTAAAGTGGTATCATCAGCGTACATTATGTAATCAAATTTGTCAGATGAATGTGTAAGATCATTTATATAAATTAAAAACAATAATGGGCCTAGGATTGAACCTTGTGGTACCCCATGTGTAAGAGAAGAGAAATTTAAATTTAAAGTTGCCATGTATATCTTCAATAGAAACAGATGTCACAATAGATGTAATTGTTTCTGTTTCTCGAAAATATATATTGGTTCAGATTATTTAAGACATGTAGAACAGCATTTCATTTTTTTTTTTTTTTTTTTTTTTTTTTGGGGGGGGGGGTGTATTTTCACACATGACACTGAAACGGTTAAGATAGGGTACATGTTACCTCCTTATTCTGCAGGTGAATCTTATTCCAAATGTACAGAAATGCATTTTCGTTCTGGGGGTACTGTATACGCCATACATTTACTACATAAGTAGTCAGTCTCCTGGTCAGAAATTCACCACTTACATGTAGCTTTACAAAAGTAATTCATCCTTGCTGTATGTAGATTTGAGAATTTCCCGATTGCGAATTCAACCACTCGCAAAATAATCTGGCTATATGGCGTATACAGCATTTTCACCTATGACATTGAAACGGTTAGGACAAGATGAAAGGTACCTGCTGATTCTTCACTTGATCCCAGGACACTAATCTTTCCATATGAGTCTACTCTAACTGTAGTCACTTCAAGATAGAGGTTAGTAGATTGCAGGGATGCTCCACCATAGACCTACAGAGGGGGAGACATATAATGGATAACAGGAGCAAGGGATAGATAGATAATTAAGAAAAAAATGAAATTAATATTTGTAGATCTTAAAAGGGTAACCTCTAAACATCCTCTACAACATTTTATAACAAAGTTACATGTTCACAATTCAACCTCAGAATAAGAATTTTTTTAAATATCAAAAAGTACATTTCTGGAGATGAATACTAATATTCAGACAAATATCAGATGAGACCTATACTCATTCTTCGCAGGCTGGATAATTCCGCTCATAATATTAAAAGTCTATTCTTAAGGGCATAAATCTGTAGATTGTGAAAGATATGCTTGATCATCAAAGCATAAGATACAGTTCCAAAATCACATCATAAAGACAATGTTTTCAACAACCACTGTGATGACAAAGACAACTACATGTATGAAAATTTGAGGTCTAACCTGCAAGTACTCCCCAATGAGAGACCTTTTGTTTCTCCCGTTATGAGTAAGGAAAGTTCCATGATTCCTGATGTTGATAGAGTTGAACAGAACAGTCTCAGTCGGTTCACCATCTAAACCTATCATCTCGTGCATATTCAGCACTCCTGAAAATAATGGTAAACACCTAAAATAAATAAATACCCACACATACAAATTTCAGGAATATCTAAAATGCTAATTAAATGAAGCACAAGGCACTTGTTGTGATTCCCAATTATCACTACTTTTGTACATTAAAAATGATGTAACAGTATCATTGTGATGAAATCATTTGTGCATAAATTCAAAATATTACACAATATGTTGCTAAAAAGTCCTAAATTCCTTGAAAATACAAACAGTTAAATATCTCACCCCCATCTCTGATGGTCATATTTTCTGCAAAAGGAAGGACGCCCTCAATGTTGAATGTTACCCCACTGACGACTAGTTCTCCATAGAGTATTATCTCCCCTCCTCTGTAGACATCAACACTGAGAGGGAAATCTGGTTGAATCACTTCCATGGTCTGATTGAAACCAACGAGCATGCGACCTGATCTATCACCACTGATAGTTCCAAGACGCATGCTTAACCTCTCTGTAGGACGCAGAGGATTTATGAAAGCCAATTCAGCACCTCCGTACACATGCAACTCATCTATGATGAAGTCTTCTGTAAAGTTGTGGGAGTTGTCATTCCTGAGGATGGCAATGTCTGCTGGCTCACCTGGTTCTAACCACGTTATGGTAGTACCAGACTGGTAGTCGAAGTAAAGCTGGGTGAGATTGCGATTCTTGGATCGCGGTAGACGACCAAGGTTGTTGAGATAGAGCGTACGGTTGGTGAGAGGAGATGAGATGTTGGAGTCATGAGTAATCTGTCCATCAGGGCTGGTCGCATCAAGGAGAGTGGTACTGTTGACTGGCTGAAGTCTGTGAAGGTAAACTGTACCTGGACCTCCAGGCTCATAGGAAGACACCCCACCTGCTGCCACAAATGAGCCTGAACAAACAAACAATATTCAAGAATCCATATTAAATTGACAGTGGCAAAAGTGAATGGAGCAAATAATAAAAAAATTGAATTGTCATTAATACCATACATGAAGGTATCAAATGAAGCACTCACGACATCGACAGTATGATTTCCTGTTACTATAGATCGAGCACCATTCAACTAAAAAGATATTTCATAAGATATTAATGGTTTCTAAATATGGCATCTTTCATAAAATCCAACAATCTCTCTCTCTCTCACTCTAAATTATTTACCAGAGAAGTGGTTGTTGGTGTAATAGACAGCCACTCTTCCACCAGCTGCACCTCCACCTCCTGTACCCTCTCCATCTCCTCCAAGAGCATTGATGGTTCCATCTCCATTAAAGGTCTCTGTCTCTATCCATATGCTTCCTCCACTTCCACCTCCTGCATTAGGGGATTCCCCAGAACCACCTGAAAGAAACAGCAAAAAGTCCATGTTAGTTGTTTCCATTCTCAATTTATGATAGCAGAATTTTCAACATAGTATTCATTCAGAATTTGTGTACATAGTTGTCCATTTGTTGTTTTACAGCTGCTTGCAACATAATCACAAAATTAATGATACTTTGAATGCAGTGAATGAGTGATAGTAACATACTGTTGGTCAACCAGTGGAACAAGGGACTGCCACAGTCGATTTTTGGCACATGTATAGTGTAATTGTATGATATACTCCAAACAATGCGGCAGTCCTTGGTTTAGATCCATGAGAGCTAATATCCTTTTGAAAAACATTTCCCACTCTTCCTTTAAATTAAGTAGATGGCTTTCTAGTGGAAGAAAATTCCTTGAATGCTCTTGCCACCAGAATTAGTAGCTTCGCTAAATCAGGGGTAATATTAGAGTGCCTTTAGCACCATGAATAATAGATATGAGCACTACACTAGAAGGAAATACAACATAATGTGTTTAAGTAATACAACACACTTTAATTAATAGTAAACTGAAAGTTATCATTATCACTGGTTGCCATCCTTATCAGTGTCTGCCATTATTTACCAGATGCATCTATCACTCCATCAATGTGTAAGCTCTCGTTTGCTTTGAGGAAGAGACGTCCACCTGGAGAACCCCCACGATGAGGAAAGACATGGTGACCTCCGACTGACCCAAAGGTGTCAGGGGTCAAGAAGGACCCATAAGAAGCTCCTGCAATGGCCTGGGATAGTCCCTGACCTCCGTTGCTACCATGTCCTGCACCTGAGTTTCCAGAAGATCCTGACAATCCAAGCCCCACTCCTGTAGAAATGATGCAGTTGGGATTCAAATCAATATTTGAATGTATGATTCAACATCATATACACAATTTAACTCACTTGAATATTTAGATATACAGGTATGTTAATGTATTTTAAATTGTTGTATAAATATTTCAATTCTGATTTGCTTTACATAGTTTTTGGATATAGTGTAAGTATAGATTTTTACACAGGGTCTTCTGTGAGAGCAGTGCATATTGAACTTGCCACAAGTACAGAGATGTCAACCTCCAAGAGCACAAATCAGTAATGATAGAGCTGAAAATCAGTAATTTGGAGACAAAATCAGTAATATTCTGCGCGATGCTAAAATGGCAAGAGCAGTACACGTGCGCAAGCACGTTAGCAGGACATGTTAACATTTGTCTTACCTGTATGTTCATCAGTTTTTGTGAACTCTGCTCTATCACTGATCTTATGTTCATCCACTCTCTTTTCAAAAATTTTTTTTGATTAGTTAACAAAGAACGCCACATTGAATGTGTTCTTTTCAGTCTAATGAAAATGTTCTTATCAATCCACCTACATTCACCAAGTTTGGCCGGCCCTGCAATTGCAATATACCCGCGCAGTGGCATTTCGCACTGATCTGCTGGGGCCTCGGCACTACCACGTGAACGGCTCTATTTGCTTGGCACATTTTATACGTAGCGGTGTGTGCTAGATAAAAGAATCATGACGTGCTGCAATAGTAGAATATGCATAAGTACAAAAAAGTGCTGAAACAATTTTGTGCTAATTCTAAATCGGCAAAATCAGGCTTTCAGGTCCGGAGAGGTCAGGGAAATCGGTAGCAGTTGGCATCTCTGCAAGTAGCAGGATGGATGGGTACTGAATGAATACTTGCAACACAAAAAGTGTATCTTGAACTCTTGTCATGATGATTGGACACAACACAAATTATGTTTTCCATTGAGTATTCCAAATTAATATTCCTGCAGAAGATACCTTGATATATGTGATGTTGATAGTTGGGGGAGAATCCAACTTGGATGAGACTAGAAGGTTCCATGCTTACATCGCTGTAATCAATCTTCAGATCTCCACACATCATCTGTACAGGACAAAACACTCTTGTATTATCTCATAATAGATTTATCACAATATTTGTGATGTTAATGTGGTATGTTAAGCCTTATTCTTGGCTGTTTTGTCAAATGGTAGGTCCACACAAAATTGCATTGCATGATTCAACAACTTTCAAATCAATCCCAGAAAAGCAGCTGTGCACAACAAAGGTAATAGCGCACCCACTTATCTGAGTGTTACAGGAATGTGAAGCGCACTAGGCTTCTTTTGCCCCTGCGGTTTACCTTGGCGGTTCATGTGGCATATATGAACAAGGCTTAAGGGTGATCTGATACCAATCCTACTTATAGAAACTAACCTCTGCTCCACTCCTTATATCCATATTTGTACCCCTGATTGTGGTATGTCCATCATTCTGGTTGTTGATGTCCAGAGAACCAAATGTCTTGATGTCCAAGTGGTCAATCTCCAGTAGAGTATATGTAGGGTTTTCCACACTTACTCTACACTGATCACCAATTGTTAGTCTATCCAGTCTGTGTAGCTCACCTTTAATTGTACAAAAATATTTTAAAAGAAGAGATAAACTTGGTCTTCTTACACTGAAAATAAACATCAATTGAAATAGCGGCAAACTTTCATATGTTTAGATAATATCAGTCATAAGGTTTTCTCCATTTCTGTGCCACTAAGTTTTTGAATAATTGTCATAAAGACTTTCAAGGGTTCAATTTTGATTTGTATTGTCTTTATTTCATCATTACATTGGGCAAAGATATCTTCTTTGGAAATAAATTTCACAGTGAAAGGTACTCGTTTCTGTTTCATGAAGAAAAATGCAGTTATAATTCTTAATTCAAACACACTGGTCAGCACTGAAATTGGGTGGGAGGATTTGCCACCCATGGTACAGAAGGGGTTAAAGAAGGTTTTTTTTGTGCCTTGTACAATGTACATGTATATTGCATGCAATTTTTGTATGAAATATCAAAATATAAAGTAAGGTTAAAAATCTCAGACAAAATAAACTAGATGCATCAAAATTTATCTTCATCAAGAAGTCTAAGTTGAGTTTGCATTTAACAGCTTTTTGATGATGATAACGATGATGATTCACAGCATTTTAATTAGCGCCATATTTCTGTTCAAAATAATTAAAGATGCAGGCTCCTGCAATAAGGTCAGTACTAATACATATGCTGAAATACGTAAGTTTTGAGGCAAGATCTGAATAGTTCTAGGCTGTCAATTTCATGAAAAAGGAGAGGAGCACTTTCCACAAGCAAGAGGTTTTCGTGGTCTTTAAACCAATACTCACCATATATTTTCATGCCAATGCGACGGCATTCTAATACTTCAGAGAGTGTGATTGAACTGTCGAGTCTGGCCAAAAGTGAGACAGTCAGGAAGTTCCTGGACTCTGACTGGACATTAAGTGACTGACCAGTTCTGATAGTGACCTGTCCAGTATGATCACCAGTCGGTGAATCACTGATGGTAAGACTTGAATAGCTACCAGTTAATCCAAGTTTAGCTCCACCACTGACTGTTATCTAGGAGATGAAAAAAAGTGAAGTAAAACCCATACTATGCTACCAAGCCCATCAAGCTTACAACAAACATGTACCTCCACTTCATAGACAGTTCATCACACAAGTTCTTCATCGAGAATTGTCATACTGCCAATTCTATGGAATCAACTATGAAGTATCATAATTCAAAAGTCAGTTACAAATGTCAGAAAGATAGACAAGACCTACTTGTCCCTACATTATGGAAAAGAAACACTCTGCACAGAGGAACATCAACAAATCTTTGTAGAATGAAGACTTTACAAGTGAAACACAGTACACCACACCTCAAAGCTGGTTGAGGAAAGGCAGTAGCTTAAAGCAATTTGTGTACAACTTTTCTCACAACTGGAGAGAGATCTAGGTTCATATTCTTGAAAGCTTGCTAACTTAAGAGCAGACATAGCCCAACCTAAGTGCTGCTAGTTAGTCCACTTATATATGAAGTGCCAAATGTCAATGCCTTTCTGTTTTCTTTTCATGAACACAATGAATTTGTTTATCTATTTTACCACATAATTACAGTAATTCATGAGTTGTTACTTGGCCTTCCATAGATCAGTGGACTAAGTATAACCCAGTCTAATTTTCAAGAATATAGGCTCTAGTGATCACTAATTTTTCACCATTTGGATAAAGTCATCTGACATTAAGAAATCAACTGAACCCAAAGAACATTAGCATAATACAATAGAGCCAAATCAATCACCCTCTCCATTCATCATTGGTTGTTGGATCAGCAGGTGCATGAGATTAATGATTATCTTACCTCATCATACTCCAACATAAGAAGTTCCTCTGATGTTGCAACTATAAGTGTTTCTGGTAAAATGGCATAACTTCTCTGCTCAGTTGATATAGGATTCTCTGTTGATACGAACTCCACATTGTTCAGAGCAGCAAATCCACCACTTCCTTGGAGATGGATCTCAAACTGAAAGGGCAAAAATACATAGTATAACTTTTAAATTTTATACTGCATCTTCAAACATTCTGATTGTGCAACTCGTGTCATACATTGTATAGTTGCATAACATATTTCAAGTAAATAGAGAATTCCCTTGAATCCAAATAGGAGCAGAATATACAGTAGTGGGTTCGCACAACAGTCCCTAAACTTTAAGTTTAGCTTGTGGTTCTGGAAGTTCAAGTTATCTTGAAGTCAATAATAATAATAATAATAATGAACGTTGCTTATATAGAGCATATCACTTATATTAAGGAAATTCATATGGGCTTAAAGAAAATATATAAAGAGATAGGTCAGAATAGAAAACAAACATGCCTGGTACCTGGAGTTATGGTAATAAAAACCAAATAATTACAAAGAATCAAATAATTAGTTACAAAGAATCAATTACTTACTTACAAAGAATAAAATAATTACAAAGAATAGTTGAGTAAAGTAGAACATGGAGAAGATTATGTGTGTCAGTGAAACTACCAGACAGCCTAAGGAAATGATCAAATATCAGTTGACAAAGAGGTAAGTTTTCAACAGAGTCATGCAAGACTCTGTTAAATTTGCCTGTTTTAAAATATCAGGTAGGCTATTCCATAACTCAGTGGATGCCATTTTAAAAGAGAGTTACAGACCTTGTGGGCACACTCATGGTTTCATAACTTTAAGTTAACTCAACGTTTCGAAACCAAAAGCAAAATTTTAGTTAACTCAAAAACCATGAGTAGTGGGAGTCCTCACTCAATGTTATGTGCCATGCAGACACAACTAACTTCGAGATTTTGCTCACTCGTTGTTCAGATTGACCTCTCTGACCATGTTCGCATACACTCTAGTATCCAGTTTCAACGACTGCTCACTTGGCTGGTAGTTTCATAACTTTGAGCAGTCATTGTTTCGGTCAAGTGTGAACCCTCGTCGCTGTTAGTAGGTCATTGTTTTAAAAATTTGAGGTTTTGAAACGTTTCAAAAACAGCTTGTATTTCCTAAATATTATGACTTTACTATTACTGTCTATGGCTTTAAGTTTACAAACATGTTGCAAAGAAAACTTTGGGAGACAACTTTCAAATTCATGTGATTTTTTTTCAATTTTCATCTTGATGCAAAGATTATTCTATTGCATCTATATGTAACTTCAAGATCTATTCAAAAAGCTATTTTTCATCAATAGCACAGAAACAAATTTGTCTTTGTCCAAAAATATAACAGGCAAAATTAGAGTTTGGGTGTTTTAAACAGCCTGTGGCACTGAAACGGTTAACCAACGGCTACAGAACCAGGTGGTTACGCTATTAAGCCTATAGGAATGAGTGAATTTAGTAGTCACCAAGTTAACCCATTACCTTTGGAAACTGGGTAGTTCCTGTATCAAGCCTATGGCAATAAGCAAATTTGGTAGTCAAAGGGTTTAATAACTCATTGACTATGGTACATATGTTTAAGCCTTGGGGAATGAGAGAATTCGGTAGTCAACGGGCTGACCTATTGACTACAGGAACCAATTAGTCCTTGTATTGAGCCTATGGGAATGAGAGAATTCAATAGTCAATGGGTTAAGTCAGCCTTGAACCCACCTTGTTGACATCCTTCATGACATAGTAGAACCCTTGGTATATCCCAGAGCAACCCGCAGTGGTCACAAACCCATCAGTAACATCCGTACCACCTGACTCAGACTCAGGAAAAGCAAGAATACGGAACCGTGTTCCATATCCCTCACTGTATGATATGATATGATATCAGGTCAGAAATTCAGATTTAAGTAAAAATGAAATAAACAATATGTTTTCATTTCTATGACTTTTTTTCTATGAGTTTTTAAAGTTCAAATTTTTACCAATCTAGAAGACAAGGGTTTTATACACATTCAGATCTAAAAATATGTGACTGTATATGCATGTGACATTTAATACATGTAGATTACTCCAGAAAGGGGATCAAGAATCATAAGAATAAAAACAAGCAAAGAAAAGAGAAAGAACATTCTGAGTATCCTTGAAAGTACTGCCAAAAAACATTGGATGCGCCATTTTTCATTTAGAATTTAATTGTCTTTAGTTTGTCTGCTCACAAAAAGATGTTTCATTAATTTGGGAATTTAAAAAAGCAAAACCTTAGCTTCTTACAACAAAAATCTAGACAAATAGGTACAAGCCTTATATGCCACAGAGAACCATTTTTTTTCCACTGAACTTACCCACTGCACATTGGAGTGATTTTAACAGCCTTGATATAGACCATGAAAGGAAACAGGACTGTGACTGTGACAACAGAAGAGGTCTGTGTGATATAGGCACCAGATGCAGAGTTGAACATGTTGCTCAGTGCATAAGTATTAGATGTTTTGTATAAAGGACTATGAGTGGTTGAGATGGTGACTCCACTGAATGTAGTGTACGAGAGACTGTCAGATGAAATTGACCCTCTAACATTAAGGGTCTCTTCTTCCAGGACCACAGACGACGACAATTCCTGGCCGTTATCTGCCACCAGATGGCGGTAGAGTGTGTCCCCATTGCTTGCATTCTGCTGGAGGTAAAAGGTACCTGCAGCACCATTCTGCTCTGATGCTGAACCCCCATGCATCAGGTAGTTACCGGTAAAGCTGTAATGCTGGTAGTAGACGGCACTCCTACCACCACTTCCTGCTCCACCATTGCTTGCTGTAACACAGACAAAAAGGACTAGTGTTAAACCACAAGTTTTCACAAATTTTGCCAGTGGTTCAGATTTGCAAAATAAATTAATCACAACTGGCACAACACTGAACCTTTGAAATTCACAAAAATTTCATGTTGTGAAAGTTTCTGGTTTAATAGCCACCTCTAAAACGTACTTGGATTACCTATTATTTGGAGCTCAAATACAGTAGAAGTCTACAAAATAATGCATTTATCAGTTGTCACATATAATAAACCAATAAATTATGACAAAATTAATCATGGTCAATAAATTGATTGTTTAGTTTTAACAAAATTTCATAAACCACATTTTTTATAATGGAATATACATTTACTCATGCAATTTTGTTACTGATACAACGCCATAATAAACAAGCATTGCCTTTACTTTAATAACATACATGTACGTGTATTTCATTCTAACTTTAGCTCAGTCTACAATATATCTACAATGAAACAGATTTTTTTGTGATATACTTTCTTTAGACAAAATTATCTTTTATTGTTCTCTTTGTTCTGTAAACAATACTTTAAAACATGAAATATGAAAATAAACTTGAAAGTGAAACTGAATCATTAATTAAACATGAAAGTTTGTACAAGAGATGCAGAACATTTTTTTTAAGGGACATCTCATTACAATTTTAAATACTTCAACATACTACATGTATTCTTTAGCTGTATTGAAGACATAACTTCATCTCTATTTTGTCTTACAAAATAATACACAAATTAAAATATCATGATACGATATCATGACAAACATTCACTTCAAAGTAAGTTTCGAAACTAAATTTCATGTAAAAAATTGGAATGTTTAAAATGAAAATAGCATATATATTATAGATTTCAAAACAAAATTCCATGGAAAAAATGAAACGCAATGCATAGGTGGAACGTTTGATGTAAATATAAGATAATTGACTCACCACTCCCTCCTATGACTTCTATGTTTCCAGATCCATCAAGATGGAAAACATCGAGCAGCAGACTCCCACCTGCTCCTCCTCCTGATGTACCATGTCCATCCTCTGCATTGGCATGGAGACGACCTTCAACCCTCAAAGTATCATTGATTTGCAGCCACATAGAACCTCAAAAAATAAAATTGAATCCAAAATGACTTTTTTATTCACCCATGATCTTTATATTTCTAGTGCACCAAAGTCAATAACTGCCTCATAAGTTTACACCATATTGCAATAACCAAACTTGTATGAAATTAATCATCTTCCTTCCAGCACAATACCCAGAAAATTTCCTTAAAATCTGTTCTTTGTGTTTTATAGCAAGAAATGTGTAAAAAGGTAGCATATGAAATCTAAAGCAGACTTGATACACAATCATATCGTTATCATTAAAAAAAATCTCTTTTCTCTCTGTTTACTGGCTAGAAATGTTTGTCGAAGGGTACAGATGTACAAAGTGAGTTTCAATAAAGTCCGAAGATACAATTCAATAATTATATTTGGTACAACCACTGTCTTATTACCATCATTTAGAAGCCTCACAAACAAGAATGAAACATACTTGAAAGTTTTGGCTTATATTTTAGAAAAGAAATTGAATAAAGGATTAAAATCCACCTCCTGTCTTTTTCTTCTCTCGTGTGGTTGCCAACTTGTGTCAAGATCAGTCATATGGGAATACTGGTTGAGAGCTAGTTTACAGTGTCATCATCAAGTTCTCACCTCCTGTGTGTGGAGTGTACAAATAGGTACTGCCACAAGAGGCTCTGGCTGATTTATGGTTAAATGGTGGTACAATGCAATGGCAATTAGCTCATATGCACGAGGCCCATGTGAATAATTTCTTGTCACATGATGCACAATGGACCAATCAGTTTCTTTTCAGGACAGATATAATGTTCAATTGGCACGTTTCTTACCTGCCCCTTGACCACCAGAACCTCCTAGGCCTCCACCACTCCCCATCTCTCGAGGCAGGTGTGTGGAACCATAGGACAAGGCAGAGTAGATCCCACCATAGGAACGGCCCCCTCTACCACCATGCCCTGCCCCAGATCCACCCTGGAGCCCTGGGTATGCAGTACGAGAGAGACCAGCTCCTGGTCCCTCTCCAGCAGGGTGTCCCCAGTGGTCTGCATTCAATGACCCTAACAAGGGAGGAAAATTAATAAAAAATACCAAACAATTACTGATTTTCTGTGGCAGGCTAACAGCATGTTGAGTCAGCATTAAATAATATAATTTAATGCTCTTTTAACTCTTATAATAATAATAGTAATAATAATAGAATTTATATACTGCTTAAAAATGCTTCTAAGTGCTGTATTATCATAATATGACTGTACATAGAGTATATTACATTCTGCCTACTTTAACATTTTCTTACGGAACCTGCCTTTCATGTATTTGCAGGTACACTGCAATATGCAAAAGGATGCAAACATAATTAAGTGTCAAATACCAAAAACTAAATATCTACACCTACACTCTTGATTCCTTAAACATATTCTCCTCATACTGGGATATATTACTGGAAGGAAAATAAATCCAGAGTTTTGAAAAATAAGGCATACCTGAAGAATCAATGGTGATGTTCTCAGCTATGAGGATCAATCGATTAGTTTCTACTACACCCCCAGCCTGGATAATGAGGTACGTGGTCTGGAATGTGATGTCATCATCTCCTTCTACAGCCAACATCTAGATAATAAATCATAAATGACAGTACTTAAACTGGATGGTTCCTGTACTAAGCCCATCAGACAGAGAGAATTCAGTAGGTAGTCAATGGGTTAAAAAAATTCTATGATATGTATAGACTCAGTAAAGTAAGAAAAAAACAAAGTTGTACTAATTTTCTATTCACTTTAAATAATTACCAGTTTGCTTGATAATTTCCAGCTTGTTTTTCTGATTCTTTTAAAGCCATGGGTGCACGGTTATAAGCATCCACACTTTGATATTGTATCTTACATTTAAGAAAGTCTTGTCCTTCCCCATGAATTTCAAAATGGGTTACTGAATTGTAAAGTTAAGATATAGATGAAGTATATATGTATCAATGAGGCATGATGATTTAAGGCTTATACTCTATACTTATTTCCATACACATTTTGATGGCCTGTTACAGGCTAAGATATGATTATACACATTTCTGTCATTTTCATGCTCTCTTATGAATATCTTTAATGAAGTTCCATTGGTTGCGAAGAAGGCACTGAATTACATTCAAGATAATTTGCTTATCAACATCGTTTTGAACGGTAAGGTCAAGTCTCAACTGCCGATTAAGCAAAGTACAGTAACTGTAAGGATCTACCTTAACGTTGCCTTCTGATCTGACTGTCATGTTGACACACTGGTAAACACCTACAGGTTGGTCACTAGATCGTCCAAATGACCACATAGTCAGCTGACCCCCTTCATCCACGGTAAACTGATCTACTCCATTAAAGGTTCCTTTGATATCCATCCATACATCTCTCATACTCAGTCTGGGAGGCACCGTCAGCTCACCATATCTTTCATTGGAAGAGAAACACAAAAGTATAATAATTATTATTATCATAATGATAATGACAACATGAAGAATAATAATAATAATAATAATAATAATAATAATAATAATAATTACAACATGGTTTTACTTACCCACGGTAGCATTATCAGTATTAATACTGCACTTCCTCACAGCTCTGCAAATATTATTACCCCAGCATTGCCAGGTACCATTTCATAAACCTGATGACATGATGTATGAGTAAAACACCTTGTCCAAGGATGTAAGCAACTCTTGTATGGGGATCAAGAGCCTCTACCAATATACCACAGTACTTATACATACCTATGGTACATATATTTCTCATATGAATAGAACTGATAAACCTTCTTGTGGTGTATTGAAATAAAACTAAAAGTATTTTACAAAATTAGAATTCAACGGTCCATGACAGGGGAATAGTCTTTTAACTCTTCACTGGTTTTGGTCGACCAATGGAACAAATAGGGGACTACCACATTCGTCTTTTGGCACATGTACAATGTACATGTATAATGTACTCCTAACAATGTGATCCATTTTGATCCATGGCAAATAAAGAGCTAAAGAAATAATTACCTTATCTAAGGTAATACGTTACCAAAGGAGTAGCTTTCCAACACACTGTATTACACATTTGAAGGGAATTACAATATTATAGTTTAGTTACATGAAATTTATAGAAATGAACAGAATCTTACTGATATGATTCTGATCAATGGTCCACCAAAGGTGCATAGTTTATACAAAAATAATTACCTGATCCATAATAATAATAATATTTTCCAAAAATTAAGTTTTCCAACTCAATACCTTTACATTGAAAGGAAAATCCAAATAAAGTGTAATAATATTAATAATAACTTTAATATATTACATTCTAACTAGATCTGAATTGAATTCATAACTTAAGTATTTAATAGTTGAAGAGAGTGGTAGTTAGTTTTGTCATTCCTAGAAGAAACAGGATATTTCCAGACATTTAAATCTATACATCATGATAAGATACAGTTACGATTATACCTGTACAAGAGAACATTGGCAGCAAAGTAAACATCAGTAAAGTTGAAGCAGAGTGACTGATTCATGCCAATATGGATCACTGCTGAACGATCTCCATAAAGCTCCCCTCCTTGAATAGAAATAGACTCACTGGATGTATTACTCAGAATGGCCACATGAGCATTACCATGCAGATGCATCTTCAAGATTAATTAAAAGAATAAATGCAATAAATGTGACGTTAATAAACATATCACACTTTTTCTGTCACTTTATATAAACAGGTGTTCTTCTTATTCCTTATCTCATTAATGTGTATCAATCAAAAAAAATAATTTGTGTATGGCTTGAATAAATTAAGTTAACCTCAAAACACTTTACCTGACCTTCTATTGGGTCATAGTTAAAGGAGTATGCAGAAGACAGTGGAAACATAAAACCACTTTGTGTGGAACCAAACTCCCACTTGGGTTACGCGCAGACCCTAATTGTGTGTGAGCGCGTACAGGGGAGTTGACTAGTCTACTCACAAGTAGCTGTAATGTTTATTTAGAGTATTTAAACATGCAATATCTCTTTACAGAATTAAAGTTTAAAGCTCATACTTTGAATATTGTATAGCAACATGGAACCGCAATACAAAGCAAAATATTTTTGGTGATTGCTACCCTTTAAGTTCAATTTCATCTGCTACATTTACTTCTCCTCAATATCAACAAAGTGTCACTCTTCCCATTTTACTTCCCATACAGTAATAGATCCGTTAATATTTTTAGATGTCCAATTGTCCATAGTACAGGCGCGGCTCTACACCCCAATTAACGTCTTTGTAAAGTCGTCAAAGCTTTTGAATTCCTAACGGCTATCGAAGCCCTCCGCTGAGCGAGGAGCAGAAATCCTCGAAAATTCACATTCTCGTATCTCCCCCATTCGGGCCTTAAATTTATCTGTTTTTCTGTTTCAGAGGGCCGAGAAATGAGGTCTTGTTTTTTTCCCCGACACAAGTCTGGGACGAAATGAATATGCCAACAATAACATATTGCTAAACTTTAAACTCCAGTCTCACTCCCTGGGCAGTTTCAAGTTTGCGCAGTTAGTAGTTTTGTGTAAAACTGCCATAAAAAATCGAAGACTTAACATGAAAAATACTGAAATCCTTGCAATCTGATTGGCTGAGAACAAATTTGTTGGTAACAATCACTGACAAGACACGCCCCGTTTAGCGTACACTCAATTTTGTTGAAACAATCCTGCATGCACCGCTATACGTGGGACTACACGCGAAGAATGGTAAAGGGTTCATGAATGCATTGCCTTCGATTTTTTCCCGACATAACCGTTCGACGGATGATTATGGAAAGATATTTCGAGGATCCCCTCAATATACTTTGATTTTTCATATGTGAAAGTTTTGATCTTGCGCAATGAGAGCAAATGTGAAAAATAATGCTACATTTTCAGACTTAAAAAAAAAATAATATGGCTCCTCATTTCTCCAAGTTTTCACAAATTAAAAAACGATTTGACTACGAGTGATACTAATTATGGGTTAGAGCAACTCTTATTCTGGAATTTGACGTTTAGTTCATTTCATTTGGTTGTTTCTCGGGCGAGATTTCACAATTTAGCTGAGACTCTTCGGTAGCGGTTTTACGTAAACAACTTGTTTATTTTATGCAAATTAAGCAGGAAGGAGCGAAAGCTTTTGGGCAGTTAATCGCAGTGTAGAGCCGCGACCGACTGAGTAGTGTGTTATTGGTGCCATACTCATACCCAGTTCACTGCATGTATTTTTACAGTGTATTGTTATAATCATGTTTCTAAAGCTTGTTGCATTAATTTATGCTCATGCTTTTTATCAGTTAGCACTATGCAGCAGAGGCATTTAGGAGCTCTTGCAGCGCATTTGAACATATACATAATGTGAAAGGAAATGAGAGAATAATGGTTGCATAACTTAAATCAAAGTTCCCCAGGGCTGTCCTCCCTTTTTGAAATTTTTGCAAAAAGGGAGGACAGCTCGGGGGAACTTTGATTTAACTTACGCAACCATTATTCTCCCATTTCCTTTCACATTGTATTCATTTCCACGAGAGTTGCCAAAGCTGTAAATGTTATTTCCTTACAATTATATATATATATATATAGTTTATGTGCTCAATAAATGATTTATTTATTATTATTATTTGACAACACTCACGTGAAACAATGACTAATAGCAATGATGATAGTCAGCAACAGGAAATTTTTGTGTTCTATTGGTAATTTTCAGGCAGTAATTTATACTATAGTTACTGAATTGTTACTTATCTTACTTCTCTCTGTTACTGTTTTTTTTTACACCATTTACACTTCTGAATTTGAAAAACACAATAATGATAACAAAAAATCCAATGCAACACCTGTACATTGCATGTGTACATGTAAGTGGAGAGCTTACCTCATCAAACTGATACTCGTTATCAGTATGCCACAGCCAGGTTATTCCTCCAGCTTCAGAAATATCATCATAGCGACCATCAAGTAGATTACGGAGGGGTCCTTGTGTTCCACCAAGGGCACGAGGCTCAGAACGCCCTCTATTGTTGACCTTCAGTATCCTCTGGGAAATCTGTCTGGACTCATCTGCCAGGACTTTGTGACGTTCCAGGTAAACAGTGCCAGCTCCACCATCTTCAGGAGTAGCACTTCCTGTGCATTTGAGATCATATGATGCAAAATAATTTCCCAGTCCAAAGATCATTAGGGGATTACTGTATTTTCTGGCTTACAGGGCGCAGTATTTTCACCTAAAATTATGATCCCAAAGTCTGGGTGCAGCCTAGCAACAACAGACAAATATGAACCGCCTCCAAAATCACCACACGTATTGGAATGGACGGGACTAGATCTACGTTGAGCCTGTGCTCTGTCACTAAAAATGATGTAATTATCTTTCAAGTATTGAAATATTTTCAGGCATAAATATATCATTTCAGAACTAATAACTAAATATCTCATATACACGGCCTCTAATGGTCCTCCGAGGTTGACAAAGCACTCGTATGAAGCTCGATTGAGCTCGAGTAACGTGCTGAAATCAGCCTCGAAAAACCTGTATTTTCTTCCTGGGTCGATTTTATGGTAGTATCAAAGAGCCAAAGTATTTTCTGTACCATGAGCTATTGTAATGGATGTTACAGCACTACATATGCGCTCTGTAAGTTTTAATTTGTCTTTTGAGCGCACCCCTCGTATGTGCAGAGATCGATGGCACCCTCCACCTCCGCGCTATTTCCGCACGGTCGTATTGTGATTGTGCCTCAATTTGCAAGTTGCATTCACGTTGATAGTCCCGTTCGTAGTCGAACTATTATAGTAGGGAGACTGCACGTACCGTAGTTCTAGTCTACAAAGATGTACGTGTTTGCGAGCACTACGCTTCATCAGATTCTCTTCCTCTTTTTAAATTCTTAATCACTTAAAAGCAAAGACATCGAGGAATAATCGTCTTCAAATAGTCAATATAATAAAAGTTTGGCCTTTGTTTTTTTGTTGTATGATTTTTTGGGGGCAAAATTTCTTATGCTCAAGATTTTTCCCCGATATTTTTTTTTCAAATGAGTTGTCAAAGTTGGGGTGCGGCCTGTACGGTGCTGCGGCCTTTAAGCCGGAAAATACTGTATGCTAAAACCTTTGCATACTTCACAACTTCTTATCGTTCACCCAATGCAATTGTATCTTTGTGTAACAAGTACACACAATTGTCAAGAGAACTCAAACACTAAGCTATCACCTTTTTAAACCCGAACCCAAAGTAGTCTAATGGGATAAAGGACATACATTGGTCTTACAATTCATAGCCTTCAAGGACATTTGAGACCAATGCAACAAAGGATTACAGGCATTACTGTGATAACAAGCATGACCGATAATATTGTTACCTCCAGTTGCCCTTATGGTCCCATTGAAGTTGACAATATTTTGGTAGTTGATAGCAACCCTTCCACCAGCACCTCCTCCTCCACCGGTGTTTCCGTTCCCTCCATCAACAGAGATGGTTCCAAAGCCATCCAGGTCCTCACAGTCTATCCACACACTACCTCCAGATCCTCCTCCTAAAACATTAACAATTAACTCTACTTATTCATTCATCCCTTCACTCAAAAGTCCATCTACATGTATCTATCTATATATCCGTCCATCCTCCATCTACATCAATCTATCCAGCTCCTCACAGTCTATCCTTACACTGCCTCAAGATTCTCCTAATAAAACTAATTGCCTAATTGCCAATGAAATCTATTTATTCATTCATCCATTCACTCATCATTTTATCTATCTATATTTCCATCTACATCTCTGTATCTATCAATTTACAATGTATATCCACCTACTCATAGTCTATCCGTACAGTGCCCCCAGATCCTCTCCTAAACTATTAACAATGAACTCTATATATAATTATTCATCCATTCACTCATCAGCCTATATATTAATAGGTTCAACCATCAGTTCATCCATCCATCCATATTCATCTATCTATCCACCCAGCTCCTCACAGTCTATCCATAAACTGCTTCCAGATCCTTCTTCTAGAAAATGAACAATGAACTTTGTTTAACCATACATCTATTCACCCATCTATCCACCTATCTATCCACTCATTCATCCAGCCAGAAATCATCAACTCCAACCTAATCTGCTCCGACATGGGATGAAGATTCCCTATTGGCTAAATACCATCGATGATCACATGACGTGATGTCTCTTTAAAGGCAGAAATCTCACTCACTCTCAATTGACAATTCTCCATTTTAGTGTCTACATTTTACATTCGGTGCATGATAAATTTTACACAAGTACATATGATTTTCACACCTTCCGTCTAATCTTATCTCACCTGCTCCGATGTGCAATGAAGATTCCCCATTGGCTGATATGATACCATCGACGATCACATGACGTGATGTTACTCTCAAGGCTCCACCTCCCCTGCCTCCGATGCCCAGTAGCTGAAGACTGTTCTTAGTAAGTTCTGTGCCAAAGGACAGCCCACCTTTAAAGAAGTATAGAGTTTGTATAATAGACCATTAAATCTTCCAGTTTGCTCTAGATTCATGTACACACCAAATGTATCTACTAAAAGACAGTTAGATAGCAAATTGCAACTTTACCTGCAATGGCAATCCAAAAGTATTGGGCAATTAGCTTTTCAAATATCAAATACATGATCCCTCAAGAAAAATAATTTCTGCCATGTAAATAAAATTTACTACACCTGTTTGACAGACTGCTACACATATCTAGATACATGTAGCGATCCAGATATGACACTATCAGTAGTAATACTTTCTGCACTTTAAAATGGGGAATATACTGCAGGGTTCCCAGAATCATATGAAAACAAAATTCCTGATTTCCCCCCTGATTTTCCCTCAAATAGTGTGTCACAATTTCAGGATCATTACAGAAAGGGAGTCAGTTGACACACTAAAAATCCATCATAGTGAAACATTCAGTTGATACACTGTTTGGACAGAAACAAAAATATAAGAGACTCTTTACTTTCTTTTTGGACCATTGGACCAGATTTTCCCTGATTTAAGTGATTTTTCTCAAATTCCCTGAATTTTTACTGACCGGAAAAAAGGAAAGTCATTTTCCAGGTGTTCCCTGATTGCCAGGATAGCTGGGAACCCTGCACTGTATCATAATCAGGGCCCTGTTTCATAAAACTTATTATAAATAAAAAACTGCAATAACTGTAATCTACTGAAATCCTTGCATCTGATTGGCTGACAGCAAATTTGTAATAGAAATGTGGCATTTGTTACTGCTACCAAGTTTTATGAAACGGGGCCCTGAACGTGTTTCATAGAAACTGGTAAATGCAGAGAGAGGAAAGCTCACCATAGTCCCGTCCATAGCCTCCTGTGCTGCCACAATCAGTGGGCTCGTAGATGGATCCATAGGCTAGACCAACTAAAGGCTGTCCTGATCCTCTCCCTCCGCTACCACCATGTCCTCCGCCGCTACCACCTGATGACATGTCACCTACATTAATGGTAATTGAAAGTGTTGGTCAAGAACATGAATTAGGTGCAGGTGCTGTTTCTATGGCATTATCGTGAAATATGTCAACCCTCATTCACTCTGCAGAGTATCGGTTTATTGCGTGCAATGCTATATGGTGACATCATTTTACCTCATTAGACATAACACGCAAGTGTGTGCATACACACTGAATGAGAGGAGACTTAATCCACGATTAGGCCATTTCTATATACTAGGTGTTAAAACACAGTGGATACTTTCTTAGAATATTGCTCTGAATATGTAATTAGATTTTCACTTTTTGAACAATCAAGGCCACAAAATCTGTGTGTATCAGTAATTAATTCAGAATACAACAACTGTCATTATGCATTGCAGCTGAAATTCCAGAACACTTTTTAACAGATTCATGAATCATTAATGACACTGGACAGCAAAAGGTAGGCAGAAATTACATCTGCAACACATGGGCAACTGTTGTGTTCTGAATCAATTACTGATACACAGATTTTGAGGCCTTGACTTTTTAAATGGTGAAACTCTAATTACATATTCAGAGCAATCTTTTAAGAAAAATATTCAGAGAAATGTCATGAAACTTGCTCCCAATAAATTTTACATCCTTCAACTTTACAATGTTATTAATGAGGATCAAAAGTGTCCACTTTTTTAACACCTAGTACATGTTCATGTATATAAATGAGCAACAGAATACATTCAAATAATTATAATTTTTCCTTCAAATGCACTATTTTGTTTTAGTGATTCTCATGATACTGAGATATATATCAAACCCACCTGAAAATTTCAAACTCAGAAATATATTCTATCCCAGAGACAGTTGAGAATATGAAGTAAATCAGTAAAGCCATAAGATTTTTATCATGATAGGGGAGGGGCTGGGCTCTTTTAGTAATGTCATTTTGCACAGGAGCACAGGCAAGAATATTTCTAAGATAACGGAGGAGTTACTTTTGCACCAAAATACAAAGGTAGAGCAGTTTATAAGACATGACACAATATCGACACAACCTCCTTGCAAAGTATTCCGTAAATACTGTAGTTCGAAAACTCTTTCAGAACTACTTTACAGAGGAATACCTGCTCACAACTTTCCTGATCTTGATCACTCTTTCTTTTTTTTCCTCTTTCCATTTCACTTCATTTTTGGTGTATAAACACCAAAAACAAAAACCAAATATAGTCTTGTGTTAGTGTTTAATTTATTTCCATTCCATTATCATCTCTTTCTTTTTCTTTCCTTTCCTTTTACTTTTCCTAAATTCCTCCTAACACCACATAAGTGGGTTCTTTTCATGAAAGAATATATCAACAGCCTTTTCACAGAGGCTACCACATGGTGTTACCAAAAGCTTCAATGGAGTCTCTGTAATTATTTCATAACTTCTTTAACATTTGCTAAAATTTTCAGAGACTTTTACTACGCTGTCTGAATTTCGTCTGATTTTTTGTGCTTGACTCATAGCGATTAGTTATCACAGCTGACTTTTTTCTTGAACTAGTTGGAGACAGTTTTATTTTAACTTAGCATGCATTTTCAATCTAGGACATTTTTTTCCACAGATTAAAATCTTTTGATTCTCACCATAGCCCTGGCCCGCTCCTCTGACCAGCGTAGATCCAGGCTCGATGGAAGATCGGGTCTGAAAACCAGAATGGTCTAGGTTGATTTCTCCTCCAGAGTAGAGCGCAAAAAGATGAGAGGCAGATATATTGAGACCCACGTTAGACTGAAAGTGACCACCTCCATACACCTATTATATCACAATTAAACACAATACATACATTTATACAATTATTACAAATAATATAATATGACAATTTCTAGCTTAATATCAATCATAATTTGACAATATTAAGCTAGAAGCTAGTTTACAACAAGGGTAAATTTCAAATGAATAACAGATTTGATAAATATACCTTATTTGGAAAAAAAATTTAAGGCAATTTATGACTACAGGTATGTGTGATTCACATAGAATACATGTATGAACCACATACGATATCAAATATCTCATACAAGAAAAGTAACAAAACAATAATATATTGAATAAAAAGAAAATAGCTAAATAGAAATAGAAAAAGGCCAAATGCTAGTTAAAAATCAAAAGAACAAATATTCAGTATCAACATCATTTTGCTTATTAAATTAACATCCCATAGTATACATGCTGTAACCACACAACAACTAATTTTAATTCCAGACAACACATATTCCTTCTTCTATGTTTTGTAAACAGTTAGCCATAAATACAATTACAATTGAATACCAATAAAGGAAGCATGATAAAGAATATGAATATCATTGGTTTGGAAAGTTTTTTTACACAATGAATCATGAGTCTAATATCCCATTTCTGCCCCAAATCCTCAGCATTAATGGTTAAGAAAAATTTAGGGCGGTTCAAGGAGTGCCCCAGGACCGGTCCAGGGGCACCCCAACTCCAGTATAAATGATCGCTGTTATTTAGCCTGGTCTAGATTTGGTTACCCCACGTAAACTGGAAACTGTATACTGCTTCCAGGTTACATGTGTGTACTCAGAGCCTGCACTAGAGCTGGAATTTGCATGCATGCAGTGAAGCAATATGTGCAGCAGTATGATTCGATCTTGAGTCAAGTCATAATTCATACCCTTTAGATGTGTTGTCAAAACTGTCAAACAAGATCTACAATTGAAACAAAAAATGGCAACAGATGATGCAGCTACATGTAGCTAGATGGATTGTACATGCATGGGATGAACGTGTGAGAGGGGGTGATCGCTTACTGTGGGCAATTTGGGTTGGTCTTGCATGTTGTGCGCATGCAGCTGGGTGGTCGTACATGGCAGTATAAATGGATTTGGGCCGGTCTAAGTTAGGGCGCTCCAGGAGTGCCCTAAATTTAGTATATAATAATAATAATGGCCACTTATAGAACTCATATCTGTCACGCAGTGACGCTCATGGCGCTTAAACATTATTACCCTCACTTTATAGCCGAGCCGCCAAAGTAACTAGCGCTCAAGCATATCAGGTACCCATTTACACCTGGGTGGAGAGTGGCAATGTAGATTATTGTCTTGCCAAAGGACGTTAGTGCTGTGGTGGGATTCGAACCCCGTACCTTGTGATCTACAGTCCGGTGACTTATCCACTAGACCACAACACCTCTACTGTCTCCTGATCAGATCCATCATTCTATCTGTTAACTGGGTAGAACATTTGGTGTTATAACTTACAGTGACATTGTTGGCACTGAGGCTCATGCTATCACAAACAGCTATACTCTCCAACCAGAAAACACCTCCATCTTGAACATGAAGACTGGACAGGTTATACTCTCTAGGATTGCTATCATAACCAAGGCTACTATTTGCATCGAAGCGAACAGAACCACCATCAAAGACAAACAGATCATCAATGCCTGCAACCTAAGAAAAAATTAACAGAGAGGGTCAATGAAAGAGAAAACCAGAGAGATAAAGAGGTAAATATTGATGAGAATGTCCAAGAGACATGTTATACTTTCTAGGATTGCTATCATAACCGAAGCTACTATTGGCATGGAAGCGAACAGAACCATCCTCAAAGACAAACAGGTCATCAATGCCTGCAACCTAACTTAGAATGAAACAGGGAGGGTCAATAAAAGAGAGAAAGGGAAGGAGAGAGAGAAAAAAGAATTGAAGTAAATGATACAGAGAAGAGATTTACTGCAGAACAGAAAGAGGAAGATAACTGATAAAAGAGATGGAATGAATGATAGTATTGAGTCAATTTCTTATCATTTTGATGATTCCCAAACCTCACTGTGTACACCCATTCTTTTGCACTACATAATTAACCTTTCCCAATTGCTTCCGAGAAGTTTCTTTCACAATGTAATCACTTGACCAGAACACAACTTTATCTTTTAAAATAGGATGTTAAGATTGGTGAACTAACATTTCCCGAAGAAACAAGCTCAACTCCTTTGAAGAAGGCCCGAGAAGGCATCAGCAGACTCCCTTCTTCGTAGACCCGAGTGTTGAAGGAAATGTCAGGATGAGTGATGTTGATGGACATGGACTGTTTGAATCCCAGGTGGATATAACCTGGACATAAATAAGAAAGTTTAATTAAGTCCTCATACTAATACATTCCTGATTGATAGTTTCATAATACAAGCATAAGGATTTGGGGGAGTCTATGATAATGTAGACTAGAAGTTAAATATTGAAAAAATGGCAACTATGCTAGGAAATCAAGATAATAAATATACATGATAAGAAAACACTGTATACAAAATATGGACTATCTTATGTAAATCTTCATAATTAATTGATAATAATTATTGGAACAAAACAAATTACATGTCATTAGAAATAATTTTCTGCTTGACTGCATGTCCACTTTTTGAACTATTTTCCTAAAAATAAACAAGCCAAATGCAAGAGCTTTCTGAAGAACACACTACAACAAACCAATTCAAATGTATTTATTTCTTGCAACATTGGTGTACATACAGTAGCTAAAATGCAAAGTACAGTATATGATCCTGCATACACTTTACACAGTATACATCTACATGAAGCACAATCATGCATTTATGTGGCAATGGCAAACTTTGAAGTTTTTCATCATCAAGAGCAGGTCTTACTGCTTACCAGATGTATCTCCATAAAGCTGGCCGACCTCAACTGAGACAGGCTCAGTAAGATTGTAATCCATTGGCATGAAGGCAAGGTGTGCACCCCCTAGCACATAAACTTCATCAAACTGGTGAAAACTGGTGTCAACTGGTTCAAGCCAGGTTCTTGCACTGTCCAGTTCTCTGTGCTCATACCTCCAGAAATTATACAAAGGTCGTAATTATCTCATGGTATAGGGAATTAACTACTATCCAATAATTAATCAGTATATGATGAATTGTACTCTAAACAAAATATATAATACATTGCACATACTTAAATAAATTGTTTATGAAAGCCCAATACAAGCATTCCTGTATACCAGTATCTATTAAAAGATACAAAATAATAATACCTAAATCTACGAAAAGAGGAAATAAAATTTAAGTTCACTTTAATCACATACCTTGAATGAATATAAGACTCGTCAATGAAGATTTCAATTTCTGACAATGATGCATCATCATAACGAGAACTAGTGATTGGTAATGTGGATGTCAAATAGAACTTGATAGTATCCGCCCTGCGCTTCACAGACAGTTCCAGGTATGGACCAGAACCTTGGCAGGGGTTAGGAGGCTGTACATAGTCCGTTGTGATATCAAGTGTGGTACCTCCTAAAGAAGACTCCACCTTGAAATGCATCAATACAAAATTTCATCATGAAATATAGGAGACATTTATTGGAGTTACATATATTTGTTGGTAAAATGCTTAACTAAATTTACTTCCAGCATAAAAAATAAAGGCTTCTGAGAGACACTGCTGGGCCTTTTGAACAAATACCTTGAACCAACATGTCTATGCCCAGTAGGGCCCTGGATAGTAAAAATGCAGAACCAGATGCAGTGCCAGATTTTCCATTAATAATTGCATGACCTTGTGCAATACTGTGCAATGTTAAAGAACATGTATATATTAATGACATAAAAAATATAAGAGTTATTTGATGAAGCACATCCAAACATTTCTGCAGTAAACATTTCCTTTCGCTTTTATTCCCCCCCCCCAAAAAAAAAAAAGATCAATCTATTCTTTTCAAAATGACTAATATGCTTACTTTAAACTCTGTTTGATAGTAGCAATGGACATGAACTCGAATGACATTCAGGAAGTAGATTTGCCCAAGATCAAATGTTAAGACAACACTGCGACTGCTGCTTCGGTAATATGACCTCTCATCCCCATCATACGTCTGGTCAAATAGGTATGCCAGATAGAAATAGTCATCAGAATAACTAGACCTATTGCAAATAAAAACAGAAAGTCATCATTATCATGAAGAGAAATAATTGTATAGGGTTATTATAGGGACCATGTTACTGAGGATTTAACTTGAAACAGTCATGTACACAAATATCCTAGTTATTAGAATAATGTTCTTATCAATGAGTCATAATCAATTATGACTTTTAATTTCTTCATGTTAACCTATAAATTACAGCTTTATCTTACCTACTTTCCTGCAATTTACACATTCAAACTTGTACTAAATTAAATATTTCTTATTTTTACCATGATGGAAAAACTACAGTTTAAAAGATGCTGACAAGATCAGAAAAAAAATCTTATGTTCTTCAGAAATCATATCTAAAAATGCATAGAGAATCGAAACAATGATACTCAACACAGTTTCTCTGATGGAACAAAACAAGCAAGACAATGTGGACTTTGTGCATCTGTGCAGTGCCAATATCCAATCTAATCATTATACATACATTTTAGCACATACATATTATGACAGTAAAAGTGCGCACATACATGTATGATATACCATGTGCAAAATGATGAATCAAAATTTACCAATCTACACCAAAAAAGTTTTTATGATAACTCAGTATACCAAAATTGAAATCTAATCTGCGTACGGATCATACCGGTAAGTGGCCCCGGTTGAAACAACTCTGACACCAGAAGGGGCAGTATATATCTCAGACTTAGACCGGGTTCCACCTGCCATATCAAGGCGTGTCCCAACATTCTCTATCTCCTTGGTGACTGGTTTCCTTCCAGCATTGTCAACCCTCAGCACAGAGAACCCTGTATCAAGATGCTTGAGGTAAGCTGTACCAGCTGCCCCAGCCTCAGCACCACTCAAACCCACTGGACCACCCTCTGTCTTCAATGAGCCACGGTATTCTCCATGGGTTACATTTGTGAGATGATAGATGGCGATGCGGCCCCCTGCACCACTTCCACCATTCGTGTACACTGCAGCACCACCGGTTGCTTGTACTGAACCAGTGTGACCACCTTATCAAAACATGACAAACAACAGGTTTCAGAGGAAAAAGTAAGATAAAGCCTGTCAATTTTTTTCTTTATTCATCAAGGCAAATGTATACTTGTAAAAAATGATAATAAAAAGAAGAACTAACAGATTCTACAAATTGATTAATGATTCTGTAATAATCTATTGTTCCATGATGCATTAGATCCATGTACATGTATGTAGGTAATTCTAAGTGTTTCTCCAGATCACTTCAAACATTTTAATTTTCATATTCTTTTTATCAGTTAAGTCAAATGGAAACTTGGAAATATGATGAAAAGAAGAAATGGAACTTAAAAATTTTAAAAATGTACTAGTGATTCTCTAATATAATCCACTCTTTCATGAAACATTTGATCCAAATAACAAAAGGATCACAAGGTATAGCATTATAGTCTGACTTATATGCTTATATGCTATTTTTCTTTATAAACTATTTCTTGAGATAGCTTAGTACTCTTTAATTTTCCTCTTCTTTTTGGCATGGTTGTAGTGTAGTAGTAGTGTTATTTCAGAAATGTTACACTGGTGGCAGCGGTGGGATTAGAACCCATTCAATCAACAAGGCTTGATACAGAAGGACAAGCAACAAGAATTCCAATACTGTATTTCCTTTTTAACATAACCCGAAGTTGTTACGATACATACATTTAAAGTTTACCAACCACCTAAAACAATAATTTGTGTAAAGTTAGAACGTATAACATTAACCCCAAAATACTTTACCTGGCCTTCTATAGGTTAACGGTTATGGTGTATGAAGAAAATAAAGGAAAATATAAAACTCCCTCGCGCGAAACCCAACTGACTTCGGTTACGCTCGGGCCCTATTTTGTGCGAGTGCATCGGGTGCGTCAATTAGTCTATTCCCAAGTCGGAGTAATGTTTATTTAGTGAGTGTTTAAACGTGCAATATTATAGATATATTGACTGCTATGAGAGGCACAGTTGTTTATATAGGCTCGAGGGGACCTTACATCCTGCTATGATCCTGAGGCTCACCGAGGGGTCATCAGCAGGATGTAAGGTCCCCGAGAGCCTAGAGAAACAACTGTGCCTCGAATATTGAAGCAGTCAATATGTCTTTTATATACCAAACAAAGCCAGGTAGGAGTCAAAGAATACATGTGCGACTTACCAATCATGGGGTTCTCACATTTAAAAATCATCATCAAACTGTTAAACTAAAAAATCGGAGATAAATTGAGATAGATTGCCGGTTTTCGTCGCAAGTAAAATAAAGTTAGCAACCAAATCGCACTGCGATTATAGTATCCGCGCTCACACAAAGTAATTTTTTCTCTCACCTAAACCAATGGGGATCGCAGCAAAATTTAACTATGCCCGTGGGCATAGTTCATTTTTGCGGGCATGGTTAAAAACACGACCTCACTTTCAACCAATAAGAGGACAGGATTAGGAAAGATTCTTAAAGTAAGGTATATAACTCTTTATAGGATTAACATTTGAAGCTCATACTTTGTTTATACTAGGAACCCCTAACAAACAAAGCAAAATATTTTTGGGTGATTGGTACGCTTTAAGTTAAATATCACTACTAATCAAGTTCCACATTACAAAGGGAGAGAGAGATAAAGAGAAGGAAGGAAGAGAATATGTCTTAGTTTTTATAGTTCAAACAAAGGAATATATTTTTGCATTGACCAAAAAAGCTACAAATGAACATTTTTTTCCAAGCGATGAATGCATGTGATGGTCAGTTGTCCTCACCTATAAATGCTCCTGTCTCTATCAGAATACTCCCTCCACTACCTCCAGAGCTGTCTGATCCAGATGAGGTCATTGAAAGGTCAAGACTGTTGGCCATTATTGTACCATCTACCAGGAGAACATCTGCTACTTGAATCCAAAGAATTCCCCCACCTGATAGTTTTCACATCAAACAAACAATATTGATGAGGATTTCCACTGTATAAAAGCATGGTCAATGATTTACATATAAAACTGAACACATTTATTATTGATACAAATACACAAAGAGTATGTGTTTACCCCTTCAGTTTGTATTCACATCTAATTCAATGCAAATTTGCCAACTTACTATTCCTTGCCTGTGGACCAAAGAATTTGAACTTTGCTCATCAGAACTGTATGTGACATAGCCTTAATGATTTTGGGCTTTACCGGATAAGAGCTCCAACTTCGACTGCAAGATCCACAACTACATGTGATGATGCATTGTTTTTTTAGATTTGCAGCTGCATCTTTTTCAAGCCTTGTTGCCAAGAAACCGATTCTATCACTGAGCCTTTAAGGTTTATAGTATGAAATATTTAGCAAAGGTTATTAATGAAAGTAGGCACAAAATACTTACCAATACCACCGGCAATTCCAGCTCCACCACTACCAAAGTCTTTAGGACTGTACAGGTTACCATATGGAATATTCTTGGGAAGGGTGCAGGTGACATACCCCTGACACTCTCCTCTACCTCCAAGTCCAGCATGGGATGCCCCACTACTACCAAGATGGTGACTTATACCAGCACCTGTCATAGCATAGAAAAAGAACAGCTGTTCAGGTATGTACACATAAGAGCCTCACACAAATGACCTTATACATGTATATCTGTATGAGTACTATAAATACATGTCGGTAATCTCCATAAATGATACATGATATAGAACAGAATGAAATTAAAGATCTCAGCCTGACCCAAAACAAAGTAAAGCTTAGTAAACAAAGAATATAATTACCCTGGGTATATTCATAAATTTTCGTCTCCGTTTATCCATAAAAAATAAAAAAGATAATTTTTTTTGGTCCGCCCCCTCCCTATGGCGTAACAACAGAGGAAACTGCAGGGGGTCGCTAGACGTGTGACGACATGTCATGTATACAGCTTCGAGTGCGTCTACACGATATGTCGTCATCAAATTTTCACCCCCGCAAAGTAGCGCTCCTCAGAGACGGGGCCCTCGTCAGAAAAACCACCGGGGCTCAACATTCGGGACGCTGTTACTCATTCCACAGGAAACGGAATCTCATGAAGTTGGTTTCAATTTGTTCAGAAAATATATAGCTCCCCGTGGATGAATAAAGGGTATATTTCAAAATTCGGTCAGGCTGAGGTCTTTAAGGCAAAAAACAGAAAAATATAAAATTGCTTCAACTGATTGTTACAAAATTATCTATACATTGCAAAACAGATTAATACAAAGAAAGCCAGTCAAATAAACATATGAACATGTATTATTTCAGATACTATTAAAGTGGAAATGCACTATGAGGAACTTGGGACCGTGAAAATTACCTTGTTATATCAGGAATCTCCTTACATCAGAGTAAAAAAAAATCATAAGAACATAAAGACCAGGGACCAGCAAAATTACATTGTTATATCAGGAGTCTCGTTACATTAGAGCTCTTTATAACAAGTTTCCAATGTACATATCTTAATTTCATAATCTGCTTTAAGATAATTCAATTTGGAATTCTCTCAAAGTGAGAAAAATGGATTTGGTTTCAAAATCATTAACCTTTCTTAAGGGCCAATACTCATAAATATTGATCTTTTTACAAGTCGAGGAATGTTTACTTACCCTGTCCTAGCTGTGCAAGAAAACCTCCATCACTGACGTCTATATACCCACCATCATCCACAATCATGTTCACACTCTCCAGAACAAGGTTCTTGCCATAGACCCTTCCACCTCCTTCCACAACAAGATCTCCTGTCTAAACGTACAGAAACATACATGTACATACATGTAATAGATTGTAGCTTGTCATGGCAGTCAACAATTCAGAGCATCTTTCAATTCCAATCAACCATAGAGGACATGATCTGATGATTCACTAAAGAATTGCATTTTGAAAATCTGGTTCTATATTGTTTACAATACTTCAGATATACATGTACACTGTAAAATAACAAAACCATGAGGAAATTCAAGTTCATTGCAAAATGAATATAGTCAAATTACAATTTTCTTATTTAAAATCATTCATGAGTGCTTTATGATTGAGGACTAATATGACAATGTGGCTTTGACATTATCTTATTGGGTTGGTTCATTATATATGTTCATAATTATTTCAACATTTATTCATACCAAGAAGGTTATGTACCATTTTAAATCAATTACCTTCAGGTGGTATGCATCTGAATGAGCAAATGGAGCCGAGAAGTTAAAGACAGACCGCGCCTTGATGCGTACTGTTCCATTGAAGCGAAATTCTCGTTCTGGTAGTCTGTTGGTTGAGCCAGACAGCTGCGCATAGATTGCACCCCCGTTGTAGAGGGTGAGGTTATGAATATGATCTACAGTACCAGCATTGTGGATGAAGACATAGCTGAGGATAGTAGCATACCCAAGGCCAAGGTAACCATCTCTGTAGATGTAGGAGCTGAATGGAGTGTCAATGAATTCCCGCTTTAAGTCCATCACTTGGTTTGGCCCAATATGAATCACCCCAGACCGGTCTCCAATCATATGCAAGAAGTGGAGAGAGGCACTGCGATTGCGAGGCTCTGTAAGAATGGCAAAGTGGGCGTTGCCATAGATCTGGAGTTCATCGAAATGGTAGTCATGGTTACCGCCTGCAAAGTGATGTTCTCCAGACTGTGGGAGGACCCAAGCTTTGAAGCTGTCTCTGGAAATATCCTGGTAGGACTCAATTGGAGTGACATATGTGCTTGTACGGAAGGCATTGTCCACAAGCAAAGTGCGGTGTTCATAGAACAGGTGATAGAGAAAGACTGTTCCTGGGCCTCCTGGTTCATATCCATCTCCGCCACGAGACAGGAACTTCCCCCTGAAAGTCTCATTCCTCATGAGGTACACAGCAATCCTACCACCAGCACCTCCACCCCCACTGCTAGTACCACTGCCACCATTAGCAGTTATGAACCCTCTCCCCTTGATAATGTTGCAGTTCATGAGGATACTGCCTCCACTACCACCACCAGAAGTGTGTCCACTATTTCCCCCATCTGCGCTCATGATTCCATCTATTTTAATGGTGTCTGATATGTTGAGCAGGAGGAAACCTCCACCATATCCTGCACTGGCTCCTCCCCCTACACTTCCAAAATCAAACGGCTCATAGAGATTGCCATAGGGTTGTCCTGTGAGATTAGTGTACTGTCCACGCCCACTAGTTCCACCGTGACCACCTCCAGAGCTACCCCATGAATTTGTTTCACCTATGCCGACATTCACACCTTTAGATAAGTCAATGCTGTCTGTTGTATTGTAACCAAGTCCATCACTATTAAGATGGCCGCCATCATCAATGGTAAGGTTTTCAGCTTGAATGAAAGCATGAGAAAATCTAGCTTCCCCTCCTCCTTCAATATCTAAAGTGATTACACTGAGAGTGATTCCTGGATCCAGGGTAGTTGATGTTATGCCAGACATGAGAGAAAAGTCTTGAATCGTCACTGAGGTAAAGTTGTAGAAGCTGCTGACGTGACCCTCAGTGTGTCCACCATGCTCCATTGAGAAGTGTCCATACCAACGGATGGTCAGGAACTCCACATGATCCAGCTCACCATGCATCCATATGCTGACACCATGTACAATAGTGTCTGGGGCCAGTCCAAGATAACCTCCATGGTAGACTCTAGCATTGAAAGGTAGATCTATCTCAGGTCTCTCAAGATCTAGTGTCTGGTTAAAACCAACATGGAATGTCCCACTGCGATCCCCAATCATATAGAGGAAGAACAGTGATGCATAGGTATCCACAGGATCAGTCAAAATGGCTGTATGAGCAGCCCCATAAACCTGTAGTTCCTCAAAGTGATAAGAGTAGGTGCCATTTGCAAGAAAGTGACGTCCAGACTGCGGTAAGATCCAAGTTCGACAGCCATCTCTTGCAACTTCCTTGTAGTTCCACAGAGTGTGGTGCTTTGTCCGAGGGTGAAGACCACCGTTGTCAAGGATCAAGGTGCGATGTTTAATTTCAAGAGAGTACAGAAACGCAGTACCAGCTCCACCGTTCTCAGCACTGCCAGATTTTCCACCCCTGGCATGGTAGCTGAAGCCTGTAGCTGTTAGATTCTCTTTAAAGTACATGGCAAATCGTCCTCCTCCTCCTCCGCCACCTACTGCACCATCACCTCCATCAACAGAGAACCGCCCATAGCCCTTGATAGTATCACAAAAGATCCATATGCTACCACCACTTCCACCACCATTACCACTATTACCTCTAGCTGTGACCTCACCATCAACATGAACTGTATCTGCAATACAAGAGAGCGAAGTTCTTAATTAACATGGTATACACACAAAAACTATGTAATTTCATGCATGGACATTTACTTTACAAGAATATCCAAAAACACTATATTTCAAGTAGATCAAAATTACATTAAAAAAATTATTTAAATTTGTAATGGGCTGCAAATATACTTACAGGAACTTGGCATCTTTCATTGAACATTTTCTGATGTAAATAAAAAGAGGAAACATTCTCACAGAAGACCCATTTATTATTTTTCTTTTCTGAGATACATATTCTCACAAAACAATTCACAAATTAATGGCATGTTATCTTTAACTAATTCTTAACTGAGAAAGAAATTAACCTGTAACATTCATCCAGATGATGCCTCCTCCTGAACCACTATCCCCTCTTCCTCCAGAACTCCCAAAGACATATGGCTCATAAAGGTCACCATAGGGCAGTCCAGTCTGCCCACTGTCTGATCTGCCTCCAGTGCCACCATGGCTAGCTCCAGACCTTGAGGTATCTGGTGGTTTCCCGGGGTTGACTGCTCCATGTAAGGAATCCATACCATGGGTGTCATTACTGTGGTGGTATTGATAGCCAGTGCCATCAGCAGAGAGTAGACCAGCATCATCTACGGTGATGTTGATTACTAGAATGGTGAGCCTGGTACCCTGCATGCTACCACCACCCTCGATGAAGAATAAATCAGTCAAGAAAGTTATTCCTGGCTCAGAGATGGGGTCTGTAATAGCATTGATTTCTGCGCTATCCTGCACCCGGACAACCTCAAACTGGTAATAATTTTCTGGTTCTCCAGCAGTATGTCCTCCATGCATCAGCCAAAGGAAACCACCATGGTGCAAGGTGAGATTCTGGATGTGAGACAGGGTACCAGAGTTGTATATCTCCACACCATGTACAACAGTCCTGTTCGCAAGACCCAAGTGGCCTCCCTGATAGACATACACATTGAACGGGAGATCAATGTCATGACGGTCTAAATCCATTTCCTGCATGTTGTCTATGTGGAAAGATCCTGTGCGATCACCTATCATGTAGAGGAAATGCATCACTGGAGCAGAGGATACGGCCATACTCAAGGCATCGGGCACTTCAAATGGCTGACTGTAGAAATCTATAGGAATTCCCACTGCATCTCTAGTTTCATTAGGTGTCAGGATGGCCACATGTGCATTGCCATAGATCTGGAGTTCTTCAAATCGAAACTCATTGTTAGAACCAGCAAACTTATGCAAGCCTGAGAGTGGCAAGAGCCATGCCCTGCATCCATCCTCAACTAAATTATCCCAGTCGATGAGCTTTTCTTGAGGTTCAATACCAGCATTGTCCACGTAAAGGGACCTATGGTCATGCTCCATGTGGTACAAAAAGACTGTACCTGGTCCTCCTCCTTCAGTGCTACCAGAACCTCCTATACCACCGTGAGAATCATACTTAAAGCCTGTTGAGGTACGATTCTTCCAGAAGTACAATGCAATACGTCCACCAGCACCACCACCAGAGTTACTACCTCCTGGCCCACCGTTAGTAGCGATTGAGCCATAACCCTTGATCAGATTACAGTGCATCCAGATGCTACCTCCACTCCCACCACCACCATAAGTACCACCAGAGGCACCGTTAGAGGACACATAGCCATCAATATGTATCGTGTCTGTCACATTTAACCAGATACGCCCTCCTCCTGCACCACCTAAGCTGCCACCTCCTGCACTTCCAAACTCCTCGGGTTCATACAAATCACTGTATGGCTTCCCTGTCCGTCTTGCGCCTGCAACAAGAACAGTGAGATAAATGGTCATATCTAGGGTAATTTCTAACTCAAGATGTGCTCTTGCATTTAATTATGATGGAATATTCTTTTTTCAGTTCTAAATAAGAAGTTCACATGTGATTCAAATAGAATGTCGTTCTCGAAGATCAACTTTTTGCTTTTCATCTTCTTGTTTCAAATGAACTTCTATATTTTCATGATGAACTACCAGGAAAATCTCTTTGATAACAGCTACTGTTGTAAATGACATTTTTAATTTGAGCATATTCATTTCAGAAACTGTAAAGCCAGTTTTAAAAGTCCCCTCCACCCCCAAAAAAATTAAAAATTATAAAATTAAAAATCTCATCAATGTTCACAATACCCACCTACACCATGTCCACCACTGCCCCCATGGCCAGCACCGGATGCTCCGCTTTCTTGCCTGAATCCTTCACCATAGTTGATGATTCCATGGAGTCCCCTCCGGTAGGTGCCATTAGGATGCAGAGCTTCACCATCCTCTTCTGCGTACCCCTGGCCATTGGTAGTCAGGACACCCCCAGCATCAATGGTTATGTTCTCTGCATGGATATAGAGATGTGTACATTCCACTACACCCCCGCCATCCACCTGCAGAGCTCTGACACGGAAGGTCATTCCTGGGTCAGACACAGGGTCAGAGGTCATTTGTATGTACCCATCATCTTGAACATGAACCGTGTCAAATTCATAGTGACCAGTCTCTGCAGACACTGCTGTACGGCCACCTCTCCTCAAGTTAAGTCGTCCACCATGGTGAATTGTAAGGTTCTCCACAAAGACAAGAGTGCCTTCCAGGGTGATAGTGACACCATGTACAATGGTGTGGTTAGCAAGGCCTAGGACACCATCCTCATAGACATGAACGTTGAATGGAAGGTCTATCTCAGTACGGTAGAGGTCCATAACCTGACTGGGCCCTATATGGAGGGTTCCTGAGCGATCTCCAATCATGTTCTCAAAGTAGAAGCTGGCGGTTTCATTCAAAGTTTCTGCTTGCACAGCCAGGTGAGCGCTGCCATGAAGCTGGAACTCCTCAAAATAATAATTGTAACTCCCTAAAAAAATAGAAAGAACAGAAGATTGTCATATTTCACATTTATCCATTCATGTTCACAATTCTTTTATAAATTAATTTAATTCAATATTTCCAATTTGTTGTTCTTTGTGGAAATAAGCTAACAATAAAAGGCTCTGCTTCTTACTATCAAATGAAAAATTAGTTTTTAACACAACATGATATTTTGGCAAATGGGTAAATCACATTTTCAACCTGAAACATGGAATGACACACCAATCCAGCAAATAGATAAATCGCCTACCAGAAAACTTGTGATTTCCTGACAATGGTAAGATCCAAGCTCTGCCAGAATCCTGTGTCACATCTTCATAGTCAGTGATGATATCATCAAATGGGCCATTACCATGGTTATCCACAATCAATGTACGGTGATTGAACTCTGACATATGGAGGATAAATAAGCATGCACAATTTTTTTATTATATCTAATTTTTTTTTCCTATATACATGTCAGAACAAGTGCTCACAGACCATACAATTCACAAATAAAAGAGAGGCATAAGACAATATAAGACAGATGTACTCCCTTAAGTTAAAGAAAATCCCACAATAATTCTGTAAAAATGAAAAGGGAATAGATCAAGTAACCAACATTGTACAAATATTGAGAAGAGGAAAAGAAACAATCGACAGGTTACCTGTCAGGGACCATCACAGATCAAAAAGTCTCCTGTCATTATTTTTCATGTACCAGTCATTATATAAATGTCTTACATTGCCTTTGGCCTTTAAAGATAAAGAAAAAATCTCACATGTACCTCCATGAACTCAAACATCAGTACAAGTTGACTGATCGATTGTGAACCTTGCCGAAAGTACTAACTTAGTGTGCTCTTTATTAATCATTTGTCTTTACGCCATAATCACATCCTAATTATCATTATAATAATTACTATACCATAAATGATACAATGCTGAAATGGTGTTATTTATTTATTCATTTATTTACTATGGTATATGATGACTTACCAGCAGCACAGGGGCTGAAGGGGTCAATTTACAATCAGATATACATGTATATATACACTATAGAATCGCATCAAATATATAAACAGATACATAATTGAAAGCAAAACAAAGATACAATGACTTACGCTACACAAATAATAAGATATTAGTGTGAAAAGTGAGAGAAAGAAAAAAAGTCAGGGATAGGAAAGAGAAAGGGGAGGGAAAGAAAGAAGGAGATATTAAGGAGAAAGGAGAAGGTTTGGAAGGAATACATAAATATAACCAAGTTAGACAGAAAGTCATAACCATGCAAAATGAGCCATTACATCTAGAAATGCAATCTTAGAAGTGAGAAGTTTTGGGATGCAAAACGTGGGGGGGGGATTTCAAGATTCTGGCAAGGTGAGGGATGGTGGTTTTTCGATATCGTTCTGTATTACATTTAATTGTAGGGAAGCAAGTCATGTTCCGAAGCTGTCTTACATTTGAATTACATCTAGGAATGTGAAGAAGGTGTTTGTGGTGATCAGAGTGTTTGAGTTTTTGTCCAAAGCTTTATAGCAAAAGGGAATATCAGATGGAGTGGTGAGTATAGTTAATGCAAGGGCATTGGCATATAGTCATGTTATAGCCTACAATCATTTTGAGGGCCTGCTTCAGTTCTACTTACCTGTGTGGTAAAAGAACATGGTTCCTGGGCCACCATGACCAGCACTAGGACCACCTGATCTGCCTCCGTGTGCCTCAAAGGATCCAGAGAAGGTCCTGTTCAATGAGAAGTAGACAGCAATGCGACCGGCTGCACCCCCTCCTCCTTGGTAAATTGAATAGCTGTTACCTTGTCCACCGTTAGCTGAAACTGTACCGTATCCCTAATTCAAATGAAAATCATCATCGCATACTTGCAGTAATAAGAAAATTTAATAAAATCCATGAATTCTGAGACTAAAGTAATTTACAAACCTTCAATTTCAGAAATGACCTCTGTGACCTATAACCTTTGACCTATGTACCCCAAATCTAATCAGATTGTCTTCTATTGGTGAATTCAAAGTAGTATCAAGTTGGAAGTTCATAACTCAAATGGTTCTTGAGATATCACGTTAAAGATGCTAACCCCTGAAATTTCAGAAATTTACCTCCGTGACATTTGACCTACGTACCCCAAAATCTAATCAGATCATTTTCCTATGATGATACATTCTAGCACCAAGTTTGAAGTTCATACCTCAAACCGTTATTGAGATATCGTGTTAACGAGAAAGCAGGATGGACAGACAGATGGAAGGACAACCTAAAAACATGCTTTTGTTACACAGAAGTTATAATTTATATTATAAATGAGTAAAGGGAGGAGGTCTTGGGAGGCTGCCCAAACCTACCAACAACCACTAATCCCTAAGTCAACAACATAGCATGGCCAGGGATCATTGCCAGGGGAGAAAGAATGATTGGCTGACATGGGGGTTATGAAGAAAAACAGGGCTTATTAGCAAAGCTTAAAACCTGGGGAAGAAATCATAGGTCAGCAACTGGAATGATGTACCATTAGCTGCCAATAGAAATGGGTTAATCAATACCCAATTTTTATGGAATTTGCTCGGCTTATGGCTGCAGCAAGAATTATATTTAATGTTTCATTTTAAGAGTGCCACACATATGCAGACCACAAGAAACAGTTCTCTCATTGTCCTCTATATACATTATTCTTAATGTATATCTTCATATTGTGATACAGATGACCCCTTATTTCCCCAGGGTGAGAGGTGGCAAAGATTTTACCTGCATTAGTCTGGTGTGAATCTCAATAGATCCTCCACTCCCTCCTCCTCCTGCATAGTTCCCTGCATCGGCACCATTCACACTGATTGTTCCATCTATTTTCAGTGTGTCATTCACATGAAGCATCAAACGTCCTCCTCCGCCACCCCCTCCACTACCTCCTCCACTACAACCAAAGCTAGAGGGTTCATAAATGTGACCATAGGCTGCTCCTGTGATTGGTTGGTTTGAACCACCCCCACCTCTACCTCCATGACCAGCACCTTATCAGAGCAAATCAGGAACAAAGTTAACTTTGAACAGAGACATACTGAATATATTTAAATCTGAGGAAATTACTATCAATCTGAATTAAATCCCTTTACTGATTCCCACAAAGTATCATGTAAATTATGAAAACTGATGGATAGACAGATGAATAGAAGCTTAGAAGAATGATACTCAACATGAAAACACAATCGCTGTGACATCCAAGATTCAAGATTCAAGATTAAAAATACAGAAATTCGTCCTCTACTGGCAAGTAAGTTAACAAGACAAACATAAAAATTTACACAAATAAATAAATAAATAAATAAATAAATGATACAAGAAATATACAAAAGAGAATCAAATAGTAACAGACTATAGAAACCAAGACATAGAAAACATTGATTTAAAAAGAAAATAAGCGACACAATAAGCTGAATCTTTAAAAACTGAGCACTGACCATGGAAACAAAATAATTATTAAACAGTATCACTTTTTAAAGTAATGAGTTATCACCCAGAACTATCACCCTTACCAGACCAGTTATAATCTTGAGACAAGAATAGGAACTACATGTAGTTTGCATAGAGCGTTCGAAACTACTGATGTTATCAATGTACATGTACTTATTGGTAAGATTTGACAATTCATGAGAGTATAGATTAAAATAATATTACATGTGTATCCAGGCACAGTGTAACTAGAGAAAAGACCAAGGAAGGTAAGAAGAATAAAGAGTACAGAGTAGGAGAGTAGGAGAGTGCAGAGTAGGAGAGAGAGAAAAAAAGAAAGAACCACAGAACCTTGGCACAAATATACATGTAATATGATATACATTGCAATATTGATATCTATATCGATCCGAAATTCACAAACCACCCTAACATGTATGGCAATACCACATGATACATGAATATACATGAATTATACATGCAACTGCATAAAACAGTTCATAAAACAGTAGAATACGATATATAGTACATTGTATAATATACAGTAATGCATGGTCACCCTGATACTGATATGCATGTACCCAGGTATGATACAAAGCGGACAGAACCGAGAATGAAGAACTAAGTAAAGAAGAGAGGAAGAGAGAAAGGTAGAGAAGAAATAAAAGAGAGAACAGAGAGAAGCTACCTGAGCTACAACCATCATTCAACGTTTCACAGAGCCATTGAAGACATGATTGGCATTGCCTGAAACTAGAGCGTACAGTTTTAGGAACAGTCAGGCAAATACCAGACCGGTTGTACCTAAAAGGTTTATTTAGTGTGTGTGAAGGATCTTGCATAATTGTGGCAGTACCACATGATGCATGAATATTGTGGCAGAGTCACAGAAGCACATATTCTTTGAATAAACAACTTCATGCCAACTCGTCTATTACCTGATGCACCATTGTTGCCTACATTGGCTGCAAGACCATCACCTTCTGTAGGGTCACAGGCCAAACCATGGGTATCACCCACCAGGTTACCTAGGTCATCTATGATCAACTCTTTAGCATTAATCACCATGGCAACCTCATGAATCTGTCCACCACCACGAATATGAAGTTTGTCCACTGTCAGCTCAAAACTGCGATTGACCAACGGGATATCCTCAGTCATGGTAACTTCACCCCCATCAGCAATTATCAGGGAATCAAAGCGGTAGTGGCCTGCCTGGTTGCCACGGGCAACTGCCAGAGAAGTATCCAGGTCATCTCCAAGGAGACTGGAGGTTCCAGTTGCTGAGAGGAGCAGACGACAACCACTGCCCACTGTGATGTCATGGGCACTAATGGTTCCTCTGAAAATAAAACATATAGTGCACAAATGTTTTAAATCATGTAGTCTATTCACTACTTAACATTGCTGTTGTGGGGGTTTTTTTCATAGAGTTATACTTCACTTAATGTATGACAATTCTTTATGGAGAGCCAAGTTTCCACGTCTTTGTTACGTACAAATTCTGTAATGAAAAAAATAAAGGACATTCATTTCATGAAATGATTTTCTCCAGTCATTTCATGACTAAATTAATTTCATCTATTTCTCTCGAGTCAGAATTATAGTAATTTGTATATAATGGAGGGATGAAAATTGGTGCTCAATAAATCTGTGAACTAGCTAACACACCAACTTAGCCTATAATTAAAATGCACTAAAGTTATTCTGCTTTCAAAATTTGCTGTTGGATCTTATCATTCTAGCTGAATAGTGAGTTCACTAATGATCTACACTGTATACATGAGCATCTCAACATTAATAATGCAATGTACACACCTTACTACAATAACAACATTATAGCATGTGAAAGCTGGAGGCAGGAGCAGGACACCACCTTCGTAAACATGTATATTAGCCTCGAGCTCCTCCCATTCTGGAACAGAGATAACAAAGACCTGGCCGGGACCCACGTGCAAGAAAGATTGCTGGTCACTGATCAACCTCTTTGCTTGAAATCTGAAAAAAGAAAAAAAACTCGTGTATTCTAAAACATTCATTTTAGGGCTGCACGATATCACGATAATATAGAAATATCACGATATTGAAATGCGAATATTCGATATTGAATTTGCCAATATACGATATATTGCCTTCAAGCGATATTTAAAAAAATATCGTCGATATAGGTGCGCCAGTGAGTTTTAAAAATGATTAAGGAAATAAAATGTCATAATAAACATGAACAAGATTGTGAAGGATCTGTGAAGTATTCTTACAGAGAGAAAGACGCAGCTAAGTCACGAAGGTGTACACTAGCATGCCTAGGGCGCGAATACAGGCTGTGCTTCGTGCAAACACTGGTACAATACACAGAGATTGAAAAAACTAAGCTTTAACGCAACAATGCAAAATTACCGTAAAGCAATTCCTTACTTTGCAAAATTATACCATTGGTACCCAAAACAACTCACAGAAATAATGATTTTTGAGTATTTTCGACATAAAGACATACTCCGGAACAGACTTTTTTTTAATTGCAGAGGGCAAACTCATGAATATTCAACAAGCAGCCGAGCGTATCTAGGTAACAAAGGTATTTATTATTCATGAGTCTATACCGCAATTTTTAGAGCGATGAAAAAAAATATTGCTCTTGTCAAATATGTTGTCATTTTATTTTCTTATGAATCAGAATGTTTGATTCAATTCAAATACAATATATCATGTGTTGCAAGCCAGAAGGGCGTTTACTCATATGTTTTAACACATCGTTAACGCCCTTCTGGCTCTCAACGTACAATATTTTATTTTGAAGCAGGATGGTCGGTGACTGGGCGGGTAACTGTGTTGAGTTGTGCTTCAAATTTTAGCTGAATGGGAAAGTACATTTTTGGGTGGTGACGATATATAGCCATATCGCCGAAAGTGAAACTGACAATTATCGAATAACCCAAAATGCGATATCAGAACATACATAAAAATGGACATATGGGTCTAGATCTACATGTACACTAATAATGAATATATTCACATGAAAGCTATGAAGGCATTTAATATACTGTCTCAGATGTGTTCAAGGTACCTTATGGTGCCCCCTACTGTTTACGTTGTATACAAGCAGACTCCTTACTAACATTCAATAGGAGTTCCCTGTTATCACTTGTCACTGCTATGCAGATGACACACAAATATATTTGTTATCTGTCTTAACACACCAAATGAAGACTATTTTATCACTCTATTAGTATCATGCATTGAGTACATTAGAACCTGGATGTTACAAGACAAGCTGATTTTGAGGTAAACAGAACTGTTAGTCATTGGTACTCCACATAAGGTCTCCAAATTCAAGTCAAACAAAATATCAGTGGTGACTAAAACCATCCAATAATGTGAGAAACTTAGAGTGTTCTTTGATACCCACTTAAACATGGAATCAAAAATCACTAATGTATGTAAATCAGCATATCATATGATTTACAATCTGAGACGCATTCGTAAATATTTTGATCAAGATAACATGAAAACTGTCATCCATGCATGTGTTACAAGTAAATTAGATTACTGTAATAATCTTTTGTATGGATTACCAGATTCACAGATAGTAAAGTTGCAGCAGGTTCAAAACACGGGTGCAAGATTGATTTGTAATCTCCCAAGATTTGCCCATGTTACACCACATTTAAGGGTATTACACTGGGTGCCCATATGCCAAAGAATCAAATTCAAAACCTATGGTCATAATCTCTGTAGTACACATTGATTGCAGATCCCCCGATTTACAAAAATGTAGGTCCTTAACACATCAAGCGCGAAGAACTTCTTTATGCACAGTTGACGGTGCATAAAACAATCGCTAACGAAAGCGCAGATACACTGAAAGCAAGACTCAGTGAGCTCGCACATATCCATTGTGGAATGCCCAACGATACATCTGATTTCTATATGCAACAGGAATGTCTGATTGCTGCGCGTGGTCTTCGGACTTATTCAGACATTCCCATCAGCAAGCGTGATTTTGAACTGGAGTGATTACACTAACAAAATGCACAACATCTTGAATGACGAGTCAAAATTTAGTGAACTTGGAGTTGCATGTGAGTATGATTGCACAGCATTGTTTGAGCGCAAGCTCACGAAACGACTGCTTGAGCTGTACAAAAGCTGCAAATTGTCCGACACAATATACAACAGAATTAGATCAGTTGGTACGTCGCAATGTCCAAGGATGTACGGATTGCCCAAAACGCACAAAGTGAATGTACCGTTACGTCCCATTATTTCAATGACCAATTCGGCGCAACATGAATTGGCCAAATGGCTTAGCGAAGTACTTCAGCCCGCTCTTTGTGAAGTGATTGATTTTGTCATTAAGGATTCATTCACCTTTGCAGAATCCATGCGCGCATGTAATTTTGGTTGTGACAGTACCACTATGTGTTCTTTCAACATTTCTATCCTCTTTACCAATGTACCTCTGATAGAAGCTATTGATATATGCGCACAATCGCTTTTCCACAGTGACATTGAAGCGCCTCCTATTTCCGAACCTGTCTTCATAGAATTCAATGATGTTAGCTGCTACACGCAATATAGAATTTAGCTTCAATGAAGTCATGTATGCGCAGATTGATGGTGTTGCTATGGGCCATTGGGCCCTATACTCGCAGATATCTTTGTAGGCTTTGTAGGCTATAACGAAAAGCATGCATTCGTTGATATAAGCCCAAAACTTGCCCCATTAGTGTACTATTGTTACATAGATGATATGTTTGCTATGTTCCACAGCAGCACAGCGTGTGAAAAATTTCTTGCACATCTGAATTCCCTCCATCCGTCCCTCAAATACACAATTGAGATTGAATGGCGCACTTCCATTTCTTGACGTACTGGTAGAAAAGAAAAAAAAATACTTCTGTCTATCGGAAACCAACATTCACAGGTCAGCACACGCGCTGGGACTCATTCAGTCCCACAAGGTACAAAATAATAAATGTGTGCAACATGGCATACAATGCCAATTCTGCTATCACTCACCACTTACTTAACAGTCAAAAGTGCGCTGAACAATACTGTTCATCTTGGTTTAAAATTCTTAGCCGAGCGAGAAACTTTACACATCTGCGCATGCTCGAAGCCACATATATTTAGCTCACCGACCCTATTCTGTGCCAACAGAAAGAATTTGTGAGGACGCTCATATTATTTTAGCTCCCGTCATTGCAAAACCGGCTGGCAATAAGCCTAATTTCCCATTATTTTCAGGCAGCCAATCAAAATCTGTTCAATATTTTGTGCGCTTTGTTCCTTTAGTTTCCGGTTATATTGTTCGATTTTCGGCTTTCTGTTCATTCTTGCGGTATACTCTGATGATTGCAAGACAAAAAGCTTCAGTATGTCTCTCTCCAACGCCGTTTTCCGATTCTGTAGTACTAAACATCTTTTTATAAAATAACCCTAGGCGACCGATCATTTTTTTGTGCAGCCCCTAGATTGTGGAACAGATTACCACTAGATATAAGGAAATCTAGCCCACACATTAGAAAGTTTTAAATCAAAAGTGGAAACTTATTTGTTCTAAACATGGACCTATTTCTTTTTTAATTTATGCCCATGCTTAGAATCAGGTAGCAACATGTGGCAGATCGAGGCATTTAAGAGCTCTTGCAGCACATTAGAATATATAGATATAGTTTATGCACTCAATAAATGATTTATTATTATTATTATTATTATTAATAATATGTTAATTCTTCATGTGAATTAGCTGGTAAAATATCGGATCATGTCAGATGTATTAAAAGCATTAATTTCAGAGGCTAAGTTACCGAGTTTATAGGTCCATCACACTTCTGCATTAAATATCGGGACTGCGCCTGTGTCTGCATAGTGCATACTCATGGTATGAAAAGCATGGTCTCATTCATACTTCCGGGCCCGGTCTCCCAGCGCTGTGATATGAATAACAAGATGAATGCGACTGCGTCTGCTATATGCCTCCGCCTAAATTCAGTTGATGGCTCAAACTGTTCTTGAAATATTGTGATAACCAGAATAAAAAGCCTCTAATTACATGTTAATTGACCTCTTTGACATTTGAGCTTACACCTTATAACCCAAAAGTCTGATTAATTTATCTCCTCCTCATCATGAATACAAAATAGTTGAGATATGGTGATACCAAAGGTAAAAAGAAACACTAATTTCACATACACCTGTATAATGACCTCTATGACCCGTCACCTTTGACCTACGTGAACAAAAGTCTAATCAGTTCGTCTCACTATGTGATGCATACTAGTTCCGTGAAGTTTGAAGTTAATGGATCAAATGGTTCTTGAGATATTGCGTTAACAAGACTAACACCTGCAATTTCAGAAATTGACCTGTGACCTTTGACCTACATACCCCAAAATCTAATCAGATCGTCTTCCTATGGTGATACATACTAGCACCAAGTTTAAAGATCATACCTTAAATGGTTCTTGAGTTATCGCAAGAATGAGTCTAACACCTGAAATTTCAGAATTGACCGCTGTGACCTTGAACTTTGACCTACATACCCCAAATCTAATCAGATCATCTTCCTATGGTGAAACATACTAGCACTACGTTTGAAGTTCGTACCTCAAATGGTTCTTGAGTTATCGCTAGAACGAGGCTAACACCTGAAATTTCAGGAATTGGCCTCTGTGACCTTGACATTTGACCTACATACCCCAAAATCTAATCAGATCGTCTTCCTATGGTGATACATACTGGCACCAAGTTTGAAATTCAAACGTTAAGTTGTTCTTGAGTTATCGCTCGAATGAGAAAGCGGGACGGGTGGATGGACAGACGGACAACCTGAAAACATAATGCCTCTAGATCTGGCACCACCTTTGGTTGGCGGAGGCAAGATGCTCCCTGTGCTCGATACGGATAAAAGATGCTCCCTGTGCTGTGTGTGTGATACAAATAAAAAGACACACCCAGCTGCACATCACGCTAGACTTTGGCCACCCAAATACCTTGATATCTCTTTACTATACGCTTGTGTGTTTGCAGATGCTTCAGCCGAGTGATTTTTGTCGATTTGAGATGCAGTGAAATTTGCTTGCTCGTTATAAGGGGAATGATTACCAAGATTTAGCTCATTATAGCTGATATCTCGCTATAGCCGACCTCGCTATGTTGAGTTTCCCCTGTAATAACAGATGTATCACAAACTGATTCTCAAATATATAAAATGAATGCTTATTTATGTGGAATGCAACATGTATATTGAATGAGCTAGAGAAAGCATGGACTTACTGTTGGATACTTGGGTCTACAGCCAAATGTGAGCTTCCAATGAGAATGAGAAGATCGATGTCAAAGGTCATATTGGAATCGCGGTCTGAAAGCCAAGTGCGAGAGGAGTCCAAGGAGACAGGGTCATAGAACTCAATTACCTCAGAAGGTGGGATCTGATTGTTGTTGTGGATGTAAAGAGTCCGGTTCTGTCTACCAATGGTCTGGTCCTGGAAAAGGAAGATAAGGTGTTTGGTCAATTGTCTGAGTGACATGATCTCTAGGTCCTGTTTCATAAAACGTGATATCAATAACAAGTCACAATAATTGATATAAGCTTCTGAAACCATAGCGTTTGATTGGCTGGTAGCAAATTGTTAATAGATTTGTTGTAGTTTATATTAACAGCTAGTTTAATAAAAGAGGGCCCTGGGCCCCATCTTATAAAGAGTTTTGATTGAGTCAAATCGATCACAACTTAATTAATTGCAACTGTGAACTTAAGAGATAGGGATTGCGATCGATTTGAATCAATCGCAACTCATTATAAGATGGTACCCACCCATGAACATGTATCTACAGCAATTTGGGGTTGGGATATTGTGGAATAACTAATTGAATATGGTCAAAAAATGTTTACAGATGAGAACATTTTTTTTTTTGCTGGTATATGATAATTCATCAACTCAAAATAGTCTAAAAAACTGAGCTGTACATATAGCTCTGTACAAACAAGCTATATAAATATAACATGACTGTGTTACCAAGAATCTTCCTAGATGTAAAACTATGAATCCGAAGTAATTATACCTCCAGATATACAGTACCAGCACCACCACTTCTATGGCTGATTGCTGACCCTCCGTATGCCTGGAACTGTCCAAACCACCAATCAAGGGTCTTGTAATAGATGGCTACACGCCCTCCTCCACCTCCACCTGCTGTAGAGATCCCACTTTGGCCACCATTAACCTACAACCACAGGAAGAATACAAAACTTATCAGCAACAAACAAAAAATATCATACTGTATAAATAATAATGAAAAATGTAGAAATAATAATGACAGTCACTTTCATAGTGCCTGTGTAATAACATAGACATGCTTATTTGATATGTCATTCCTGGTGAACATTGTGCATTAAACGCAGGCATTCAATACGATTCTGATACAGAGAGAGTTTGATGAACCATCTTTTTACAGACACTAACAATACCTGAATAATGCCTGAGCCTTTCAGCTCCTGTGTAGTGATCCAGATGGAACCACCACTACAACCTGCTCCCCCAGTGCCTCCATTTCCATCAGCTTGCACAATACCTTCTACCTCCAATGTAGTCTCAATTATCAAATGTAGTAAACCACCTCCTTTATTAAGAAGATAAAGAGATATTAAAAATATAATACATGTACCCTTTCAGCTTTAAAGGGCATTGAATGATTACGCTTTTATGCTTTTATGAAGTGGAAAGACTTTTAATTTCTATAATGGAAGTGACCCAATAATCATAACACCATCATAACAGGAATTTGAAGTAAAACGTTCCATGGTTAAACATTGTATTATATATATAACACCTTTCATAATTGATCATGAATACATATTATTTTTTAAATTCACAAAAGCACCAAGGTACTGAATTCAGAGAGGTTGCCCTATCAAAGCCAGGGTATACTAAGAAAGCACACATAAACGACATAGGGTGGTTACCCTTAGCATATCAACAGTATCAGTAATATTTATAATGAGTTATTATAAACTCTAAAACTTACTTCAGCATTTTTTTTTCCAATTCAATTTCACTTTCTTCTTGTAATTTCTTCACACTGCACAAAATATTCAATAATATAATGTAGACAGAATAGCAAGCATAATTCAAGAGCTTGGTAGTTTAGGAAAGAAGGCATAAACCCCTTTAAAAGTAGGATACACCAGAGTAAACAATAGAATATGAATATAACAATGGAAGACAAGAATAGACAAAAAGAGAGGAAGAAAAAGAAAAGAGACTTGAAGTAAGAGGAAAGAAGAGTACTGCAACAATTGCATAATAGCTGTGGGTCTGCATAATGGCTTGTATAACAATAGTTCTATTATGGAAGGGTTGTTCCCCAATACATTTACATAATAGTAACATATCCAATCCAATGCTAATTTGAGCTTCCCACATCTATAATGATTACAACATTGAAAATGTTATCCAAATTGTCGAATTTCCTTCTCAATTTCATCTTTCCTTCAGAGAAACTTCCTACTACTAAGGTTAGAATTCCCTTTAAAACATTTATAGCCAGAATATCATTAAGATTTTCAATGACTATATCATAAAAGTGACTTGTATTTTCCAGTATTACCTGCTCCATTACTGCCACCTGTCCCACTTCCAAAGTCTGTGGGTTCCTTTACTGATCCATACATGGTTCCAACATTGGCATCTACATAGAAAAAAATACGATTTTGCTTTTAACTTATCACTCATTGATTGACCTAGCTTCTGAATAAATTTCTTCCATATACCACCCTCTTCCAAAAGTCATTCTGGTTACGTTCATCCAGGAACAGTATGTAGGCTTAAGGACTGAACTAAACGGAACTGTGAGGGGGGGAGGGTAACATTTATGCAAGAAAGCAGCTCCTTCTTTCTGGTAACATCTTTGCTGGTAATTGGATCCAAATGTTGGATCATTTGAATGAACTTTTTAAAAAATGGAGCAAAAATACATATGTTATAGAATGATCATCTCTCTTATCATATAACCCATGAATTTGTTGAGGACCTTTCATAACAAAACTGACCTTGGTTAGATCCTCTGCCTCCTATTCCACCATGCCCTGCCCCGCTGGTCTCATCACCAGGGTAACCAGGTCCATCTATCAAGCCTAGTCCGTTGACTGTAAGAGTACCTTCTGAATCCACAACTAGAGAGTAGCTCTCAAGTGTTAATGCCCTTGCAGTCATAATACCCTCACCTTCTATGGTGACAGTTCCTGTCTTGCACATATGGCACTCACCTTCATAAGGCCATACCTTTAAACATAAGTAAACGTCATGCAAAACTTTACAGCCAAACTATGAGTAAAAGGCAATAATGAAATAAACAAGTGACTCTCATGGACAGATAGCTTAACCCTTGCTGTGCCAGTATCATGTATATGTGGCAAATAGACTATGCCATGTTTTGTCACACATTTCTCCACCAGAAAATATATATGTATCGTTTTTAATATCAACATTTAGAGCATGAATCAATCCCACAAACCACAATCCCACAAACAGACGCCTGGCTGGAATGCTCCCCAGGGAGTGGAGAATGTGCATACACTGTGTGCGGGCGTGCCAGAATCCAGTGACCGGGGGTAATAATATATACCTATCTATACAGCGCCATGAGCGTCGAAAGGCGGACCTGCGCGCTATACAAGTAGCCACTATTATTATTATTATTATATCTGATGACATACCTTGGTTTGAAGCTGAATCATGTCTTTTGGTGACATTAAAGGTCAGTTCCTAGATGAAAATAATCACATATGATTGATACATGGACATATCAGTGCAAAGGCAATCCCACTCGCACACACTAAAAAAATGGTAATACTTTACCTTGATGTTCCATGCATCCTGGGTCACATTGTAAAGACTGTCTACTTGCATATGACCTCCGTCTTGGATTGTGAGGGCAGCAAACTCTAGATCACGGTTGCTAGGCACAGCCATGCGCAGTAAACAACCTAAAAGACAAAAAGATCAAGATTGTAAACCCAGAGGAAGGGAGTGAATTCTAATCTAAAATTTCCACTCTCCAAACAGGTGCAGTAAATGGGTATCCTGTAGAAAGAATTCCTTGAATGCTTGAGCATCTCATCATGGTATCTCAGCTATAGCCACACTAGGGTAATAATATGATTGCAGGGTCCTCCACATGAACATTAGGTCTGTTACAGGGTAGTGCTAATTAGACTAACCAGGGTCCTCTTCTTAACTCACATATGGTTTATATATCTCTCTCTCTCTTTCTCTGCCTCTCTACTACCCTCTCCCCTCTATCAATCTCTTTCCCTCCTTTGTCTAATTCTTTTGCTCTCACTCTACAGTTTCTGAAAATATCTTCCTGTCTCTTCCTTTCTCTGTCTCTGTCACTCTCTTTCCTCTCTTTCCTGTCTATAACTCTTCCTCTCTTCATTTGAAGATTCTCATCTCGTTCTCTCCAGATCCCAGAAATTAAACACGATACATACTCTTTTGTTTCTAAAACTCACTCTCTCTTTGTATCTGTTTCTCTCTCTCTCTCTTTCTCCTGTATTTACAATTCTCTCATTCTCTCTCTCTAACTATATCCTACCTGTGCCAACTAGTAGGTGTGCCTTTCTTCCACCCAGAGTTCCCCAGATTGTTACCCCAGACTCTCTCCTATCATTTGCTGGGCAGGCATAAGGCCTGTTCACAGAGAAAGTGTTCCAGTCAAACGGCTGCCTTATCTCAACAGTGGCCTCTGGTAGTATGAGAGTGGCATTCTCATAGATGATAGGAGCCCACCTCACTTTATGATACTTGTGTGCCCAAGTCTGAAATGCAAATTATCAAGGAATCTTAAGAAGTGGTATCTAATCAAACATGTATAACATATGCATGTACATGTATATTATGCGCAACATATGTGTACCCATGCATCCATTACAAGATGAAAATTCTTTAAATGTTCTTGAGCTTTCGCCCTGGACCACTTTTCATCTTCTAGATAATTCCCACAAGATCCGTATGATCCTATAAAACAATATCATATGAAAGGATGAAACATTTACAAGAAAGAACTAGAAATATGTAAAAGAAAAGATAGAAATGCACAGGTATATTATAAACAACAATCAATATTGATATTGATAGCCTGGTGGTTAAGTCGCTGCCCGGCAAGCAGTAGATGACAGGTTCAATTTTTTCTGACTTGTGTTTTTCATTACAGATTGAGCATATACGATCTTTAACACTGGGAGTAAAATGCCTAAAAATTTGTTTACAAAATATTGATATTGATGCATATTTTGATCCAATCGCATTTCAATTATCTGTTATTCTTTAGGTTCTTCTTTAATTCAAAATGTAAGTGTCGCCTTTCAAATATGTATTTTATATTGTTTTAAATGACATTGTGGACAATAAACTTTGAACTCTGAACTTTGAATCTAACTAGCAATAACTAATAATTAATCTCACATCAGTGATATTTAGCGTCTGCGTTGGACCGACATGGATATGACCGGTATCATCCCCGTAGACATTGCCTACGCTGACGATGGTGTCATTGCCCATGAATGCAAGATGAGCACTTCCATTGATGCGGATTGCTGTGAAGACATGCTCCATTCTGCTCTCATCTAGAAAGGCTATACCACCTGAGCAACAAACAACAAGGATAAATTGTTTTAGGATTCATTTATTGTGAATTTTTCTCTTTCAAGCTTTCATCATTTCTGTTCATTTCATTGTTTGCTTTTGTCTATCATATCCTTGGAAACTAATTCAAGCAACAAAGTACAGTTTAGACTAAGCTGTTATTGAGATTCTTAGCAGTAAACTGTCATTCATGAAGATTTATTTCACCCAGTAAATGCTCACTAAAAAAAAAATCACCTCTCTTTCAAAAGTATAACAGCCACTGCTATGTCACACTAAGGATTAAGCTTATGAGTAGGTATTGTGTAAAAACTGGTGCTATTTTTTGCAGGTGCTTTTAGATATTTGCATAATTCTGTGCATATTTTAGACTGGCTAAGATATCACAAGATTCACAAAATGATTTTGGAGGAATCTTATAGTGCAGGGCTTAGCAGGTTGCAGGAAAATAGGGGAAAATGTTCAAAAAGATACCATGATACATATTTAGTTTAAATTATGAATGATTTGTATAGACCTGCATGATGATGCTAACCTGATAGTGTGAACTGGTAGTAGTTCTCCTCTAATGCCCTGTCCATTGATGATGAAGGGAAAGACACCTGCAAATATCAAAGAATATACAAACTAATGATTAAAAAGGGAACATAAAATACTTTATACTGATTACAATTAGTACTCACAAACATAACCTCACTACAAAATTAATTTGCAGAGTCTCTTTATGCCTGGAACTACTCAAACTACCAATTGGGGGTGTGTTCACACACACCCTTCCTGTTCTTCTTTAGCTATAGTACCTAAAAGTCAGCTTATCCTTTTTTTCAATCAAGGTTATCTGTAGTGTTGCTCAAGGTCCTTCATATGTATTTCTACTCCTTTGCAGTCTGACACTAAAATGGCAATTAATATCTCCAAAATTAAAACCAAAGCCTTTCAATAGCCTTAAAAATTCAAACGGAAGAAGAGTCAGGTTTTCATCCATTTATCACTTGTTAGCATATATTATGACCACTATCACACCATGCATTCACACATAGTACATTGCATAACTTACCATGGGCTTTCTGCATCTGTTATCCACCCGCAGCAACCTTGTCTCTGCATTTTCTATGTAAATAAGTCCTGGTCCTCCAACATTTCCACCAAGTCCACCTACACAAAGAACACAATCAAAATTATGCAAATTCAATCCACTATGTTAAGGGGAGGATGAATGCCTAACAAATATCTTCGAGTGAACATTTTCCTGAACCCCCTCCCCCCCCAAAAAAAAATAAAAAATAAAAAAAAAAAAAAAATAAAACAAAACAAAAAACAATAAACGAACATATATATGACTTTAGTCAAAATATGTTTACATACAGAAAAAGGCAAAAAAATCCAATTTAAAACACCTAACAAAGATAATTTTGCTTTAAACCTTCTTCCACATTCTCGTGTTATTCCTTAGATTGACTTATTATTAAAAATATTCATATTCATTAAAATATAAAAAATTATAGAAATATTATATAAATTTTGATACACAAAATAGTCTGTGAAAACAGCATTTTACAATTAACTTTTGATCCTAAATTGAAACTGAATCTAAGAAAAATCTATTCCAGTATTTTTCAACATTCCTGGGGACTACAACCCACAGACCAGTTATGGACCACCAAACCAACAGACCACAAAACCAACATCCCCATGAGATCAACGGCCCATGAGACCAACATGTCAGTCTCACAGACGTCTTGACAACTTTTCCTAGGGTTCATTACATTGACATTTTTATTATTGCAGACTGTCGGTCTCTGGGTCTGTCAACCTTGTGGGTCAGCAGTCTCGTGGGCCCTCAGTCTACTGGGTAATTGCCAAGGTCATGTCAGTGCTTGGGGATTTTTACCTGCAGCTCCAATATTTTCATCTTCAAAAGTCAGGGTGGAGCACTGGATAAGGACACGCCCACCTGATCCGCCTCCTCCATTCCCCTGACCACTCCCACCATCTACATAGACACGCCCAGTCCCTTCAAAGTGACTACATGACACCCAGACAGAACCTCCACTACCTCCACCTGCATTTGATCCCTGATGATACAAATAAGCAATGTATTAGTAAATTTGTATCATATTCATATTGATTCACCATTCTCTTTCCCTGCATAATTACAATACATGTATAGGCCTATTTTTATACACTGCACTTTTTTTCATTCAAATCTCTTTCTTCCCTTTACTTCTTACAACAAAATGGATGAACTTCATGCATTTACACACTATTTGTATGAATGTAGGCTAATGCTATTTTGCACTGTCCCGGTTTTTCTGGCAGTATATAGGCTCTGACTTTTTCACATGCTATCATCTTGACTTTTTTCAAGAATTCAAACATCTGCAGGGGCCTGTAACATAAAGAGATAAATCAATCGTAAGTCTACGGCAAACCATGTACTGAAGAGTTACAATTGATAGTAAAATTGATCTTTATGTTACAGGGGGCGTATTCTGAGATTCATTTTATCTCAGATAAAATATGAGATTTTAAGTCAGTGAAATAAAATACCCTTAAAATATTTTTAAACCGGTATTCTGAGAACCATTTTAGCGAGATTTTATCTCATCTAAGACACGCCTATTTATGATGCTTTAACCATTAAGAAATGTCGTTAGATTTCACTTTCATCATGCTCAGCCAATGGAATTGCTCTCTGCCAGTCTCTGGGGCAAGAGAGCGTGAATGCGCTATTTTTACAATTTTCAATACGCGTGCATCAAAGCGCAAACACGCTTTTTGCTAGGATTTCATGAAAATGACGAAGGTACTTTACAAAGATTTTGAAGACCATCACAAGCATTAATTGCAAGTGTGATAATTAGTTGGCAAAAATCTTGTAATAGAATTCGATAATCATATGAGCATGTTGCTTGAGAAATATAGTCAGTATATTTCTGCTTAATATGATCGCACTACTAGCACCATACCAAAAATATCGCACCCACCGTGCATCCTAGAGATAAAATAGCCCCTAGCCTATTTTAAGTTTTATTTTATCTTTCCCACAAATATGATTGGCGTAAGCTTTTAAAGCTGTGAGTATCATGCGTACACCATAAATAGGCATGCAAGAGCTACGAGACTGAGATGAAATATGAGATAAAATCCGAGACAAAATGTGGTCTCAGAATAAAAAAGATAAAATAAAAAATTTTAGAGATAAAGTGATGCTCAGAATACCACCCCTGGCCCCTGGTATTATAATTGCTATGCTTGCTATGTTTCTAAGAGCCTATTATCACAAGGATATTACTGATGTCAATGTCGCTTTACTGCCAGAATTGTATTCCTTGGTATTATGATAATGATAATAATAATAATAGTAATAATAATAATAACAATAATAAGAATTCACACTTACATATCATCAGTGGCGGATCTACGGGGGGGGGGGGGGGGGGGGGGGGGGGGGGTTTAGGGAGTTAAAACCCCCCCCCTTGGGCTGCCAAGTAAAAATTTAATGTGCATAAAAAAAACGCCATCATAATATGTCCAGAAAACATCACTTACGGGGGTTCAAAATAGAAAAAAAAAATCGGCTCGCCGCTATGCGGCTTGCGCACATCGCCACTCCGCGGCTTTTTATGGTCTCCATTGCGTTAGTAGATGCCAGGAAATCATCACTTACGGGGGTTCAAAATAGAAAAAAAAATTGGCTTGCCGCTATGCGGCTTGCGCACATCGCCACTCCGCGGCTTTTTATGGTCTCCATTGCGTTAGTAGATGCCAGGAAATCATCACTTACGGGGGTTCAAAATAGAAAAAAAAATTGGCTTGCCGCTATGCGGCTCGCGGACATCGCCGCTTCGCGGCTTGTAGACGATGCGGAGTTGGGTCAAAACCCCCCCCCCCCTTGGCAAAAACCTAGATCCGCCCATGATCATCATTTACATGTATCAAGTAAAAATATCCTATGAAACAAAGAAGAACAAGAAAGAAACACATTTGACTACATAGTACTACAAAAGCTGTGTTGGACTGCATTTAAGTACTGTATGCTTTTGAAGAAGGACTGCCCTCAGATTAAACTTTAAGGAATCAAAAGTTTCTAAAAAGCAATATAACAATCCAATCATTCAGTGCAACTATAGGTACATGTACTTGCCTTTGCATTTTGACCATTAGCTTGAATCTGTCCATAAACAGTCACTGTATTCTGTACCACTGCATGCAGATAGCCACCACCCCTTCCTCCAGACAAAGTGGTAAGCCCACTACCTCCTCCACTACCCTTGTACCCTCGGGTGTAGATACTGCCATAGGGTACCTCAGCTAAGATACCAGTAGCTTGCCCATGGCCACCACGTCCTCCATAGCTAGCCCCAGAGGCACCTGATGGGCTTGTGCTCCCAGCACCTACCATATCAAAAAAGAATGGTGGATAAAATACATATTGGTCACATAGGTGAGATCACCAGCAAATTAATATGAAATGTACCCTAGTCCAATCCCATAATTGCATAGATTAAATTTAACATTTCAAAATTTTGATATACATATGAGACATTGCATGTTCTGCTCAGTACAAATTGAAAGTTCTAATAAAAAGCATTCTTGTCCCTCAACATCAATTAATTGACAATTGGACATCCTTCATGTTTTTCCAACCAGGGTTTATATCAGACAGTGCAAAGAGTAACACTTGTATTTAGTTCACTGGCTCCAAGCAGGATTGAAAGAAAAGACAATTTGTGCAGACAACATTTAATAACCAATAATAAAATGTACTCTTTACAAAACCAGGATCACCCCAACACAATATGCATGAATTTTGTCCATATCTTTAATTTACTTATTTTAAGATAAGAGACATTCTATTTGCTTCATGATGCAAGGATAGTCCATGTTATTCCATATGCTCTTAAAGGGAATCTTGTTCTGGGAAAGGTGAAAAATAATTTGTGAGCTTTCTCATTACCGGGTAATTTTTTGTCAGCTTGGAAGAACATCATAGTAGAAACATCCCCTGAAAAGGATTGCTCTTCAAATGTTCTTATATTCGAAATATGACGAGAAATAGTTTAGTCCCATATACCCATTTCTGTGTGCAGGACATGTGCTTGTCAGCGAGACTGGGTCAATTTCTTATCTATTTTGATGATTCCAAAACAACACAGACTAAAACAATTCTGATGGAGACATGGTCAGCCTTTCCCAATTCCTCTGAGACAGTTTCTTTCACAATATAATTGCATGACAAGAACTCTACTTTATCTTTAAGTGCGAATAGAGTTATCATATGTCTTGATATCTGCATCACAAAAAAAAATAGAGTGTGATATAGAGTGCAGAGGATGAATATATATTGGTAACTGCAATAAAACCAAGATCGACTCAATGTACTTGTTACAGAAGAAAGCCCTTCAAATTTGTACTCATTCACATTACTTAGCACACTCAGACCCCTTATTTTTTCGACTGAAAACTCTTAAAATACAAGATATTCACTCATATCAAACTGCAATCTTCATGTTCAAACATATCCATAATGTACTACCCCTCTTTCAGGACGTTCTTTTTCTTAATACGTGTATTCACTCTTATCCAACACGTCATTGTAAAGATTTCCATTTGAACAACTCCAAACTCCTTGTAGTCCATCGGTCAATTAGACATCACGGGCCCGACATCTGGAACGAGATTCCAGACCACATTAAACAATGTGTTTCACTCTTTTCGTTTAAAGCAACGGTGGTCACAATATAATACAATTCAATAAGTTATATCATGTGTTGGGGGCCGGAGGGGCGTTAACTCTGTGTTAAAACATATGAGTTGACGCCCTTCTGGCTCTTAACACGCGGTATCACTGTGATAAGGTAAGAGTCCTACCCTCTCTCGTTCTTTTTTCTCCCTTCCTTTTCTGTCTCTTTCACTCCTGTTATGTTTTGTTTATCCGGTTCATGTGCAAATATGTTCCCTTTTCAACGATACACTATTTTTGCAATTATAAGTAATCGGGGGCTGCAATCTACAAGCCTAGCTTTTCAGCAGTCCCCTCCGCTACCAACCTAGTTTGGTTTTGGTTTTTCTATGTCTATATTGTATGCTGTAACCAATAATTGTAAGTTTCATTGATTTGCTATGTACGATGTAAACCTATGTATTTTATATTGTTGGAAGTGGAAATAAATGAAATGAAATGAAATGATTGTCAAATTTTGGTTCAGTTTCATTTGTAAAATTTGCTAGAACGTTAAAATATTATAGATCTTGTAAACAACCAAGGTCAGACATATCCGCGTGCGCCATTCACTATAGCACTATATAGCACGCACGTGCACCACATCTTTACCCCCGCCTCTCTTCTTTTTCGTCCATTGGCCCCTCCAAGGTATGATTGTATTAATATTGTGAACATGTTAATATTTGTGAAGAATAATCCGTCCTGCTCTAGGCTGTCCGTCTCCTCAAGCCATGCTTACAACGGCAGCCTTCTGCATTCAGTACATACAACATTGATTGATTATACATTATAGAAAAAAGAACAATTATATAGAGAGTTGGGTATAAGAATAACTAGAACATAGAGCATTATCCCAAAGATTTTCCCTATAAAAGGTCCAAAGTCCTACCTGGTCCACTGTCTGACAGATGACCACCATAGCTGACCGACAGAACACCGAATGGTCCTACAGTGAAATCCTCTCTCACAGTTACATCCAGGGTGGTTCCCAACAGTTGACCGTTGATGGTAAACAAGCCAGTATCAATGCTTGAATGTTCCCGGGTAGAGCAGTTTCCTTTATTAAGATAAAGATTACAACAAACTAAAAATTAATACAGTGAAACCTGCTTCAGCAACCACCTGCACAGAAAGATCACCTGTATTTTATTAAAAGAAAAAGAAACAATGCTTTTTCTGTACCAAAATTTAAATCATCATTATACTGTGGAATTAAATACAGATTTTACTCGATTAAAATTACATTTGGTGTGTAGCTACACTCATCAAGCCACCCTAATTATTAAGAAAATATGCATCTTACGGTTCTGATCAATGTGTTCACAGACTTAAGCAAAGACTTTCTGAACTTGATTACCTAGGTCATTGAGTAAAAAGTCCCCACTCTCATCCACAATGAACAAAGTGTCTATTTCAAACATAGCCCGTTCTAACACTTGAAAGCTCCCACTGATCACGAGAACATTCAAAACCACATCAAATGCATACAATATATCTTCATAATTAGCTAAATAGCTGGGTAGGAAAATAAAAAATACAGCAATTCCTATATTCCATAGATTTTCCTCTATCAAAGGTTCAAAGTTTTACCTGATTCACTGTCCGACAGATGACCACCATTTCTGACCAATAGAACACCCAGTGGTCCTACAGTGAAATCCTCTCTCACCATTACATCCAGGGCAGATCCCAACAGTTGACCATTGATGGTAAATGAGCCAGTATCAATGCTTGAATGTTCCCAGGTAGAGCAGTTTCCTTTATCAAAATTACAAGAAAATAACAATTTATATAGTGAAACCTGCTTCAGCGACCACCTGCACAGAAAGACCACCTGTCTATAATGACTGCATGCTATTACCCTTGATAGTGTTTCTAATTGCAATTAGCTCTGTAATGTCACCAGTTGTGACGCACTCATGTAATACAGCTGCATTGCTGCAACAACCTATTTCAACTACCACAGTTTCTCAGGAGCTAAACGAATGGATGCAATTGGCTCACAGATATTGTACCAAAATAAACAAGGAACAACTATGTGGCATTTTGCTCACTGCCAATCGCGCAAATAATGATGGCAGGTGAAGTTCGTTTCCGAAGAGAATTGTCCATGGGGCTTAATTATGATTTGCTATTTTGGGGTAAAATAAGAACTTCAATCTTGCTATTGAATCATCTTCCGCCTTACTCTGGTAAGGCAGAGTGATTCAATAGCAAGATAGCTAACTGCGTATGGTTTGGTAGTGCGGCGTTTACCAAGTGCATATTTTTACACCAGAGTGATTTATCTTTGATTAATCCTTCCTTGCAATATTATTTGCGAAGCTGTGTGTCACCACTGGTGCAATGTGCGCGACGCTGGAGCAGCAGAAGCCAGACGTGCTGCAGGAGTGATCGCACCATAAAAGCAAGATGCAATGTTTTACATGGATTTTATTCACAAGCATTTTCAGCATCGATTTGTAGTTGATTCCTCAACTAATATGGTATTTTCTAAAAACTAATAACCCAAAATCGTAAACCCCCGCCACGACCGGTGACAGTATAGTACCTATAAAGCCCACCTGCTTTTAAGAAATTTCTTGTCTCCCTTCAGCATTCTAAATATAAAGGTGTCATACTACAAGAAAATATATAATGCTAATTCTATACCTAAATTCAAATTATTATTATACTATGGAATTAAATATCCTTTTTTTCTCAAATAAAATTACATTTGGTATGTAGCTGCACCCATCCAACCACCCTAAAGATTAACATCAATATGCATTTTATGTTTCTAATCATCGGTCAACAATCCTTGACTTGCAAAAACATTACCTAGGTCATCAAGTAGGAGATATCCATTGTCATCCACAATGAAAGAAGTGTCTATTTCAAACATGGCCCGTCCTCTAACTACAAAGCTCCCGTTGATTGAGATGATATTCAACAACACATCCAATGAATTTAATAGGTCTCCTTCAGAGGCACCGTTGATAAAAACTTGACTTCCATCAAATGTTTCAAGATAGGAATCATCTCGTTTGCCACGAATGTATAAAGCATTAGTACAATTCATTGTACCATAGATATCTGTTCCATGAAGCAAATACTCTCCATCAGCTGTGAAAGTAAATATTCCCTGGACAGTAAGCATCCCAATTCCTTCTGGACCGATGTTCAACCTTTGAGCATTGACTACACCATCAGGTCCAACAAAAAACTGGTGCACATAATCCTGTGATTCCTCATAAGGAAGAATATAAAGCAGTGCAAGAATATCCACTAAACCATCGATTGACACTGTTTCTATTTTCAGCGGTGTTGTGGTTGGGTTAAAGACCACATTACCCGTTGAGGATACTTCAAACGTGTTGATACCGCGTCCAAAGTCAACTTGATCACCAGGAGAGAGGGATCCCTCCACGTAGACATTGTGGCACTCAAGTACAGAGTTTGTTGTGCCATACCACTGCACAATGCCATGACTTCCTATGGAGAGGACTGAGCAATCAAGGTGAAGGGGTAGTGAGGCAGTTAGGTTTCCATCCACCTCGACCTCACGAAATTTGAAATCAGGAACCATCGGTTGAAAACAAAGAATGCCATTGATCCCAATGGTGATGTCATAAGTATCACTAACATATATACTCAAGAGTCCAGCATTGGTCGTCCCTATGACATTGAGCATGGGAGTTTGGATGTGAGAAGGTAGTTGATAAGTGCCAGATGCTGCACCTGTGCTATCAAAGGTCACATCAGCCAGGGTTATACGATTCGCAACAACCTGTGAAGGGCATGCAATCACCAGACTTGAATCAGTTTCCATGTCCACATAACCTAACACAAGGTTATTGATTTCCAGGGCGTATCCACAGATATCTGTTTCATCAGAGGCATGGAGGACCATGGAAGCATCCCTTTTGATTTCCAAGCCAAGAAGGTGTAGTATGACATTAGAATCGATACCAACTTGTGGATACAACTCCAGGGTTGATGGGGTTGCAGCACCATTGCCCAAGATCAACTGCGTCAGGGTTTCAGTTACCATCTCTCCCCTGACCACCACATCGTGGGTCACTGTGATAGATGCTGGCCTGGTGCTGAGGAGGTGAAGTATGGAGCCTGAATTGGTCACTGTATCAGCAGCCAAGAGTTCTTTGATGGTCAGTTGGCCTCCAGACAGGAGACGTAAAGAGGAATCAGAGTTTCCAGAGACATGATCTGCAAAGACCTGCCCAGCAATAACCAGGTTTGCTCCCATCTCAAGAATGATGTCAGAGACCGTTGTGTCTGCAGGCAACTGAGGAAGCCATGCTGCTGCACCTGTAGAGAACCAGTGAAAACTTATGAGAAATCAGATGATTTTAGCAATGAATGAAATATTTCTATAACAGATTCATATGCTTCATTCCAAATACAAGTACAGAATAATACAACTGAGACGGAGAGGATGGGAAACTAAGACAACAGACTATAATAATAGTATAAATTCTACACAAAAAACAGTATAGTGGCAAAGGTATTTGTGAAACAAAAAAGGTTAGACAAAAGATATCAGCTTTTAAAGAGGAGAGGATGATACATATAGATCAACTGATACACAGCAAAACCTTTGATTACAGAATAATTACTACAAATCCAGGGTACAAAGTAGCTACTGCACTCACCAGATTCACTCCATAATATATCAGAACAGTCATGATTGTAGTTAAGCTGTTCAAAATAAAGACAATGGAGGTGATGTCACAGTTTTAGAGCCCAATTTATAAGAAATTTCAATACTTTTCATCAAAAAGTTTGCAAATTATCATAGCTAAGGGAAAAGATCATAGATGAGTACAACTAGCGACTGCATATTCCAATGCCCCAGCTATAAAGTGTCAAAAAGTTTGAAATATTTCCATCATCCCCATCATGGAAGTCTTTTTGTGACTATGCAAAGTCTTGTTTATTCATATTGTCAAGGGTGTACATTGCAAAAAGAGGCCCACAATTACTGTGCATCTCATCATTTCATAAATTGGGTTAAAATGAGTGGAGGGGTAGGTTAGGAGAAAGTCAGCATGTTTATAACATTATAGAGAACAATGTGATTTTGTTGATCACTTTTCAGGGAATTCTATGGAACTGGGCAATCAAGTAACTAAATCTGTTAGTTAATTATTTTTGTGCCGATCAACACTCGTGGCAAGCCTGTGATTGTGCCAATTTGCATTTATGGCAAATGAAAGCTTAAATACAGCAAGATGGTATATCAGTTTTCTGTTCTTCTTGCTTGAAGGTAATGTGCAGTTTTGGTAAGCCCTCAAAAACTATTCATCAGATTTCTTGCATTTATATTGATAAATAGCAAGATACTGCAATACAAAGATTCTGTGAAGATTTCACCTCTTAAAGTGAGATATTCCGTTTCAGTTTCAGTTTTCAGTTTAAAGTCATTTAGTTCCAATTTTCCAATATAAGTACAAAAAGTAATAAATTAACAAAATGATGAACATTCACTTTCATAAATATATGACAAAAAACACATTCATCATAGTACATACATAGTTGGAGAACACACCTCTAAAAACAAAAGTTTGGGGCGAGGGTGCCATTAGGTGTTAGAGTACATAATAAATATATTTTAAAAGAACAACAACAACAAAAAAAGGAAACATTTCAAACCACTGCCCTTATTGGAGAGAAGACAAGAGAAGGAAAAAGAGGAAAAGGAAGAAGAAAAGGAAAAGGAAAAGTAAAAAAAAAGAAACAAGAATAGGAGGTGCAAATGAAAAGGAGTATGAAAGATAAGATAAATTCACAAAGAAACAGAGAGAAGAAACAGAGAGGAAAGACCCAACGGAGGGTGGAGAAGTGTGTTAATCATGTTAGTGGTAAGTTGAGAAGCTAGCAAGAGATGTGGAGTATTTTACTGTATCTGGGATAACGGCCCACAGCTTTGCTTGGAATAAAAAGGTTCTGTGTTCGGGGAGATGGATGTACTTGGCAGGTCTGGTTTTGTATTCATGAATACTTCATTCAATTTAAAGAGGTTACAAAATTTATCAGGAAATAACTTGTTTGTACATTTTGCTTTGTGGTGTTTATTGATATCAGTAAGTTTTAGTATGTTAAATTATTTGTACAACGGGGAGCAGTACCTGTAACCTAATTCTACAAATTATTTTCTTTTGCAGAGTCATTATTTTGTGCAATTAGGCGGCAAAAAATAATTTAGAAACCAGTCAGGGATACAAACGCCAATCAACAGCTGGGTGCACTATACACCATACAGGTGTTCAAAACCTATGAGGATTGTGTGTATACTAAACACAGTGACATACATGCTATCTCCATGTGAAGCCCCAAGATTGTTGTGCCAGGAGCCATCAGAGTGGAAGGGTCCTAGAGCAGGGCAGTTTTGCTCTGAGCTAGCATTCCTTACTTATATTTACAGTAAATTCACCGGAAATCATTGAGGGAATACCAAATGATCTCGAAAAAACATGTCTTGATACAATGAGACTATATTCTTTGCAATATCATTTTCGCAACCAAAACTGTACATGACCTTTAAAAAGAAATTGGTACATACCACAGGAGATTGTCTAAGATTGTTGATGATGATCTGGTCTTCTTTGTAGACAGTTCCTGGTCCACCTGCTTCTGATTCTGCAAATAAGCATAAACATAGGCATGAATGATCATCATGCGATATTAACCTTTACCTGCTTTGGTAAAACGAAATAAGCAGTGGAGTGCCATAGTCACCTTTTGTCACATGTACAATACATATGGATTATATAGCAAAACAAGCAAAAGATACGACTACGTCTTCAATATGCCTCCGCTTGTATTCAGATAATTCCTGATCACCTACAAGTAGAATATAGTTGATGCGCATTCATCAAATGGTTATTGCGAAATTGACCTCTGTGACCTCTGAACTTTGACCTACCTACCCCATCTAATCAGTTTGAATCCTCTTACTATGGGGATACATACTGGTACCAAGTTTGAAGTTCTTACCTCAAACAGTTCTTCAGAAATCGCGGTAACGGTGCTAAAAAACAAGAATTTCATGTAATTTCATGTAAATTGACCTCTGTGACCTCCTTATCCCAAAATCTAATCAGTTCATCTTTCTATGGGGATACATACTGGTACCAAGTTTGAAGTTCTCACCTCGGATAGTTCTTGAGATATCCCGGTAACGGTGCTAAAAACCAGTAATTCCATGTAATTTCATCTAAATTGACCCCTGTGACCTCTGAACTTTGACCTACCTACCCCAAAATCTAATCAGTTCCTCTTTCTATGGGGATACATACTGGTACCAAGTTTGAAGTTCTTACCTCAAACAGTTCTTCAAAAATCGCAGTAACGGTGCTAAAAACCAAGAATTTCATGTAATTTCATGTAAATTGACCTCTGTGACCTCTGACCTTTGACCTCCTTACCCCAAAATCGAATCAGTTCATCTTCGTATAGGGATACATACTAGTGCCAAGTTTGAAGTTCTTACCTCAAACAGTTCTTGAGATATCAAGGTAACGGTGCTGAAAAACAGTAATTTCATATAATTTCATGTAAATTGACCTCTGTGACCTCTGACCTTTGACCTACTTACCCCAAAACATACTAGTACCAAGTTTGAGGTTCCTACCTCAAATGATTCTTCATATATCGCGGTAACGAGAAGTGGAACGGACGGACGCACGCACGCACGTACAGACAACCCGAAACATAATGCCTCTGGCACCCACCTTCGGTGGGCGGAGGCATAAAAATGTGGCAACCTAGGGTTTGAATCTGTTGCGAATAGACAGTTAATTCAGCAGGAAAAAGTGATAAATAAATGAAACAAGTGACAACTTTAAATAACTATAAACTAGATTTATGAATCTTCGGAATTTATGCCTCCGCCATCACCAAATTGGAAATGTATGGCATACATGTACACTCTAAAAAGGATTGGTCCAACAAAATTACAAATCTTTTCACTTAAAAAGCACAGGAGACATAAAATTTATTTCATTTCATTTCCATCCCGTACAAATAAAAACTTACCATTGATGACTTACAATCATCAAATACACCAAGGAAATAGATATTTTATAGCAAATAGACCACTGTCCCCTTGAAATTTCTAAAATAGGTAGGCCTAGACTCCATACATCATGAACCATTTTCATGTATATAATGACCTCTATGACCTTTGAACTTTGACCTTGAGACCCTAAAATCTAATCCGTTCATCGTCCCTCACATATATGCATACATGTACATGGGCCAAGTTAGAAGCTGATCTGTCAAACAGTTCTTCAGTTATCACGAGAACTAACCATTTTTATGTACATAATTACCTCTGTGACCTTTGACCTTTGACCTTAAGACCCCAAAATCTGATCAGTTCATCGTCCCTCACATATGCATTCATGGGCCAAGTTAGAAGCTGTTCCATCAAACAGTTCTGAAGTTATTGCGAGAACAAACGATTTTTATGTATATAATGACCTCTATGACATTTGAACTTTGACCTTAAGACCCTAAAATCTAATCAGTTCATCGTCACTCACATATGCATACATGGGCCAAGTTAGAAGCTGATCCGTCAAACAGTTCTGAAGTTATTGCGAGAACGAACCATTTTTATGTACTTAATGACCTCTGTGACCTTTGACCTTTGACCCTGAGACCCCAAAATCTAATCATTTCATTGTTCCTCCCATATGCATACATGAGCCAAGCTACAAACATATAAAACAAAAACGGTTTTTAAGTTATCGCGAGAACGAAAAGGGTACGGACGGACGTACGGAACCGACGGACGGACGACCCAAAAACATAATGCCTCCTGCACCACCTATGGTGGGCGGAGGCATAAAAATGAAAATATATTGGAAGCTACCTCTGTTACCTTGAAAGCCTTGCTATCAAAAAGTATGAAGGACAAATGAGACCTCCTTGGCAAAATGGTTGATTGTATAGAATTTAATATTTAATATTTTTAGATATGCGTGTATTTTATCAGCTTATTAGCATTTCCTACAGCTGCTTTTATAGAGGAAGTTAACCTTGTACTTTAAGAAGATGTATCTAATAAATGAGATCTATTGAATCCCTGAATTTGAAAAGATCTTCAAGCATTAGCTTTGCTTGCATGTGGTTTTGAATTCCCCTTAAAGCATGCTGATCTATTGCCAATTAAGCTCAAAAAAATGTTTTCAATGATTTCCTACTTACCGTCGGGTTGCTGATCACATGACACATCTGTTTCAGACTCTGGTAAGAAATATTTAGACACAGATGATGGTAACAAATTAAACAAACCTTTGAAAAATAAACATTGTGTCTAGCATAAAACAAGTGAAGAAAATCACACATTCTATTTTCAAGAAATTCATAGCATTTTCTTTCCCTCTTTAGGGATGAAAATTAATTGTACTTGCTAATAAATAATAAAAATCCTCGTATCTAACTGAACATACAATGTCACAATGTCACATGTAGTTATATGAATATCACAATGATGAAATCATACAAGTTGCAGATCATATTAATGCTACTGGTTACTTTTTTATAATGGGAAGTCAACATACCTGGATACGGATAATACCCTATGAGCTGTACATCTATGGAGAAGGGATCCGTTCTATCCATTAGGTCAAAGATCACAGTTTTCACCAGAACTGGGATGTCAAGGTAATTCATTCTATAGTTTATGTCAGCAGTGTTTCCTTCAAAGATGTGTGCACTGCTGTCAGACTCCAGCCGCTGAAAAGATATTCATTTCTCTTGCTGTAATATTTTCAAGGATTATTTCACCGATTAGAAACAAATCAGCCAAAGAAATATTATTAAAAAAGTATGGTAAAACTGAAGCCACATCACACATCACACATCACACATCAAAATGTATTATTCAGGAAATTTTAAGACAATGAGACAGCCTAAGATGAGGACTTTCCACTTATTTGATCAGTTGCAAGTTAATGTGAAACCTTTCCTACAGCTACTTACATTGGCATTAGAATGTTTGACATTTACAAAAGAAATTAAGAATTTTTAAATGCTATCACTTTAAAGGCAATGTGTATATCTTAAAACATTAATATATCAGTTACCTCAAGAAAAACAATGAATTTCTAAAAGATGCACAATTAAAAGGCAGCAATGAAAATTCATATGTAAACTAGACTATCACTGAAGGTGATCAATACCCCCGTCCCAATATGTGTGCCGAATTTCCTGAGCATTGCTCAAAAAATGAGGAAGTGGTTTGATCTGCAATTTTTTCCCATTTTATTGCCATATGTCGTTACCATGTCAATGCAGTTTGCCACACATTGAAAGAATATGTCTTGCACATCTTTACAAGAACAATGCCTGTGCCTAATTTCATGATCATTGCTTGAAAACGTGAGGAAGTTGTTTGATCCACAATATTTTCCTGATTTATTGCCATAATATGTTGTTACCATGGCAACGCAGTTTCCGACACATTCCAAAAATATGTCTTGCACATCTTCATCCCAAGACAAATGTGTATGCCAAATTTCATACGCATTGCTCGAAAAAAGAGGAAGCAGTTCGATCCGCAAGATTTCAACCTGATTTATTTCCATAATATGCCGTTGCCATGCTGTTACCGTGGCAAACACTTTTTCCGACACATTCAAAAAATATGTCTTGCACATCTCCATCCCAAGACAAATGTGAGTGCCAAATTTCATGAGCGTTGCTTGAAAAATGAGGAAGTAGTTTGATTGCCATAATATGACGTTACCATGGCAACGCAGCTTCCAACACATTAAAAAAATATGTCTTGTACATTTTCATCCCAAGACCAATGTGTGGGGCCAATTTCACATTGCTCGAAAAATGAGGAAGGAGTTTGGTGCGCAAAATTTGCAACGGACCGACCGACTGCCTGCCCGTCCAACCGACCGTACGATTCCTATATACCCCCTTCAAACTTTGTTTGGCGGTGGTATAAAAAAACACAGAAACACGGATTCTAAAAGAACCAACAAACAAATAATAGAAACTGGAATATGAGGAATGAAATAAAGGTACATGTAAAGGAATTGTAGATTCATCTAATTATCGGATTATGAGGAAGTTATAGCAGTCAGCTTATGTCATAATAAAAGAATTTCTACATCTGATATGTGTACCCACCTTCTACAGACACCTATTTATTTACACAGGGATTTCAATGGACAAATTTAACATGCTCAAAAAGTACAATATCATTACTCATTTTGGCAAAATGGAGTGTGAATCCAAAAAACTTTCCTGGACAACAATCCAACTATCATTCTTTGATTTCCCTGGATTCCAATAATATTGTAATTTATTTCAGCAAGAAAAAAAATGCTAAGAACCTTGAAGACAAGGTTGAGTTCTGGGAAAGTTGAAAAATAATATGTGAGCTCCTTTTTTTCATTCCTTTTATGTCAGTTTAGAAGAACATCATAGTAGAAATGTCCCCTGAAAAAGATTGCTGTTCAAATGTCCTCATATGAAATATATATAGCTGAGGTTTTCAGGCAGAACATTTATGCCACATGAGTGCCAAGTCCCATACCCCATTTCTGTGTGCAGAAATACTGTAAAAGTGGATATTTTCGCGTGATTAATTTTTCGCGCTCGGCTGAGTAAAGTGAATTTCGCGTGTTTTTAATTTCGCCGACGCGCTAGGCTCATGGGCAAAAGAATACATACACAAATATTCGCATGTTTTTATTTTTGCGCACGTTTCATGCTGCGCGAAATGCGCTAAAATTTCCACACCGCGAAATATTCAACGTTTACAGTACACCATTTCTTACGGAGGCATGTTCAACCTTCCTAATTGCTTTGAATCAGTTTCTTTCACAATATAATCGCATGACTAGAATTTAAATTTATCTTTAAATAACAATATGACATATGGTATTTGTATCCATTGTGATTGTTTTTCAATTACCTTGTAAAAAAGCAATATCAGCTTTTGAACTACATGTCTTGTTCTTTTTTTAATATAATTAAATTTAATTATACCTTGTAATCAAGGGCTGGTCCACCATCAACACCTAACGAAATTGAGTACCGCCCAACAAACTCAGTATCAGTCCCACTGGTTCGAATTGCTGTCAGGTAGAACTGCTTGGCAATACTGATTGTACGGCGTTCTGGGTCAAGGGATGTAATGCGCTTTGGTTCCATGATAGCATCATAACTTTTATCTGGATGATACGAGGGTTAAACCAATAGAACAAATAGATGATGTGCAATAAGAATGGTATTCTTAAATTGTTGAACAATGAGCCCATGTAAAATCAATTACAACCCCATCAGAAATAAACGTTACATGGCATTGAGACCATCTCCAATAGGTTAAATATATCAAATTAATTTATATCTCCTGACTTTGCATCGCATAACTTTGAATTCTTCACTAAAATAAGACATACTGGACAGTAATTACAGATGCAACTGACACGGATAACATTGCAAAATTTGGAACCATTAACACTGGAAGAGTTTCTATACCTGGTTGTCCTCCAAGAGCAAATATCTCTCCCTGGTAACCAGTGGTATCTCCCAGGATAGAGACACGTCCCCCTCCTCCGCCTCCTCCTGCTGTTCCCATAGCACGTCCTCCATTTGCCTCAATACGTCCACTTCCTAACAGACTAGCTGTAGTGATGTAAACACTGCCACCACTGCCTCCGCCAGAATCATCTCCTGAAGCTGGGTCACCGTTGGCGGAAACTATTCCATTTATCTAAAAGCAAATATATACATAGTATAAGTTTCATGATCTTACTCACAGAAACAAAAAGAAAGACTAAAAATTAGCAGTTTCCTGGGACTATCATGGGTGGATGTTAGTGGGGGGTTTTCCCCTCAGGCCATGTGCCAGTAAACATTTCTGTTAAAGAGGGCTGGTCGCTTGGAAATTCCTACTCGAATTTCAGTCCCAGTCTGCCCTGGGTACTACTGACAATCATAAACAACTTTTGGGCAACTTTGGCAACTTTGAGAGGTATCATGTTCAGTCTTCAAAACATTGCTTAAGAGTAGAACAGGTGATATGTGGTCAATGAGCAACTTTTGACTCTCCCTTTATCATTTATGAAAGGTTTACAAAAGATATTGAGAAACTATTGGAGGTGCTGTGTTTTACGTTTATGTATGTGAAGTAGATTTTGTCTATATTTTATGTATATATAGCACCACTGCAATTTGGGGGAATATTATAAGTTGGTTGTGCATCTTTCTTTTTTTAAATGTGCCTTGTCGACTCCACAAGACGGTAGATTATGATTAAACTGTGCCTAAAATATATAGTACTCAAAATGATCATTCAACAATAACATGTTCTTTTTTTACTGAGCTGAATAAGTCACTTTATGCATTTGTCAGTTGTATCAAAATGCAGTTAAAGCAAAAGAATATGACAGAAAATTTGAATATATGACATATTACTGTTTGCAAATGATTAAGACATGGACATGACTCACAGGATATGTCTTTGTTTGAATATACATTAAGGACTCTACAAATACACAAAATAATAATCTTATTTGCAACCTAGAAATTAACCATAATGTCAATAATTCAGATTATGACAACAATGTTTAAACAGAGCAATGTACAAACAGCATTGTACCAAAATGCAAACAGGGTGAATTGCATTTTTTTTTAAAGTAAAGCTTTAAAAAAAAAATGTTATACTTGAATTGTACTTACATTTATCTGAAACAATCCCAAGCTTTAAATTGGGTATTGCATTAATTTAATTGGAAAGCTTTGAGCTAAATCATTTTTTTTTATAAACGTGGTATGTTTAAACTAGATGAATATTCGACGGAATTTATGCCTCTGCCATCACCAGATTGGAAATGTATGGCATACATGTACACTCTTAAAAGGATTGGTCCAACAAAATTACAAATCTTTTCACTTAAAATGCACAAAAGACAAAAAAATTATTTCATTTCATTTTTTATAAATATATTTTTTTATAAAAAAAATAATTTTTTTCATATGTGATCATTCTATCAAATATCTTATCACCTTTTAGGTGATGTCATCAGTATGAAATTTCATTCAAAACTAGAAATATTTGATAACGAGGCTAATTTCATGTAATTTTATGTAAATTGACCTCTGTGACCTCTGACCTTTGACCTACTTACCCCAAAATCTAATCAGTTCATCTTTCTATGGGTATGCATACTGGTACCAAGTTTGAAGTTCTCACCTCAGATAGTTCTTGAGATATCGCGGTAACGGTGCTAAAAACCACTAATTCCATGTAATTTGATGTAAATTGACCTCTGTGACCTTTGACCTTCCTACCCCAAAATCTAATCAGTTCCTCTTTCTATGGGGATACATACTGGTATCAAGTTTGAAGTTCTTACCTCAAACAGTTCTTCAGAAATCGTGGTAACGGTGTTAAAAACCAAGAATTTCATGTAATTTCATGTAAATTGACCTCTGTGACCTCTGACCTTTGACCTCCTTACCCCAAAATCTAATCAGTTCATCTTTCTATGGGGATACATACTGGTACCAAGTTTGAAGTTCTCACCTCAGATAGTTCTTGAGATATTGCGGTAACGATGCTAAAAACCAGTAATTCCATGTAATTTTATGTAAATTGACCTCTGTGACCTCTGACCTTTGACCTACTTACCCCAAAATCTAATCAGTTCATCTTTCTATTGGTATGCATACTGGTACCAAGTTTGAAGTTCTCACCTCAGATAGTTCTTGAGATATCGCGGTAACGGTGCTAAAAACAACTAATTCCATGTAATTTGATGTAAATTGACCTCTGTGGCCTTTGAACTTTGACCTTCCTACCCCAAAATCTAATCAGTTCCTCTTTCTATGGGGATACATACTGGTATCAAGTTTGAAGTTCTTACCTCAAACAGTTCTTCAGAAATCGTGGTAACGGTGTTAAAAACCAAGAATTTCATGTAATTTCATGTAAATTGACCTCTGTGACCTCTGACCTTTGACCTCCTTACCCCAAAATCTAATCAGTTCATCTTTCTATGGGGATACATACTGGTACCAAGTTTGAAGTTCTCACCTCAGATAGTTCTTGAGATATTGCGGTAACGATGCTAAAAACCAGTAATTCCATGTAATTTTATGTAAATTGACCTCTGTGACCTCTGACCTTTGACCTACTTACCCCAAAATCTAATCAGTTCATCTTTCTATTGGTATGCATACTGGTACCAAGTTTGAAGTTCTCACCTCAGATAGTTCTTGAGATATCGCGGTAACGGTGCTAAAAACAACTAATTCCATGTAATTTGATGTAAATTGACCTCTGTGGCCTTTGAACTTTGACCTTCCTACCCCAAAATCTAATCAGTTCCTCTTTCTATGGGGATACATACTGGTATCAAGTTTGAAGTTCTTACCTCAAACAGTTCTTCAGAAATCGTGGTAACGGTGTTAAAAACCATTAGAATTTCATGTAATTTCATGTAAATTGACCTCTGTGACCTCTGACCTTTGACCTCCTTACCCCAAAATCTAATCAGTTCATCTTTCTATGGGGATACATACTGGTACCAAGTTTGAAGTTCTCACCTCAGATAGTTCTTGAGATATTGCGGTAACGATGCTAAAAACCAGTAATTCCATGTAATTTTATGTAAATTGACCTCTGTGACCTCTGACCTTTGACCTACTTACCCCAAAATCTAATCAGTTCATCTTTCTATTGGTATGCATACTGGTACCAAGTTTGAAGTTCTCACCTCAGATAGTTCTTGAGATATCGCGGTAACGGTGCTAAAAACAACTAATTCCATGTAATTTGATGTAAATTGACCTCTGTGGCCTTTGAACTTTGACCTTCCTACCCCAAAATCTAATCAGTTCCTCTTTCTATGGGGATACATACTGGTATCAAGTTTGAAGTTCTTACCTCAAACAGTTCTTCAGAAATCGTGGTAACGGTGTTAAAAACCAAGAATTTCATGTAATTTCATGTAAATTGACCTCTGTGACCTCTGACCTTTGACCTCCTTACCCCAAAATCTAATCAGTTCATCTTTCTATGGGGATACATACTGGTACCAAGTTTGAAGTTCTCACCTCAGATAGTTCTTGAGATATCGCGGTAACGGTGCTAAAAACCACTAATTCCATGTAATTTGATGTAAATTGACCTCTGTGACCTTTGACCTTCCTACCCCAAAATCTAATCAGTTCCTCTTTCTATGGGGATACATACTGGTATCAAGTTTGAAGTTCTTACCTCAAACAGTTCTTCAGAAATCGTGGTAACGGTGTTAAAAACCAAGAATTTCATGTAATTTCATGTAAATTGACCTCTGTGACCTCTGACCTTTGACCTCCTTACCCCAAAATCTAATCAGTTCATCTTTCTATGGGGATACATACTGGTACCAAGTTTGAAGTTCTCACCTCAGATAGTTCTTGAGATATTGCGGTAACGATGCTAAAAACCAGTAATTCCATGTAATTTTATGTAAATTGACCTCTGTGACCTCTGACCTTTGACCTACTTACCCCAAAATCTAATCAGTTCCTCTTTCTATGGGGATACATACTGGTACCAAGTTTGAAGTTCTCACCTCAAACAGTTCTTGAGATATCGCGGTAACGGTGCTAAAAACCAAGAATTTCATGTAAATTGACCTCTGTGACCTTTGACCTACCTACCCCAAAATCTAATCAGTTCCTCTTTCTATGGGGATACATACTGGTATCAAGTTTGAAGTTCTTACCTCAAACAGTTCTTCAGAAATCGTGGTAACGGTGTTAAAAACCAAGAATTTCATGTAATTTCATGTAAATTGACCTCTGTGACCTCTGACCTTTGACCTCCTTACCCCAAAATCTAATCAGTTCATCTTTCTATGGGGATACATACTGGTACCAAGTTTGAGGTTCCTACCTCAAATGATTCTTCAGATATCGCGGTAACGAGAAGTGGGACGGACGGACGCACGCACGGACGGACAACCCGAACACATAATGCCTCCGGCTCCCACCTTCGGTGGGCGGAGGCATAAAAATGGTAATTTTTTTTTTTTTTTAGAAATGTCCATTGCCGCGCAATGCGAATGTATCCCATGGCACTGGCCGCGATTTTTGCGTCATCCTTTTGTTCGAAGGAACCTCCCCCCACCCCTCCCTCAAACAAAAGGATGGCGTAAAGATTGCCACCAGTGGCCCGGACTATTGTCAACACTAGGAGCAGCATCACCAAAACAATGTGTGTAGATTAGGGTATAATGCATCTCTACCCAAGTCGAAATTCCCATAGAAACCAGTAGAAACCAGTAGTGACATTCTACTGGTGTCTATTGTGTTTTTAAAGACCTGTAGAGAATATTGGTGAACCAGTAAAAACTGTTAAAAGCCATTAGAGTCAGTTGGTTGAGGAGACAAGTAAAGACCAATAAAAACCAGTTGCATTTAATGTTTTCAGCAAGTTGGTCAAGTCAAACCAGTACAAACCACTAGAAACCAGTAAAGTCTAATGGTTCTGAAGACCATTAAATACCATTAGAAACTAGTCAAGTCCAATGGTGTCAGCAGGGTGGGGTTTTTTTAAAACTAAGTCAAACCAGTACAAACCAGTAAAGTCTAATGGTTCTTGAAGACTGGTTTCTAGTGGTTTATACTGATTTGACTTAGTGTTTTTAACACCCTGTTTAAACCATTAGACTTGTCTGGTTTCTAATGGTATTTACTGGTCTTTAGAACCATTAGACTTTACTCTTTTCTACTGGTTTGTAATGGTCCCACTAGAAATTTCCAATGGATCCATTACAAATAATTCTGCTGGTTTCTACCAGTTAGGGGGTCCACTTTCCATTTTAAAACCAGTAGAAATTGACCAGTATAAAACAGTACAAACCAGTAGGAAATTTACTGAAACCAATAGCACAGACCAGTAGGATTTTCTACTGGAACCAAATTAGGAGATAAGTAGGAATCCAGTAGAAATCCTGGCTGAAACCAGTAGAAATTTCTACTGGAATCCTAATGGTTTTAGAAGTGATTCCTAATGGTTCTAGTAGGTTTACAACTTACAATTCCTGGATGATACCATTAGAAATTTCTATTGAAACCATTAGGAATTTCTTGGAAAGAATTAGAAATTTCTATGGGAATCCTAATGGTTTTAGAAGTGATTCCTTCTGGTCTCCGAATGGTCCTAGTAGGTTTTTCTACTATTTTCTATTTTCCAGTAGAAATCCTGGCTGAAACCAGTAGAAATTTCTACTGGAATCCTAATGGTTTTAGAAGTGATTCCTACTGGTCTCCTAATGGTTCTAGTAGGTTTACAGTACAATTCCTGGATGATACCATTAGAAATTTCTATTGAAACCATTAGAAATTTCTACTGGAATCCTAATGGTTTTAGGCTTGTCTCGAATGGGTGGGTTGCGGGAGCGGGATGGGAGCGGGATGGGAGCGGGAACGGGCACACCCTTTTGAGACAAGCCCCCCCGGTTATCTCGAATGGACGCGTTCCCAGCGAGAAGTTCAATGAACGCGCCACTTCGAGACAACCGGGGGGGCTTTCCTCGAATGGGTGTGTTGAGTAGACTTTTTTAACAGACGTTTTAGAAATTTTTGAAAAATGTACTCTTGCTTTTTTTTTTTTTTTTTCTTTTGTCTAAGATGTAGAAAATATAATAAAACAGTATCTAAAAAAAGCTTTTGACAAGGAAATCATTATTTGTGCAAAAAAATAGGAGAATTGAATAATTATGCATTAAAACACACGGGGACGAAAGGGCAAGTGGCGTAGCTAGGATTGTTGCATTTATTTATTTATTATTATTTTTGTTTGGCGTGACCTGGGCCCCGTAACATAAAGAGTGTTTAGCTGATATCGCTGAAAGCATGACTGGAAAAATGAGGTAATAAAGTACCTCCGTTTTATTCATATTATATGACGATGTCAATATTTTTTAATAAATCATAACAATAATTATGTAAAATTCTAATGTAAGTAGCATTCTATGACAATGAATTGTGCATATATAAAGATGAAAGCTGATTTTTTACCGGAATTAAGACGCCTTTTTATCCTATCGCGCAACCCTGTTTCAGTGGACGGACGGAACAACCAAGGGTCCTTCGCCCGTGATCTCCGGCAGACCTCGCGTTGCTTGCCCGGTGGGTTGTGTACGGCAGAATTTTTTTCTGACTTGGACGATGCAAATTTCATTGTGCTTGTAAAACTAATTTGTTATGATGGTATCATTATGACCCATGTCTCCTACTATTTCTTAACACACTTGGGCAAACCCACAAAATAGGGGCCGGATTTTTCCCAAGCTATTATAAGGCCAACAGGCAGGCCCACTAATATGTTTAACAACAGTAATAATATTAATAACAACATGCAACAGGCAGGCCAAACATTTGGGCCTGCCTGTTGCAAGCATGTTGTTATTGGTTGGCCTTATAATAGCTTGGAAAAAAATCCAGCCCCTATTTTGTGGGTTTGCCCAAGTGTGTTAAGAAATAAGAGACATGGGTCATAATAATACCATCATAACAAATACACAATTAGTTTTACAAGCACAATAAAATTTGCATCGTCCAAGTCAGAAAAAAATTCTGCCGTACACAACCCACCGGGCAAGCAACGCGAGGTCTGCCGGAGATCACGGGCGAAGGACCCTTGGTTGTTCCGTCAGCGTGTGCTTCTTGCCACTGAAACAGGGTTGCGCGATAGGATAAAAAGGCGTCTTAATTCTGGTAAAATATCAGCTTTCATCTTTATATATGCACAATTCATTGTCATAGAATGCTACTTACATTAGAATTTTACATAATTATTGTCATGATTTATTAAAATATATTGACATCGTCATATAATATGAATAAAACGGAGGTACTTACCTCATTTTTCCAGTCATGCTTTCACTAGTTTCAGCGATATCAGCGGAGAAATATATAATTGTCATAGTCTCAAGACAAGTCATTACGTGTTATTTAAATTCATTGCAAAAATTAATAACGATTGATCGCTATGAAATAGCCTTTGATTGAAAGGGGGGGGGGGCTTTGTGTTACGGATCTTAGCGATTGATTGCCATTAGCGCTTGATCAGAGTTTATAAACACTCTTTATGTTACGGGGCCCAGGTCACGCCAAACAAAAATAATAATAAACTAGAAATTGAATTCGTCACGAGGACGAATTAGGTGGTCTGTCCTTAAATTGGCACGATCATGATTGAAATCAGGATGATCATATTAATGGGGAAATACTAAACAGAAGATAGGATGTCAAGAATGCCATGAATGGAGATGCTTCTTGAGAACGGGAATGTAGCAAAATGTGTAACGGTCATTGTAAAATGATTATGGTGATGATGATAATGGTGATTATGATGATTATAATGATATATGATGGCGATGATATAATAGCGATGATGATCATGACGGTGACGATAATAATGATGATGATACAGGATGCTTGGCAGATTATCCCCTTTGCTCTAATACAGGACAGGAAATCACAATTTCCATAGGGTTGTACACAAAACTACTGCACACTACTTTCTAATAGACATAATACGGAAAATAAGGCAGTTTAGTACATGATTTGTGATTTTTTATGTTACAATAGTCGAAGAGGATGGTAAAATGACAGGCAAAAAGAAGCAAAAAAAAAAAAAAAAAAATCGGCCCCGGGGATCGAACCAGGTACTTTGACCATGGTAGTCATCTGCTTTACCGATAGACCAAAATATTTCCCATAGAGATAACACGTAAACGAAAAACGGGATTCTCAAATCCCATTTGGTAGTTCAAAATTGGGCATGATCCCGACATCTGATCAAAATTTGGAGACCACACTTATAAAAGCTTATAGTCTCAGCTACAACATATTAAAATCTGGAAGGAAAACGACCAAAAATAACTGAGATACTGCTCAGAGAATGATGTCATGTAGATTCATGATTCGAAAAAAAATCATCTTCCATAGACATAACACGCAAATATGGAAAATTCTGACATGTCGTCTTTAATTGAAAATTTCAGTGTGATGACGTCATCCAAATGAATAATAATGAGCGCTCCTGTTGTAGAGAATTGTCTCAGCTATAACATACCAAAATTTGGAAGAAAATCGACCACCTATTACTGAAATATTATCAAAAGAATACAAAAATGATGACATAATTTTTTCAAAATCACTTTTTTGAGTTCATATGCAAATATGATGACGTTAGAACATGAGATCGGCAAAAATTCTACATGAATTCATATCTACAACTCACAGGCTTTCAGAATATGTAAAGAAATTGGGGGGTTTCCGCCCCTTCTGAGGAGCTATGGCGTATTCTAGATGGGCATGTTTTTACCACTTTTTGCATTAGAATGCCCTTTGACGTGCGCACAAATTTGAAAGTTTGACGCGCGCGTACGACATTATGGAAGGTCGATAATGACTGTCAATGGTTGGAAATTGTCAAGAATATTATCAGGAAGATGAAACATGCGAAAAAACGGCGTTTTTATGTTCTCTACGCGCTGTGCGCGCGCATGACGCGCGCGCGGACGCGCACGGACAGGAAATTTTAAAATGCGTAAAATGTCCTGAACCATACCCTAATTTGATTAAAAAGTGATTTGGAGCATTTTTAAATTTTGACGCGCGCGTACGTGCGCGTCATGATGCGCGCACGGATTTTAATGACATTTTATGTTGACCCTTGACCTGAAGTTCATGTGTGTCAAATATGGTTTATTTTTGATGACTCGTTATGAAGATATGATTGATAATGTGATTTCACAAAATGGCGCCTGGATGACGTCACGATGACCTGATGACCTTGAAAAAGATAGGGGCACTTGATCTGATATGGTCTGATAATTGACAAAAATTTGATGAAAATTGATCGAGTTGATTTTGAGAAATTGTGTTCACAAGAAAGTGGTGGAAAAATAAAAATAAATAATAACTAGATTTTAATTCGTCATGAGGACGAATTAGGTGGTCTGTCTTTCAATTTGTACGATCATGATTGTAATCAGGATGATCATAATAATGGGGAAATGCTAAACTGAAGATAGGATGTCAAGAAATGCCATGAATGGAGATGTTTCTTGAGGACAGGAATGTAAGCAAAATGTGTAACGGTCACTGTAAAACGATTATGGTGAAGATGATAATGGTGATTATGATGATTATAATGATATAATGATGATGGCGATGGATATAATAATAGCGATGATGATCATGACGGTGATGATGATACAGGATACTTGGGAGATTAACCCCATAGCTCTAATACAGGACAGGAAATCACAATTTCCATAAGGTTGTACACAAACTACTGCACATTACTTTCTAATAGACATAACATGGAAAATAAGGCAGTTTATTACATGATTTGTGATTGTTTATGTTATAATAGTCGAAGAGGATGGTAAAATGACAGGCAAAAAGAAGCAAAAAAAAAAAAAAAAAAAAATCGGCCCCGGGGATCGAACCAGGTACCTTGACCATGGTAGTCATGTGCTTTACCGATAGACTAAAATATTTCCCATAGAGATAACACGTAAACGAAAAACAGGATTCTCGAATCCCATTTGGTAGTTGAAAATAGGGCATGATCCCGACATCTGATCAAAATTTGGAGACCACCTTACTGAAAGCTTATAGTCTCAGCTACAACATATTAAAATCTGGAAGGAAATAGACCAAAAATAACTGAGATACAGCTCAGAGAACGATGTCATGTAGATTCATGATTCGAAAAAAAATCATCTTCCATAGACATAACACGCAAATAGGGACAATTCTGACATGTCGTCTTTAATTGAAAATTTCAGTGTGATGACGTCATCCAAATGAATAATAATGAGCACTCATGTTGTAGAGAATTGTCTCAGCTATAACATATCGAAATCTGGGCGAAAAACTACCAATAATTAAGAATCTAGAGCCAAATTTGCATGAATGTGATGACGTCAAAACATGAAAAATAGAAATTTTGAATTCCGGCGCCATTTTGATGACGTCATAATGTATATAAGGGTCAAATGATACATGAAATGAAATCTATGATTTATACCCTACCTGATGATGAAAAAAAATTGGGAGGTTTCTGGACTATTTCAAGAGCTAGAGTTAATTTTGTAGAGGCATGTTTTTCACGTTTTTACGTTATTTTTGCCATAGACGCGCGCACGGATTTTGAAATTTGACGCGCGCGTGTGGCATTATGGAAGGTCGATATTGACTGTAAATAGTTGGAAATTGTCAGGAATAGTGTCAGGAAGACGTAACATGCGAAAAAACAGCGTTTTTACGTTCTCTACGCGCTGCGTGCGCGCATAACGCGCGCACGGACGCGCACGAACGGAAAATTTTTAAATGCTTAAAATGTCCTGAACAATACTCTAATTTGATTAAAAAGTGATTTTGACCATTTTTAAATTTTGACGCGCGCGTACGTGCGCGTCATGATGTGCGCGCGGATTTTGATGACATTTTATGTCGACCCTTGACCTGAATTTAATGTATGTCAAATATGGTTCATTTTTGGTGACTCGTTATGAAGATATGATTGATAATGTGATTTCACAAAATGGCGCCTGGATGACGTCACGATGACCTGATGACCTTGAAATAGATACCCGAGGTTGATCTGATATGTCCTGATGACTGTAGAGATTTTGATAAAAATTGACTCAGCCGATATTGAGGACTCATGGTAACAAGAAAGTGGTGGAAAAATAAAAATAAATAATAAATAAATAATAATAAAGAAAATTCTGACGAAATTAAGAGGTGGTCTGTCGACTACGACAGACCACCTAATAAATAATAAAGAAAATTCTGACGAAATTAAGAGGTGGTCTGTCGACTACGACAGACCACCTAATAAATAAATACAAAAATCCAACTATGCCACTTGCCCTTTCGTCCCTGTGTATTTTAATGCATAATTATTCAATTCTCCTATTTATTTTGCACAAATAATGATTTCCTTGTCAAAAGCTTTTTTTAGATACTGTTTTATTATATTTTCTACATCTTAGACAAAAGAAAAACAAAAAAAAAAACCAGCAAGAGCAAAAATATATTTTTTCCCTATTTTCCCCCTATTTTTCTCCTATTTTAAAAAAAATAGCTCTATTTTTTTCATATTTTCGCTGAAAAATAGAAACAAAATAGTCTATGTTCATACTTTTTTTTGAAAACTAGAAAATAAATAGACTATTTTTTCACTATTTCCCAGCCAGCTTTTTATTAATAACTATTTTAAAGCTATTTTTTCAAAATATTATTTTTACAGAACTATTTTTAACTTATTTTTTTTCTTCTGCACACATGATAGGCTATTTTAAAACTTTTTTTAAAACATTGTCTACTATAGATTTTTAGGCTGCAGATTACTTAACTATTTTCATGCTATTTTTTGTACTTCTAATATTGCAAATTACAGTACTATCTTTAAGCTATCTTTTGTACTTCTAATACTTTTGAGACTGCAAATTACTTAACTATTTTTAAGCTATTTTTTGTACTTCTAATATTGCAAATTACATTTTCTTTTCTTTTTGATAGAAAGAAAGAATAGTAAAAGAATAGTTCAAAAATATATTTTCTACCTATTTGAGGGGGGTATTTTATGCTATATATATTTTTTCTTTTTTTTTCAGTAGAAATGGTGTATTTAATGCTATATATATTTTTTCTATTTTTTCAGTAGAAATGAAAAAATAGTAAAAAAATATACCCAGGTCGAAAATCCCATAGAGACCCATAGAAAACCAATAGGAAATTTTTATTGGTTTCTATTGGTCCTAATCAATCATGAATATTCATGAATAACAATCTAAAATATGAAAACTAGTGGAAATAGATAAATACATTTAGATTTGGGATTAAGATTTGAACAGTGATAGAAATTTTACTTACATTAAACTATTGTAATGTTGTACACAATTTCAAAAGGCATTTTCATATAATTTCATTAATAAAAGTGTAAATTAATTTTAATAATAAAAGTGTAATCTAGTCAGTAACCATTTTTTATAGCACTACAACTATGTCCCTATATAATGAATGTGATACAATTGCTTAGTAGCTAGGTATAGGACATAGGATGTAGGTAGAGGATAGGATATGATTTCAAGATAGGATTAATAAGATTAGCATTTATAATTAATTAATAATGTCATGTGATTGTTCCTGTAGACACCCATAGCATTTCTTCTTATAGTTAATTATTTTCTTATTGGTGCTATAAGACACCTTTAGGGTTTATATAGGTCCTATAGAAACCTACAGGATTTCTTACTGGACCTATAGAAATTAACCTACAGGATTATCAGTGCTATAAGACACCTTTAGGGTTTATATAGGTCCTATACAAACCTACAGGATTTCTTATTGGACCTATAGAAATTAACCTACAGGATTATCAGTCCCATAGACACCCATAGGATTTCTATGGGTGCCCCATATACCATTTGCATATAGAAACCTATACCTATAGAAATTCTGTCTATAGGATTTTCGACCTGGTTATTTTTTAACTACTGAGATTTTGGTTCCAATAATATATGAAAAAAATATATTTTTTTACTATTTTTCCACGCTATTTTTCCATTGAAAAAATAGTCAAAAAATATATTTTTTAACTTGAGATTTTGGTTCCAATAATATATGAAAAAAATATATTTTTTTACTATTTTTCCACGCTATTTTTCCTCTATTTTTCCATTGAAAAAATAGTCAAAAAATATATTTTCCCTATCTATTTTTTCACTATTTTCCTCATATTTTTAGGCTAGTTTATTTCGGGCAGGGTTGTAATGGTCCCAGTAGAGATTTCTACTGGTTTTCTAATGGAGCCATTAAAAATAATTCTGCTGGTTTCTACTGGTTAGGGAGTCCACTTTCCATATTCACACCAGTAGATATTGACCAGTAAAAAACAGTACAAACCAATAGGTTATTGACCAGTAGAAAGCAGTAGAAATTTTCTACTGGTTTTTCTATGGGATTTTTGACCTGGGTATATACAGAAATTTGAAAGAAATCTGTCAGGAAATGTTACCTGTAGAGCGCACACGAGATATCCACTGAAATATGACCTTTGACCCTATAAAATACGGAACACTGGGGGCAGCATCACCAAAACTGTAGAGGTCTAGAGTAATCTATGATGGACCTTCATACGAAATCTGAAAGAAACCAGTCAAGAAATATGGCCTGCAGAGCGCACACAAGACATCATCCAAAATATGACCCTTGACCTTATAAAAGACAGAACACTGGTGGCAGCATCAGCAAAAACTAAAGATGTGTAGATTTGATCAAGATACATCTCCATACAAATTTTGAAAGAAATCCGCCAAGAAATGCAGAAGAGCGTGCTAAATGGCCAAATGACTTTTGACCCTATAAAGGATGGAAAAAGGATGGAACAATGAGGGCAGCATCACCAAAAAGTAAAGATGTGTAAATTGTACCAAGATACATCTCCATACAAAATTTGAAAGAAATCCATCGAGAAATGTAGCCTGCAGAGTGCACTCATGCCATCCTCCAAAGTATGACCTATGTCCCTATAAAAGACAGGACACTGGTGGCAGCATCACCAAAAACTATAAGTTTCTAGATTATACCAAGAGACACCGTCATGCAAAATTTGAACGAAATCCGCTGAGAAATTTCACCGCCAGAGCACACACAAGAGTGCAAACAGGTAATCTATAAAAATATGGCCTTTGACCCTATAAAAGACAGGACACTGGTGGCAGCATCACCAAAAACTATAAGTTTCTAGACTATACCAAGAGACACCTTCATGCAAAACTTTAACAAATTCCGTTGAGAAATGTGACCACCACAGCGCACACAAACTATCCACAAAAATATGGCCTTTTACCCATAAAAGACGGAACACTGGGGGCAGCATCACTAGAAATTACAGGTGTGTAGATTATACCAAGATACACCTAAATTCATAATTTGAAAGAAATCCGTCTAGGAATGTGGTTAGAGCGCACACAAGAATGTGACGCAGCCCTTTAAAACCTTCCCTTTAAAACTTGAATATGTTACAAATAGTTAATTCAAACAAATTTTATAATTATTTTGTAGGAATATTGTAACATTGTATGATGTTTGGAGGTGTCTTAGTTCGGTGCCCAGCATGGCACTTATGTCCTTGAGCAAGGCATTTTATCTAGATTCTCCACCCAGGTGTTAAATGGGTACCAAGTAAGATACAAAAGTCACTGTGCATTGATCACCATTGCGAGCATCTGCAAGAGGTGCCTGGCTGGAATGCTCCCCAGGGAGTGGAGCAGGTGTAGAATATTTTTGTAAAGCGCTTAGAGACATCATAGATGTATTAGGCGCTATATATATCCAGAATATTATCATCATTTTTATAAATACCTCAGCATTTCCTCCTACTAAAATCCGGATGACTCCTCCTCCTGCCCCACCCTGAGTTCCACCTCCAGGGCTCCCCCTCTGACTTGGTGATGTAGTGTTGTCATAGCAACCAGCATCAGTCTCCTGGAGGAAAGATGAGCTTGGTCTACCTCCTCTGCCTCCATGGCTTCCTGAGGATAAAAATTACAAAACATAAATTTTTATAATGATAACAATATTTATAATAACAATAATAATAATATAAATAATTATAATAATTATTATAACTCTAACTGCGACTTAGGGCGAAATCTTTTATCTCATTCTTTTGTTACGTTTCGCCCTAACCCACACTCGTTTCGCCGAACGTTGAGTTTCTATTGTGACGGAATAAACCTATTGTTAGGTTTCGCCTTAAGTCGCAGTTAGGTAAATTATAACAATGATAGTAATAATAAAAATTAAATATCAATAATAATAATAAAATAATTAATATTAATAATAATGATATTTATTATAATGATATTTATTATAATGATAATATTGATGATGATGAAAATAAATAATAACAATAACTGTTTATATTATGTAGCACCATACCAGTTATACGGTAAGTAACTGACCAACTGACCAAAGCATTGTTCCAGTCACTGCATGGATTATTTTCAATGCTCATACAGTGCACATTCTCCACCCTTGTAAAAAAGTACTGCAAAGTAATGCAGTAGTACTGCAGTTCTTTTTCACAATTCGTCTGGGGAGCATTTTATGCAGTCAGTCGCATATATACATTTACATACATGATATAAGCAAAGATCTTATAAGAAAAGATAGGACACTCATTCTATTTTAATACACTCCCCGTCAAGTGATTGAATCACTCAACTACAATAGTACAACACCTTTACTTTTACAATTCATATCAAGTATACTATCCACTCATAGTCATACAACATGTTCAGTATCTTCTGATGTGCTCTTGAAAGTGCAAAAAGATGATTGTTAAGCTGGTCTTAGATATAAGAGTGCTTGGATTTGAAAAATAAAAAAGTGCATTCTGTGGGAAATTCTATGCAACATATCTTCGAAATCCAAATCCTTATTGTGCACTTGCAGGTCAACAAAAGCCGATCGGGGTGATCATGGTCATGCTGCAACTCCACGGAGCCACACCGCTGGAGTTCCGGTCCGTGGAGTTCGGTGATGCGAGCTATTCAGGGAGTGACATCCAATACAGACACCAATTCATCTGCTCCTGAAACTTGAAGTTGAACTTTACCTGCTCTTGTTTCTTGATAATCGTTTTCTTCGTTTTTGGTGAATAAGTTGTACCGATGTGGAACCATAACATATGGGTTTACACCAACAGCTGAGCGCTTGGGGAGAAGCAAGGTGAACCAATCACTGTATGCACCAGGCAGGCAATACAAGGAGATTTATACCGCGTACCGCAAACTGCTTCAATGGTCGTACCGATCGTGTTTGTTTGCCGCGCGAAAGTATACCAAAGATGTTAAAGATAATATACTACACTTACCGAATAATTCAGATGTAAATCATTACATAACATTACAAATAGTTTTTCTTATGTGTAAAATTTTCATATGTAATCAGGATACAATAAATCGTCAGTTCTCCTAAGACAGGGACAAACTGGGAATTCTTTTTATTAAATGGTATACACTTCTGGAGCTCTGATCTAGCTCTGACAAATTATTTAAAGACTGATAAAAAGGGTTTTTTCACACTTCAAATTTGAAATGAAAAATACCTCAACTGATCGAGCTCCCTGAAGAATACGTATCAAGTGTGTTATAATTTTTGGACAGTGTTGTTTTGTCTTGCTCTATGATTATATGAATGAAATAGAATATCGAAAAATTTTCAGTATTCTATATAGATATATTTTTTTTTAAATTTAATAATAGTATTGAAAGTCGGAATGGGGTACCCATAGGGTTTCGGTGATTTAGTTTACGTGCCTCACGTCCAGATACCATCATCTTGAACCTAATACAATACAGGAAGTTCCTGTATTGTATTATTTGTTCTTCTTTGTAGGTATGTATTTTGATTTGCCAGATGAAGCAATAATAATAATAATAATGATAGTTCTTAGGACCCAACTGGCATTATGTTATTTATCACCTTTTACTTGTGCGTTTCCTGTCTAGTTCTATTTTCCGTCTGTTATATATTTCAGTCTTGTTTTAATGTGTCTAATCAAATCAAACCCATGTTTACAATGTAAATTTAAGACCCACTTCATCATCATTAATCATCGAAATACTCATGTGAAATCAACCATGACAAGACATAATAATAACTCTTGACAGTAAAGTCCAAGATTAATTTTGTTTTTTAATTTAACCATACCTCATTTGCTAGATATTTTTAAAGTAATATTTTGGTATATGGACCAACTTTTGTCATCTTTTAACAATAAAATGTATTCTTGTTATTACATGCATGTATGATGTATTTTGCAGAATGTATTGTCTTGTACAAGTGAAATAGATTTAACTTTAAGTTAAACCGACTGAATGTTGCAATCTTTTTTAACACCACAGACTAGCCCAGTGCACATGTAGCTTCGGAGTTCTCCCGGAACCAGCGTGTAAGATCAGATGACGGAAGTGTTTTTGGACAGGGGCGTCGATCCGGGGAGGACAGGGGGCAGTTGCCCTCCCCCAGAAAATATTGGGGGCAAACATATCATGTTATAATAGATTAATACACCACTTCAAGGAACTTCTGGAAAAAGAAAAGGTAGGGTAAAAGTAGCCTCATATATACAGCATGCCTCAAGGAATGTAAGATCTCTTTGATTTTAGCTGATAGGAAGCAAGATATTATACACTCATGATTCTGATGAGATATTTTGGCTCACGTGGAATGTTAAACAAATGATATGTCAAAATATGGGGGGAATAGAAAGAGTTGGGGAAGGGAGTAAATATGAGATAAAAAGTGCTTGAAGTAGAGATGTGTGAAAATATTGAGTACGAGGTATAAAAGAACAAACATGAGAAATAAAGAGAGGAAAAGAGAGAAAGAGAGAGAGGGAGAGAAAGACAGAAAAGTGGAGAGGGGAGAGGGGAGAGAGAACGAGAGTGGAGGGAGAAGGACAGGATTTTGGTGGGGGCGATAGCCGTTTGGAGAGGAAGGGCTCCATGATCAGTGTGAGGATTAAGAAATTATTGCAACGTGATGCTGAAATTGTTTTCGAGATTTGCGTAAAGTAACTTCTTTATCATTTATCAACACTCACCTTGAATTTTACGAATGACCCGCAAAAGAATTTGGGATCGCTTTTTTTTGTGCCGCATTGCACGTAGACACGTATGGTTATGTTTACAGTAATACAGTTTAATGATTTTAATGATAGTAAAGTTTATCAGATTTTTAAACGATGACATTCTTCCTCTCTGTCAAAGCATGTTCGCCATCCATCCATTTGGAGATGAAGCAGCAATGAATAAACTATGTACCGGTAAGCTAAAACTAAATTGACAAGTATGTCAGAGTTATTGGCAGTCGAACATTATCCCATAAATGTTTTGTTTATTTATTCATTTATTTCACAACTTTTGAATGAAAGAACTAGTTTTCATCGGGGTCATTTGATGGTCACAGAGGAATCCCCTTATCTTCACAATTTACTCTGGCAAAGAGCCTATAATATGTTTGTTTCTGCGTTAAAATTTATGAGAGGCATTTTACAGAATGTGGTCTTTACCAATCGCAGTCACATTTCCAGCCTTTCGTGTTTACTGCTGTTCCAAGTCTGCTATGCAAAGGATTTTAGAGATAATCTTTTGGCGTCCGGGGGTAATTGTCCAGGGTAGTTGGCCTGGGGGTAGTTGTCCTGGGGGTAATTGTCCGGGGGGTAATTGTCCGAGGGGGTATTTGTCCAGGGGGTAGTTTTCTGGATGCGGTTAATAAATAATACATGTGTATATACATGTATTTTGAAATGTTTCCTCCCATTCGTTTGACAATCCAGATTAAAAGTAACAAGAATACACTACACAGTCGCTTGGAATGTGAGTGCCTTACTATTCATTAATTAAAATCAAAGAAATTTGACGATTCTTTAATTATTTTTAATAATAATGATACCAAAGATGTTAAAAATAATATACTACACTTATCGAAGGCACCATGTAGCATACATTAAACATATAATTCAGATGTAAATCATTACATAACATTACAAATAGTTTTTCTTATGTGTAAAATTTTCATATGTAATCAGGATACAATAAATCGTCAGTTCAACTAAAGACGGGGACAAACTGGGAATTCTTTTTATTAAATGGTATACACTTCTGGAGCTCTAGCTCTGACAGATTATTTAAAGGCTGATAAAAAGGGTTTTTTCACACTTCAAATTTGAAATGAAAAATACCTCAAATGATCGAGCTCCCTAAAGAATACGTATCAAGTGTGTTATAATTTTTGGACAGTGTTGTTTTGTCTTGCTCTATGATTATATGAATGAAATAGAATATCGATAATTTTTCAGTATTCTATATAGATATAATTTTTTTTTTAATTTAATAATGGTATTGAAAGTCGGAATGGGGTACCCATACGTGTCTCACGTCCAGATACCATGTCAATACACTTGGGGTATCAAATTATATCATATTCAACCTAATACAATACAGGAAGTTCCTGTACTGTATTATTTGTTCTTCTTTGTAGGCATGTATTTTGATTTGCCAGATGAAGCAATAATAATAGTTCTTAGGACCCAACTGGAATTATGTTATTTATCACCTTTCACTTGTGCGTTTCCTGTCTAGTTCTATTTTCCGTCTGTTATATATTTCAGTCTTGTTTTAATGTGTCAAATCAAATCAAACCCATGTTTACAATGTAAATTTAAGACCCACTTCATCATCATTAATCATGGAAATACTCATGTGAAATCAACCATGACAAGACATAATAATAACTCTTGACAGTAAAGTCCAAGATTAATTTTGTTTTTTAATTTAACCATACCTCATTTGCTAGATATTTTTAAAGTAATATTTTGGTATATGGACCAACTTTTGTCATCTTTTAACAATAAAATATATTCTTGTTATTACATGGTTGTATGATGTATTTTGCAGAATGTATTGTCTTGTAAAAGTGAAATAGATTGAACTTTAAGTTAAACCGACTGACTCTTGTTGCAATCTTTTTTAACACCACAGACTAGCCCAGTGCACATGTAGCTTCGGAGTTCTCCCGGAACCAGCGTGTAAGATCAGATGACGGAAGTGATTTTGGACAAACATATCATGTTATAATAGATTAATACACAACTTCAAGGTACTTCTGGAAAAAGAAAAGGTAAGGTAAAAGTAGCCTCATATATACAGCATGCCTCAAGGAATGTAAGATCTCTTTGATTTTAGCTGATAGGAAGCAAGATATACACTCATGATTCTGATGAGATATTTTGGCTCACGTGGAATGTTAAACAAATGATATGTCAACAATATGGGGGGCGGAGAAAAATAGAAAGAGTTGGGGAAGGGAGTAAAATATGAGATAAAAGTGGTTGAAGTAGAGATGTGTGAAAATATTGAGTACGAGGTATAAAAGAACAAAACATGAGAAATAAATACAATACAATACAATAAGTATTTATAATACGCCCTTCCCATAAGGCTCGGAGCGTTTACAAAATATTTAAATTATAGAACACATTATAATTTGTATATAAACACAAATCAGAAAACTCTTCAATCGTCCATGTGGGAACTACCAGGTGGTTTTATGGAGACAAAGTGTAATGAATGTACCTGTTACAAAGTTTGATAGCGGATTTAAAATAAATATGATTTCACAGCTTTTTTAAAGGTCTTTATGGATGCTGACTGTCTAATGGTCAAGGGTAGATTATTCCATAGCCTAGATGCAGTAAATGTGAAAGTCCTATCACCTGACACATTTCGGGTCATTGGGTAGCTGAGCTGAAGGTTGTGATTTGAGGATCTGAGATTTCTACTAGGTGTATATACAGTTAAGCATTCAGATATGTACCCTGGAGCCTGGTTATTGATAGATTTATAAACATAAAGAACTAATTTGAAGATGATACGTTTTTGAATGGGCAGCCAGTGAAGGGAACGAAGTAAAGGTTGGGAAGAATGACTTCTGCCAACCTCAAAAACAAGACGTGCAGCCCAATTCTGCAGACGCTGTAGACGGTTTACATGAGACTTTGGTATAGAGGAAAGAAGCCCATTACAATAGTCTAGTCTGGAAAGAATAAGTGACCTTACAGCATGATGACAAGTAGTTTGATCAATAAATTTACGAATCCTAGATATGTTCCTCAAATGAAAAATCACACTGCGGCAAACATTGTTAATGTGTGCTGACATAGTCATGTTAACATCAAAAAAGAGAGGAAAAGAGAGAAAGAGAGAGAGGAGAGAAAGACAGAAGTGGAGAGGGGAGAGAGAACGAGACTGGAGGGAGAAGAACAGGATTTTGGTGGGGGCGATAGCCGTTTGGAGAGGAAGGGCTCCATGATCAGTGTGAGGATTAAGAAATTATTGCAATGTGATGCTGAAATTGTTTTCGAGATTTGCGTAAAGTAACTTCTTTATCATTTATCAACACTCACCTTGAATTTTACGAATGACCCGCAAAAGAATTTGGGATCGCTTTTTTTTGTGCCGCACTGCACGTAGACACGTATGGTTATGTTTACAGTAATACAGTTTAATGATTTTAATGATAGTAAAGTTTATCAGATTTTTAAACGATGACATTCTTCCTCTCTCTCAAAGCACGTTCGCCATCCATCCATCTGGAGATGAAGCAGCAATGAATAAACTATGTACCGGTAAGCTAAAACTAGATTGACAGTATATATATGTCAGAGTTATTGGCAGCCGAACATTATCATATAAATGTTTTGTTTATTTATTCATTTATTTCACAACTTTTGAATGAAAGAACTAGTTTTCATCGGGGTCATTTGATGGTCACAGAGGAATCCCCTTATGTTACCTTTTCTTCTGGCAAAGAGCCTATAATATGTTTGCTTCTGCGTTAAAATTCATGAGAGGCATTTCACAGAATGTGGTTTTTACCAATCGCAGTCACATTTTCATCCTTGCGTGTTTACTGCTGTTCCAAGTCTACTGTTATGCAAAGGATTTTAGAGATAATCTTTTGGCGCCCGGGGTAATTGTCCAGGGTAGTTGTTCGGGGGTAGTTGTCCTGGGGGTAGTTGTCCTGGGGGTAATTGTCCAGGGGGGTAATTGTCCGAGCGGGTAGTTGTCCGGATGCGGTTAATAAATAATACATGTGTATATACATGTATTTTGAAATGTTTCCTCCCATTCGTTTGGCAATCCAGATTAAAAGGAACAAGAATAGGCCTACACTACACAGTTGCTTGCAATGTGAGTGCCTTACTATTCAGTAATCCAAATCAAAGAAATTTGACGATTCTTTAATTATTTTTTTTTTACCGAAACCATAAATGGGGCGATCGCTACAATGGTTTATCCCTAATACTTCAATGATAGTGATAATAATTTTTAAAATATATCAATAGTAGTAATAAAATCAGTAATAGTAATAAAATCAATAATAGTAATAGTAATGATCATAATAATATTTATTATAATGATAATATTGATGATGATGAAAATAAATAATAACAATAATTGTTTATAATGTAGCACCATACCAGTTATAAGTAACTGACCAACTGACCAAAGCGTTGTTCCAGTCACGGCATGGATTCATTTTCAATGCTCATACAGTGCACATTCTCCACTTCGTCTGGGGAGCATTTCATGCAGTCAGTCGCATATATGTTCATAAACGATATAAGCAAAGATCTTATAAGAAAAGATAGGACACTCTTTCTATTTTAAAACACTCCCGTCAAGTGATTGAATCACTCAACTACAATAGTACAACACTTATTACTTTTACAATTCATATCAAGTATACTATCCACTCATACACCATGTTCAGTATCTTCTGATGTGCTCTTGAAAGTGCAAAAAGATGATTGTTAAGTTAGTCTCAGATATAAGAGTGCATGGATTTGAAAAATAAGAAAGTACATTATGTGGGAAATTCTATGCAACATATCCTCGAAATCCAAATCCTTATTCTACACAATGCAGCGGTCAACAACAGCAGATCGGGGTGATGCTGAAACTCCACGGAGTCACACCGCTGGAATTCCGGTCCGTGGAGTTAGGTGATGCGCTCCTGAAACTTGAAGTTGAACTTTACCTGCTCTTGTTTCTTGATAATCGTTTTCTTCGTTTTTTGTGAATATGTTGTACCGATGTTGAACCATAACATATCGGTTTACACCAACAGCTGAGCGCTTGGGGAGAAGCAAGGTGAACCAATCACTGTATGCTTCAGGCAGGCAATACAAGGAGATTTATACCGCAAACTGCTTCAATGGTCGTACCGATCGTGTTTGTTTGCCGCGCGAAAGTATACCAAAGATGTTAAAGATAATATACTACACTTATCGAATGCACCATGTAGCATACATTAAATATATAATTCAGATGTAAATCATTACATAACACTACCAATAGTTTTTCTTATGTGTAAAATTTTCATATATAATCAGGATACAATAAATAGTCAGTTCAACTAAAGACTGGGACAAACTGTTATAATTGTTATAATTTTTGGACAGTGTTGTTTTGTCTTGCTCTATGATTATATGAATGAAATAGAATATCGATAGTTTTTCAGTATTCTATACAGATATATATATATATTTTAATTTGTATTTATTGATCCCCTAATAGTATTGAAAGTCGGAATGGGGTACCCTTAGGGTTTCGGTGATTTAGTTTACGTGCCTCACGTCCAGATACCTTGTCAATATACACTTGGGGTATCAAATTATGTCATCTTCAACCTTCCTGTATTGTATTATTTGTTCTTCTTTGTAGGTATGTATTTTGATTTGCCAGATGAAGCAATAATAATAATGATAGTTCTTAGGATCCAACTGGAATTATGTTATTTATCACCTTTCATTTGTGCGTTTCCTGTCTAGTTCTATTTTCCGTCTGTTATACATTTCAGTCTTGTTTTAATGTATCAAACAAATCAAACCAATGTTTACGATGTAAATTTAAGACCCACTTCATCATCATTAATAATCGAAATAGTCATGTGAAATCAACCATGACAAGACATAATAGCTCTTGACAGTAAAGTCCAAGATTAATTTATTTTTTAAATTTAACCATACCTTAATTGCTAGATATTTTTAAAGTAATATTTTGGTATATGGACCAACTTTTTTCATCTTTTAACAATAAAATGTATTCTTGTTATTACATGCATGTATGATGTATTTTGCACATTGTATTGTCTTGTACAAGTGAAATAGATTGAACTTTAAGTTAAACCGACTGACTCTTGTTGCAATCTTTTTAACACCACAGACTAGCCCAGTGCACATGTAGCTTCGGAGTTCTCCCGGAACCAGCGTGTAAGATCAGATGACGGAAGTGTTTTTGGACAGGGGCGTCGATCCGGGGAAGGCATGGGGCAGTTACCCCCCCCCCCCCCCCGAAAATATTGGGGGCAAACATATCATGTTATCTAATATAATTAATTAGCTATTTGCACGTGCTGCAGGATGGGGTCCGATGGACTCTATAAAGTGTTTTCCCGCTGCCCGACGCGAGCCACCTTCCGTCCCAACCGGTCGGCCTGGCCGCCCGCATGTGCAACGTCGCCTTCGCGTTGCACGACGACGTCGCGTTGGCAGCAGGTGAGCGATCTCCTGAACGACCAAATCCCATTGGCCCGCGTGCTTTGCCTCGCTGTCGACCGAATCAGACGATTGCGCGTGCGTCCTGCGAACGGTACGTAGTGCAGACTCTGTAGCTCTCACCGGGGGAACCCACGTAAGAAAATAATTATGCCATGGGTATGTTCAATAGAGGTCCGTGATACGTAGGTACGATTTGTATCATAGTCCGCTTTGTGATTAGTATACCACGTAGGAGCAGCACCCACCAGACTGCGGTGCAATCTCAATGCAAGCTCAATGCATATACGACGCGATTGCATGTCCATTATCTAGACGGGCTTACGATACACTGCAATGCACAGCACTCAACATGAGATGACTGCGAATTTCCGAGCGAACTCATACATTCTAAAGATGATTTTGGACGTGAGTTATATTATTTTGAACTAAATAATGTTAGAAACTGTATTTATAGACTACGTTTGTCCCTTTGTTCTCTGTATAGTTAACTGATGAAACGCTTCTCTTTTTAGCCGGACTCTGTGTTGGCGTCGTTGCACTCTGCTCTGAGCTAGCGGTACCAGCACTGCAGCCTTGGCTGCATGCCCTCCCGCCCACCCCCCCCCCCCCCCCACTCAGTATTATTTAGGGTACGCGTATGCTTGTTCCCTCCCTTTGAAAGCACCCCCCTATCTCAGGGCTGCCAAAATTTCTGAACCCCCCTATCGCGGGCTTTGCGCGGGCTTTTCCTGCCTTGGAGACGGCCCCTAAATTCAGAACACTGCTCAATGTACCCCCCCTATCTCAGGTGAGCTCTCATTCCAACCCCATATCTCAGGACAGACACCAACCCCCTCCCAAGTAAGCTGTCATTACAATACCTTGGAAGAGATGGGGGCCAGTGTTTCTACTTTTCAAAATGAAATATTCCTGGCTGAATGAGCTATCAAAACTAGCAGGAATTTCAGGAATTTGATCCTGAGAATTTTTCAAGATATTTCATAAACCCCCTTTTTTAATTTCTCAGGTGTCAAAGAGAGAAAGAGAGAGAAAGAAATACACCCCCTTTTTTGATGAAATCTCCGGGTGAAAGATAAAAAACACCCCCTTTTTTACAATTCACGGGCCGGATTGTGTCGCCCAAAAAGTACCCCTTTACCGGAGATTTTGGGAACACGCATGCGGTCCCTTCGACCTCCGAGTGGGGGGCCGGGCATGCCCTGCATGGACTCCGGGGGAAGAAACCTGCAGTAAGAGCTGTTTATTTGGAGATTAGTTAATTTTGGACGTGAGTGACGTTGTTGAGAAAAAATCTGTTCGATCTGTGTTTAGTTAAAACTGATTACATTCTTCTTTACAACGCTGGTAAGCTGTCTTGGCAGCGCCCACAGTCTGAGGCTGAGCTGTAGTACGGCTTGGCTGGTTGAACTCCCAGCGAAATGTCTTGCAGTAAATACCTTACTGAGCGCTGCTTATTTCAAGATTGAAAATTGTATACCGTACTTACCATTTTTTTTTTTACTACAGTTAACATTTGAAGATGAATTTATCCTACCGTATGTCAGAGCAGTGGCATACCCAGGATTTTTTAAAGGGGGTGGTTTTTTACTCCAAAATTCTCGGTCAAGCAACCAAAAAAAGGTTATCAGTATTTATTATTTTCTTTTCTTTTTACTTAATTATTTATTGATTTTTTTTTTTTTTTTTTTTTGGGGGGGGGGGGGGGGGGGGGGTCTCTGGCAAGCAAAACAAAACAAAAAAAATCATTATTTTTTTTTATTGGGGGAGTCTTTTTATTCAAAAATTATCTTGACAAGCAAAAAACAGAAAAAAGTTATCAGGATTTCTAAGTGGGGTGTTTTAACTTCAAATAACACCAAACGGGGGTGTTTGAACACATAACACACCCAAAACACCCCCTTGGTATGCGCATGTGTCAGAGTAGATTCTATACTTGAATTATTTTAAAGCCCCCACTGCAGTAAATGCCTCACTGGGTTTCTTATTTTCAATACACCTGTATTCATTTTCTATTCGATGGTAAATTCAACTTATTTTAGTATATTCTACATCTATTTTGTTTCTTTAAAAAAAAGGGGCAAATATGCTGGGAGCGTTATTCCACTGAAGTCATGGGCGTAGATAATAGCGGGCAGGGGTGGGGATATGTGAATGTGAATTTCATTGTAGAAAAATAAACAGTGTAGATAGCATGATAAGTCCTGTAGGCAGTGTAGGGCATGACAGGGCCTGCCTTCACCATCCACCGTGTCCAACGGCGGATCCAGGATTTTGTGAGGGAGGGGGCCAGCGCCGGATTAATGATTTTGTGATGGGAGGGGGCCCAATATTCGGAAATTCATACTTCTAATTTTTAATACTTTTAATGTGTATTGTAGGATGTGATTGAACGCATTTATCTCTATTCCACTCTCTCTCTCTCTCTCTCTCTGTTATGTTTATATTCTCTACATCCATTTCTCTCTCTTCTTTATCTGTCTACCACCACTCTCTCTCTCTCTCTCTCTCCCTCTCTAGAATAGAATTAAAATATATTTTGTACATTACATAACATTATACAATATTTTTAACTGATTATGTGGGTATGTTTGTGATAATTTCATTAACAAAAAAAATAAATAAATAAACTCACAAGAATGTACGCATCGATTGTGAAAATGTTGAGAGTGCAATGTAAAAAGTGAACCTGTGGATTTCCACAGGTCCCGCTAGTGACAGATTAATACACAACTCAAGGAACTTCTGGGGGAAGGTAAGGTAAAAGTAGCCTCATATCTACAGCATGCCTCAAGTAATGTAAGATCTCTGATTTCAGCTGATAAGAAGCAAGATTCTGATGAGATATTTTGGCTCACGTGGAATGTTAAACAAATGATATGTCAACAATAGTGTTGACCCCTGGGCCAATTTAAACAGTTATAGTGGCATCTGGGTTTTATGAATATTTGCTGTTTAATGTATTTTATTTAATGTATACATGTATCTTAAAGCATTCGCTTGGATCCAGCTAAAACACGCGGCTTGTCTTTCTTCAAAACTCACCTGCCCCCGACAAAGGAATTAATTAATAAAGGTTGAAGATTTGTCAATCTGTCGGTCAATTGAATCTGGTGTCGCCGAAACCACTGACCCGTCTCCGTGGTCGAGTGGTTAAGGCATTGGTGTTCTAAGCCAATGACCCGGGTTCGATTCCCGGCGGAGACATTTTTTCAGCCTTTGCAAAAATTTCAAAAAGGGAGGACAGCTCTGGGGAACTTTGATTTAAGTTACGCAACCATTATTCTCTCATTTCCTTTCACATTATATATATATATATATATATATATATATATAAACTGCATATACACTCAACCAAAAAAGTAAGTCCCCCCTAGCATTTTTGGATATATCTCAAAAAGTATTTTACCGATTTTCATAATTCAAACGGGAATGGATAGGAAATTTTATTACTCATAACATGAATGTCATATCATTGCCACCAGATATCATTATTGGTGTGAAAAAAATGCATTTTATGTCAAAATGCATGGGAAAAAAAGTTGCACTTTAAGGTTATATGAAGCATATTGTGTATATTTCCTATGCAAGTTAGCAAATGACCTTTGTAAATTATGTAATTCTCAGGAATTTCTTCAGGTACAATATGCTTCCCTATTAAACTGTATGCTCATGAAAAGAAAGAGATAGAGAAATATGCAAAAAAAACAAGCTTAAAAGTTCAGAATCATGAATGATTGTTTGATTATTTGTGTAAAAGTCAATGCAAATCACTAAGTGCAACTTTTTTTTTCCATGCATTTTGACATAAAATGCATTTTTTCACACCAATAATTATAATTTTTTTCGTCAGACCTAGAAAATTCGCTCTGGAGGGGTGGTTATGGGGGTCCTCCATAATTCTCTGACAAGCAAAAAAAAAGAAGGTTTCATTCTAAAAGGGGGCGGGGCACAATCAACAAAAGGGCGGATCGTCTATGGTCAAAATGCATACTTTCCTGCCATTGAACGGGAGGGGGGTGGGGATGGCACGGGCCAGAAGCACCCCCCCCCCCCCCCGGGGTCCGCCAATGGACATGTTGTAAATACTTCTTGGTAAAAATAACTTTACCGGACTTTTTTCACTTGCTTATTGTAACAAATATACGGTACGGTGATTAATCATAAACACAGCTAGCGCCCGTGGATGTCCACGGGCTGCTTCTGCTAGTATGTATATATATATGTGTATATATGTAAAAATGTATGTTGCTGTTGTTATATTCATGTTGTTGTTGTCTTATACGTTGTTTTGTTTTTTGTTTTTTTATATATATAAATGTATTTTGTCGTTGAAATTGGAGATAAAGTTTGAATTTGAATATGTCAGGACCACTATGTACAATTGATTTATGCGCAGTGGTAGTTTGGGGTTGGATAAATGAAATGTATTCGACCGCTTAGTTGGATAAGAATGAACATCTTTATTTTGCTTAAAAGGGGCAGTTAGAGTAGGTGGCAATTGGTCTTTGTAAAGATGAAACCTTAGGTACTTTGTTTTTCCTTAGTTCTTATGATTCCTACTATAATTATGTGTATTTTATTACATGAAATACGAAATATTTTTAATTTTTCCTTGTTATAATGTGGAACAAGGTTTGATTCCTCGCTGAACATGTGTAATTGCCATTGTTGCAACCTATACACAATTCAATGAGAGCTTCCTTATTGTGAAATCTGCATAAATTAAAATATTATTTATTTCACATAATAAAATACAAAAGAAATAGTGAGTGGGTGACGTCACTGGTTCCCTCATTTCCATACTGAGCAGGATGTGCATATAACTGTTTTGCGAAATTAAGCGAAACTTTAAAATACCATAACTTTCTTATTTTACATCCTATTTTGATGAAATTTTCAGTGTTATGCTTGTTGGATTTTTCTCTATTTATTCAAATCAACTTTTTGTTAGGGTGGACTTGGCCTTTAATCCAAAAAATAATGCGATCCATATATGGACATAGCAGATAATTCAGATAATAAATTATCTGAATTATTATGTCCTAGTGCTGTACAATACAGTTCTTATTACTCGGGTCATTGGGTTTATTCTCACACACTGTGTGCACCATCTCCACTCCATCTCCACTGTGGCGTATTTCTACTATAGTAGGGCATTATTACAAATTCATTCACAATAGCTTCCAACATTCAACCAGGTCTCTCTCCTTGGTAGGAAGTGGCAGATTTAGAATAATTTCTTGCCATTTGACGTTAGTGCCGCGTCAGGACTCGAACCCACGACCTTCGCATCCGCAGTCAAGTGTTCAAGGGTAGCTGGTTTGTAAGTTATTAACTACAGGGCGACAGCAGAATATGATGTTATGGAGCCACAAGCATAAAAAATCTCCGACAAACCAAAAAAAAGGGGGGGGGGCTACCACATAATTAGTTTTGAAACAGTATATGCGTCCAAAATATCTGTCAAGCAAAGCACAACAACAACAAAAACACAAACAAACAAACAAAAAGAAAAGTGTTGTGCACTTTTGGGAACACTATTTACAAACAATAGAGTCCTAAATAGACCATTACTATCCGTCCAAATGACAACCCAAATAGATCAGGTACCTGTTGTTTTGTAGGTAACTGGAGCAAATCTAATAGGTGTATAGTAAACATCAGACATGTATTTTCCCATTTTTATTGCCAAGATCCAGATTTACAGAAACTCGAGTGAAATCTATACAAAAATGATATCAAAGAGCATTTAAATGTCGTACAGAGCCGTTGCCTTATCATTCTTGTTATGTATTTAAGTTTTCGATGTTTTGCAATGTGCTACAGTGCTACCGAATATTTGCTTATAACGTGAAAATCACATCTGTGGAGATTTCAAGCGCTTTTATGGATACAGCAATACATCTTCAGCATGAGCATGTATGATAGGGTTTTTATTTAAAAAAAAAAAAAGAATAATAAACAGCATTACTTATATTTTGTATATCTCTGCAATATTCTGAAGAATTGTATTATCAACAACGAACTGAACCATATTTTAGTCGTAAGAGATACAGTAGATTGAATGGCAAGCAATTTTTTGCTTTACGTTACCGACCACATCTCATATATAAGTATTCTATTAAGTCAATAGCCCCACTATAGTATAGATCAGACCAAATATGAAGTGAAATGACATATTTTATGTCCATTAATGTTCAGAATTCATGTTCAAAACCTGGTAACATATCAGTGGGACAACATATAGCTGTTTAATAATAACAGCTGTTTCTTTTACAGCGCCTTACCAGTTACGATGTAACCAACCAAAGCGCTTACAGCATATAGCATACAATTTGATATATACACCTGCCATCACAGCGCGATAAGATGACAATTTGGAATAAGGTTTGCTCTCAATGTATTTAGGATTATGATTTGATTACTGGCTGCGCCAGTAGGCAGGAATACGAAATGCCCCCCCCCCCCCCACCGTCCCATCGTCTCCTTTATAAAAGATATATCTCAAAAGTTTTTTTTTCCCCGTAAAATGCGCAGTGTGAGCTCTCAATCCGGTAACGTTTTCGGTATGTGTTTATCAGTGCCCAATTTAAACTCTGATTTTGATTCCAGGACCCTTTTAACTCTGATTCACAATTATTGAAATGATCTTCCAGGTTTTCAAAATTACATCATCCTAAGCTCAAGTTACTGTTCCTCCAAACCAAGGGGAAACCATTTTGCCCCCTTTTAATTCGGTTCCATGTACACATATAAGTCATAATATGAGTGTTTGGATGGCACTGAGGATGTCAATGAAATTATGCTTGTCGGTAAAGGAGTAGCGTGGGTCCAGGCATTATTGAAGGGGCGCCGGTCCTACTCGGAAGATGAAATGCATATTAATGAGGTCATTGATAAGGGCAGGCGCGTAACCTGGGGAGCACACTTCGCGTGCTCAACCGCACCCCCTAAAATGAAATCCTGGCTACGCGGCTGTATAAGGGGGTGTATAAGGAGGGGATCGTAACGTCTTCTTTTCACGTTCCCCCCCCCCCCCCCCTCTCTCTCTTTCTTCCTTTTTGATTCGGGGCACATGCCTAATAATTATGTCCCCTGTAGTTATGCCACTGTTTGTTGGCAAACATACTTCTATGTATGTGGCGGTGATGCTATCATTCAGGGCTAATGTATACTCAGCTGATAATGAAAAAAGGGACAATTTTGGAACGAATAGTATTGTACATTGTGTTGAGAAATTTGAAGTGTTGCTCTACCGTTTTTTTCCATTACGAAAGAAATATTACTGAATCATCTGAATGGATTATTCATGTTGAGAAACTAATGGGCAAAATTTCCATTCATATCATTTTGCATTGTTCTCGTGAGCACTTGAGATATGATTCTATGTTCAAAATCGGAAATTCCTCTAGATCCTTTTATGGGGCTCATCGAGAGCGACGAACAATGGGGACCAGTGTTGTTATTCATAAAATAAATCGAGAGATTATATTTTTTATAAATGGGGATGAAAAGAGCTAAACCTTTTGCATTTAAGCGTAACGTAAATAGGATCCATATGGACATAGCAGATAATTCAGATAATATAATATCTGAATTATTATGTCCTAGTGCTGTACAATACAGTTCTTATTACTCCGGTCATTGGGTTTATTCTCGCACACACTGTGTGCACCATCTCCACTCCATCTCCACTTTGGAGTATTTCTACTATAGTAGGGCATTATTACAAATTCATTCACAATAGCTTCCGACATTCAACCAGGCCTCTCTCCTTGGTAGGAAGTGGCAGATTTAGAATAATTTCTTGCCAATTGACGTTGGTGCCGCGTCAGGACTCGAACCCACGACCTTCGCATCCGCAGTCAAGTGTTCACGGGTAGCTGGTTTGTAAGTTATTAACTACAGGGCGACAGCAGAATATGATGTTATGGAGCCACAAGCATAAAAAATCTCCGACGAACCAAAAAAAAAGGGGCGGGCTACCACATAATTATTTTCGAAACAGTATATGCGTCCAAAATATCTGACAAGCAAAGCACAACAACAGCAAAAACACAAACAAACAAACAAAAAGAAAAGTGTTGTGCACTTTTGGGAACACTAATCACAAAAAATAGAGTCCTAAATAGACCATTACTATCCGTCCAAATGACAACCCAAATAGATCAGGTACCTGTTGTTTTGTAGGTAACTGGAGCAAATCTAATACTTGTATAGTAAACATCAGACATGTATTTTCCCATTTTTATTGCCAAGATCCAGATTTACAGAAACTCGAGTGAAATCTATAAAAAAATGATAACAAAGAGCATTTAAATGTCGTACAGAGCCGTTGCCTTATCATTCTTGTTATGTATTTAAGTTTTGGATGTTTTGCAATGTGCTACAGTGTTATGAATGCTACCGAATATTTTCTTATAACGTAAAAATCACATCTGTGGAGATATTCAAGCGCTTTTATGGATACAGCAATACATCTTCAGCATGAGCATGTATGATAGGGTTTTTATTTAAAAAAAAAAGAATAATAAACAGGATTACTTATATTTTGTATATCACTGCAATATTCTGAAGAATTGTATTAGTAATACCAACAACGAAATGAACCATATTTTAGTCGTAAGAGATAGATTGAATGGCAAGCTATTTTTTGCTTTACGTTACCGACCACATCTCGTACACTAGAGTATAGATCACACCAAATATGAAGTGAAATGACATATTTTATGTCCATTATAAGTATGCCATAAGTATTCTATTAAGTCAATAGCCCCACTAGAGTATAGATCAGACCAAATATGAAGTGAAATGACATATTTTATGTCCATTCATGTTCAGAATTCATGTTCAAAACCTGGTAACATATCAGTGGGACAACATATGGTTGTTTAATAATAACATGTTACGATGTAACCAACCAAAGCGCTTACAGCATGTACAATTTGATATATACACTTGCCAACAGGGCGATAAGATGGCAATTTGGAATAAGGTTTGCTCTCAATGTATTTAGGATTATGATTTGATTACTGCGCCAGAAGGCAGGAACACGAAGCGCTCCCCCCCCCCCCCCCAACCGTCCTATCGTCTCCTTTATAAAAGATATATCTCAAAAGTTTTTTCCCCCGTAAAATGCGCAGTTTATGCTCTCAATCCGGTAGCGTTTTCGCTATGTGTTTATCAGTGCCCAATCATTTCTTGCTGCCACCCCCCCCCCCCCCCCCCTGCATCTAAACTCTGATTTTGATTCCAGGACCCTTTTAACTCTGATTCACAATTATTGATATGATCTTCCAGGTTTTCAAAATTACATCATCCTAAGCTCAAGTTACTGTTCCTCCAAACCAAGGGAAAACCATTTTGCCCCTTTTAATTCGGTTCCATGTACACATATAAGTCATAATATGAGTGTTTGAATGGCACTGAGGATGTCAATGAAATTATGCTTGTCGGCAATGGAGTAGCATCATTGAAGGGGCGCCGGTCTTACTCGGAAGATGAAATGCATATTAATGAGGTCATTGATAAGGGGGTGTATAAGGAGGGGGTCGTAACGTCTTCTTTTCACGTTTCCTTCCCCCTCCCCCTTTCTCATTCTTACCAAATTCATAGTTTGAGAGGAATATTTCATTTGGTAATTTGCTTTTCTTGTTATCTCGCTGACAGTTCCTGTTGATTTTACTATCCCCCCCCCCTTTTATTGGGGGGGGGGGGGGAGGGAAGAGAGAGTACAATAATGCATTGAATAAGTATAAGCGACCCTGTGCATAATTACAGGTCGCGGTCTTGATCCCTGACTACCGTAGCTTTTTTTTTAATGAAGTAGATAATTCCGTTTCCTTAAAGACTATATCATTAACCTTGGAAATGTAAACTTGAACTTTAGTTTGAAAATTAGATACCAGGATGCGGTAATAAGAGAAGGAAACAGGAATGATAGTAAATGTCTTTCCCTTCCGGTACGGCCCAATCAATTTGCTACATTTGCTTCCCCAGGAAATACTTTAAAACTGTTTAGATCTTGTTTTAAGCTGATCAAATCATACATTAAATCTTCCTGCCGTGTTGAACTGAACGAAATTGCAATCTTGCTTGACTATAACCAGCTGAACTATTTGACCTTGGTATGTTAGTTACAAGATATGAAACTCTTGAACTAGTAACTACCAACAAATTTACTCTGGTATACTATTATGGTACATTTTTAGCTCACCTGAGCCTATGGCTCGAGTGAGCTATTGCGATGGAAATTTGTCCGTCGTCCGTCGTCCGTCGTGCGTCGTCCGTCGTCCGTTAACTTTTTACATTTTCATCTTCTTCTCCAAAACCCATGATCGGAATTCAACCAAACTTGGTAGGAATCATCCTTAGGGGTAGGGGACCCAAAGTTGCTAAAATGGTACATGTGGCCCCCATGGGGGCCCAGGGGGAGGGTCCCCAATTGTAAAAGCTATGTAAATTTCAAACATCTTCTTCTCCAGAACCAGGCATAGCTCAGAATTGGTATTTTGTATGGAGATACCTCTATAAATGAAGAATGAATGTTGTTCATGAAATTTCTCTGAGTGGCCCTATAGGGGCCCTGTGGGGGAAACATACTGGAGGGGGGGGCGCTGCCAGGCAAAATGTACATTCTGATCTTCTTCTCCAAAACACAAGATCGGAATTCAACCAAACTTGGTAGGAATCATCCTTAGGGGTAGGGGACCCAAAGTTGCTAAAATGGTACATGAGGCCCCCAGGCCCAGGGGGGCCCAGGGGGAAGGCCCCCAATTGTAAAAGCTATGCAAATTTCAAACATCTTCTTCTCCAGAACCAGGCATAGCTCATTGGTATTGTGTATGGAGATACCTCTATAGATGAAGAATGAATGTTGTTCATGAAATTTCTCTGAGTGGCCCTATAGGGGCCCTGTGGGGGTAACATACTGGAGGGGGGGGGGGGGGCGCTGCCAGGCAAAATGTACATTCTGATCTTCTTCTCCAAAACACATGATCGGAATTCAACCAAACTTGGTAGGAATCATCCTTAGGGGTAGGGGACCCAAAGTTGCTAATATGGTACATGTGGCCCCCAGGGGGAGGGCCCCAATTGTAAAAGCTATGTAAATTTCAAACAACTTCTTCTCCAGAACCAGGAACAGCTCAGACTTGGTATTGTGTATGGAGATTTTTTTCTGGGTGGCCCTATAGGGGGTCTCTGGGGGTAGCATACTGGAGGGGGGGGGGGGGTGGGCAAGTTGTCCGCCATCCATAAACTTTTTAGATTTTCAGCTTCTTCTGCAAAACCCATGATTGGAATTTAACCGAACTTGGTAGGAAGCTCAGACTTGGTATTGTGTATAGAGATACCTCTATAGATGAAGAATGAAAGTTGTTCATGTGCCTAGAGAGAACATGCACCAGATGTGAATTGATCCACCTCAGGTGAGCGTCGTGCCCCCTGGGGCTCTTGTTTACTTATGTAATACTTTTTTTTTCAAATCAAGTCTTTATTCAATATTTCTCCATAAACAATATACACAAATGCAAAATGTAAATGATACATAAAATTTTATAATATACAAAGAAAATGTAGAATTCAAATGAGTTGGATATGCCTCTCTCGATCACGGTTTAAAATAAACTTATCTTGTTGCATATTCATGGTTTCTTCTATCTCGTATTGATATTCCAATTTCTTTTGAAATGAAGAAAATGATAAAGAGCCGTTTAAATATTTAGTTGAAAAAATATAATATTTTGCATACAAAATAACAAAATTGATTGCAAAATTGGTATGCCAAAGACAAAATCATTAAATGTTAACTTAATTTCATTCTTAAGGATATATTTTTCAAAATCATCCAAAAACCTACGAGTTAAGGGACATTCCCAAAATAAGTGAGCAATGGTCTCAGTATTTGCTGAACAGAAAGTACATAAATGAGAGTGGGAAATGCAAGATTGCTTTAGATACTTGTTAACACCGAGTATGTTGTGGATTAATTTATACTGAAAATACCGTAGCTTTGTGGATAAAGTACATTTAAAACGAATTATATAAATTTTACGCCAGTTAACTATGGCCTCTGAAACAATAGCTTCCCATTTATTTTGTAAAATTGGAGTTTTAAATATTTTATCAACATATATTTTATGTCTAAGTTTACAAACTTTTGTCACCTTTATTATGCTATGAATAATTTCTTCCTGGTAATTTACATCTTTTGTAGCAGGATCTTTGCATATATTTTTCCACTTTAATGGAATAGCAGATATAACTGAATAATAATCAAGAAAGTTACAATGCAAGTTAAACTTATCGACAAACTCAGAATATGTAAGGAAATTACCATCTTGCTTCAGTAAATGATTAATTCGATTAATACCTCTGTTTATCCAGTCCTTTTTAAAGACTATAGAACCATTTATCTTAATACATGAATTATTCCATATAATTTGATTATGAATATATAATATATACTTATGTAATACTTATGTAAAAATTCGATTTATTGTATTTGTTATTAGAACGCAGAAAATTTCTGTGTTCAAATAACAGTATAACTGGTACATGTAGTTATACTTTGTTGCTATTGCCACTGGTAGTTACTAGTACAAGAGTTTCATATATTGTAACTTACCAAGGTCAAATCGTTAAACTGGTTATACTGGTTTTCACTGGTCTAAGTGATTGGACTTGTAGAAATTCTATTCTACTGGTTTCAATATGGAAAATGAATAGATTCCAGTAGAAAACCAGAAAGAAATTTCTGCAAGATTCCAGCGAATACCAGTATAACTAGTAGAAATTTCTACAATTTGACCAAAAGCAAGCAAACAAACAAACTATTATGTCTTGTGTTCTTGTTGACTAAGTAGTGAGGAAATCCAATACAATTTGTAACTAAAACTCTGTAAATTATTTTGCTTAGTGCGTAGTCAAGGAAGTTCAATAGGGTGATCGTGTTTACCAAATTTTGTTTATTGATTTTGTAAAATAAAGGGGAAGGGCAAATTTTCGAGAAAAAAAAAGGGGCACAAGCAAAATGTGTATTTAATATTTGTGTACCAGAGTGAGTTCAAGGGTTGTAGCCCTCCTTAAATCTTCCAATGGATATGACGACTTACCTCCGGAACCGGTCGACGTCCCTTGACCAGGCCCTGAACCCGACATAAAGCCCTGACCGTCAGCTGATATATGTCCACTGTTACTCACGGTCAGCGCATCGACAGATATCATTACATTGAAATGGACGACGAGCACCCCTTCGACTGACAGTGTCGACGTTTGGATATCGGTCGTTAGTTCGCAGTTCTGACCAGATGGAATGACGACGTTGTTGAGACTGAGATCGGGACAGTCACAGCGAGCTCCTCCGATGAAGGCTCCAAGAAATACCAGAGCAACCGCAAGATGGAAAACCCCATAGTGGTCCTTTCTTCTCGACATCCAATCCGGACGATGTCCGGAGTAGTTCTCCCGTTTTGAACACATCGTTATGTCACCGGAATGACTACTAATCATCCTACCATTGTGTTAGGTCAGCTTATCCACCTTAGATGTCCAGCTTGAGTGAATTGAAAACAAACCAACAAAAGAGCGAGTTGAAATGATATGGGCAGATTCTTGTCTGTTCCACCAATAAATCTGGGTGTACAAAACCACTGCCGCTGACAAACACGCTCACTCACAATTACTTTAATTTGTTTGAATAAAGATAAACAGAATTATTTCATCTCTCTTTTGCAGAAACGGAACAAATGCGAAATGTTTGTTGTTGAGCGCCTTTCCTGATTGGCGGATGAAAACTTCTGTACAATCGTCATGGCAATAGACTTTGCACGAGTGATTCCCGGATTTTCCAGAATGCCCTCGATATCACTCCCGGCACAACGTCCAACATAATAGATTATGATCTTTACATTCAAGCTAACCCCACATTGTGGCGGTTATTTATCATGGATATTGAGAAAGGGTGAAAAGAAGAACAAATACAGGGAGAGATAGAGGGGGGGGGTAAGGGGTGAGGGAAAGAATACGAAGAGCGCCACTGGAGTGTGACGACTCTTTCACGTATCCCTATTGCTGTGGTGCATGGTAAGTGGAAGCAACGAGGGGGAAATGGGGAAGTTTTGGGGAAAATTAAGGTAAACTTTTATTCTTTATTTTATTTTATTTTATTTCCATGATTACAATAAGCCACTTCGGAGGTGCAATCTGAGCATGAGCAGATAAAGGTCATCTGTACCAAATTCTAAAACCCACTGACACTAATATTCGATATGTGCTCATGAATGTCATGTAATCATTATTCAATTATGCACTAATGGTGCATTCCATGATATCCAGGTGGAAGTATTCTTTTTAAAGGGGGAAACAAAAGCTATTCATGAGGCACCTCTATCACTCCCAGAGTTATTTTTCTGAAGTGCACATAAAGGGACCCTCCATGTCTAAAATATCTGTGGATATTTGGGGTCATTTGTACCATGCGCTAACCCCGAACTGGCTTATAGATGAATAACAATAACAGAGAATACGAAATACGAAGTACAACAATAGAAGAAGAGGGAAATAAAGAAAGAAAGAAGGGGGAAGCCAAGGCCGTACGCAGCGGGGGGGGGGGGGGGGGGGGGGCATGGGGGCAGTTGCCCCCCCCCCCCAGAAATTTCAAAATCATACTTTTTTTTAATTGGGCTTTAGACTTCAAGTTATGGGTTCCTTTGAAAGCGATCATCTTGCCCCCCCCCCCCGGAAAAAAATTCTGCATACGGCCTTGGGGGAAGCTAATGCCTGTGGACTACCAAAAGAAAACAGGTTTCTGTATAATTAGGTTCTCCTCATTAGCTGGTGTATAGGAAATGCATAAATAATTCAATTCAATACTATGAACATGTAGACATGAACAAGCTCACCAATGTAAAAACAAGGAAATACTTATTCATTTCTGCAGGTCGTAAGACAGCGTATTAAAAAAAATAAGATGCTGTTCACAATTCGGTAAAAAGAGACTGCCAGACACTGGCGTAAACAAGGGGGCACCGGGGGCCATGCCACCCCCCCCCCCCCCCGCCTATACAGCCACTAAAAAAAAAAAAAAAAAAGCGAGAGCGAAAAACCGGGGGAAGTGAGAGAAAAAGGCCTAAAAAGGCGCTACAAGCTGTTATCTGGCTCTCAAAATTTGCTAAAACGTCAAAGTTTTCGCACTTCGAGCGCGAAGGGGGGAAATAACTCTCCTCTCCCTGCACCCATCCCTGTTACCATTGGTGTCGATAAGATGAGAATTATGATACATTAACTTGAAACTAATAATTATCCAAACTCATGATGTTTGATCTTGAAATAATGATTAGAAGTAAGGAAATAAGAAATGCCATTATTTCAAGGCGAAAATGTCGAAGAAAATTCGCTCGCTCGCATTGTTATTCTCAATTAAGGGGTTCCGTCCATTGGCGTAGATCCGTGCATTCCTTCTTTTCATTAAAAACCATTTTGGGATACTCTAAAATGCAAGTTTTATAGACAGATATTTGAAAAATTCCATGATGTAGGAGGGGGATACCTCCCACCCCTCTCGGTCTCTTCGCTCAGTGGTGTATCTAGGGGGCAGAGGGGCACGTGCACCGGGCAGCACTTGCAGGGGTGCAAAAAACGAAAAGGAGAGAAAGAAAAATAGGGGGAAATGAAGAAAAATCATAATCTTTACGGATCACGCGCCCCCAAATCCGCAGGGTAATGCACTAGAAATCTAGTTTTTGAAGGTTTGAAATGCAAAAAAAAAATATTCAAAAGCTCGGTCACTTTGCTCCCTCGCATAGATATTTTCTTTCAGGATCTCGTAATTTCGCTCCCCTAGTATATAGAGAAAGAAAAATAGGGGGAAATGAAGAAAAATCATAATCTTTACGGATCACGCGCCCCCAAATCCGCAGGGTAATGCACTATAATTCTAGTTTTTTTAAGGTTTGAAATGCGAAATATTTCAAAAGCTCGATCGCTTTGCTCCCTTGCATAATTATTTTCTTTCAGGATCCCGTAATTTTGCTCCCCCGGTATATAGTTCTTAAATAGCTTAAAGGGTTCAAAAAGTTTGAAAAAAAATAAAGATGTAATTGCTTTGCTCGCTATATCATGTAAGTTCCATATGACTCCTGCTAAATATTGCGCTCCCAAGGTATTGTGATCGTAAAGGTCATATGACCTCATGGTGATCACATGATAGGAATATTCCCCAGGGAGTGGAGATGGTACATATATTGTGTTCATGAATCACCTATAACCATTTCATTTATTTGGGGAAGTAAAGTTTGATATAATATTTTTTTGGGGGGGGGGGATATGTCCATATTTTGTTAGTTTTGAAGAGCAATCTTATGATTATTGACTGACAAATTACTTCCTAGCTATATACAAATTTGTAGAGATTTTATTTTACTTGGTTGGAAATCAGGAGGGGGCAATTTTCCTATCTTAATCCCCCCCCCCCTTCAAATACACTAGTGGCACCATTTTCGTAAGCATTGTTTCTTCATTTTGTACTTGCATTAGAGGCGCAATGAAGGGGAGATCCCTTCCATAGTGTTTTAACAATTGAAATTATTATTTTGATCGAAACGATCGACCTTATCTATTTAGAAGCAAAAATAGAAATAACTCTGTACAATAAACGAAAAAAAAATCACTCTTCTCGTTCATACATTCTTTTTAGCGTGAAAAAATTCTTTCAGGCACTATGTTTCCCCTTTTATCCATATCTCAAAAATATATTAAGGACCATCCTTTGTAAAAGGAGTTTATTTCTAAAGATAAAAATAAATCGTTCATTTTCAAAAGAATAGGTTAAATTCCAAAGTTTTCTGGGCAGTATTTCGCCCTAATAGTAATGTCCCTTTTATGGTAAGAAAAGCTAACCTCAAGTATATTATCTAACGCTTGTAAAAAGGGTTATAACTAACCGTTCACCGCGTGTTTGTTCTCCAATGAGGAAGTTAACTTTTAAAAACATTGTAAACAAAAGTAGTTGGAATTCGATTCAACACAGACGGCATAGTAAATAGAAATAGCACGACCTCTCACTCACATTACAGTATTCACATATTTTTTTTCTTATTCTAATTTCTCCATTTCTCTCTCTCCCTTCTCGGTCTACTACCCACATTCCATCTAGCTCTCCCTATCTCCTTCACATTCTTCTACCAAATTTACCCCCCTCCTCTTTTTATTGTCACTGGGACTATAATAGATTAAATGTGTTCATTTCCAATACCTCAAAACTCCATGTAGTTCAGTCAATTATAATCAAACTGTTTAGTTTTAGATTCTAAGGACACAATTTCCATGTCCCCTTAAAAATGTCCTTTCTATGTTCCTAATGTATTATGTTTTGGATTATCTCACATCACTATAGTCCCATTATATGATGATAGATGCATTTCGGTTCAATACCACATCACTTAAAAAGCCATCACATAGAATACACCCCCCCCCCCCCAAAAAAAAAAAAAAAAAATAATAAATAAAAATAAAAATAAAAATAAAAAATAAAAAATAAAAAAATAAAAATAAAAAATAAAAAATAAATAAAACTTTTACAAAATAAAAATGAAAAAAAAATTTAAAATTTAAAAAAAAATTTAAAAAAAATAAATAAATAAAAATTTAAAAAATAATAAAATAATTATTATAAATCATCAGGATAAAATGTATAAAGCAGCATTTGCAAAGTTTCAACTTTTGAAAGAAATCTCAACTTCAGGTCGCCTTGCTGAATTTCTCGACTCTTTCTCAAGCCTATAGGGTTTTCGTTCTGCTCCCGATTGTAGAAGTGAGTGCATAGAAAAATCAATGTATAAAAATCGAGCTTCTCTACTGCTCAACTGCGGTCGTCAAATGCAAAGTTTCCTTAGTAAAATGCACAAGAAAATGCGTTTTTTAGTGTTAAAAAAATTTGCCGCTCGGTCGCTTTGCTCCCTCGCTTCTACAATAACGTAGATAAGTTTGGGGACTTGGGGGGGGGGGCACCTGACTTCATTGTTTGCCCCGGGCGCCATAATCCCTAGATACGCCACTAGCTTCGCTCCCTCGCATGTGTAATGTTGCGTCCAAATGATTGAAAAGCAGTCCTGGCGTCGAACAATAACTTTCCGCCTAAAAACATTGTTTGCTACAAGCCGTTATCATTCTCCCAACTTTGCTAAAACGTCAGAGCTTTCCCCCTTCCCTGCACCCACCTCTGTTACATACAATGCAGTATTACGTCCAAAATAACTGAAAAGCAGTCAAGGCGTCGAACTATAAACATTCCGCCTAAAAAAAAGGGTGCTAAAACGTCCGAGCTTTCGCGCTTCGCGCGGGAAGGGGGAACCTCCCCCTCCTTGCACCTACCCCTGTTACATACACTGCAGTATTACGTCAAAATAAATGAAAAGCAGTCAATGCGTCGAACTACAACTTTCCGCCTAAAGAAATTGTTTGCTACGAGCCGTTTATCTTTCTCTGAAATTTCCTAAAACGTCAGAGCTTTCGCGCTTCGCTCGGGAAGGGGGAAACTCCCCCCTCCCTCCCTGCACCATCCCCTGTCAAATACAGTGCAGTATTGCGTCCAAATAACTGAAAAGCAGCCAGGGCGGTAAACTAACATTCCGCCTTAAAATAAAGATGCTAAAACTTCAGAGCTTTCGCGCTTCGCGCGGGAAGGGGAAACTTCCCCCTCCTCGTACCCACCCCTGTTACATACAGTGCAGTACAGTGTATATTGTGTCCAAAATAACTGAAAAGCAGCCAGGGTGGTGAACTAACATTCCGCCTTAAAATAAAGATGCTAAAATTCAGAGCTTTCGTGCTTCGCGCGGGACGGGGGAAACTCTACCCTCCCTGCACCAACCTAGTCTAGGCACAGACCCTGATTGGACACCTTATCAGAATATCATTGTGTCTTGAGAGACGCCTAATTCGATCTTTTGGTAAATTGCCAACTGGTCTAATAGCCAAATCACTGAAAAGCAGTCAGGGCGTCGAACTATAACTTTCCGCATCAAACAATCGTTTGCTACAAGCCGTTTATCGATCTTTCTCTTCTTTTTTCGAATTTGCTAAAACGTCAGAGCTTTCGCGCTTCGCGCTGGAAGGGGGAGGGAAACTCCCCTCCCTGCACCACCCCTGTTACATACGGTGCAGTATTGCGTCCGAAATAACTGAAAAGCAGCCAGGGCGTCAGACTTACTTTCAGCCTTTAAAAAAAAGTATTACTAGCCGTTATATTTCTCTCAAATTTGCTGTATAACATACGAGCTTTCGCGCTTCGCGCGGGAGGGGGGAAACTCCCCTCCTTACACCCACCCCTGGGGAGCACGCTTTGCGTGCTCATCACCAATTTCCCACTCTTCGCGTGCCCCACAACTGCCCCCCCCCCAAACATGAAATCCTGGCTATGCGGTTGGATCCTTCACGTCTGCCCCCCCTATTGAAAAATCCTGGCTACGCCTGTGCCTGTAGCTATGCCACTTAATAAGGGACTTACACTATCTAGTTCGTATTCTATTTTTAAGGGGCATTACTACCCTATGTTGAATGAATGAACTTAATCAAATTGCTTTCCAATCGTGTGTGAAATAGTTCTTAAGGCAAATGGTTCAGAACTAGTGCACCGAGAAGTTCATTTCTTTTGTGAGGCATTTTCCCCACTGATAATTCACCACGTGCATGTGGATTTCAGAATTTACAATCAATTCACCCAATTTCAGTAACGCTCATATTTACAGTTTGTGTCTCTGGAAGTATGAATGTACAAAAAGCTTTTATGTTTAGCATCATGTGCTGCTTTCAGAGGGGATCAGAATAAGCGTACCGTAAAGTTCATTCATCACCCTGGAGATAAACGGGGACCTGGTATAGGATGACGAAAGGTATTGTGATCGTATTTAGGTCATATGACCTCATGGTGATCACATGATAGGAATATTCCCCATGAATCACCTTTAACCATTTCATTTATTTGGGGAAGTAAAGTTTGATATATAGCCAGAGCAGATTTTTTTTTTTTTTTTTTTTTTTTTTTTGGGGGGGGGGGATATGTCCATATTATGTTAGTTTTCAGACCAATATTATGATTATTGACTGACAAATGACTTTTCGTAAGCATTGATTCTTCACGTTGTACGTGCATTAGATGCGCAATTGTTATTGTTTTTTAACAATAGAAATGATTATTTTGATCGTAACAGAACGATCGACCTCATCTATTTGTCAATATTATGTTAGTTTTTAAGAGCAATATTATGATTATTGACTGACAAATGACTTTTCGTAAGCATTGATTCTTCATGTTGTACGCGATACGTGCATTAGATGCGCAATTGTTATTGTTTTTTTAACAATAGAAATGATTATTTTGATCGGTAACAGAACGATCGACCTCATCTATTTGTCCATATTATGTTAGTTTTTAAGAGCAATATTAGGATTATTGACTGACAAATGACTTTTCGTAAGCATTGATTCTTCATGTTGTACGTGCATTAGATGCGCAATTGTTATTGTTTTTTTAACAATAGAAATGATTATTTTGATCGTAACAGAACGATCGACCTCATCTATTTGTCCATATTATGTTAGTTTTTAAGAGCAATATTATGATTATTGACTGACAAATGACTTTTCGTAAGCATTGATTCTTCATGTTGTACGTGCATTAGATGCGCAATTGTTATTGTTTTTTTAACAATTTTATTGAAATGATTATTTTGATCGTAACAGAACGATCGACCTCATCTATTTGTCAATATTATGTTAGTTTTTAAGAGCAATATTATGATTATTGACTGACAAATGACTTTTCGTAAGCATTGATTCTTCATGTTGTACGTGCATTAGAGGCGCAATTGTTGTTTTTTATAAAACGGGTTCAAGAATGTAGCCATCCTGATTGGTCAAATAACACCATGTGACCGTGCAAACAAAAAGTGATAAACCACGGCTGAGCTGCGCGTACGCGTACCTCTGGTGCGTACAAAAACGCAATGAAATCGCGTAGTTCAATTGTCATTTTAGCGCAGGGATTCCATGCGCGCACTAAAAACGCGCATGACATTTGTTGGCTGCGCGCGCTTCTGTGATGTCATCCAGGAAAGCAAATGGCAGCCTCCATGACTGTGCCACACTTGGCGTTTGTATTGGGTTCGTAACCATTTTTATAGACTTAGGTCCCCCATCATACACCACGATAAAAACCTTTGTGTTGTCATATCGCACCGACTCCCAACCATGTTTTAATAGTTAAGGGGTCCTAAAGCTACGCGGGTCCTAAAGCTACGCACCATACAAATCACATACACGCGCAATGCAACGCGTTCAAATCAGGCTAAAACACACACGCGATACACACAGTCAATTTCAATATCAATTTGCATTCATTTATTGCATGTGCGTAGCTTTAGGACCCCTTCATTTTTAAGAACAAAATTTGACATCGGCATTGATATCAACCTGACTCGTGCATTATTGACATTCACCCATCGTAATTTTCTCCACAAATCAACTTTAGAATATCCAGAATCAGGATATGGAATGAAATTGGTGACAAGCCAGTGATTTCTGTGACCTTTTAGCTGCTGAAAACAAAGTGCGTAGCTTTAGGTCCCCCCATCATATATTAACAATTGAAATGATTATTTTGATCGTAACAGAACGATCGACCTCATCTATTTAGAAAGCAAACATTACTTTGTAATAAACGAGACAATAGAAATAACTCTGTACAATAACCAAAGGAATAAAAATCACTCTTCTCGTTCATACAAAGTTTTTCAACGGTTAGGTTAAAGTTGGCTGAAATGATTCTTTTTAGCGTGAAAAAAATCTTTCAGGCACTGCTATGTTTCCCCTTTTATCCATATCCCAAAAATATATTACGGACCATTCTTTGTAAAGTTTATTTCTAGAGATAAAAATAAATCGTTCATTTTGCATTTTCAAAAGAATAGGTTAAATTCCAAAGTTTTCTGGGCAGTATTTCCCCCTAATATTAAAGAACCTATGGAATGCAAGTACATGTTGATCTTTGATGATGTGTATTGTTCTGTACATACATCACAAAATTTACAAACATTTGATATAAATATGTGTCATATATTTTTAAATGTTTTATTATTTTATTTTAACTGCTAAGCCCCGCCCCTGAAAAATCCTTTGGAGTCTGATTCTTCACATGACATCATCAGTCAATCATCGTCACCTAAAACAAGCCGAACAATAGACACTGGTATGTACCTATCCCTCAGTTTAGCATCTGCTCACAACAGCACCGCATGTTTTCATACAATAGCAGATGCTATGTCAGAAATGCTCCAGCATCACAGGAAAAGAAAGGTACTGAACATCTGTTGTATGAAAACACACGATCCTATTTTGAGCAAGTACAAAACAGAGAGATACTGTGCATACCAGTGTCTATTGTTTGGCTTGTTTTAGGTGACTGATGATGTCACGTGAAGAATCAGACTCCAAAGGATTTTTTAGGGGCGGGGCTTAGAAGGTAAAATATAATAGTTACAAAAAATATTTTAAAATATGACACATATTCAGATCAAATGGTTGTAAATTTTGTAATGTACGGAACAATACACATCATCAAAATCAACATGTAGTTGCATTCCATAGGTCCTTTAATGTCCCTTTTATGTTAAAAGCAAACCTCAAGTATATTATCTAACGCTTGTAAACAGGGTTATAAACTAACCCGTTCAACCCGTTTGTTCTCCAATGAGGAAGTTAACTTTTAAAAACATTGTAAACAAAAGTAGTTGGAATTCGATTCAACACAGACGGCATAGCAAATAGAAATAGCACGACCTCTCACTCACATTACAGTATTCACTTATTTTTTTTTTCTTATTCTATTTTCTCCCCCACTTCTCTCTCTTCCTTCTCGGTCTACTACCCATATTCCATCTAGCTCGCTCGCTCTCTCTCTCCTTCACATTCTTCTACTAAATTTACCCTCCACCCCCCCCCCCCCCCCCCCCTCTTTTTATCGTCACGGGGACGATAATAGATTGTGTTCATTTCCAATACCTCAAGACTCCATGTAGTTCGATTATAATCAAACTATTTAGTTTTAGATTCTGAGGAGACAATTTTCATGTCCCCTTGGAAATGTCCTTTCTATGTTCCTAATGTATTTTCTTTTGGATTATCTCACATCACTATAGCCCCTTTATATGATTATAGATGCATTTCGGTTCAATACCACATCACTTAAAAAGACATTACATAGAATACACCCCCCCCCCCCCCCAAAAAAAAAAAAAAAAATAAAAATAAATAAATAAATAAAAAATAAAAAATAAATAAATAAAAATAAATAAAAATGAAAATTAAAAATTAAAAAATAAAATAATTATTATAAATCATAGACAAACAAAAAAAGAACAAGTGAACATTAGAATTGTCCCGTACACAACAGAATGTTTTTTTTTTTCATATGGAGATTAAACATCCCATATTATGTGATCCTCCAAATAATCTAAACTGTCCTTATATTTTGCATTCTCACGTATAGCAACACCTGCCCTCGATCTATAATTTGCACTAATAGCCACATACTTCGATAAAATCTTCAATGAAGCCAGAAATCCAAAGCCCCGGAGCCATTTATGGATTTGCATTCTTTACTTACAAATAACAATTTCTTAGTAACATTAGATATTTGATCTTTGAAACATTCGAGACATAACATCCAGACATGCTCATATAACATCCAGACATGCTCATATAGATCATTTATAATAACTACAACTCTATTGAAAAGATAACTGATTAAGAATATACAGGAATAAAAAATTTCTTGCTATGTCATAAGTAAATTCACAAGAAGAGAATACATGATAAAGGTGCTCATAAGGTTAATATGGAAACATTGCATAAACCATGCAAATAATGGCAGATTGAAAAGAAGAGAATAAAACTGCCTTGACAAACTTTCTTTTACCTTAAATCATGGTTCATTGCTAGCTACAGCCATGTTACGGGGGTCCTGAAGTACTGTCCAAAGTAATTCATGAAAAATGGTTTTGTGTTCATTATAGTGATACCACAAAGAACTCGAAGTCAGCGACCATATCAACTGAATTTTTTTTTCTTTGTGAAAAAATAAACAATAAAACAGACATGTAATTCCAGACAGATTTTATGCATTGCCCTAAAAACGTTCTGTAAACTCTTTATGCTACATACATGTAATGCAGTTTAACAACAGGTCTAGCGCCATCTTGTGGGCACACTATCTTCTGGATTGGTTTATTCTGCATTCAAAAAGTTGCATTACGTTTGGAAGTTTTTGCATACCTCTCTGGAACCCTTGAAATACAATATGTCATTTACAGTATCTTCCAGTGAGTATACATATAAAATGGCTAGAGTATATATTTTTGTTTATCCTCAATGTGTACCCCCCGATCAGCCACTGGCTATGTTAAGGCCACTGCACACCTTACGGTCCGACTACAACTGGATTTTGAAAGAAAAAGAAAAGTATTAAATATTGAATTTCAAAAATTTTCCTCACTAAGTACCTCAATTATCAACAATGAACACCACTCTCCAAATTGTTGTGAGTCTGCCAGTTCTTATTTTCTCGATGTCGGCATAATATAAATCATGGTACATTATGTGATGAGAACTCCCAATCGATCAAACTGCCGGCCACAGTCTGCACCGCGAAGTCCCCGTGTTATATATACAAGCGTAAGTCAGATTTTCTTCGACTTCTGCACAAGTCGAAAATCGCCTATGTCGACGCATTTCACTCAGTCCCGTCACGATCGACTTAGGCGAGGTTGACTGTAGACACATCATAAAGTCTAGGGTAAAAGCCCTCTCTCCATTCATTTCAACAACAGGAGATATATTTGATAATGCTCATACTGCCCAAATCCCAATTTTCTAATAAATTGAAAACATGATTCTGTTGTACAAATTCATGAGGATGATTTAAATCTTTAGGAATTAGTTCAATGACACATCCAAAAGGCTACTTCAGGCAATCATAAAACTGCCAGCTAACTTCAACATCAGGTTGCCAGTACATATCTGAGGAAGGTGTCTGAACTACAGACATTGAAACTGTTACAAGTAAAATGACTTTTGGGTGTGTCATAGTTATAGAATTAATGATTCAAGCTGTCTGATGATCAAGGTGATATCTCTGCATGGATCCATGCTATTTCCTTCTCTATGTGGCTGCACCCCAAGGGTCAGGTATCCGCCTGAAGACGGCAGGGAATTTCTCTCCACTGTTTCTGGTAACCTTCTGACCCTCTTCGGTGCTCTCATAGAGTATCTTGACAACAGGGTCCATGTTCTACAAATACATCAAGAAAAAAAGAAGCATAATGAATAAAAATCAATTACAGTGTATTATGATTTAGGGGTAAAGCTACAATGTCTGTCTGGTAGGAACTTCTGACAACTTTTCTGAGAGTTCTCTTGAGTAGAACAACACTGTCGGTCTCATGGGCTGACGATCATGCGGGCTATCTACTGGGATTTCAATTGAGTTTTAATTAAAAGGTACCTTCCCTACTGAAAGTTCAAAAAATCCCCTTTTCCAGATTTTCTTGATTTTATAGCCCTTATTGTTCCGTATATATTCATACCAAATTCATAAGATTGAAAATGTTAGTTAGTCTGCAGTTCCAACAACTGCCAACCAAAAGCAGCCATTTCTCCATGTCTTTTGAACATACATGTAATTAGGAATCATAACACATATGAATAATGAATTAGAAAAAAAAAAAAAAAAAGAAACTTCATAGGCTCATTTATTATATGATATTCTATCTACGCAGGTTTCACACTTTTTGTAACTCTGTGACCAAGACCCAAGGGGGGGGGGGGCAGAATCCGCCCTTCTCTGGCTTTGAGACCATTAAAATAACAGTTTCAACAACTGCCAACCAAAAGCAGACATTTCTCCATGTCTTTTGAACATAATTAGGAATCATAACACATATGAATAATGAATTAGACAAAAAAAGAAGAAACTTCATAGGCTCATTTATTATATGATATTCTATCTATGCAGGTTTCTCACTTTTTGTAACTCTGTAACAGTTTCAAGTTATGTCTCAATAAGGCTGTTGCATTTCTTTAATGAAGTATAATCATCACGATGCGTCATTATCGTGGTCGTCATTACATGGCATGGTTCCATTACATTTGTCTCGATCACATATGCTGAAGTATGGCAAGCCAAATGATACTTATCCCAACAGTAACCAAGACCCAAGGGGGGGGGGGGGGGGGGGGAGAGGCAGAATCCGCCCTTCTCTGACTTTGAGACCATTAAAATAACCTAGCCCTTTTAGGGGATAAATTAATTGGCAGATTTACTCTGAAAAAGATATCAGAACTTCCTAGAATTGCATCATGTGACACAATCAATAATTCACACTACCTAGAGAGAAGTTCTGCAGAGGAAATTTGGGGTGAGATTACATGGATTGTATTCTTCCGGTTTAGTCTGTGTAATCAGTCCCTGGTAAAAGCAAGAAACATACAGTTTATGCACCACAGTGGCAGATGCATGTTTATTCAAATATTTCACTAGGTTAGTCTTCTTTTTCTGGTTTCTCTCTTTGTGTCCTTTTAATGTTCATGTTTCATTTGACATAGTATGACATTACATATTTGTTTGCTCTTAGTATAAAAATATATATTATCTAAAACTTTCTGATACATGTATTTCGAAAGTTTTGGGAGATTAACCTACGATAAGGATTGACCGCTTTAGCACCAACTTGTGATCCATTTGTTCAGTTGGTTTCAGAGAAGTCCAAAGAAGTAAAAAGGTCCAGAATCTTGAGCTTGTCACATAGTCCCAAATGTAAAATGTAACTTATTCTCCATTTGGGCAAAGCAAATTTGATTTTTGGCACTTTCAAATTCATTGGCTAATAATGAAACTAATGTATACATTTCTGCCAGTCAGCTATTCCAAATCATGTACATGTATTAGCTGAATTGGTCATGTCAGATTCACATGCCAAATTTATGACTGTGTTTAGGCTAGATATTGAGAGCAGTCTCCACTTCAAATGCAGTTGATTCAGAGCTTTGATGCTCTAGCGCCATCTCTTGGCCTGTAACATACATTTTCAGCAAAGTAGGTTTACAGATTTTCTTCCCCCCCCCCCCCCCCCCCCCCCCCCCCCCCCGCCGCTTTCATCTAAAAAACTTGATGATTGGTGTAAATAGTGTTATGTAAGAGGAAATAGAAGAAGAAAAAAAGATGAGTCATGCCCTAGCCAAGTTCACATGAATTGCTTTTAAATCCTTCTTTTTATTGATTTCAAAGGACAGGATGTTCATAAATTTGCCATCATTTCCTTTTATAATACCTATAACGCAATAGCCTATAGGTGAAAAAGTACTATTTCCAGTGTGTGTGTGTGTACATACAATACATTCCCATGTATGTGTGCTCCACATGTATTGCATGACTTCAGTCAGCTAAAGTGACTGGCTTACCGTATTGTTCCACAGAAAAATAGTTAAAGGGCAATCCAGCCTTGGTAATAAGTTGATTTGTGTGAAAACAGAAAATTAAGAAAAACAGGAGGGTGAAAGTATGAAAGAAATCGGCCAAGGAATAAGAAATTATGGATGTTTGAAAAAGTCTTGCCAGCTGTCTGAAAGGGGGGGGGGGGGGCAGCCCCATCTGCCCACCCCTAAATTTGCCAATGAGGTATGAGGAGGAAAGTAAAATCAAGATCAATCTCCAAGACTAGCCTGCAGGCAGACACTCAATATAAAGTTGAGTTCTGGTCATGCGATCACATTGTGAAAGAAACTGTTTCAAAGCAATTAGGAAAGGTTGATTATGTCTACATAAGAATCGGTGTATACCGTGAGGTTTTGGAAGCATTATGATGATAAGATATTGACCCGATCTCGCTGAAATGCACATGCACTGCACACAGAAATGGGTATATGGGACCACAAACACAAGTGACATGAATGTTCGGCCCGAACATTTCAGCTGTCTCTCGTCATATTTTGAATATATAAGGGTATTTGAAGAGCAATCCTTTTCAGGGGACACTTCTTCTATGATTTCTTCCAAACTGACATAAAAAGGAATGAGAAAGCTCACAAATTATATTCCACCTTTCACAGAATTTAAACTTCTCTTTAAACACAATAAAGACTTGAAAGTTGAAGCAACCCTAACTTGGGCAGACTCTGGCTATGTTAACCCCTTCCATGCAACCAGACTTTTGAGCAAATGTCAAAAATGAATTTTCAAGTGTTAAATATTAACTTTCAAAGAGTATTTTCTAGAGCAAACTGGGCAAAGTTATATTGCATAAGAATAAACATTGTACTGATGGCACAGGTTTCTGTATGAGGAAGAATTTTCAAGCCATTCAGAGACTAAACAAAATGTTCAACACTCAAAATTGTGGGCGGGATTTGCTGCCCACGGCATGGTAGGGGTTAAATAGACCCTTCAGTATTACTATTAGGTCTAAGGAGTGCAGTAAACTGTACATTCTACATAGTTTTACAGTTCAGACACTCTGTTATGCATATAACTGACATGGGTCTGACTCCACAAACTACTCCTGGACTGCATGGTATGGAGGCTACTCACCATCTCTTCATCTGATAATCTCTGGAATAAAGGATGCTCCTCAAAGTGACGTGACATCCATTCATGCATCTCCTTTACATCACTGATGGTATACACAAGACCCTAATAACAAAGTCAAATTGTATAATAATAATAATGATAATAATATTGGTTTATACAGGGCTTGATACTTACAGGGGTCCAGTGCATATGGACCCATAAATTTCTGGTGCACATGAACCCCAAAATTTAAAAATATAAATAGGGTGCCAATGCATACAGACTTTAAAAATTCAATTCTGGAAAGCTTTGAAAAAAGTGAATGTGATCAAAGCTAGTAGACTGGTGCATAAACATATAAGTACTGTTTTCTGTATATTTAAAATATACTCATTTCCCATAAAAGAATATGGATGAATACATGTTTTTGTTTTATAGCTGTATAAACAGCATTAATTATCAATTGCATTCATATTCAGAACCGAATCATACGCCAGAAATCTGGAACGACAAAAACAAAGTGCTATCACGGAATTGGGAAGAGTTGATAGAAGAAAACAGATGGTGTCCTTACCCCTTCTCTTAGAACATAGGCATATTCTGCGATGAGAGTTGGGCTGATGATTCTCCATTTGTGTTTGGTCTTCTTGAAGTGAGGGTCAGGGAAGAGGAAGAACAACTTCTTCAGCTACAAACAAATACACACACACAAAAGAAACGCAATAGCACAAACGGTTCTTAATTAGTATTTATGTATTGCAGAAGATCTTTAAACATTTCTAGAATTGCCACACTAGATTTAGAATAACAGCAATGGTCTACTACAAGTAATAATCATGATAATATTCTTGATTTACATAGCACCTAATACATTTACGATATCTCTAAGCGCTTTACAAACATATTACCCCGGTCATTGGAATCATGGCTTGCCCGCACACAATGTATGCACTTTCTGTTGGCAAAACAAACACACAATAGTATACAGGTCCTCTAATAGACTAATAGCATATTAATGTATAACAAAGGTTCACTCCACATTTTTTAAAACTATATGTGAGCCTGATCGGTTAAGAGTAGGCTTTTTATCCGTCTGTGACATTGAATATTTTATGGATTATAATTTACGAATGCGACCATGGTAACCAAATTTCAACTCCTTCAGTTATATGCCCTTCACAATGAAAGATAAAATAGCTCGCTGCAATTAGTGAAAAGTGAATTTATACAGGCCTTAAAACTTTCAAACTTTGTCAAATATCAGTCCATGACAAACCAATCAAGCTCATGTCTTTTGCATTAGCATAAATAACCATTGGTCCTGAAGCACTTTTCTACATAATTCCTTTTGTGGTCTTATATAAAAGAAGAAATGATAAAAATGATAATAAATACAGCACTTATAATGCACCATTGATCTAGTACACTATGATGATGAAGGATATCAATAAGAATGATTCACATTTAATGAACGAGAGAGTGAGAGAGAGTTGGTGGAAGAGGGGGGAATGCACACATATAATTCATAAATATTTAAGTATAATACGAGAACATGTATGTCTCTCAAGATGACATGTCTTCCCTATTCACGGGTTTAGACCTGAAGTGGGGATCTAACCAAAATAAATGCAAAGACGGCACAGAATATTTATGTGCAAATAGTTAACCCTTTGCCTATTGAATTCTCTCATTCCCATAGGCTTGATACAGGAAGCAACTGGGGAGCATTTCATCAAGTGTTTTGTCAGTGTTTTGTCAGTGATTTTTACTGACAACTGTTATGAGCTATTTAAATCCTTGCATCTGATTGGCTGATCGGTAAAAATCACTGACAAAATTCTTGATGAAACGCTCCCCTGAATTCTCTCATTCCCATAGGCTTGATACAGGAAGCACCTGGGGAGCGTTTCATCAAGTGTTTTGTCAGTGATGGTCCCCCACAACTGTTATAAGGTACTGAAATCCTTGCATCTGATTGGCTGAGAGCAAATTTGTCGGTAAAAATCACTGGCAAAAGCTTGATGAAACACTCCCCTGGTTCCCGTACGCAATGGGTTAAATAATTCCAAAACAATGCTGTATGAATAAAGTCACAATTCATACAAATGCAAATTCTTTTCATGCAGAAAATAGAATAGAATAAAATAAAATCCCTGCATATTTCAAAATAGGGTAAGGTAATGGAATATAATTTGATAAACACACTCAACATCTGACAATCACAGGTATTATGGGAAATTAATTAGAATACTTAGGACTATACAAATCTCTTTAATTAAGAAGGTATTCATTATTGAATAATACCAACTCCTGCTCACTTTAAGGAAATATTATGTAACAGCATTAAGATGTTTTCTATTTAATATTCTAAAACTTACCTGGCCTTTCTCAAAGAAATTTGGGAGGTGTTTCATGGCATTGCAGCGAATACATGCAATATTGCTGTAGGAATCGGGATGGTTTTGTCTCAACGCCTCGATGCGCTGCTGGACATAGTCTGACACCTTGATACGTATCTCCATTCCTAATATCAGACTCTCTGGGTACATGGGTGACAGGGCCACTGTAACCAACATTGAAATTGAAATGTTGTTAAAATTTATGCACTTTTTAAAAATCTTTTTTATCTTTTGAATAAATACCTTTATGACAATTAGAATTATGTTTTAGCGATAGTTGATGCTAGTAATGTATTATGCAATATGACTTTATCTACAAAATGTTCTTTCTTAATTTCATGCTCCCCTCTCTATCTTCGCCTCCAACCTTTAACCTTTCCATTTTTTGTGTAAATAGTTTATTTTCTATAACCTAATTTGTTTAGTTAGCACAGTATTAGACCGTTTCCAGATTAGCTGGAATCAAGTTGTGTTTACCATTCATTGTTTACAAACATTGTTATATTTTGTTTTAATATTGAGGGACCTAATTTACAAGCCCAGCTTTTAAAGGTCTCGTCTTCCTCATTATTATATTACTTTAGTTCGTTTAACTTTATTTGATATATTACTTTAGTTTGTGTAACTTTATTTGATATGTTTGCTTTTGTAATTGGTATGTTACGAATATATGTTGATTTTGTAAAACAAAGGAAGATCAATAAATTCAATTCAATTCAATTCAATGCATATCAAAATTTGGAGCATAAATCAAACATTCTAAATATACGATTATTATTTTATGCTACCATAGAAATTTTTAGAGAGAATTGCAGATTTTTAAAAAGATATTAATTTATTTCAACATTAAACAATAGTAAACAAATGAGAAACAAAAACAAAAAAATGGACAAAATAGAAAGTCAAATGTAATTTCCAATCATTCTTATGCATAAAGTTGGGTAAAGTAATGGTGTCATAAGAAATTGTAATACATTTCCTATAAGTTTTGTACACAATATTTTGTCAAATAATAGATGGTTAATGAAGTGCAGACATTTGAAAAGCATTGATCACATTTTGGTAAAATTTTGAAGAGAGAGCTAAACTCCTTTGCACAGTAAGAGTTAATTAAAAAAAAATAATTAAATTCCTGTCATCCAAAAGAGCGTATTATCATTTGAGTAACAATTCAAATTGCATTTTTTTACTCTCAGTTGTAAAAAAGTTTCATTTTTTTAGCAAGTCTGATATATTTATTAAAAAAGGAATGCAAACAAGTATGTCATACAGCTTTTTCATACTTAAAAAAAAAATCCAAAAAGCTTCATGATGAATAAAAAAGACATAACCATACAAACAAATAACAATAATATAATATTGTCATATATGATACGATATAAAAAATCAAATGTAACATAATAGCAAGATTTTCCACAAACGGAAAAAAAATCAAGGTCTGTCAATCAATGTTTAAAGGTTCCCTTCAACTTCATCTACATCAATACTTTCACGAAATAGAAATTTGTGATGAAATGACGATGTTTTACCCAACAAACCACCATATCCACATCCAACATCCAAGAACTCTACTCTGCGCTTGGCATCCACAAGAGAAGATGGGTAGTACTGACTCCAGTCCATCTCAGATGGTTTCAAAGGACTGAGAAGACAATGAGGGGGAGAATACCTTTAATATCAGAACTTCTGTCATCAGGCTATCAAGCCTAACATCAGGGTAAAATGCCATTTGATCCAATATGCTGATTTGTTCAATGCTCGATTCCTCTCATTGTGTTCCATCTAAACTGAATTTGTCTAGACCTAATGATCTAATTATCATTACATATCTTTTCAATCTGTCCACTCATCAGTTTGTCCAATAGTCACTTGGGCCGTTATTTATTTAGTCACTAAGTTGTAGATCATAGGCCCATACATGTAGCTTTGTCATATATGAGGCAATGGAGAACAATGCATCTGCAAGAATAACAAAAGATATACCGGTATACCAAAAATTCCATCTGGGAGTGAATTGTGTTACACATTTGTCAGATAATTTGATTCAGATGTTTAAACTAAACTCTGCTACAAGGTTTAGTTATCCAAGATAAAAGTAGACTGTTTAAAATTTAAATGCTAACTTTCCCCTTTGCCTTGTGTGATCTCCCATGAAAAGACCTGTGCATCGTTTCATCAAACCATCAAACCATCAGGAGTACAAGTTCGCTGACATCCCATTGAAACGCATGTTAATTTCAATACACGCATTTCAATGGGATGTCGGCAAACTTGTATGAAACACTGCGCAGCCGTATATTGAAGTTAGACCAAATTTGCAGTAGAGAAAACGTACAGCAGCAATGGATCCACCTGTTTATTCATCCAAATTTTTTACAAGGTTACAGATCTCTAACCTTGGTAGTTTTCTCTTTAAAAAATATGGGGGGGGGGGGAATAAATGCCTGTAAAAACATACAAATTGCTGTCCCCTACACTCTCCTAGTCCTATTCCCATAGGATTCCTTAGACATATATATAGCTAGCAAAATATTTACGGCAAAAAATTAACTTCAGAAGTCGATCTCCAAATCCAATATCATTGATAGAATACAAATTACAATAGGATCGGCATTATCGTGGAATAGGTCACCAGTCAGGCCCGTAGCCAGGGTTTCTAATGGGGTGGGTCGTTTTTGGCAAAAGTGGACCTTTTTGTCATAATCAATATGGACCTGCCGAAGCCAGGCCCTTGCTAGGGGGGTCCGGGGGCATGCTCCCCCCAGAAACTTTTAAAATCTAGATGCTTTCTGCTGCAATTTAAGGACTTTCGAGGGGATATCTAGGGGTTGTGAATGATGATTTTGAACACACATTTTTATTAAAGGTGTGTGTGTGTTTTTTTTTCATGAAAAAGCGGACCTCAGCCCAAGAAAGGGGGGTCGTCCGACCCCTTCGACCCCCTCTGGCTACGGGCCTGCCAGTCCATGAACTACCGTTCATTTCGTGCATGACAAAAAAAATGGATACACACAAACACTGGTGAGTTCTCAGAAATTTCTTATGATCTTTTTTGGATTTTTTGGTAAAAATACGTACAATCAAAAAGACATTCTAATTCTCTAAACGTTTTCCTAGGAGTAGGAGGAGGAAACGCTGTGGTGAATGACCTGTCGGTCACGTCGGTCGCGGGAGTTATCAGAAAAGTGTTATTTCAGGGCATTTTCCAGTCCTGCTAACCCGTGCGCAATTAGATTGCTGGGTAAGAACGCCTGGCTTCGTGATGTAGGAGGCGTATAGCCAATTTTTTTTTTTTTTTACATTCACGAAGCCAATCCTGGCTACTCATGAGTGAGTGCATCAGAGTGGACTTTCCCATAACAATAAATTAAACACGTGGGACAAAACAAAATTTCAGCAGAAGAGAACTGGCTGAAAAAAAAGCGAACCGAAAACTAAAACCTCTTTGTAATCATAATCACATTATTATTAATAACCTTACTATTCGAAAGTATGATCTGACATGGGATTAGAATGAGCCCTCTGTCGATAAAACTTCTTTTGGGGAAGTTGTTTCATGGGCGCCGCCATCTTGATCAAAAGGCCGCTGCTGAAAGAAAGATTGTTACAGAGAGGGCTCAGTCAGCTACATTAAGCACGCAACATATGAGTAGTACCGTACCCGTCGAAGAATGGGGAATCTTTGATAAACTTGTAATATGTACAGGGCAATCCGACCCCATCCGAACTTTCAAACAAGTTGAAATACTGCAGTGGCGGATCTAGCCTGGTAAGACACAATACATTCTAGGGGTCCGCTTTGTTTGGGCACAATGGCGGACCCCTAGAATGTATTGTGTCTTACCAGGCTAGATCCGCCACTGAATAGGGTGAAAGGAAGGGGTGGATCTCCCTCTCCCTGCACCCACCCCTGTTACATACAGTGCAATATTGCGTCCTAATAACTGAAAAGCAGTCAGGGCGTCGAACTAACTTTCCGCCTAAAAAAAAGTATTACGAGCCGTTATCTTTCTCTCAAATTTGCTGTAAAACGTAGAGCTTTCGCGCTTCGCGCGAGAGGGGGGAAACTCCCCACTTCCTGCACCCACCCCTGTTACACACAGTGCAGTATTGCGTCCAAGTAATTGAAAAGCAGTCGGGGCGTCGAACTATAACTTTCCGCCTAAAAGTTTGTTTGCTACAAGCCGTTGTCTTTCAAAGTTCAAAAGAATTGTTTGCTACGGCGGCCGTTTATCTTTCTCTCAAATTTGCTAAAACGTCAGAGCTTTCGCGCTTCGCACGGGAAGGGGGAAATTCCTCCCTGGCCTGCACCCATCCCTGTTACAGTGAAGTATTACGTCCAAATAACTGAAAAGCAGTCCGGACCTCGAAATAACTTTCCGCCTAAAAAAAGGTGCTACGAGCCGTTAACTTTCTCTCAAATTTGCTATAAAACGTCAGAGCTTCCCCTCCGGTCTGCACCCACCCCCTGGGGAGCTTTGCGTGCTCATCACCAATTTCGCACTCTTCGCGTGCTTACAACCGCCCCCTAAAATGAAATCCTGGCTATGCGGTTGGATCCTTCACATCTGGCCCCCATGGGTGTCGATCCGGGGGGGGGGGGGGTGGCCTGTATTATCATTCCCCAATATAATTATAATACATTAACTTAAAACTAATAATTATCCAAACTCATTATTATGTTTGACCTTGAAATACCATCACATTCTTTGATTATTAGAAGTAAGGAAATAAGAAAATGCCATAATTTCAATGCGAAAATATGGAAGAAAATTCGTTCGCTCGCATTGTCATTCTCAATTGAGGGGTTCCATTGGCGTAGATCCGTGCATTCCTTTTATTCATTAAAAAAAAAAATTTTGGGATGCTCTAAAAGAAATCTAGTTTTTGAAGGTTTGAAATGTGACAATTTTCAAAAGCTCGGTCGCTTTGCTCCCTTGCATAATTATTATCTTTCAGGATCTCGTAGTTCCGCGCCCCCAGTGTAGGCATATATAGTTCTTAAATAGCTTAAAGGGTTCAAAAATTGAAAAAATAAAGATGTAATTGCTTTGCTCGCTATATCATATATGTTTCATATGACTCCTGCTAAATATTGGGCCCCCGATGTAGGATAAAGTACATGTATATAAAAGAGCATTTGCAAAGGTTCAACTTATGAAAGAAATCTCAACTTCAGGTATTACCTTGCTGAATTTCTCGACTCTTTCTCAAGCCTTTCATGGTTTTCGTTAGTTTTGCTCCCGATTGTAGAAGTGAGTGAATAGAAAATCGCTTATCAATGTATAAAATTCGAGTTTCTCTACCATCAATTGCGGTGGTCAATTATTGCAAAATTTCCTGGATAAAATGCACAAGAAATTGCGTTTTTAGGGTTAAAAATTGAAAAGTTTGCCGCTCGGTCGCTTTGCTCCTTCGCTGACGAAGATAAGTATGGGCACTCGGGAGGGGGGACTTCATTTTTTGCCCCGGGTACCATAATCCCTAGTATCATGAACATGGATCGACACCCCTGTGGCCCGCCCCCCCCCCCTATTGAAAAATTCTGACTACGCTTGTGGGGGGGGGGGGGGGGCTAACATCATTGTTTGCCCCGGGCGCCATAATCTCTAGATATACGCCACTGGCTCCCTCGCGTGTGAAATGTTGCGTCCAAATAATTTCCGCCTACAAAAATAATTGTTTGCTATATACAAGCCGTTATCTTTCTCTCAAATTTGCTAAAACGTCAGAGCTTTCGCGCTTCGCGCGGGAAGGGGGAAAGGAAACTAGATCCCCTTCCCTTCACACTCTTACATACAGTGCAGTTTTGCGTCCAAAATAACTGAAAAGCAGCCAGGGCGTCGAACTGACATTCCGCCTAAATAAAGGGTGCTAAAACGTCAGAGCTTTCGGCTTCGCGCGGGAAGGGGGAAACTCCCCCTCCCTGCACCCACCCCTGTTACATACAGTGCAGTATTGCGTCCAAGTAACTGAAAAGCAGCCAGGGCGCTTTACGTCTTTACGTCTGCCCCTCCCCCTATTGAAAAATCCTGGCTACGCCTGTGGTGATAACCCTTTTTTTTTTGCTTGTCAGAAAATTTTGGAAATTTGTGTGCCCCCATCCTTGATCCGCCCCTGCTTACGCGGTCAGGCTGAATGACTTAGATGGTCTAAGTAACTTTGAGGGGTCTAATCTTGTGGATAAAACGAGCCCGTGACTATAATTCCTATAGACCACTCTCATTTTACCAACTTACCGTTTGAAATTGAATATAAAATTTTTATGTGTTTATAGTAACTCATTTTTCATGAAAGTCAGGAGGTTACATCCCTGATAGCAGAAAGTGTTAAAAAATGACGTGATATTTACGTCGTGGTTTTCGTCTTTTTTACGTCCTGTAATTACGTCAATAAGACGACAACTTGCACCAACGCAAGACGTCAAGAGGACATCTTATTTTGACGTCATCTCTACGTCTTCATTCCTCTTCCCTGATACCAGAAAGTGTTAAAAATGACGTGATATTTACGTCGCGGTTTTCGTCTTTTTTACGTCCTGTAATTACGTCAATAAGACGACAACTTACACCAACGCAAGACGTCAAGAGGACGTCTTGTTTTGACGTCATCTCTACGTCTTGTACACTGTAAAAACTAAAGTGCTACTTTTAGGGGCATGTATAGTGACTGCACCTGAAATGCTGTTTATAGCACTTGTAGTGTGCTAATTTACCAGCAAAAAAAAATGTGACCGTGGCGAGCCTCGAACCAGGTTCCGCTGATTGAGAGGCGCTGACGTTACCGATGGACTAACGAATGCTTCTTGCAATCCAGTTTAGTCATGGGAGTCAAGTAGATAACATGAACTATGTGGTGTCGTAAATTCACTATGTAACAATATGATCTGCTCTAAATCGTACAATGTGAGTTAGTCTAGCGGTAATGCCAGCAATTCTCGATCAGCGGACCCTGGTTCGAAGCTCGCCCAAATCATTTTTTTAATGAATGTTTAGCAGTTTAAGGAGCCGGTCCAGCTCCCGTGAAAGTGCTGAAATAGCACGCTGTGTGCATTCAATAGCACTCTGAGTGCATTCCCTATGCATGCCCTCAAAAAGTGCTATATACAGGACGTAAAAAAGACGAAAACCACGACGTAATTATCACGTAATTTTTACCACTTTCTGCTATCAGGGATATAGTCTCAGTACTAAAGGCCTAATCAGTGGCGGATACAGGGGGGGGGGGGGCACTTCCGGCCTGTCCCCCCCCCCCCCTCCAAGGCCGTACTCAGAAATTTTTTCCTGGGGGGCAAGATGATCGCTTTCAAAGGAACCCATAACTTGAAGTCTAAAACCCAATTTAAAAAAAGTATGATTTTTGAAATTTCTGGGGGGGGGGCAACTGCCCCCCCCCTGCCCCCCCCCCCCCCCCGCTGCGTACGGCCTTGCCCCCCTCCCATTTGGAAGAAAAGTATGCATTTTGACCATAGAGGATCCGCCCTTTTGTCGATTGTGCCCCCCCTTTTAGAATGAAAACCTTTTTTCCCCCTTGTCAGAGAATTATGGAGGGAAACTGGACCCCCCCCCCCCCCCCCCCCCCCCCCCCCCCCCCCCCCCTGAGCGAATTTTGGAGGTCTGGCAAAAAAAAAAGTATTGTCGCCACTTCCCCTTTGGGAAAGCTGAATTTGTGGGGAGAATGAATCAGTGGACTTCGCACCGTTCTATGGTTTTACGGACAAAATAATTTTTAAAAGCCCAACTAGATACTAGCTAGCTATAGCTAGTACCACAGAACTCGTCTTTAGGAGTTCTGTGGCTAGTACACAAGTAGATATCTATACCAAAGAGTTTAAATACCAAGAGTGCTCAGTGCCGAAATAAAGCACGCGTATATATTGTGGTACATGTAGAAATGTGAGATGACAGGCGAAGAAAACAGTATTGGGGCTTGCTTTGAAGCCAGCATCACCAACGCAATAGGGGCTTTACCGATTGTACGAAAAGGGTGGGGGTGGCCTCCGTGTTTTGAATTAAATTAACTAGTAACCAACAATAGCAGCTGATGATATAATTTATTTATTACCAGTCCTATTCTGTCTTTGTAGGAATATCCCATTACTTTTGCCCCAGCTCTCTTTCTCTCTCTCGCCTCCCCCTCTCATTTTTTTCTCATACTCTCTTATTCTCTCTTACAACCGATCTGTAAAAAATGACTCCAATAGAATTGAGGAAAAAATAATGATCTCTTTTTTTTTTTATTTGTGTTTTTATTAGGAAATAAACAGAAATCACAAAAATTACAAGTGATTTACATGATTAAAAACAAAATCACTGAGCAAAAAAAAACAACCCAACAAAAAACAACAACAAAAACAAACTGTAAAAATAAAGCAATCTTATTGCTCCCCCCCCCCCCCCCAATCTTTCAATTTAATGAGATCGACCACCAACACTATGCAATCCTATTCTCCACATCCATGACAGAATAGCAGGGGAGGATCAAGAGGGGGCGAATCGGCCGCGGCCCCCTTCTTGAAACCCAGGTTGGCATATACGGGCTCTTGCCTAAATTGTGAAAAAAACCCGGATCGAGCACCAAATTTAGTTTGGGAGCCCACGAGACTAACAATGTCGTTCTATTAACCCTCCGAGAAAAACTTGTAAAAAGGCCCACCCCGCAAGACTGACGTGACAGTCCGGGCATGGATCAGTGGCGGATTTAGGGGCTTTAAAAAAAATTGTATCCCCCTTTTAGAACTGATAACTTTTTTTGCTTGTCAGAGAATTATGGAGGAAAACTGGACCCATAAAATCTGATACCCTACACCCCTCCACTGAGCGACTTTCGGAGGGCTGGCGAAAAATCCCCCAACTGACTTTTGGGAGAGCTGGCGAAAAGAAAAAATACAAATCTCCCCTTCAAGCAGTTCCCCAAAGTTGACAGCCCTGCATTAATTTTGTGCCCCCCCCCCCCCACTACGCCCTTGTCATAGAATGTCAGTGTCAGACTCATATCCATAACAGGTTTCAGAACAATTAACAATTTCGTAAAGCATGTACACAACAGCCTAATATATAGTCTAGTTCTGGACTCTCTTTACTGAATTCTTTTTTCGACGACTGTACGTATACTATTATGCCGAGTGATTGGCGCGATCCGGAAACCTGATGGCCCGAGCAAAAGAGAGTCCAGTGAAATTGCTCCACGCTGACGTCAGGGGTCCAAAGTTCACTAGCGCTTTAGCGTGGGGAGGTGCGGCCAATTTTAATTGCTCTCCCTGAAAAATCTCAGGGAAAGTCGTCAGCGTGGAGCAATTGCACTGGACTCTTTTTTCGGGGCCAACAGGTTCTCGCGATCGTGCCATCACTCGGCTTATCGCGTATAGTCGGCGAATAAAAAAATCAATAAAAAGAGTCCAGAACTAGACTACCTAATATACAGAAATTGCTCAATGAAATTACACTGAATGAATAAGGAAAAAAAAAAAAAAAAAGTATGTTCCCCGATCTCATTGGATGTCGTCGATCTCACGTGATCGGCACACGCCCACATTAGGTCATCGATAACAAATATTAGAATTCACGTGTAGTATGGCAAATTATTTGTTTTGGTCAAAAGCATGCATATTCCCAGGGATTTGTGCGGGGTTTATTGGACTCATCGAGCCTCAATTATACCCTTTCAGAGCTTTAAATTTCATGTAAATCACATTTTTCATAATTTCAAATAAATACTAGGGGAATTAAAATCATTTCAAAACCCCTGTTTTCTTGTGTTAACCTATGGGAGCTGGAAGGCCAAAAGCATGCATATTCCCGGGGATTTATGGGGGCTTTATTGGACTCATCGAGCCTCAATTATACCCTTTCAGAGCTTTAAATTTCATGTAAATCAAATTTCTCATAATTTCAAATAAATACTAGGGGACTTAAAATCATTTCAAAACCCCTGTTTTCATGTGTTAACCTATATGGGAGCTGGAAGGCCAAAAGCATGCATATTCCCGGGGATTTATGGGGGGTTTACTGTACTCATCAATTAATTATACCTTATAAGAGCTTTAAATTTCATGTAAATCACATTTTTTAGATTTTCAAAGAAAAACAAAGGGAATTTTAATCACCCTAAAATTCCTTGTTTTCGCGTGTTTAATAACCTTTGGCAGGCGAGACGTTCAATTGGTCAAAAGCATGCATATTCCCGGGGATTTATGGGGGGGGGGGGGGGGTTACTGATCAAGCCTTAATTATACCTTTTCAGAGCTTTAAATTTCATGTAAATCACGTTTTTTTTATATTTTCCAATAAAAATTATGGGAATTATAATAACGTGTTAACCTACGGGAGATGGAAGGCCAAAAGCATGCATATTCCCGGGGATTTATGCGGGGTCCCTTGCACCCTTTGAGCCTTCATTAAGCCTTTTCAGAATCTCAAATTACATGTAAGCCACATTTGCACTAAATTCAAGGTAATCATAGAGGAACTATAATCATTTTTTAAATCCATGTTTTCACGTGTTAACCCTATGGCAGATGACTCTGTCAAAAAGCAGGCATGATCCTAACTCCAGGGAGCTCCAACGCGCAGCGTTGGAGCTCCAGGTACAACTATCCAATGTCGATCTCGCCCATTTTATGGCTAATCGCATCACTTAATTTCGGCAGGTAAGATGGAAATTTGTACTTATCGCCGAGCCGATCTTTTCCCTGGGGAACGTATTTTTCCGAGTCTGTTTTTAACACAGCAAATTACGCCTCCAAAATGTACTACGGAAGTAGGTGAGTACGAAGACCTGGAAGGGCCAAACTGACGACGTAAAAAAATAAAAAATATTACGTACGTACGTAATAATACTACGTACGTACGTAATAAATACTACGTACGTACGTGATAATATTACGTACGTACGTGATAATTACTACGTACGTACGTGATATTTATTACGTACGTACGTAATAATACTACGTACGTACGTAATAAATAATACATGAAAAAGATTGAAATTACACAGCTGCCTTATTATTTATCCGTCAATTCCCGTTGATTTTCCACAATGTGAGCCTGTGGGCTCTAACTTTTTAGCTTGTCAAGTGTGAAGAATTCTCAACATTTGTGTGATGTGTGTGTGTCACGTGTATTGGTGGATGTGTGAGTGCACGTGTGTGTCGCTTCATTTTCCCAGCGGCAAGTCCGGTCCCAGACAAATCAAAACAGAATTTCGACTCTGTTCGGGTAAAATCGAACAAAATGAAGTTATGAATCTTTATAACACTAAAAACTATCTGACAACTGTATAGTCTGAAAGTTTATGAATCACACTGAAAACTATTGAAAACAAAGAAAATCACTAGACAAATTGGCCACTTTGTCATGAATTTGTAACGACCGATATCCTCATCACAATCATTTTCTTTCATATCCTAAATTTATGTCCCGTAATAAGATTTCCTCATAACTTGAATCTAATTATAGACTATCCGGGAAAAATCAGGCACTTATCTGAAGGGGGAATGTGCACTTATTGGGGAAAAGAGGAGTCCAGTAGTAAAAAGGGCACCTATCAGAGAGAAAGGGGCATTTTAAAAAGCGTGGGGGCACTGTGCCTCCTGCCCCGGGTGCGCCACTTCTGATTTTAAAAAATTGTTTCTCGGAACGAACTTGAATTTTACCTCTTGACGCTGGAGCCCCAAAGATTAATTTTTGAATTGGGCCTAAGGAGATTGTACTGTTTTGTTTTGCAAAATAGTGTAGCAGACATGAAAATATGTACATGATTAAGTGTCAGGCTGAGCCTGACATTGATGGTTTTCTTCGAAATAATGCAAGGCCTCTTAAGCCACGCTTTAGGGTTCTGTGGCTTTTGACTATGCTTGGAAATTAAATAATAGAGTATTTCCCTCTGAGTAAAACCAATTTCAAAGTACAAACGCACGAGTCTGACCCTCTCGATCGGCCGCCGCCATTGATCGTCATCAATACTACGTACGTACGTAATAATACGTACGTAAGTAGTATTTATTACGTACGTACGTAATAACTTAATTGTGTAAATATTTCCATGTCTGCTACATGTATTTTGTAAGATAAAACAGTACAATCTCATTAGGCCCAATTCAAAAATTAATCGTTGGGGCTCCAGGGTCAATAAGTAAAAGTCAAGTTTGTTCCGAGAAGCAATTTTTTTTAAATCAGAAGTGGCACACCTGGGGCAGGGGGCACAGTGCCCCCACGCTTTTTAAAATACCCCTTTCTCTCTGAAAGGTGCCCTTTTTACTACTGGAAGAGCCCCTTTTCCCCAATAAGTGCACATTTCCCCTTCTGATAAGTGCCTCATTTAAATCTGAAAAGTGCCCCTTTTCCCCGATATGCACTTTTCCCCCTTCTGATAAGTACCTCTTTTTAAATCTCTTAAATGCCCCTTTTCCTCAATAAGTGCACATTTCCCCCTTCTAGTGCCTCTTTTTAATCTGATAAGTTCCCCGTCTTTACTTTTACTATCTAATATATGCCCTTTTCCTCTTCTCACATACTTAATTTTCACCTCTTATAATGACCACAGGCGTAGCCAGGATTTTTCAATAGGGGTGCCACAGGGGTGTCGATCCATGTTCATGATACTAGGGATTATGGCACCCGGGGCAAAAAATGAAGTCTAAAAAACGCAATTTCTTGTGCATTTTATCCAGGAAATTTTGCAATAATTGATCACCGCAATTGAGCGGTAGAGAAACTCAAATTTTATACATTGATAAGCGGTTTTCTATTCACTCACTTCTACAATCGGGAGCAAAACTAACGAAAACCATGAAAGGCTCGAGAAAGAGTCAAGAAATTAAGCAAGGCTATACATGAAGTTGAGATTTCTTTCATAAGTTGAACCTTTGCAAAGGCTCTTTTATATACTTTATCCTACATCGGGGGGCGCAATATTTAGCAGGAGTAATATGAAACATTATATGATATAGCGAGCAAAGGAATTACATCTTTATTTTTTCAATTTTTGAACCCTTTAAGCTATTTAAGAATTATATAGGCCTACTTGGGGTGCGAAACTACGAGATCGTCAAAGAAAATAATTATGCAAGGGAGCAAAGCGAACGAGCTTTAAAAAAATTTCACATTTCAAAACTTCAAAAACTAGATTTCTAGTGCATTACGGAACCGGAGGGGGGGGGGGGGCTGGGGGGCTACAGCCCCCCACTTTTTTTCAGTAAACACGTGCAAACGTATGGTAGCGCAAAAATGTGGTTATACAAGCAGCCCCCCCCCCCCCCCCACTCAGTCCCTCCACTTTCTAAGACGTTCCGCGGCCCCTGCATTAACCCTGCGGATCTTTGGGTGCGTAATCCGTATAAAGATTTATTTCTGCCCCCCTCCCCTAGATACGCCACTGAGCGAAGATACTAAGCGGAGGAGGGTGTGGGAGTGGGTATCCCCCCTCCCACACCAGGGACTTTTTCGAAAATCTGTCTATAAAACTTCCATTTTATAGCATCCCAAAATGTTTTTTTAATGAATAAAAGGAATGCACGGATCTACGCCAATGGACGGAACCCCTCAATTGAGAATGACAATTCGAGCGAACGAATTTTCTTCCATATTTTCGAATTGAAATTATGGCATTTCTTATTTCCTTACTTCTAATAATCAAAGAATGTGATGGAATTTCAAGGTCAAACATAATGAGTTTGGATAATTATTAGTTTTAAGTTAATGTATCATAATTATATGGGGGATGATAATACAGCTTTTCAGTTATTTGGACGTGATACTGCACTGTAAGAGGGATGGGTGCAGGGAGGGAGAAGTTTCCCCCTTCCCGCACGAAGCGCGAAAGTTCTGACGTTTTAGCAACTTTGAGAGAAAGACAACGGCTTGTAGCAAATAAACTTTTAGGCGGAAAGTTATAGTTCGACTCCCTGACTGCTTTTCAATTACTTGGACGCAAGATTGCACTGTATGTAACATGGGTGGATGCAGGAACTGGGGAGTTCCACCCCCCCCCCCCCCCCCTCCAGCGCGAAGAGCGAAAGCTCTATGTTTTACAGCAAATTTGAGATAAAGATAACGGCTCGTAACACTTTTTTTAGGCGGAAAGTTAGTTTGACGCCCTGGCCGCTTTCCAGTTATTTTGGACTTAATACCACTGTAACAGGGATGGGTGCAGGGAGGGGGAGTTTCCCCCTTCCCGCGCGAAGCGCAAAAGCTCTGACGTTTTAGCAAATCTGAGAGAAAGAAAACGGCTTGTATAGCGCCTTTTTAGACCTTTTTCTCTCACTTCCCCCGCTTTTTCGCTGTCGCTTTTTTTTTAGTGGCTGAATAGGGGGGGGGGGGGGGCATGGTCCCCTTGTGCCCCCCTGTCTAAGCCAGTGATAATGACCCTTTCACCTCTCATAAGCGCACTTTCCTCATCTAAATGTGTACCCTTATCCCTATAATTTCCCTTTGTTTCTTACAAAAAGTGCCATATCTATAACCAGAATCAGTGCGGCTTTATAGCAACATGTACCTCCCCATATTACTACAACTACAATGTAAGCCAACGGAGCTGGAGGCAGAGTGGCACAATGCTCTCCTCCCCCCCCCCACCCCCCCCCCCCCCCACCAGCAAAGGAATTCATATTCCAATAGCTCGAATGTGCCCATAACTTACACAATTTAATAAGGTCAATATTTTCAGAAAATGTCCTAAGACTAGCTTGTTAGCAGGCCTATGAAATCAAGCAGATACGGCTGATACCATAATAATGTTGATATCTCCGGAAGAAAAACCACAGGGTTAATGTAAGAAATTAAAGATCATTCGACATTTCACCCAAATTAATTTGTTTTCACTATCGGTGTAAATAATGCATAATATATAACAACATGAACATTAGAAAAATTCTTAAGATTTTTGCTGGCTCGCACGTGCATCATTAGACAATTGCACGCAACTGCTAATTGTGGAAGCTGAAGCTGAAGCAGAACCACCTTAAGAAGGTGCTTGTTAATAATATATGCACCCCTTACAGTGCATGCCCTCGGGTGTCTTTTTTGTTGGTACTCCCCCCCCCCTCACACACACACACACACACACGCACTTTGAAAGACGCTCCGCCGCCCCTGGCGCAGAACTTTAAAAATTAGGTGGAGAAAGCAGATTTTGTTTAAAAAAGGGATAGACGAAAGTCGGGTCATGCGAATTTTTTCAAATACATGAATAAATATGAACAAAAATTAAAATCACTAGACAATTTAGTCACGAGTTTTGACGTCATTCCCTCACGACCACTCGGTGATCTCTATACACGTTAAAAAATCTTATTTAAAGATCAGTGCTGACGAAAGAGCAATTATCTGTTTCCTACAGGCCTATTAATAAAACATTTTACGTTTTGTCCAAGAATAGGCCTATGATTTCGTCAGAAATTGAATGCAATTATATTTTATTTTAATAGCATGAAGATAAAAATTAAAAAAAAATAAACAATGACTAGGAATATGTAATATTTTGAAAGCGGTCTCACTGATTTTTTCCCGGATACATGTAAAAACATATAACTATAATCGTCTATGATCATAGGTTCAAGTTATGAGGAAATCATGTTCTGGGTAAACCATTGACGGCTTGTGATGAGGATATGGGACGTTACAAATTCATGACAAAGTGGCCAATCTGTCTATAGTGATTTTCTTTGTTTTCATTAGCTTTCAGTGTCATAAAGATTCATAACTTAATTTTGTTCGATTTTACTCGAACAGAGTCGAACTGCTTTATTCTGTTTTGATTTGTCTGGGACCGGACTTGCCGCTGGGAAAATGAAGCGGAACACACACACACACACACACGCACACACACACACACACACACACACACACACACACACACACACACACGTTTACATGGCTTTACTTCCGAGGACAACTATTGTTCCTCTATTGTTACTCGTCCTCGGACAGTCGACGGAATAAGGCATAAATTCATTGTTCGACGTTCGAGGACTATTGTCCGCCTTCCGAGGACCATTGTTGTCATGATTTTTTTTTTGTTCTCTGTCCGAAAATGTCCTCGGACATAATGCTAAACAAACGCATATCCACATACACAGCACGTCACACACCACACAAATGTTGAGGTTTTCTCACACTTAATTGACAAGCAAAAGCCCACAGGCTCACAATATTGTGGCAAATCAACGGGAATCGACGGATAATAATAAGGCAGCTGTGTAATTTCAACCTTTTTCACGTGTGATTTATTACGTACGTACGTAATAAATATTACGTACGTACGTAGTAATTATCACGTACGTACGTAATATTATCACGTACGTACGTAGTAATTATCACGTACGTACGTAGTATTATCACGTACGTACGTAGTATTATCACGTACGTACGTAGTATTATCACGTACGTACGTAGTATTATTACGTACGTACGTAATATTTTTTATTTTTTTACGTCGTCAGTTTGGCCCTTCCAGGTCTTCGTAGGTACGGTGAGAGTAATGTGTCTTGATACTATTAAAAGTATTTGCCTATACCAAAGAGTTTAAATACGAAGAGTGCTCAGTGCCGAAATAAAGCACGCGTATATTTGTGGTACATGTCGATCGGCCGAGAGGGAAAGGTTATAGTCTTAATCAAGATGTTGTATTGTTTTATTTTCTTCATTTTTTCTTCTTTTTCTGAACAGCGCTTTTGCCTTTTGGTAAAGCCGTAACTAAAGGGCATAATCTTGATATTGTCCCTTCAAATACAAACTTATGTCCCCAAACAGATAGGAATCAACTCTAACTGCACCAGGGAGGAGAGGGTGAGAGTTGGGAGGGGGGGGGGGGGGGGGGGGGGCTTCGGACTAGATGTTTGTATTTTTGTTAAAGTTATTTGCTATGAAATTTCTATTAATATTTATGTGATGATGGGGGGGGGGGGGGGGGGGGGTCCAAACATGCTCCCTGATATTAAGCTCTATAAGAGCAAACACTGCGATATCTGACGGGAATGTCGGGAAATGTTATTTAAAAATAATAATGTGCTATCTTTATTTTTCTATTAAATGAGAATATTTCATTTGATATGATTTATGGAAATTATAGGGATTATTTATAGACCTGCAATGTAATTTTATTAGCCTTTATTCTTTTAAAATTCAAGACAGAAAAGGCTTTAATAAAATGAGATTGCGTGCGAGCAATTCCTTATATAAATATAAAGATTACATTAAGAGTGGCGTATCCAAGATTATATATCCAGGAATGTACGTGCCCCTATATGTGCCAGCCAAAACCAAATCTGACATATCTTAGTTACACATCGAATGAAAGGAAATGTGTACCCCCCCCCCCCCCCCCACAGAAAGAATCTGGAAACTGATACATATTCTTTTCCTTGCTTGTCCTAAAATTCAAAATAGAATGCATCTGACGAATTTTTTGTTTGTCAGGCGTGAGCCTCCCCCTCTCCTTGCATTCATGGATACGCCACCAATATAACCAACTTACGGTAAGTTATTTGTAATATTCTGCTGTAGAAATGTGAGACGACAGGCGAAGAAAACAGTATAGGGGCTTGCTCCGAAGCCATCACCAACGCAATAGGGCCTTTACCGATTGTACGAAAAGGGGGATGGCCTCCGTGTTTTGAATTGAATTAACTAGTAACCAACAATATAGCAGCTGATGATATAATTTAATTATTACCAATCCTATTCTGTCTTTGTAGGAATATCCCATTACTTTTGCCCCCATCTCTCTTTGTCTCTCCCCCCCCCCTCATTTTTCTCATACTCTCTTTTCTCTCTTACAACAGATCTGTAAAAATGACTCCAATAGAATTGAGGAAAAAATAATGATCTCTTATTTTTTTAATTTGTGTTTTTATTAGGAAATCAACAGAAATCACAATTACAAGTGATTTACATGATTTAAAAAAAAAATCACTGAGCAAAAAAAAACAACAACAAAAACCCCCAACAAAAACAAACAGTAAAAATAAAGCAATTGGAACAAAATTTAAAAAAAAATAAAAAATAAAAATGATCTCTTATTGCTCCCCCCCCCCCCAATCTTTCTATTTAATGAGATCGACCACCAACACTATGCAATTATATTCTTCACATCCATGACAGAATAGCAGGGGCGGATCAAGAGGGGGCGAATCGGCCGCGGCCCCCTTCTTGAAACCCAAGTTGGCATATACGGGATCTTGCCTAAATTGTGAAAAAACCCGGATCGAGCACCAAATTTAGTTTGGAAGCCCAAGAGCCTAACAATGTCGTTCTATTTACCCTCCGAGAAAAAGTTGTAAAAAGGCCCACCTCGCAAGACTGACCTCACAGTCCGGGCATGGATCAGTGGCGGATTTAGGAGGCTTTTAAATAAAATTGTATCCCCCTTTTAGAACTGATAACTTTTTTGGCTTGTCAGAGAATTATGGAGGAAAACTGGACTAATAATATCTGATACCCTACACCCCTCCACTGAGCGACTTTCGGAGGGCTGGCGAGAAGAAAAAAATTGCCACCCCATAATGCGGTGATAGAACATTGATGATACGAATTTATGAATTTAACACATTGAATTTTGCCTCTGGTACATTAAAAATATAGTAGTGAACTGGAATTTAGTTAGATTTTCTTCTAACCGGCTAGGTTGGGTTTGCTTTCGGGCGGACGTACGTCTGCTACATGGTCGTCTGCTAGTGCACGATCTCATTGGATGTCGTCACTCACGTGATCGGTACACGCCATTTACATTAGGTCATCGATAACAAATTGGAATGCACGTGTAGTATGGCAAATTATTTTTTTTGGTCGAAAGCATGCATATTCCCGGGGATTTGTGCGGGGTTTATTGGACTCACCGAGCCTCAATTATACCCTTCCATAGCTTTAAATTTCATGTAAATCACATTTTTCCTAATTTCAAATAAATACTAGAGGAATTAAAATCATTTCAAAACCCCTGTTTTCATGTGTTAACCAATGGGAGCTGGAAGGCCAAAAGCATGCATATTCCCGGGGATTTATGGGGGGTTTATTGGACTCATCGATCCTCAATTATACCCTTTCAGAGCTTTAAATTTCATGTAAATCACATTTTTCATAATTTCAAATAAATACTAGGGGAATTAAAATCATTTCAAAACCCTGTTTTCATGTGTTAACCTATGGGAGCTGGAAGGCCAAAAGCATGCATATTCCCGGGGATTTATGGGGGGTTTACTGGACTCACCAAGCCTTCATTATACCTTATCAGAGCTTTAAATTTCATGTAAATCACATTTTTTACATTTTCAAAGAAAAACTATGGGAATTATAATCACCCTAAAATTCCTTGTTTTTGCGTGTTAACCTATGGCAGGCGAGACGTTTTTGGTCAAAAGCATGCATATTCCCGGGGATTTATGGGGGATTTACTGGACTCATCAAGCCTTCATTATACCTTATCAGAGCTTTAAATTTCATGTAAATCACATTTTTTACATTTTCAAATAAAAATTATGGGAATTATAATCATCATAAAATTCCTTGTTTTCGCGTGTAAACCTATGGCAGGAGAGACTTTTTTTGGGTAAAAAGCATGCATATTCCCGGGATTTATGCGGGGTCTATTCAACTAGTTGAGTCTTAATTATACATTTTCAGAGCTTTAAATTTTATTCAAGGCACATTTTTCAAAATTTTGATTTAATTCTGCGGGAATTATAATCATTCAAAAATTCCCGTTTTTGCGTGTTAACCTATGGGAGATGGAAGGCCAAAAGCATGCATATTCCCGGGGATTTATGCGGGGTCCCTTGCACCTTTTGAGCCTTCATTAAGCCTTTTCAGAGTCTCAAATTACATGTAAGCTACATTTGCACTAAATTCAAGGTAATACTAGAGGAACTATAATCATTTTCAAAATCCATGTTTTCACGTGTTAACCCTATGGCAGATGACTCTGTCAAAAAGCAGGCATGATCCAAGGGATTCATATCGGCATTTATTGACAAAAAAGGTTCAAGAAATGTTTTTTTAACTATCCATCCTTTTTCTCGTGCAAAAATCAGACTTGAAAAAGACAGAGTAAGATATGAAATATCAAGAAAAAGTGAGACATCTTTTCACGTGTTATACCTATGGAGAACGTATTTTTCCGAGTCTGTTTTTAACACAGCAAAGTATGCCTCCAAAATGTACTACGGAAGTAGGTGAGAGTAATCTGTCTTGATACTATTAAAAGTATTTGCCTATACCTTATACGTGTGACGTACGTGAACCGGTGGTGATGGCAGACCATTTCTGTTCACAGGTGAGGCTAAATCATACTTTATTGTCGAGTAAATATCTGTGGTGAACTGAAAACACTTGTCGAACGTTAGATGTACAGCATGTCATGGTGCATTTATATCTCGCTCTAGATTTAACAGTTGCTGAGTTATATTTTTGGAACTGTTTAAGAGAAACTAACGCCGGTCTTCGACCTTTTTTACTTTCAACACCGTCGCCGCCCAGACGCCTCGCGCCGAGCCGCCTACCGCCTGCCGGCTGCCTTCCGCTGCAGACGCAGCCTTCTTTGGGCTCGGAGCAGGAGTTGGATTAACTCAAGGAGTCAAGGGAGCGACGGCGGCGCTCCCTGGAGCTGGAGTTAGAGTTAGATCTGAAAAGTCTACCCTGATATTAAGTTGGTTTTAAAAGAAGCAGACAAAATAAAGGGGAAGTCCACCCTGGAATTTAGTTTATTTTAATAATAAATGTAAAATAATAGCAGAAATATGCAACAGATATCATTAGTGAAACTGAAAGTAGATCTAACTTTTTACATGTTTTAGTTTTACTTTGACTTGTCATGCTTGTGCAAAATCCAATAAAAGAAAGTTATGGATTTTTGAAGTTGTAAATAATCAAACACAAATTGGCAACTATGTAGCGTAATGTATCTTGCGAGCTCATATGCTCAGTACAAAAAAAAATCATTTTCTTCGTTGATGAAAAAGATTTGTTTCATAATCATATGTGAATGTGCAATGATTTTTCTATAGGCCTAACAAAATTAAGCCTTGGGTGCATGTATGATCACAAAGAAAGAAAAAAAATGATGAAATTTTGTGTACGCAGCAAATGGGAGGAGCTCGCAAGATACGCCATGAAGTTGCCAAGAAGTTGCCAATTTGTGTTTGATATTACAAGCTCAAAACATAACTTTCTTATTTCTAATCGGATTTTGCTCAAACTTTTGTTGATCTGTTTCTTTGAAGGGAAAGTCCACCCTGATTATCAGTTGATTTTAAAATAAGCAGAAAAATTAAAGAAACAGATCAGTGAAGGTCTGAGTAAAGTATAAGAAATAAAGTTATAAATTTTTGAAGTAGCAAATTTTATGTATATTTACATGACAATAAATTATCTTGTATCTATTATAATGTCTAATTTAGGGTGCATAAGTCTAGAGGTCTCTGATAAAATATTTCTTAGAGTGAAAATGGAAATTTATGATTTTTTCAGTGGGAGATGAGCTCGCAAGATAGGTCACATAGGAGTTCCCAATGTGTTTGAATGCAAATTGAAATAGTCATAACTTTCTGTCAGGAAAGGCATTATTAATGGGCTAAATTGATCACATTTTGTTTATCAAATTGGCAACAATAATATATTTCATTTAGTGCTGGTTTTAATAGGGTGTAATGTCTTGAAAACAATATACATGGAACTTTGTCGAAAAGTTGAAAAAAATTGCCAATTTTGATAAAAATGATGATTTTGAACCTCTCAATGTGTTGCCAATTTAGTATTTGAAAGCTTATTCTTGTTTTTAAAATTCCTGGCATCATACGCAAAATTTGTCATGCAACGAAAATGGTCATAGTGTGTGCAGAAATCTTGCTCTTAATTTCTACTCATGCATCTGGTATATTTTTTAAAGCTCTGGATACGCCACCGGGCGGCCGTGGGGAAAGTCAGGATTGCGTAAGCCCCATTCACCCGTACACAAAGTTTGTGCGTCGAACGCGTCCGTTGGACTAAGTGGGATTACATTTCGACTGCACGAAGCCGACCGAATCTCGCACGAGAGCTCGAGCCCAGGCGGAGCGTGTATGTTTGTGCGGCGACCAGTCTATCCGAGGTTTGCGCCCCGCGGGGCAACGGCACGATCAGGTAACGATCACAGTGCCCTCTCGCGGCATTAAAACGTCCACAATCTGCGGTTGAGAATCCCTTTAAAGCTCTGAATCAAAAGTTATTGAGCCAAACCACAAAATGTAGTCAATTGTCTTGAAAGAGTTAAAGCCAAGTTGATATCACTTATCAGGGTGGACTTTCCCTTTAACTTCTTATCCCCTACCGTGCCACCCATTCTGTACATTCCCCCCTTGTCTGGCCGGGGGCATCTCGTTTTTCCGAAGGTTCGTTTTTCCGAAGGTTCGTATTTCCGAAGGTTCGTATTTCCGAAACACTAATTTCCCATGCCTGGGGGTTCATAATTCCGAAAATGAAAAAGGGTTCGTAATTCCGAACATTTGTTGCATTATTCCGAAGGTTCGTTATTCCGAAGGTTCGTTTATCCGAAGGTTCGTTTATCCGAAGGTTCATATTTCCGAAAATGAAATAGGGTTCATATTTCCGAAGGTTCGTATTTCCGAAAATGAAAAAGGGCTCATAATTCCGAAGGTTCGTATTTCCGAAAATGAAAAAGGGTTCGTATTTCCGAAAATGAAAAAGGGTTCGTATTTCCGAAAATGAAATAAGGTTCGTATTTCCGAAAATGAAATAAGGTTCGTATTTCCGAAAATGAAATAGGGTTCGTATTTCCGAAAAATGAAATAGGGTTCATAATTCCTGGTAAAAAAAAGCAAATTCATCAGGAGCAGAGGTGTAGCAATGGGGGGGGGGGGGAGGGCACGCCCCCACCCCTCCCTCATCGGATGGCGAAAAAATAAGAAAAAAAGAAAGAAAATGGAATAGGAAAGAAGACGGTTGGACCCCTTCCGGCAACTCATTAGAATCTGTACAAATGATTAATGGTTTTACTCATAAATACGAACCTACCATTTTTCATTGACATTTATTATATGACCTTCAAATGTTACGTAACACAATACCCGGGAATACACACACATTTTGTATCAAAAGATACATTACACTCTAAAGAAAAACTCATAAGGTCGCGCGGCAAGCCCTTTAAAACTATCAGCGGTGGGGGGGGGGGGGGGGGGCTAATTGCCATCCAGTCCTATTTGGATTAAAGGAATGTGAAAGAAAGATGAGTCTCGTCCGGGTCTGAGATACAAAACTGTATTTTGGCAGCCATTTTCATCGTTAATCTCATCTCAAAGTTATTCTTTCTTCATCCTGTCGCTTTCTTCTTTGTTTTCCTTTCGCTTTTTTCTTATAATCTATTTATTCCCATATGCATATTCGAATTTCAGTGTTGAAAAAATCGGAATTAGGTTTTCTGTTTTCTTTCCTTTTTTCTTCTTTTTCTCTCTTTTTTCCCTTCTAACCTCTAATGAATTTTTTCACCTTTTTCTTTTCTCCTTTCTCTTCCCTCTCCCTCCTTTTTGCCCACATAGTAGCGCATATACTGACAGCAATGTTGAATATGAAAGGGGGAGTGACATCCCAACACCCCACCCCTGCCCCAACCCATTTTAGCAAGGCCCATGATAGGGGTGGGGTAGGAAATAAGTCATAAGCCTGATCATGTGATCTCACATTGTGCAGTACGCAGTTATCTTTATAAAGTTCATATAATGGAACTTAATACAATAACTACGTGTATTTGGGGGCCTCGTGTTTGAAACCAAGTGGATGCGGTCACCATGCCCCTCGAAGTGACTTAAAACCGTCGTTTCACTGTTTGCTTACTTTATACAAACATAAATTATCGAGTGATCGCAGATATAGGTTAACTATAATTTTTATAATTACAGGGGCCGCATAACTTCCTTTTTTTAAGTGGGGGGGGGGGGGGGGGGCTGACACATCTTTCCCGAAAATCCACCATTATGTTTCTACATTTTCAAAATTTTATGAGCGAGCGAAGAGAGCGAGGAAAGAATTAACCTACAATTTTATTTTGTCAAAGAAATACACGAGAAAAGTTTATGTACATGATCACCTCTATTATGTCGGATTTCGGGCACTTTGCAACACGAATATGTGTATATTTGCTGAACGAGGCATCCAAGAAAAGTTTAAGTTTTACGAACGAATGAGAAAAAAGGACACTTTATCATCTTTAAATGCTATCAACAAAAGACACAAACATTATTCTAAGAAGTATATTTGTGCACCTTAATATTTTACCAGTCTCTGAAATGATATATCTTAACACTCTCATTTTTACGTATAAGTTACCGATCAGGAAAATTACCCGGTTTATTTGATGACAGTCATGTTCATTCTTAATTCATTTGTGTATTCCTATAATACCCGTCAATCTGTCAATCTACAATGTTTCACCAACCTAAGGTTTTCTCTACTTTAAATTCATTTGGCATTAAAGCTATGGTCACAACCCACAAAATTAGCCTGCAATGGGAGTAAAATGCCTAAAAATATGTTTACAAATATGATGTTATGTTTTGCATAATGAATTTATATAGTCAAATAATTTTACACATTCATGCATACTAAATGAAAAAAATTACGTGTTAAAAAATTGCCTTATTTTAGTAGCCAGCCTTAGCATAATATGCTTTGGACACTATAATTTTCATTATGGATATGTAGAAATTTGGATCCACTGGATAATATTTTCCAAGTTGTAAACCACAAAATCATCTCGTCAGATTTATATGTGTTTTGAGGTTGACAGATAGAAATAGGCCCATGGTTGCAAAACTTTAGCAATCATTAGGATCATTTGAATGTAATTAAGATTCTATCATCATCTGAAAAAGGAAAGTGAGTTCAGCATTATCACATTATATTACTTGTGAATAATAGACGTCATTAATAGACGTCCATATGCACTCTTCAATGTTCATCAAAAGATAATTCTTGTATATGCAATGTAAATCATATCACAATATATAACTAAAAAGAGCAAAATAGGAGGTAAAGATCAGAATCCAGAACTTTAGTAACTCCCAGTGTGGGTGATAGCAGGGCCGGCGGAGCGTCTTTCAAAATGGGTGGGGGCACCAACAAAAGGGGTACTTTGTGGGCAAAGGGCACCTACAAAGGGTGAAAAAAATGCGGGAAATGACACTTTGAGCTGAGACAATAGTATACCGCTACATTCTGATTAATACACTATCGAATATCATTTTCGACACATTATTGTTTATGTCTTAGCATGGTTCTAGATGAAAAAGAAAAAAAAAAGAAAAGAAAAAATTACTTTACAGTTGAGTGCAATGGTCTGATTATTCATATTGAAGATATTTTGAATAGCAGCGATTTTCCTAATATGATAAAAAGACAATGGTAAATGCGAGCGAGCGTAGCCAGCGAGCTTTAAAAAATTTAGAAAGAAATTGTCCTTCTTCCTGTTTTGATGTAAGGGCACTGCTCATTCTTGTATAACTGCCCCCTGCTCCACTGCCTCTCATTATGCTGATATCAGTAGGGGATCGGAATCTATTATAAAGGAAGCCTCTCTGAGCTAGGTAGGCCTATGTGGTTCTTTTGTGGACTTTAGGGCTCAATTTGTAAGCGACATCGGAGTATATACGTACAATATATTAAATATATATAGGTATATAGGTATAGGGCACTTATCACAAGACAAAAGGGGCACTTATCAATAGCAGTGACTCCTTTATGAACTGTGTGTAATATTATGTTGTTGTTTTTATTGCTGTTGTTGTTTTGGGGACCGGAGGGGAGGGCTTGTAGAGTCATCTACAGAGCCATATTACAGACTTCGGCCAACTCGGTTTATTTGGGCACAACATGGCGCAACAAGCGCCATATTGCTACCTACATGGAGCCGAGTTGGCCAAACTCTGTAATAGATGGCTCTGAGGGCTAGGGAAGCAGGACGCCCCCACCTTATTTTTAGTTTACACTTTTCATAGTATACTTTTTTAATCACAATTTATGTTCAGGAAGTAATTACATCTTAAAGATAATAAAGTGTCAATGTTTGGCTCGCTGGAATCCAGCAGCGTGGTGCTTTTATTTTGGGAAGCGAGATGGTCGGCTAAAATCATTATTCTATAGACAATATCTCCTTTTTTTTACTTGCTCACTAGCGCGTAAGATTTAGAAACGGAATAGTTTGGGACAGGGAACGCCCTTCATTAGGGCGAGTGAAGTGCCCAAATATTCCATATTCGGCAGTAGGGTTCAGTAATATTATTCATGGTTCATTATTACATGTTCTATATTTGTCTTTTGATGGCGAAATTGCATTTCCATTACAATAAAAAAGGGTTTTATATGTTTTCTAACTCGCTTCGCTCGCTTGCAAATTGTACGAACGGGGAGTATGATATTCTGCCAAGAGGCATCAGCTCCCCCTTTCAAAAACATTACGTGGCCATTTTCTTGTAAAGCTTGTAAAGATCTACTTGGAACTTTGGTGTGTCTCATTTTCCAAAGCGGTATATACATTATATAAATAATTTCAAGCCAATTTCGTTGTAGGAAATTTAATCCGGAATCCGATCATTCACTTTCTTCAATACATCAGTATGTACATGTATTTTAATCACCGAAGTAATATCATTTTATGAGAAATGAAACATGTATTCCTGAGGCGCTCGCTCTCTACGCTCGCTCACAAATATTGGTTATTATAATAGGAACAATTATAATAATGATAATAATATTAATAATAATAACAATAATGATGATAATAATAATAATAATTATAATAATAATAATAATCATAATAATAATAATGATAATATTGATAGGAATTACGATAATAATGGCTATTTCTCTGGAAAACTGTTATCATCATTGTTATGATTATGAGTACGAAATGAATATCTTTACACTTGGCCGTCTTTCCCCTCCTCCCTATCCAAAATATGGATTGACGCCGTATTCTCTGAATTTAAACCCTTTTCATTTTCGGAAATACGAACCCTTTTTCATTTTCGGAAATACGAACCCTATTTCATTTTCGGAAATACGAACCCTTTTTCATTTTCGGAAATACGAACCCTTTTTTATTTTCGGAAATACGAACCCTTTTTCATTTTCGGAAATACGAACCCTATTTCATTTTCGGAAATACGAACCCTTTTTCATTTTCGGAAATACGAACCCTTTTTCATTTTCGGAAATACGAACCTCATTTCATTTTCGGAAATACGAACCTTCGGAATTATGAACCCTATTTCATTTTCGGAAAAAAGAACCTTCGGAAAAACGAACCTTCGGAAAAACGAACCTTCGGAGTAACGAACCTTCGGAATAACGAACCTTCGGAATTATGAACCTTCGGAAAAACGAACCTTCGGAAATACGAACCTTCGGAAAAACGACATGTAACCGTCTGGCCACCCAAAAAAGGCAAAGTCAGACTTTAACCTTCATGCATGTTTATCACCATTTTATCATACCTTCTCTTCATCCTACACAATTAATTTCTTCACAAAATATATACAGATCGAGCATACGATCTTTAACACTGGGAGTAAAATGCCTAAAGATTTGTTTACAAATTAAAAATTCCTCCCCAGTCAAGCTTCTTCGTTTACTAACCATTGTCTACGGCGGACCGTTAAAAATGAATATTAATGAGTCAGAAAGAAGAGGATCTTGGGTATTTGATTCTAGTTCATCGTGACTTGGCCGTGAACCAGAATAGCCTGGTGGTTAAGTCGCTGCCCGGCAAGCAGTAGATGACAGGTTCGAATCCCGCTGGTTCCAATTTTTTCTGACTTGTGTTTTTTCATTACAGATCGAGCATACGATCTTTAACACTGGGAGTAAAATGCCTAAAGATTTGTTTACAAATTAAAAATTCCTCCCCAGTCAAGCTTCTTCGTTTACTAACAAAATATATTCTCTAATATATCCTTTCAATGAAAACATTAGTACTGTAATTCTTTTTTCCACCCCTAAATTCACAAACTAAATGATTTAAACACCTTACTTTTCTTGGGTCAAAACCTTGCATATAGCGGTCACCTGCCTAATGCGGCCAGCGGCCACCCATTACAATGTATCCTGCGGTCAATATCTGACCGCGTATAGCGGCCACCAGTATCGAGTCAAGCCGTAGCTTCATGCACAAAAAGTTAGCGTATGCAACATCAATAAGAACAATTTCATGTACGAGCCTGTCCAGCCAAACTCGTCCACCGGTGATCCATTGTCGACGTTCGCACTTTCGACGAATCAAGTGAGCACCTTCAATCGTCTGTTCGCAGAAACAGTTAAAACTTCTTTTAAACCAATCGAAAGACAAATATTTATTGAATAAAAAAATTGATTGCATGATTTTATTCAAAAGATATACTTGTTATTGTACTTTATTGGTAGGAAGCAAACGCATGATTAAACATCGTTTTAGACTATAAAAATCAAGAACAGCAGTCTACCACAGCCGTACGTACATGGTAATTTGAGGGAAAATTGATTTTACACAGATTGCTCGTAGATCGTATTGTTTTTCTCATTTATTGACTAAAAAGCACATTATTTTGGCATTTTATAATTCATATCTACAACATGTATAATACAAATCTGTAAATCTATAGCTGATTTTCCTAAGTGTTATGGATGTATGTACACTACAAGTGATGTTGTTACCTGTATGTGCAAAAATTCAAATGACCCCCGACCTGTCTATAGCGGCCACTTTTGCAGTTTCCCTTCAGTGGCCCCTATAGACAGGTTTGACTGTATCCCTACACAATATACCTATTGTACAGTCCATTTTGGAAATGTATTCAAGGGGGTATTACAGGGAGATAATCTAAGTTGAGAGCTTTCTATCTTGTCTTTTCTCTGACAAAGTCTTTGCAGAACCCTGCCTCTTTGTCCTATTACATAACGCTCCTTTGTTCCATTTCCTGTAGTAGAAATGCATATAGGATGGGGTTTTTCAATTATAAGCCCAGCATACTTTCTTTTATGTATCTTTTGGGAGAGTCGAAATAAAATAGACATTTCTATGTATATATTTCACTTATTACCCAGGGTTTTCCCCCTTTCATTCTAATATCAGTTTGCGAAGATATCATGTTGGGTTTGTGAAGAAAAGTTTGTTTTTTTTAAGGGGGGGTGGATATAAGATATGAAAATCTAATTTCGGGCTGGTTAGCTGGTTAGAGACGAGGGAGAGAAAAAAACCCATAATAGGAAAAGAAAGAGTGACAGAGACAGAGCAATTGAGAATTGCATATTGAGAGAAGAAGAAATGTGAAAGAAAAACAAAGAACCAAAATTAGGAAAAATGGTAGAGGCTAGAGGGTGAGAAATAAAATTGAATTGGAAAGAAAGGTTGACAGAGACAAAGAAAACAAAATGGAATAAGAAAGAAAGGGTTACATAGACAGAAAAATGAAGCAATGAGAGAGGAAGAAATGTGATAGAAAAAAATCAGAATGTAAAGAGAACGAAGGGCATAAAGAGACAAAATAGAAGGGTAGAAGCAAGTGCGGAAGGCAGGAAAAAACTATTTAAAAAGAATGAATAGAATAGAAAGAGAAACTAGAAAAGGAAAATCGCAATATATATGGAGATGATCGTCAAATGAGTTGTCATCTTCGCGTGCACGAGGGGTAGGGACCCAGGCTGGAGCAGGCTGAGGGATGTCGCTCTCTTCCCAATCAATGTCATCTGATTCGGTCTCCGACTCGGAACTTTGATCGATTATATCTCTCTTGTCATGGCATAATCATTGCTTTGTTTATTATCATTAGAAATGGTATTCATTCCTCTGTAAAATAATACAGTGAAACCTGTCTAAAGACCACTCAAGGGAGACAAGAAAAGCGGACTTTATGAGCAGGTGGTCTTTATGGACAGGTTCCTTTAATACACATTTCAATGAGAAACATTGTTCAAGGGAAACGAAAATTGTGGTCTTTCTATACAGGTGGTCACTAAAGCAGGTTTGACTGTACCAAAACTGTTATGATTATGCAGTCATGGAATGAGCAGTACTTCAGAATAAGGGGCAGGGTCAAGTGAAAAGTTGCAAAATGCACTGGTAACCACTGGTATCGTTATGCACAGCACTCTTTTTTAGTTCACAAAGAAATTAAGAAATGATTATTTTTTGTAAATGACTGTGGGGCTATTGTTCCCAACTGCTTATCGATAAAAATGCAAAATTCTAAGAATCCTGAAAAAAAATTTCTTTCACCAAGAATCCTGAAATGAAATTCATGCACTGTCTAAGTTTCAAACGTGAAATATTGATCTTGTGAAATGTGAAATGAAGTGTATTGCAAGTTGGGTTGAATGCTCATGCATGTTTGCTTGAGTAATGACATATGATTTTTTAAAGTGCTTGCATTTTTGTTCAATTTCATGCATGTCTGTTTCAGTGGAGTGTGTATGTTACTCATGGAAGATCAGCTAACAAACAGCAGCCCTATGCATACACTCTTCAAAGAAAGAAAAATGCACAGCCGAACAGGAACAGTGCATTTTGTAACTTTTCACTCTTGACCTTGCCCCTTAGTTTGATGTACATGTTCTACACATTTCATGAATGCAAATCATAATAAATGAGGTATCATTTTAGAAAGGAATAAACACACTTTCTAATGATACTAGACATAACGATGATTATGCCATGAAAAGAGAGGTATAATCCATAATACTTGAGTTTCGAAACTTTTTTGAGGGGTTTATATAATTTTGTTATCAGCATAAAAAGTCAGGGAGAAAAATGAGAAAGAGACTAATGCTCATAAGATCTATGTTTTCAAACTCAAAATAAATAAATTTCTTTTGTATGAATGTATAACTAGAAATGTATGTATACATGTATGTCTATTTATGTAACTATAGGTCTAGATTTACAATTTAAATATCACAAATTTCAATTGCTATTGCATGGACAATAAAGATGAATCCTATGAACCTTATAAACCTTATAAACCTTATAAACCTTATTAACCTTTGTAACACATACAGGCCATCTGCATGTAGACATCTAGACTAAAGATGGAAGTTCTCTTCAAAGGCCATTGGCACCATGGGAACCCGAAGCCACAGGAAGGGCTTGAGAGGAGAGATGTTGACCCCCAGGATGATGTAGACATTGGTCTAAGACTGACCATCCCCCAGATGACCCTCTTCATCCTGTGGCTGGTCAGCTGCCTTCTTTTGGCCGGCAGCTATATCTTCCGCAGGCAGAAAGCAACCAATGTTATTGTTGTTGATGCGGAAGCTGGCAACCAAAGTGATAGAGACCAGCTCGATGAAGAGGTGGAAGAGAGAAGAGAAAGTAAAATGACCGGTTTCTATGGCAACACCAGTAAAGCTAGTGGTGATATTATCAGCAAGGAGGAGAGAGAGGGGAATGGGTTCCTTTCTGAAAAAGAAAGCAAGGATGGGTACAACTCAGAGAATACAGGTACTCATAAAACCCAGACGACTTCAACAAAAGCCAGCTCAAACAATTTTTCTGCTGTGAAGTCCCGGCCATCTTTTGAAAAGTTCCTGCTGTACGCTGTGGGTCTAGGAGTGATCTTGCTGTATTTCTTCTTCTGTGAGGTCTGGGATGAATGGCCAGCAGGAGAAAGGGTTTATAATCGAGACCAGTTCATGTTTTTCACACTCCTTATGTTCTTGGTGGCTGGAGTATTCACTGTACGAACCTGTCCAGACAAATTGCTCAGTAGGTGAGTAGACATGCAATGTTCCTTATTTCAGGGCCTGATGCTAAGGACTCCTTTATAGCACTTAACATATTGAATTCTAAGCCTGAGATACATGTACCGTACATGTAGCTTGTGCTAGTAGTACACTACAGGCCAAAAGTTTGGGGCCACCCTCAGATTTATATAAAAATCAAACAAAAACACTGTGTTCTGCATTTCATTCCAATTTATTGTTATTGAAGGGGCTAAGGTAGTTTCATTACATCATGCAATCATGTTTCCAGCAGGAATTTAGGCTCAATAAGCCCTTTTGTGAGACTTATGGTTAGACTTTAGATTTATCGAAATAGCCGCCATGAGCCTTGATCATTGCTTCACAAATTCTTGACATGCGAGCTAACAGTTTCTTGAAGTATGATGCTGGCAGGGATACCCATGCAGATTTCAAGTGTTCAAACAACTGTTTTTCATTGCTAGGGGAGGAGCACCGGACCTGCCTATCAAGTTCATCCCATGCCAGTTCTATAGGAGAAAGGTCTGGAGACTGGGGTGGCCAAATCATGTTCCTTAAGGCATTCTGCTCCTCTCATCAGTCCAAAGGACCTTCTTCCAATCATCAACGGTCCAATTTTTGTGTGTTTTTGCCCACAACAGCCTTTTTTTCTTATTGACTGGGCGAAGGAGTGGCTTTTTGCAGCTACCCTACCAAACAGTCCAGCCGCTCTTAGCCTGCGTTTCATTGTAGTCAGTGAGACTGGCTGTTCCCTGATGGAATTCACACCGGATCTTATTTCCCGAGCAGTCAACTTCCTATTCCTCTTGCTGGAAACAACAATATGCTTGTCTTCTGCCTTTCATGTCACTCTTCTTCTCCCAGACCTCTCCCTGTCGTTGTTGCTCCCAGTTTCTCTCTTCCGTTTTATGGCATACTGGACACCGTGCCATGAAACTTGAAGTTTTTTGGCGATCTGCCTTTGAGAATACCCCTCTCTGCTCAAGATTTCTATCTGAGCCCTCTGTTCTATGGTGAGCTGCATTTTTCTAGCCATGAAGATGCAAAAAAGCGACAGTATGCTGTTGCCAAAACTTGCAGACAGGATACAGCATGTGATGGCCAGAACGGTACACCAAGTGCAATGTGACCCCTTGGTTGAGGGAAGGCATTTATATAGCACGTCTCCTTGGGGCATAACATAATTTTATGTCACTTAGGCCTGAACAATTTCAACACAATTGTAATTGAATTACAATGCCTATGTGTTGAAATTGAGCAATTCCAGCTGCCTTGAGAATCACTGGTCAAAACTTCATCCTTCAACAAAAATAGCTTATTGAGCCTTAATTCCTGCTGGAAACATGCTTGCATGATGTAATGAAACTACCTTACATGTAGCCCCTTCAATAACATTAAATTGGAATGAAATGCAGAACACAGTCTTTTGTTTGATTTTTATATAAATCTGAGGGTGGCCCCAAACTTTTGGCCTGTAGTGTACATGTACACGTGTACTCATACAATCACATTTTGATTTATTACACTCAAAATCTATTAAATCAGTGTGGTATTGTAATTTTCTTTACAAACTGTGTAAACTCGTCATCCAAACTTATCACACACAAAGAGTCCTTGACACCTTTTGACGTTTCAAGTCCTTTATTCCATCTCATCGATGGCCAATATGTGACGTCAACCAATGGTGAACGATAATGATGAACAATGACGAACCATGACGAAGAATGACGGTTCACTGTAATGAACGATGAAACAATAAAGAATTAACATCTCAGATAACAATTGCAAAAAGTGCATACAGCAACATGGATTTGCATAATTGCGTCCCTTTGCAATGAACATCATAATGATGACAATAAATATACATTTACAGTATAACAACATGCTATAGGAACAGTGCAGTTGTGTGTAATTATTTAATCATAAGCTGATTAACAATATAACTGGTCCTAATTGGAACTACAGTGTATTATTAGCTGTTACATGAATATTGACCAAACGGCATTTAAACCTACATGTATCCAGTCTTTGGAGTGTAGTAATCAAATTTATGTAATTATAAATGACTGCACTTCAAGAATGAATTTTAGTACAGTGCAACCTGTATATAAAGGACACTGATAAAACGTTAAAAAACCTTCCTTACAACAAGGCAACTTCTCCGGTCCCAACTCCCTGTATTTCACTGCCCTTTTTGTTGTGATATAACAAGGCTTCAACATAAAGAGGGGATTTCTCTGGTCCTAAGGAACGACCTTGTTATAATGAGGTTTGACTGTATAACCAATTAAATCGACGCTGTTTTTACGAACCGGCATACGAAGCCTGACTGCGCGAAAACAAGTTTCCAAGACAATCGCGTTTAAAGACTTTGCCCATTTAAAATGCCGGTTTGAACACCATTGTTTCATTTAATCATCGTAGAATTGAGTGTGTAATATGAGTGGAATTTATTCTCCCACATGCATGGAATATTTAAGAAAGAGACGCAGTAGTTTAGTTTTAATCTCTGCTTGAGATGGCATGCCGGTTCGTAAAAACACACGTTTCTGCATTTTACATAGCGCGTGTACTTAAGGGATAACTTTACGAACCGGCACGCGTTGATCGTATGCCAGTTCGTAAAACTCGCGCCTGGTATGGCTGCGCGTAGGCAAGCAGTATTACGAACCGGCATATGACACGTCAGTAGGATTATTCGCCTAGTTCTTAACGCAGTTCGAGGCCAATCTTTTGTACAATTGGTACTGAAAATGAAGACTGTAATCCCGACAAACCATGCATACAGAATTAAATGAAATAACACAATTTGCATTGTTTCCAATGATTTTCTTTATCTCACGGTATCCCTTTCATGCATTACTTCTTCATGACCCGCCCACATTAAAACCCCCCCGGAGAAAATACCACTTCTCTCTCTCTCTCTCTCCCTCTCCGTTTTAGCTTTATTTTCATTTATTTCGCATCTTCTCTCTAATCCTTCAAACTTGTAGCACACCCCAATCTCATCCCCCTAACCTCGTGTTTTATCTATCACATAACTATAATTATCTTGCACTGCAGAGACAGCATGATTTTGTGTATTTTTCAGGATAATATTGAATGTATTTTAATTAACATTTAAAAGAGATAAAATCAAATTGTAACACTGCACATCTTTTAAGACAAATCTGCAAAATAAATGGCAGACCTATTATGTATCAGTTTATTTGCAAATAACAAGAAACAATTTGCGATCAAGATTAGGTCATGTATTTCCAAATCTTAAAAATTCACATCAGATAAGGATAAAGGGGAAGTAAGACTGAAGATATATTTCCCTCTGCATATTATTGTAATAGGCCTAACTGGAATATGTACTTTAAAAAAAAGTTATTAAAAAAAAACATTTGCTAAGTCACAAATACACTGTACAAAATGATAATTCATTAAGAATAACCATATACTGTATCATTTATCACTCAGGAAGGGGGGGGGGGGGGTCCAATCAGTTGTGAGTGGCCCATTACAGTTATACTAATGGCATATAAACCGTGTATACATGTATATACATATATATATACATATATATATATATATATATATATATATACATATATATATATATATATATATACATATATATATATACATATATATACATATATATATATATATACATATATATACATATATATATATATATACATATATATATATATATATATATATACATATATATATATATATATATATACATACATATATATATATATATAAATATATGTATATTTATATCTGTTTTCTTTTTCTTCAATTTGATGTTTACAGTACTGTCTTCATATGAAGTGGATTATCAAAATACTGAACATGTAAGCCTTAAGTGAATTACAATCAGGCTGTACTCTGTAACTTTCGTATAAAGTGAAGAGTGAACACCCAAACATTATACAAACAAATTACAAAAGGAAATAAATGTTGACAATGACAGCAAAATTTCTACAGATGCATTTAGCAACATAATACTCAGTTATACAATTTGATAGAAACTGAAATGGAGTTCATTCAGTTGAAAATTTCCTCAATACCAGTGAGTCAACAAGAAGAAGAAATTCAATATCAACTATATACATTAAATATTCTTTTAATGTTCCAATGACTCTGATTTCAATAATCTTGTAGTACAACTCTTTGCCGTATATGTATGCACCTAAAATGCTCCTTTGCTGAAAACTATATACCCTGCAAATAATTTTCAGACCTTTTGTTTAGGTTATATGTACAAAGAATCTGCAACGGTCGAATCATGCAATGGACTGCCTATCTGTTCATGAAACAAGCCAAGTGCATTTTCACATGAAATACCTTTATGTTCATAAAAAAAAAAAAATCATGTACCGGTACATACATTTAAGAGTCCTAATTTCATTTCTTATTCCTTTCTGCAATTTTCACATCCTTCACATACTGCATTGGGAATATATGAAATGTATTTAATCAAATTCAAAACATCACATTAAAGCAAATGAATACGTCTGATACAGATTATATATAGAAATGCATTAATGAAATATAAATTCAGGGCTTGCCCTTAACTTTTTTTTAAGGTGGCCAGCAGGGCCACTTGAGCATGAAATCCAGGTGGCCAAATGGATTTTCAGGTGGCCCAGATGCATTGCTGCATTTTATTCAATTGAAAAATAATGTATCCTACGCTAAACGAGTTAATAAAACACTTTTGGTACATAATGTGTTTTGGAATCACTTCATATATTTAAAGTTTTGAATTCCAATCGTTTACAATAAATCCATTATTTCAAAAAACCCGAGTGCAACACAGATTGGGCATTCCAGTAAAGTGCTCACCGTAGCTGCCAACTTTTGAGGACCAAACATATTTATCTGTGTGGTGGTGGGGGAAGAATGTGCGCAAAGCGATCTCACCTGCAATCAGCCAGATGCAATCTCAGCCTTATTTTGAAACCATTTACCATTTATTTTTTAACCCTGATATTATTATTACAAAAATAATTCTTCATTTTTTTGTTAGATATGAAAAAGCTAGAATGGTATAGGGAATATTTTGCAGGTCTGAATGAAGACCCTATTTCCTTTACTTTAAAAACAGTTTTTGACACTTATTTGATCCCCCAAAAGGGTCCCCGCTCAGGGCCCCTGATGGGGTCAAGGGGCAAAGCCCCTTTTAAGGGTAACTTCAGGCACGAAGCCCCCAGAAGCTGGTACGTTTTCTTGTTCTTCAGAGGGCTAAAATCATAAATCTACAGAGTACAGTACATTATAAAAAAATATTGACATGATTAACTTAATATTTTAGCCAATATTGATCTGCTTTTTAGCACACCACATGCAAATCACCTTGCCCGGTTGCCTTATCTTCTGAGTAAGACTAAACTCAAAACCAGGAACCAGATTTTTTTTTTGAAGGAAAATTACTTTATCTTAATTCTATAACATTCCAGGAATTCCCTGATCGTATGTAATCAACCACAGCTAAATTCAAACACCGCAAGATAAAGTTAGAGAGTAGAAAAAGAACCACAAAAGCCTGGTCATGAAGAACGATTCACGATGTGCACGCAGCGTACCCACCACACAACTAATAATCTAAGCCGCAGGTGCTGGGGAAGAACATCTCCCATTCCTGCTGGAAAGTAAATTCCAGCAGGGATTTTTCAAGAGAATATATCAACAATTTAACCAACAAGTTAGGCATTCTCTCTCACCTGAATCATGAAAAATAGCGATGATATTCCATTTGGACTCATTTGTGAGATTCAGAATCATTTCTCAGAGGACAAATGACGGTTATTAGGGACTGTGATTTCCCTATCTCGCGATAGGACAATCGTGCACTGCCATCATGCATAAACATGGACTCACTGCACAGTACGTTATCTTGTCAATGTACACTGTTTGTTCTCACGCGATGCTTCGTATACATTGTACATGTAAGCACAAACAGTGCACATACACAAGATAAGGTAGTTGTAGGGTATCTACGTAGTATAAGTTCAAAACGCATTACTTGCTTATTTTTTCGGTGGCCAGCCGGGCCACCAATCCGGCAGTTTCGGGTGGCCCGACGCCGTTTCAGGTGGCATTTGGCACCGGGCCACCGCTAAAGTCGAGCCCTGAAATTATTATTCAAATTAATTCAAATAGACAATGAGCATCAACAATGAACAGGGTTCACAGAAGTTGATTATCAAGTTCATTTCCTTATTAAAACGCTCAGACAGTTTTGTGAATTAACACTTTTCCCTGCACAGGAATATAATATATGTACAGAACAATTTTAAGATCCCAATGTATATTTTTAAACAAAATGAACAACAGATTCTTCGTCATGTTTAATTTACAATATTACATGAAATGGTTGGTTGCATATGAAAGAAATATGCAACTCTACTTATTTCATAAAATTCCAGTAAACCAATCTGAAGTCAATTGTTAATTAATTCAAAACAAATGCAAGACCAAGCATTCATTTTTCATGCATATTATTCTTATTACATTTTCTTCAAAATCTCTTGAAGTGTGCATGAATGGAAGATTGTGGAGAAGCTGTCGACAGTCACACACCTAAACATTTAGTGTTTCAAAATTGAATGTTAATACATTTGATATTGTAAATCAATGGTAATTCACCATTCAATGAATTCCATACTAAATATATAAGTTCTGAGTAACCATGACAGGAGCAAAAAGTGAAGAACGACACCATACTGCAACCAGATTTTTTTCCCCTCTATGTTATTCATGACAAAAAACACTATTTTAACCCAACAAGGTGAGATTTGTCAATGAAAGTCATTTCACAAATAAACAGATCACCTTCAGGAAAGATTCACCTTCATCAGAACCAGATCCACCTGAAACAATGATAATATTAATACAACAGACGTACGACCTGCAATGGAGGCTGTAGGCATTGCATGATATAATACATTTTCTAAGATATACATATATACATCTATATAATCCAAGGCCATATGATGGCAGTGTGCAGAGACGATGAATTGATCCTAGCAAGGTACATCTAAAAGCAAACTGACAAAAAAATTCACTGGCAATGCATATTGAAATTCAGGATAAACACATACAAAACAATGTATTTCCTCAAATGTTAGAAAAGGGTTTCTGCTCATTTTTATCGTTATTTCATAAAATTTGAACTGAACCGAAACATCGATCTTGCTTGTATGAGCACTCTCACCCTTAAGTGATGAGAATTCATGTCGTGCATCAACAGCTGCATCATGGCATCAACTTCGGAGGCATCCTAAAATGTAGAAGTGGAAGGCTTCATGGTACACCTAGTATTCTTGTTTGAAGATGGTAGTGGTCCTGAAAAGGACCTGCCCACTCTGGACGTTTTGGTAAGCATGTCTTTACCATCCTCAGGAAAATGAGTGGTGAAGGAATCAGCAGCCTATATGAATTTAGGTTTAGGATAAGGTTAGTTCATATCATTTGAGAAGTTAGTTTTCAAAATGGTTTAATGTTATATGCAGGGAAATGAATGTGGAAAGGAAAAAGAAAGTCTGGTGATTCTGAAAAGATTACTGCATTTTAATATTCCATTTATGACTTTATTCAATGCAGAAAATATATGGACGAGATTAAGATAAACGACTTATTCATATTCAATTATCCATTACTAAAATGACTTCAAATATACTATTTGAATGATTCAAATACTCGTCCTGTTCATATCAGGTAACACAAGATTATATGCACATTTCTTCATTCCATCTGAATTAGTGTACATTGACCTGTTTCATAATCAAGGGGATATTATTTTAGATTAAAAGCCCCTTACGGGTAAACTGGAAAAAAGGGAGAGAAGTGATTTCTTTTTTTCCCCCTAAAGTATCATGAATGAACTGCTGATTGCTGATAAGGATCCATCTACCTGCAGTGGTATTTTTGTAAAGCGGTTAAACATGTCTCTCAGAGATGTATTAAGCGCTAAATAAATGCAGAATGTTATTGATATTATTATTCTAAAAAACATGTCACACAGCCGGAATTGTATGTGGCTGGTATGTACTTCACAATTGACAATAAGTCAATATATTGCATTCATCTGAATGACGTGTGCATCAAATACATTCCTTACAGCAATCCTCTGCAAGATACATGACCTAAGGACATAAAAATAAGTTCATGGCAATGCCTGTAAGTAGTCATATCTCCTTGGTATAACCTAAAGATATCCTAAGTAGCAGCCACATAAAAATTCATGTTACCTTTCTAACAATTGATAAGCATAAAACTAATGTTGCTGTTGGTAATCTTATTTTTTCTTCTTATCAAATGAAATTACAAGTGCTCACCAAGATCCAGTGCTCTTCATCACGGAGTAATCAAGGAAATGTTACTTATCTTGAGTAATCAATACAACTACCTTCTTCCTGTTAAAGGTAAAGAAACAAAATCAAAAGAAAAAAAATTAATGTGAATAAAATTGCAATGCTGTATTTCAAATTTGTTCATGTGGAAGATTTTCATAAAAATCAACCAAATCCTGCTGGGAGATAAGTGGGTACTGTCCCTTGCAGAGACTCTTCAGATCATCATATTTCCCTGCAGAGAGTTTTGGTCTCGCAGAGTACAGGGATGATGGTAGCTTTGGGTTTGGGACCTGTGCATTTTGAGAAGAGCACAGTGCTCGGGTCTGTCCTAGAGTGAGAGATCTGAAGTCGATTTCATAGTGTGAAGTCTTAAATTTGATGATTTCAGGCTTTTCTTTTTGCAACTGAACTTGATTGAATGTGGTCCAGTCAACCTCTCTCCCATCATCCGACAACCTGCACTTCAGTATACCCAACTCTTGTCCGTATGTTTTCCAATCTATAATTTCACATGTTCTGACATGTTTTACAACATACGGCTTTGGATTATGTCGGGCATCTCTGATTACATCAGATAGTTGACAAGGATGGAAGATCTCTTCTTGGCTCGAAACATTCTTTTCGATCACACAGAGTGCATACTGTCACCCTCACTCTGTCCATGATTTGTTTCGAAAAAATGCACTGTGATGACTTTCACATTATGTGACTTCGAAAGAAACCCGTGAAACATGGCAGGTAAGATAGAATTTTTGTTCTGGCCTACGCAACTGTCGCAAAACAGGTCTACATATTCTCTTCCTTCCTTGTCACACTTTGTGAGGTAATCAAAGATGTAAGTTGAAACTTCGCATGCACCACGCTTGGTGATGGTCTCATTGGAAAGATAACAATAGCCTTCCTTTGATGCTAAGTCATAGATTGTAAAATTGAAGCAGGCCAACCTACGTTTGTAGAAAATCTCTCCCCGGTTGGACTTTGGCAAGTAGATGTTCTGCTGCAAGTCGAATACAGCAGCACTACGTTTTTCATCTTTTTTTGCTTCTTGTTTACACTTATCTTTGAGCTCTCTCACTGCTTCAACTTCTTTTCTGTGTTTTTGAGACTTTTCATTCATCTGGTCTTTCTGATCATCTGTCGACTTATGATATGTCTCACAAAGGCCACATTTATCCTTCTTTGGCCTGTGGATTTTCATCTTGTTTTCTTTCATGAGGCCAGGATAATCTCTTTCGAACATTCGAAACATTTTTTTCTTTGATAGATCTGCAGACAGATATCTCCACTTTGTATTTGCCCTACAATAGTGGGATTCAACACATGGGAAACGTGAGAGATGCTCAAGGATCTTTTGTCTCTTGAAAGGTTCGTGCTTTTGTTTGCCCCCACGTTTTTCTTCACCTAAGAAACCATTCCTGGACTCTTTTTTTCTCAACGACAGTACGAATTTGGCGATGTGAAATATTGAGGGCACACTGAAAGGTCTTTTTGCATACATTAATGGTTTGGCCATTCTGTGATGGATTTGGAAGGGAATATGAAATGGTCCTAGTGTGCCTCTTTGCCTTTTCACATTCTTCTTATTAAACCTGGATATGCCTCGCTAGCCACTCCCTTTGCATAATCAAACTGCCTTGATTGTAGAATTCTGATCTCAAAGATTTCATGTCATCAGCATTCAAAGACTTACAATCAAGGTGTTTGTGACCTTTCTCCCCAGTACAACTTGGTTTGCTTTGGTATTTCCTACCTAGTACAAACTTGTTAGATTTTTCAGAGTGATACGATTCCCCTTTATTTCCATTTTTCTTCACTAATCGATTTTTGGATCTGCATGGTTTGACTGTGGGAGGCACAACATTTCCCCGGGAGTTAACATCATCTCCCATTGACTCGTTGATTGTATATGCCTCTGGTAAAATTACAGTATGCTGAGCACACTCTTCGCTTCTTTCAAAATGATCAAAGCATAAAAGAGCACTGCACCGGTGACATGCTGAAAAAATCTCTGACTTACAGTGTACACTTGCACATTGGGCATTCTGCTCACCATCCTTCGGAGCTGTCAAATGGTCATCACACATTTCTGTAGAGGAGATGATAAGTTGAATATCAGTGTAAGTGTAATTGTCAATAAAATATGAGATTTATCTATGTGATATTAAAAATCTATTCCAGATAATATACATCAAAATATTATTTACATACATGTATATTCGAATATATTTATAGTTCAGTACTTTATTTGGAATAAATTACTGAACTACTACTCAAGAAAATATATCAGGTATTGCTACATGTATGTCTACTTCAAGGTAGGGCAGAATTTATGATGATCAACACTTGCAAAATGAAATTCAAATAAGGCTCAAACATTTTCATTTGTACATGCTAAATGAAGGTTAACACGTCACCGGAACACAGCTTTAAGGGTTCAAGGTTCTAATGAAAGAACCAAACCATGTCGTGTTGTCAAAACAACGACTAGTACTCAAATATTCATTATTACATAATACCAAAAATACCTACCCTTCATACGAGTTGTTTGGTCATGAGTCTTGCCAACAGTTTTGGTACCAGGCTGCTTCTGTTTCACTGTAAAGAAAGAGATATCTGCATTCAGAACAAATTTTGTTTATTTCTAGGCATGAAGTGATGCTGTAAAATAACAAATTAATTAATAAATGAAATAAAAATGTAACAGAATAAAAAAAAAGAACAAAAGCAGATATCAACAATAAAACTTCTCAATTTATGTTCATAACATAATACGCCAGCTAAGAAATGAGGTAGTCACCAAGAAAAATACGAATTGATTTGTAATATCATTATTAGAAATATAATTCAGTTTGTTTGACTAGAAATTCCAATGCCACATATCTACTCTACTTTTACTGACCAAGATCAGCCAAGGGGATGTCATCTGTGTCAGACTCCTCTTCATCCTCAGAATCTGTACCCAGCTCCATCATTTCTACGTTTTCTGCATTTGTATCCTTATGTCCAAGAACTGAAGTACACAGCAGCATAAATTTTATAGTAGTTTAGAAAAAAAAATTAAGAGATGCAGTATTTGTAAGTCCACTTTAACCGTGTATAAAAAAAAAAAATTCTGAGGATGAAACTTTTCTTTGATATCACTCAAAACTCAAAAACATTTAATCAAGAGGGTTGGTTTGTTGGGGCTTATTTTAATTGTACTGAGCACTATATAAATAGAGAAAATCATAATAATTGGGCTACCAGTACTAAATGATAACCATGCGTTTTCAATAAACTAGAACTAAAATTTTATATACCACAATACTCTTCTTTCATAGTTCTTATTAAATTGTTATTCTTTTCAAATCATAATCAACACTTTCACCATAATTAGATGTTAAAATGTGTAACTAACCTTCCATCACTGTCAGTGAGCTGTTGGTAGGTGGATTTGGGCTATCATTTTGTGTTTGTGGAACAGGGGCCAATGGAACAACTGGTTGAAAAAAAAACAAAGGGTTTTTGAAAATTCAGATCATCCATTCTACATCTATCTCATTTACTTCACTGATAGAAAATGTTAAAAAGAACAAAAGTGAAATATCAAGGTACAAAAGAAAATATAGTACTATCTACAGAGATAAATGTACATAGATTTAAGATGGAGTAGTTATGTTGCAACCAGAATTTTGGAGGGGCCCTTGTATGACTAACCCAGAATCCAAGTGCATGCACAAAAGGTGTTGGGGAAAAAAAAGAAAATAATAATCATTAAACAAGATAATATTCATCAATATTCACTTTGATACGAAGAACACAATCTAAGCATGATACATGTACATCCACTATTCAATGAACAGAAATTAATCTATAATAGTTCTTGTAACTGCTATTTCATTGCGTTTTAGAATTAATATCTCAATTCTTCACATTACTAATCAACACCTATTCACACAAATGGCTATAAATCATGAATAGAATAGAATGTTTATGACTGTAGATTCATGATTGACCTCCGATGAGCTTTCCAACTTCATGAGTTTGATTTTAGGCTGTCGATCACTCAGCAATCAAATTGACTGTCATTATCATTTGGCCTGAAAGCTAGTGTTTACTGATATCTTGTTGAGCAATGCATGCAATGTTTGTATGTGAATCAATCAGAAGGAACCAATAACACTGAATATAGACTGCATAAAAAAATCACAGCATCATTAATTCCACAATAGTTCTGAAATACCAACATATTTATTAATCTAAAATGTTATGTCAGCATAAAGATGTATGTCAGGTTCGTACAACATAAGTGTTTCTATTGTGTAAAATATTAAGAGAAAGGGGGGAATGTACAAACTGAGAATAGAAGTTTATACTAAATAACAATTACCCACCTTCTACTTCAGTTCCACAGCAAAGTGTCTCTGAAATTAGTGGAATGATTTCAATCCATGGGTCATCTAGAGACTGGGCATCTTTCTCAGGACCAGCTTCATTGGTCAAAAGGTTACCGGGCTGATTGTCTGATTGTGTTTGACGAACTGCAAAATCAAAGAATTCATATTAAGAACATACCATTTCATGAGGATAAGGTTCCACTGAACAAGATAAACAGTGAGATTTAAAAAAAAAATACAGCACAGAGTAATTAACTGTCTTCATTCAAGCTGCTGAGAATATGTAGCCTCTAAGTAAATTTCATTCCAGTAGTACAGCATAGCAATATTGGTTTTCTTTGCACACAACCAGTAAGCAACTGTAAAATTTAAAATTAATCACTTGTACTTAATATGTACATGTATGGGCTTAAATTTGCAGAAAAGTAAGTAAATAAGCACTCAATCACTAACCCAGCTCAGCTAAAGAGATATCTTCCATATCCATAGCATCATCACAAAGTCCATGGCCTCCATCATCAGTTCGGATATGAACTTTCTCATGGCCTGTTCCACTGGCTTGGACGTCATCTCCCTCAGGACCGGTTTGTCGAGCTACAATTAGAGTAAAATAAAAGCCATCTAATTTTATCACAGGATGAACAGCAATGGAAATTTAAAATGTGTTCAATCTCTATAGAGAAATCTATAAGAATGATATGCATTGATAAGCAGAAAACGTACACTTATCTAAAAAGCAATACTAACCAAGCTCAGCTAATGGGATGTCTGCCACATCCATCATGTCTCCATGAATTCCATGGCCTGCTTCATCAGTTGGAATGTCGGCATTCGCAGGACCGGCTTCATCAGCTAGGGTGTCAGCATTCGCAGGACCAGCTACAATGGCTAGGCTGACAGCATTCGCAGGACCACCTTCAACGGCTAGGCTGACAGCATTCTCAGGACCGGCTTCAACGGCTAGGCTGACAGCATTCTCAGGACCGACTTCAATAGCTAGGGTGTCACCTTTCTCAGGTCCAGCTCCTTCAGCTTGGATGCCAGCTTTCTTAGGACCAGCACCGTCAGTCGAGATGTCATCAGTCATAGGACCGACTTCATTGGCTTGGATGTCAGGTTTCTCCATACCGCCTTCATAAGCCTGGAGGTCACCAACCATATCGTTTGGTTGGGTCTGTCGAGCTGCAAAGAAAAATGTAAATGACCTCATATCACCATTGGTTGATTAACAATGAAAATTTAAGATCTGTACTCAGTCTTAATAACAATAATAAAGGTGTTTATAATGCACAAACATACCCACCCATAGGGCGCTCAAGGCACTCAAACAGAAACTTTATAGAAGTTTTTTTTTTTTTTTTTTTTTTTTAGAAAGCTTATAATATACATTAATGAGCATAAAACATGTGTTTCTTAAAAAAAAGCAAAATATATTACTAACCAAGCTCAGCTAATGGGATGTCTGCCACATCCATCATGTCTCCATGAATTCCATGGCCTGCTTCATCTGTAGGAATGTCAGCATTCGCAGGACCGGCTTCATCAGCTAGGTTGTCTGCATTCTCAGGACCGGCTTCATCAGCTAGGGTGTCAGCATTCGCAGGACCGGCTTCAATGGCTAGACTGACAGCATTCTCAGGACCGGCTTCAACGGCTAGGCTGACAGCATTCTCAGGACTGGCTTCAACGGCTAGGCTGACAGCATTCTCAGGACGACTTCATCGGCTTGGATGTGAGGTTTCTCTGAACTGGCTTCATCAGCATTGAGGCCACCAACCTTATTATTTGGTTGTGTTTTTTGAGCTAAAAAGTAAACATGTAGATAACCCTATATCACCATCGGACGATAAACAATGAAAATGCAAAATCTGTACTCTGTCTTTGTAGAAAAAAAATTATTTGGATATGTATCTAGAAAGCAAAATATATTACTTACCAAGCTCTGCCAATGCATGAATTCCAGGTCCTTCATCAGTTGGGACGACGGCTTTCTCAGTACTGGCTTCATCGGCTTTGAAGTTACCAGGTTTATTAATTGGTTGTGTTTGTCGCACTGTAAAGTAAAAATGGAGAATTTCTCATGCATGTCATCTTAAGTTGATAAATAATGACAATTTAAATTACGTGCGCAATCTTTATGGAGAAAAGCATTTGGATGATTTCAATTGATTAATAAAAACATACATGTATCTAAAAAGCAAAACATATTACTAACCAAGCTCAGCTAATGGAATGTCTTCTGAATCAGTCTCAGATTCGGCTTCATCAGGGGGGAGATCATCGCTCTCAAACCCATCTTCATCAGTTGAGATGTCATCTGTCTTATGGCCTGGTTGTATTGCAATGTAAAATTACAGACAACTTCATACAGTTAAGGTTCTATAACACATGACAAGCAATAGAAATTCCAAATATTGCTCATAGTACTACTGAATTATATCTAATTGAAAATGGAAAAATATTTAAATACATTTCATTGACCAACATCAAATCATTTGATGTGCCCATTTTTTTTTTTAATAAAATCATTTGGATAATGTATATAAAAAAGCATATATTACCGGATCCAAGCTCAGCAAAGGGGGTGCCTTTCATATCCGTCGTGTTTGCAAGTTCACGTTCGGACACTGCTATGATCTTTCCCCGCCACCATTTGGTGCCCCATTTCATTTTGACTATAGTTCCTCTCGTTGGAACTGAGTTCCTTCTCATTTTCAGATCGGCCAAGGAGACAATGTTGGTAGATTTGTCCTTGTCCCACTGGACAAGGGCATCCTGGAGAAACTCCATCTAATTATTAGATAAAAGTAATACATACAAAAGTAATAAATACATTTTGTAATCAATATAAGTTATGAATAACAACTATTGATGTAGGAAACAAAATGTGATGTTTGGCAGTCTCTTACAACTTTTAAATCTACCAAGGGATATTCCTTATCTGGGGAACTCATGCATCTATACCTCTCATTTTTTGATCTTAGGACCAAGGTCAATGTTTCAGACAATGCATCATCTTGTTATTTCCAAAACTTATGTAGGTCTGACCTATCTTTGGTAGATGTGAATGTAGACCTATTTATGACAACATAATTATATGTAACTCTCGCAATGTGCTTACATGGCAGTCAATATTATTATTAGAGGTCGAACTTTGGGGGGGGGGGTATTGGGGGCTTGATGTTGAAGGATACGTATTATGTGTAATGTATAGTATTGAAATTGCACCTTTGTTGTCATTTTTGGGGGGTGTCTTGAGCCCCCAAAGCCCCCCCCCCCCTCGTAGAACCGCGCCTGACTTTACATAGTTACTTTGTTTAATGTTTCCAGTCTAGACTACTCTAACAAAACAAGTTACGGTAGTCTGTTAGTACACTGACTGCAGTCGAATCTAACAAGTTTTAATTAGGCCTAATAAGATCAGCTGTTGCCACAGGTATGACCAACAGTAAAAGTTAGACCTTAAGTTTATCTAGTACATGATCACTCAACATAATCCAGTTCACTAAACGAATAATTAATCATGCAAGTTAATAAGTTTGTCATCGTCAATGACCAGCATCATAATCTATGTGTGGGGCTAGGGAAGAGCAAGATGAAATAATCATTACAGAATTACCATTTTCAGGGAGTTTTTCAAAATTTCACAATTGACTCAAACATAAAAAGCATACATATTCATTACTTGAGTATAAAAAAACCGCATACACTTACCACTTCCACTAAGATTCAGAGTTCAAACACTATATTCATGTAACCCCATTCTAGCAGACAATCAATCGCAAGTTATGCCGGTTCGTAAAATCACGAATAAACTGGCGCGCCCAAAACTCAAGCTTTACGAACTGGCATACTGAACGCGCATGAACGTATGCTGGTTCGTAAAACTCGTATTTTCAAATTTCGACGTTTTGTGACACAGGTCGGTTTTTCTCAAATGTATAACTTTTTAACTAAAGCGTTTTATGACCTGAAATTTTGCTTGAAGGTAGCTTATGGTAATACAAATGAGAATATGCAAAAATCTCAAAAATGAAAATTTTCATGAAAACCGCTTCGTATGCCGGTTCGTAAAAACAGCGTCGAAGTGTCAGCCTGGTTCATAAATCATGCAACATCATTGTATGATTAAAAAACATAACCTTATGGCTTCATAATGCATATTCATATCAGTTCTGTTTAACACTAACAACTCATGATAACTCATTCAGTGTATCTATTTATGCATGGCTATTTGAATTATTCCTTCTTTCAAACACAAGTTTGGGGATTCTACAACCATGCTCATGAACCTTTCAGCCTGCCTTATCAAGCTAATTTAAATTTAAAAAATTCTTTTGTAACAACATCACTTTTTACACCCTTTAGCTTTTATAAATCCAGCTTAGATGCAACAAGGGATCTACTCAACATATTGGCATATTTTATACCTTACAGTAGCAGTGCATCACATGACCTTGCACAGATTAATGCAGATTGGGCTTAAGAGGCATACGCTGTACAGAGTACACACTGCTTGATTTCAAACTCACAACACACATTTTGAGATCAAATTTCACAGATACTAGACGTCGTCTGTGTTAATCATTATACCAAATTGACCCCACACATATACATTTTAGCATGAAACATTCATTTCCTTACCAACTATTATGCATTACCGGACTAGCAGACAGAATCCTGGATAAATCAGATCGCCATTCTCGCTAAACAAGCAATTCAGTTGCATGCCCCCACTTCGCTAAATGCCGTAACACTGTGCATGTATTTCCAATATAGCATCTTCTCATACAAATTTTGTAACTTCAAAAGTGATATTAAAGAACATTAAGAACAAAGAGACTTTAATAGCATTTAAAGATAAAGTTGAGTTCGAGTTAATAAGATGTGCATACATCACCGAAGCGGTCTATTGGGAAAGGTTGATTATTTATAAAGCACATAAGAATTTGTGTATGCTGTTAGGTCAGATTGGAATCACCAAAATGATTACATGAAATTAAATCAATCCTGCTGAGAGTCACATGCACTACACACAGATGTTCGGTCCGAACATTTCAGCTGTTTCTTGTCATATTTTGAATGTGAGGGCATTTGAAGAGCAATTCTATTCAGGGACATTTCTACTATGATAATCTCCCAAAGTTCCAAACTAATTTAATATAAACCTTTCCCAGAACTCAACCTTCCCTTTAAGCTGCCGAAGATTTACAGTAACTGGCACTGAACCAAGCCTGAATAGACCCGATTACCATCCCACTGATGCTGGAGCCTTCTATTCACTAGTTGTACATGTATACAACAAAAGCTAATAACCAAAAAAAAAAAAAGAAAAAAAAGAAATAGAAACTGTGGGTCTCTACAACGTTAAATTCCATACAAAATGTACGATCATGTATTTGCACAAGTTTATGTGAAGCATATTTGCAATTCTAGCATCAGTGCATTTGTGCATCAATTCTATAGGGAATAAACATACAATATAGGATATATGCAACAAAGGAAATGCAGTCGCATTCATCTTGTTCATATTTCTTTGATTTTAGTTAATGATTTTGTGGCACAAAAACAGCTGGAATATATATTGTAGAACAGCTGCAAAGTGCAAAGAATTAATAACCTCTCGCCATTTTATTGATTTTGTAATATGCTCAACAATTTGGGTCCTGAGAAAATGAAATATGATACAGGCATTACTTTTGACATTATTTTCACTCTTTCACTGGCTCTAAAGAGAATTTTTTTAAACCAAAAAGATGTGAGATTGGACATGTACTGTCAAAATTGTAGCTGGATAGACTGTACAAACGAGTAGAATACATCTGCATGTACATAATTTTTTATGAATTATAATGAATACTGTATGGATGTTACTACATACATGAAACATAGTCATGAACACTGCACATATCTGCTACAGTCTGTTACATGTAATTACATGTACGTGGAATTCATCATCACTGCCAAATGTTGCATGAATTTCAAGAATGCCTTAACTCTTTCAGTGCTGATGGCACTTATATGTGACAGATAGACTTGTCATTTTCATTCGCCAATTGGTCGACCAAAGGAAAGGTATATGGTGGTCAATGTATATCAACATTTTTAGCATAAATCAAGCATTCTAAATATATGATTATAATTATATGCTACCATAGAAATTTTCAGAGAAATTTTCAGATTTTTGAAAAGATATTACCTTATTTCAACATTAAACAATAGTAAACAAATGAGAAACCAAAAAATAATGGACAAAAAAAGAAAATCAAATGTAATTTTCAATAATTCTTATGCATAAAGTTGGGTGGGTAATAATGTTTGGTATCATAAGAAATCGTAATAAATTTTCTACAAGTTACTGTATGTACACAATATTTTGTAAAATAATAGATGGTTAATGAAGTTCAAACATTTGAAAAGTAAGCATTAATCATATTTTAGTAAAATTTTGAAGAGAGCTAAAACCCATGGCACAGTAAGAGTTAAACCAGAATTTTATTTTCAATTTCATTTGTGAATCACTTTTAAAAAATTTACTATGAGAATTAATTATAATGTTATATAAACCAGCATTTTTATGTATGTAGATCATGAAAGAAAGAAAGAAAATGAAGTTTAGTGTTTTGTTTAAAGTGTATCCTTACAAGTTACATACATTCGTACAAAAGAAAAACATTGAAGTGGTTCCAACTTCCAAGTTTTTCATTTTGCAAATTTTCTTATGTATTCTTTGGAATTTGAAACTGAACACTACAACAAACCCTTAGTGTAATCCTACTTTAAAGATAAAGTAGAGTTCTGTTCTTGCAATTACATTGTGCAAGAAACTGTCTCAAATCAATTCGGAAAGGTTGATCATACTGTGAGGTTTTGGATTCATCAAAATGATATAAGATATTGACACAATCTTGCTGAAAAGCACACTGCACACAGAAATGGGTGTATGGGACTGTACACACAAGTGGCATGAATGTTCGGCCTAAACATATTTTCAGCTATTTCTCATCATATTTTGAATATGAGGGCATTTGAAGCGCTATCTTTTTCAGGTGACATACATATGTATCTTGTATGATGTTCTTCCAAACTGTCATACATAACTCAACCTTCTCTATGCAACTCAATTGCAGCCCTAATCCTAACCTTATTTTATTTGATGAAATAAACCTGAAGCATATGTCAGATCACCTATAATTGTGGGTGTGGACTTAATTCTTTAATAAGTATTCTTTCTTTGTATTTTGTAGAGACCAGACAGAGGAATGGAAAGGTTGGATGCAGGTGATGTTTGTATGGTATCATTACTTCAAAGCAGCTGAAACATATAACCTGGTGCGCATCTACATCGCTTGTTATGTCTGGATGACTGGATTTGGTGAGTTTCATTTTCGCTTTTCGTTTGCTGCTTCAGCTTGCGTACATGTATGACTTGTTTAACCCTTTGAAACCATCAACCATTCTCTTTACAATATTAAGATATGTACATGGAAATGTAGCAATTAATGTATGATCTTGAGTGTGTTATTATCCAAGATTCTATTTTTATCACGAATTTAATTCTGGACTGTGTTTTACTGGGGAAATGGTATGAAATTTACCCTTTCTGATAGAGTAGAGATGCCCAAGATGCTCAAAATGCCCATACAGTACATGTATACACATAACAGAAATAACCCAGGATAAAACACATCATGGGTTATTCACATCACACAGATATTGCATAAACAGTAAAGTACACAGTGAAACATGTGATTTAAGATGTATGTCATGATAAAATAATAATTTTTATTCAAATTGACACATTTGTTCCAGTTTTGGGATTGTTTCACTCAGATTAAATAGTTTTAAAGAAAATTCTGTCACCAATCTTGAGCAATTTCAAAATGAAGTAAACACTAAAACAGGGGAAGTAACATTTCATACTGTCTATCAGATTATGAATATTTCAAGCTTCAATTTGTTTTTACTTGCCTCAGGTAACTTCTCATTCTTTTGGGTGCGAAAAGACTTCAGCCTGTGGCGAATGATGAAGATGATGTTCCGTCTCAACTTCCTGGTGGTACTTGTCGTCATGGTAACAGATAACAGCTATATGCTGTATTACATCTGTGCCATGCATACCTACTGGTTCATCACCGTATACCTCTTCATGTTCATTCTCCGTTCGTGGAACGAAAATCCTCGCCTGATGGCTGTCAAGTTTGTTGCGTACTTCATTTGCAACGCGGTAATCTTTGACACCCCTCTCACCCTCTTCATCTTCAAACCGTTCTGGTATATCTTGGCGTACGATAACTCCCTGCATGAGTGGCAGTTCAGGGCGGGCCTTGACCACTATGCCTGCTTCGTGGGGATGCTCTGCGCCTACAACTACCCTCATTACGAACGATGGATGAACTACCTTGACAAGAAGCACATCGATAGGCGAGACAAGCTTCTCTCCATCTCCATAAAAGGCTTCATCATTGGAGCCCTCCTCCTCCTCACCGTCGTCTGGTATCGAGTGTTTATGATGAAAGAGAAGTACGCTTACAACCAGATCCATCCCTACATCTCCTGGTTCCCCATCATCACATACATCATCCTCCGTAACATGTTCCCCGCTCTTCGTACTCGCTACCTCTACTTCTTCACATTCCTGGGAAAGATCACCCTAGAAACCTACATCTCACAACTCCACATCTTTCTGCAGAGCAACGCCAAGGAACTCATCGTCTACATACCGGGTTATCCGCTCATAAATTTCGCTCTGGCCACCGCCGTCTATTTATTCATCTCGTACTGGTTGTTTGAAATCACAACGGTCTTCTCATCGTACCTCTTACCCCAGTCGATGAAGACAGTGGGTATTCACATGGGTGTGGGGTTTGTAGTGTGTAGTCTAGCTGCCTGTCTAGCATTGATTCTCAAAGAAGCAGCTGTGATATGATGAAATATACTTTTATCTTTCCTCATCTTGTCTTTCACATTCTATTTTTCACCTTGCAATATATAGCCTTTATCAGGCTATATATTATATAGCCTGATAAATGGTTTGGGATAAAAGTTCCCAGATTACAAACCTTTTTTCATTAATCCTTTTGGCTATTTATAACAAAAGCATACCATAATCTTTATGATTTTGCTCATTTTTTAGTGTAGAATAATTACGAATTGTGCATGTGCATATAAAGGTCAATTGGGCTGACTACAATTAAAGGGAAAGTAAATCCTGGCGATTTAGTTAGCTGTTTAGTTGAAGGGCACATTGTTGATTATATATGTCGAATTTCAACACATTTGGGCCCCCCTAACGCCGTCAACAAGTAGTTAGAAATATCATTTTGTCGTCTGCTAGAAGGTCCTATATCGATCGTGTGCGTCGTCATTTTGAACAGATAAGCCCCGCCCTGTGACGTTTTGTCGGACCTCTTGGACCAGAAGTACCCGGATGCCGCCATTATTACACGTTTCAAAATGGTGTACTGCCAGGCGTTCGGATGCTCCAATATAATAAAAATGAACAAGACGTTCCGAATTTCAGCCAATCACAGATCCCCCTTGGCATGTCCGACAAAATGTCATCATAGCGCGGGTGAATCAAAAATATGGCCAACCCCGATAGCAGGCTGTAGCAGACGATCATTGCTCACAAAAGTGTGAATTACTCCACCGTCAAGCGTTCATAAGAGGTAAATTTTCACAGTAATGTCAAGAATTGTGCTCTTAACACTCTCAGTAGGCCAAAAGTCCAGGGTTTACCTTCCCTTTAACCTTTATACGCCACATTTTTAACGCACCACGATTCGCGCACCAGTATGATTTTATTTGTTAAACAAGTAACACGTCCACCAAAACAAATACTACATGTACACTAACTAAATTCTTAACCAGACTCTACCCCTAAACCTATATCCTTGAAGAAATACTGTACACGCCATATATTTTGCAGGGGGGGGGTTTGGGGTTATTTTCGCAAATTTAAAAATACGCTAAAATATTGGCAGCATAAATATTCAGTTTAATTAATTTGTCTTCAGGGCAGAAATTCACCACTTTGCTTTGCAATGGTACATCCTCATTGCTGTATGTAGATTTGCGAATTTCCTGATCGTGAATTCAACCACTCGCAAAAAAGTCTGGTTAGTCCTATTCATGAATTATATATGGCTGCGAAATTTATGGCGTATACAGTAAACCATGGAGCAACACCAGCTACTGCTAGATCTAATCTAGAGACCTACATGTCCTTAATGGAGGTCATAAAGAGCCAGATTTGCTTATAATGTTGTTCAGTAAGTTTGCCTAACAACTATGTACATGTATGCTCGCCTGTACTTTGTATTTCCTTTTGAAAGAAGAGAGATGATTTAGTTTATTTATAATGCAGAATTGTTGATTGTGCCTTACAAGTTACGAGATCAAAATATTTGATGATTTACATGTACATGTCCATGCATGTTAAACCAGGTATAGGCATACTGTTGCCCATATTAAAGTAAAAAAAAACAACCCAGATTTGCAATCTTGATTATGAATTTCTATTCACCTTCAAAAGGTAGAAAGTTCCAAAATGTTGTTCTCGAACGGTTTCCTTTTTTGAGAATCCCTGGGTTGATTTTGGTTTTGGTCTCTAATGAAAATTTCATCACTCATTGTATTCCTGCCAGGACACATCTGCTCCCATGTTTCTAGATCATCGGTAAATGTTCTTTCTTTTTTTTTATTTAGCTACAACTACAATTGAAATAGTTTACAACCTTTCAACCAATTTTGAGTACTTGTTGGGAAGATGTATTTCTATGAAATGTATATTTGAAAATCATTATGAATTGTTATCATGTTAACAAAATAGCTGAAAACTGCTTGAATATACCTTGAAATTTGACAACACAAATATGTACACTTGGGACATTGCTGATAAGAAACTTAAGGTCTCGATATGTAGTCCCGACTTTTCACGTAATGCCTTGTTAATTTTGTTTCTTTCTTTCTTATTAATTACACATTTTCTTTCAGAATTGTATAGCAGATGTTATTTATTTATACATATACATATAAATGAGAGTTTTATTCATTTAGACATGTTAGATCGTTACCAGATCTCAACAATAGTTTTAAGAGAACACTATATTAAGACTCTTGCCACCTTGCATAGATTTTAAAGAAATCCGTCATTGCATTCCATAGGTTGTAAAAAAAAACCCACCCACATATATTCATGAAATTATTAATCATCAACAACCCTTTTTCTTACAAACTGAGCTTGCTTTTACCAATAAATGTAAAATAATGAGGCTGATGATATTAGATAAAGTACATGTACTTGAAATTCATGAAGCGAATTGATAAACATGTACATGTATGTCATAAGATAAACAGTATATTGTACTCCAAGACATACATGCGCATGTATGATGTTCAGTGTATGTAACTTCATGTTAACCTTTTAGTCACTAAACCGCCCGGGAGCGCCCGGGACAGCCCTTCTTATTACTCACTGAACCGCCCAGGACCGCCCATGGACTTTGACCTGTGTAACACTATGGCAAATGTATCGTAGGGTTATATTGGGCGCTGAAACTTTGTGTGTGCTATCTTTACACATAAGCCATTTAGAATCCCCATTGAAGCGTTTCTGTGGAAAGATTTTGCGTACAGCAGAGAGTCTGTGCCACAAGATAGTTTACTGAGACTGAGTTCAGTGAGTAAATGAGTACAATACGTGTACCGGTAATCCTCAATGACTAAAAGGTTAACTGAATTTTCATCTTTGCCATTCAACAAGTGTGTTCTATTCATTCTGGTTTAATGGACCAAAAGCTCATAGATTTTTTTTTTACTTGCACATGTATAATGTAATGATAGTAGTTTATTTTCCAGGTTTTAGGGTTTTTTCTTTTAATTTGACTTGCTTCATATTGCATTTCTTTTCTTATATTAAAATGTGCATTTTATTAGTAACAAAAACTTGATATAAGAAATATATAGATGTACAAAGAAATATAATACACATAGTATGTATTAAGCTGAAATTAATTTATTTTAATGCACATTCTAATAATTTTTTATATTTATTGATATGTTAATAAAATAGATATACATGTAGTTTGGACTTATAATTTTTCAGTTGTAGCAGTTCAGGGGGAAATAGGAAGGGCAGGTTCGGTTTGTTCTGGTACGTTCTGGTACCAACTAAAAGGTCATCTAGATTTACCAGTTCTACAAGGGAGTACATCACAACACTGCATTTTAAGTGTTAAGCAAGGGCCCAAGTATTGTAGAACCAGAAAATAATTGAATCACGACTCCGATTTTTTTTTTGCAATTTGTGAAAATTTTGTGCAATGAAAACTGCAAGTATTTACAATTTACAAAAGATTCATGTCGCATAAGTGTTGTCTTTCAGTAGAGATAAGCCCTAGTTATCATTTTGTTACTTTTCTTTTAGTTGATGAATGCATGTAAGAAGATGTCACGATTGCAAAGTTGTGTTTCTGTGCATGAATAGTGAGAAGTGGAGTATCAATTAGAGCACTTTGCTGCATTATGAATTATATTTGTTTCCCCCCCATACATGTATTTTTGCAACTCTGTGAAGGTTAAGTATAAAGTTCTGCATAATGTTCAAGAAAAAAAACAGCTCATAAATTTTACATGAGAAGATTTATGATCACATTAACCTGTATGTACATGTATGAAAGACAAAATCATGAATTTAATTATGCTTTTTAAGTACATATTTGTGCAATACTGAATGGAAAATAGAAGTTTGAACACTTCCTTTTGATGGAATGTTGACAGAAACTCAAAAAAGACCTCACCGAGAAGTGTGTTGTATAGCCAGTCGTTTGATACGTCTATACACATTGTTGAGCAACATATTCAGACTTATTGTACATAATAGTTGCTCTAAGATTATGAGAAATTAAACAGAATGTAAATAGTATTTTGCTTATACATAAATGTCTTTAGAGATAAAGTTTAACTCTGGTCATAAGATTGAATTGTGAAAGAAACTGTCTCAAATCAATAGACCGCTTCTGTAATGCACACAAATTTATGCACATAATATTCTCTGAGCACCTAGTGACGAGCTTGGAATCCAGTTTGCATACATTATTTGTTGCTATGTCCGGCAAGCTTTCAGGTTGTCAAGAACAACCTTTGTTTGAAAGGTATGTATGAAATTTGCATACATTACCGAAGCGGTCTATTGGGAAAGGTTGATTATATAGCACATAAGAATTGTTGTATGCTCTTAAGGTTTTGGAATCGCCAAAATGATAAGAAATTAACTCAATCCTGCTGAGAGTCACATGCACTGCCCACAGAAATGCATTCATGGGACTACACACAAATGTTCGGCGAAAACATTTCAGCCGTTTCTTGTCATATTTTGAATGTGAGGGCATTTGCAACGCAATCCTCTTCAGGGGACATATCTACTATGATAATCTTCCAAAATAACTTAATAAGAATGAGAAAGCTCACAAATTATTTTTTACCTTTCCCAGAACTCAACCTTCCCTTTAAATATGCATGAAACAATATGAGACAACAAATTGTAATTTCAATTTTCTTTGGCTCCAAGAACCTAACGTTGTCAAGGAGGAAGAGGAAATTTAATTTCAAGTTTACTGATCCATACAAGAAATATAGATTTCTAACTTGCCGCAATTTACCATAATTTTTTTTTCAGAACAATTTGAACTGATCATTTCATGAATGTTGAACATTTCCTATGAAATAGGAGAATAAGTACAATTCAGGCATGCAGTACAATGTTATTAGTGTGGATTGACTTAAAAGAGCTTGTGGTTTCGGTCTTTCTTAAATGCACAAATGTCTTTCAGTGATCATTATTTTGAATGTCTTGTGTAGGAAGTTCATTGTTAGCTTAAACAGTATCTCAGCTTGATTTAAATGGCCATATGAAAAATAAATAAAAGAAACAGATTGAGCTAACAAAATTACACCACCATTAAGAAGGTAATGAATGGTTTAAATATGAGATTGCTAGGCCTACAGTATATGAATCTCAAATTATGGCAGATCGGTCAATTGTTTTTTATCATACACCACCGTAGCATGAATTTGTTTCTCTTAGTAATTCTATTCTCAGGGCCTGTACTCAAATATATTATAGATTGCATGACATGTTGTTATACATGTATGTCCTCCAGTACAATGTATGAAGACGACAGAGGTGCCTACACATTCTCTGTGGTCTGTGTTACAATGTACCGATTTGTGGTGTGTCTTACGCATGTGCCTTAATTTTCTTTATTGCAGCTGCTGAAAAAGCATTTGTATAATTGCTGGGTAATTTTAAAATGTAGCAATGTGTATGGAGGGGATGTGCAGTATTAACCCTTTCAAGACATAAAACCTTTTTTTGTGGTTTGCCTCAACTTTTGATTCAGAGCTCTAAAAAATATACTAGATGCATAAGTAGAAAAGGCAAAAATTTCTGCACACATTTTTGGTGCATGACCATGCTGCGTTTGATACCAGGAATTTTAAAATTGAGAATAAGCTTTAAAATCCTTAACTTGGCAACACACAAGAGGTTCAAAATTTCTAACCATGTATATTGTTTTCAAAAACATTACACCTCATTAGAACCGTGTAGCACTAAAAGCAAAATATTATTGTTGCCAATTTGAAGAAAAAAATGATCAATTTAGCCCTTAAATAATTCCAGTCCTGAAAGGGTTAAATGCACACCTAACATCCAATGAGTATGCAGTGTGTACAGTGACGTATTCAATGCTCATCGAGCAGATGTAAAGTAGCACTTGCAGTACTTACAATAAAATTCATCCTTCGGTGTAATAAAGTTCAGAGGAAAATAAGACTTGTGATTCAAATGGTTTTAACTGTTACTGATCATTCATGACACAATTGTAAATGTATTTGTGTGTGTGTGTGTGGGTGTGAAGCGATGAATTCCATCTTCAAGTAAAGTAACTTCACAATTTAATTGCATAACAGGGCTAGTGGATGGAGTGTAAGCCTTATTTATTTTATTCTTCTTATCAAACAAACAGTATGACAATGGACATCTGTGAGGTGTTAAAGTTGCCTTTATTCTGTTCTGTTGATTCATTCTTTATATTAACAGTGGCTACAAGTAACACTGCATCAAATCCTACATTTACCCGATTCTAAACTACTTGTACTACGACTACTTCACATTTTTACAACTGACACTATTTCCAGACATTAAATTTCTTTCAGTTTTGAACAAAATACTGAACTTTCTTCTGCCTTTGTCACTGCACTGCAGAATACATGTATGAGCACAGTAAGAAAGTAAAATTACACAGCTTGCTAGAAAATAATATATATATAAAAAAAAAGAGATAAAACTAACAATACATTAAAAATGCCCATTTTGGGGGGAAAAAAAACATTTTTTTCCAGTGACGAGGAATATCGTACTGGATCCATACATGTTCACATGTGCATACACAAAACAATTTTACAAAGCATTATTTTTCAGGTTACAACTGACTCCTGCACAATCTTGATATTCTATGCAATCTTTTTGGGGGTCAAAACCAGTTTTACAGACCTTATTCTGAGCATATCTCTTAAATGTAACTAATTAACTTGCTTGCAACTTACATATGTAAAGATTGAACATAAAAGTACAGGGGCATTCAATTTTACAAATATACTTTGTATTTTTCAATACAAATTTGCTAGATTTGTTCTTAGCTTTCCATATTTAAACAACTTGCTTCTAGAACAACAAGTCCGTATTAACCACAATCAAAGTTCCTCGCACTACAATACCTTCTGCTGATAACCAAAATAACTTTTAGCCTTTACTTTGATTTCAAGCAATAGAGTGCATTTTATTCAAAATCATAATCATGCATGTCTACTTTACAATATAGACCAGGCTTTTTCAATACTCCCCCTATGAAATGTAAAAATATGTTCCAACCAAAAAATCACTTGAACATAAAAGAAATATAAATTTTACCACTTAAAAAGAATCAGGCATGATCAAAACAGGTATGACAAACCCTCATAACATATGCACTTCTGGTCCTCGGCAGATGTCTTATTTAATTTCACCTCAGAGGATTCTATGTCAACTTCCATTTACCAACCACTATGTGCAGAGCTCTGACATTCAGCTTACATGTCAGAGCACTTTGAATTCTCTGTCCCATCTTCATTCCTTACAAGTGCTGAAATGTGGCTTCAAGAAGCAGTAGAACTGGATTAGCAAGACACCTTTTCTTTAACTTTACTTGAATACCAGTAAGCTCCAGTGAGACACACTTTCTTGGCTTTCACACTTAGAGCACATAAAGCACATTTCTGGGGGGATTGCATGTGTAAGTCTGCCTTGGTAAGACGGTTGCCATGGTAGGACTGGCACAGGACACCATCTCACAAAAAAGCACCGATCTCAAAACGTACGAATATGGTCTTAATTGTAACCCTAGGACATTTCATGCTAATATCAGAGGGTGTTGACCTAAAGCTGTCCAAGGATTAGCACACAATGTTCGGATAGAAAAATACTGGGGACTATACATGTACTTGTAGTAGAAGTCACTGAAACAGTATACTTATACACTCTTCTACTATGCATCAGGCTCTACTTTCACTTTTTCTCTTCAAGTTTCCTTAGCTAAGTGCTGAACAAATACATGTCACTCAGTTTTGGTCAGGATGATAGCTCAAAGGATGCAACAGGTCCACACGTCTTTGTTAGTACATGTATGAAATCTGATCAGGATAAGATCAGACTCTGAACGCCTTTGTTCACAGGTAACTGAAAAGGGTAAGTCAGACTTGTACTGCCTTTGTTGGTGAGAAACAGAAAGGGGATTAGACTAATCCCCATGCCTTGGTCTTGATGAGCTTCTTCTAGATATCTTCAGAGTGGCAGAAGTTAATGTGCCATGTACACTGTACATGCTCAGGTCTTGGGTCTTATAGAAAACTTGTTCTCCAGAATGGCTTTGGATCAGAAGCGAGAATCAAGGTACATTGTACAGGCTTCTAAAGAGACTAGACAAATCCCCATGCCTTGGTGTAGAGGAGCTTCTTCTTCCGAAAGGTTTGGATTGAAATAGGGTATGTACAATACAGAGCCTTTTAAAAGGACTACATGAAGCTAAATGCCTTAGTCTTGATAGCAAAAAGAAGCTTCTTCAGAATGGCTTTGAATGAGTGGATTGTAAAGAGTCTAGACAAAGCCTTATGCCTTAGTCTTGATAGCAAGTAGAAGCTTCTTCTTCTAGATGGCTTTGGAGCTGTAGATGGTGATGTACAATGTACAGGATCATAGAGGAATTAGATGAAGCCAAATGCAGCTATAATCGTGATTCGTCTGAATGACTTTGGATCAGCAGAGAGAATCAAGGTACATTGCACAGGCTTCTAAAGGAACTAGACAATCCCTATGCCTTGGTTTTGAGGAGTTTCTCTCTTCAGATTAGTTTGGATCGACATAGGGTAATGAACAACGAAAAGGCTTCCGGAGTTTAAACGAAGCCGAACGCCTTGGTCTTGATAGCAAGTAGAAGCTTCTTCTTCAGGATGGCTTTGGAGCTGTAGAGGGGGATGTAGAGACGACTGATGCAGGTGTTAGCGGTGGGAAGGTGGTTGTCATCGGGGGGCCTTACTGTGATGGTAGGGAGGGGCTGGAAACCCTCCTCACTCGCTGGTAAACTAGGGCTAGAGGTCCAGAAATACACCTGCATGGTGGAAAGCAAGAAGAGACATTTACAACTGAATATCAAGAATGATTATTAGGTTATGTTGCATGATTTCCATTTTCTATTAAAAGCACAAAAGAGCAGTGACAGGAGCCTATTTTTCAATACACAAATATACTTGGCAAAGTACTCATCAGAACATGTGTAATACAACAGACCAAACAGTACAGAATGAAGGTTGTGGGCTGGATCCCTAGAACAGCAATAATGACTTTTTAGCAGGATCTACACTTGCAGCTCTCCACACAGATGTGGAAACTTGGAAGACCGAACTAGTAGGAAGGAATTCTTATAAAGTTGCGACCACAAAAAAAATGGTTAACGTCCCTACAATAGCGGTAATATTGAATCACTCCAAAGCACCTTGCATGGTGGATATGAGCACTATACACTAAAACATTATTATATTATCACATTACTATCATTACTGGAACAGTACCAACCAAAAGGATCAATGTCAACACAATGTCTACTCACCAAGTCCTGTTTCTGCTGAGTTGTCATCTTTTCTACAATACTCCAGAACCATAGTTTGAAGGTAGACAGCTTGTCATTTCCCTCACTGCTATGACCATCACCTAGGAACATAAGACACATCATTTCATTAATCTAATGTCAATCAGATATGTTCAATAATATACATCATACTCAGAGCTATACATACAGAGAGTCGCGACACTGGATGTCGCTTCTGATTGGTCAGTCACTTCATGGAGCTTCAAATAGTTCCCTCCCAAAGAGAATATATGTGAAAGGGAACTATTGGGAGCTCCAAGATCCACCATGTTTTAAACAAAGACCGCATACGTATTATGCGCATGTCACAACTCTGTCTTTCAACGCGCTCTGATCATAATGGAATGCTGCCCTCAATGACCAGTATTCATAAAAGTCTACTAATTGTAGTTCAGGTTTAAGTGGGTAGATTCAGTCAACTGATTGATCTACTGCCAAGTGTCAACCTCCTCATCTTGTAAAACTTACCATAATTCTGTAACTAAGTGAAAATGAAGTCCAGTTTCTCAATTTTACTTTATGACTGGATTCATTCAATTTAATCCTTTTGTTTCAGAATAAGCCAGTTCATAATTACAATTTGCGCATGTGCAGATAAAGGTCATTTGTACCAAGTGCAATTGACCTCCATACGCTTTCATAGTGTACACACCAGTGTGAGTTTACATGTTAAACAAGTAGCGCATCCATCAGAACAGATGCGTGTGCGAGTACAAATTGTGGTCATTTCAGGGTCATTTGTACCATGTTCTTATTACAAACTGGCTTTTTACGGTAATTTGTACAGAATAAAGAGCTTGACACTTGGTGCTCTATGAACCTTCTAAACATCATAAGGACAAAATCATAAATCCAGTCAAATGAAGAAGCAGTGCAATGACGTTACTCACCTAGCTTGCCAGTCTCATCATTGAAGGTAGTATAACTGATCAACATCTGGACATTGACTTGACCGCATCCATTGACCAGCAACCGGAAATCCTCAGCAGTTAGACCATCCAGAGAGTTACGGGGTAAGACGTCAAAGAGACCTTGTCTCATGGACTGGACAGATAAAAGAGATCATTTTGTTACAATAGTTAGACAGATTTCATTTGCATACTGAATTATATAACCCATATGTAGCAGAAAAGAATGGCAAACATCATACACCCTGTTCTTTCATCTTTGGAAAAGGTTAAAAAGTCTTACAAAACTATCAAAGATCTTCTAGTGTTTAATATGTTTGTTTCAGGTTAAAGTTTCTACCACATGTACAATATACCCTGATAAATGTGAGTTCCAAATTTTCATTGAAAATGGATTAGGGAGGGTTTATTTGTACATTCAAGAAGCTTCTACGCTACTTACTGTTAGACACTTGTGTGCGACCGTCACCATCTTGTACTCTGCATAGTGCCTCACATACTCAAATATGTTGTCGGTATTGACGCTGACCCTACTCCCACCTGGTATAAGATCTACTGTCTGACCTCCTTCCTCCTTACTGAGCTGGATAGAGAACGTCAGCTCCATGGCAGCGATGCTTGCGGCATGGCCCCTCTCGGCATCCAAGAGGAGCTGACGCAGACCCTCGTAGAGGGTGGAGTCAAAGAAGGCTAGATCATGCCAACCAATCTGATGAGAGATACAGGAAATATCTTTTATAATGAAGGTTTCATGGGGGGGAAAATGTATCTATCAAATAAGTTGGCCGATACTGCACAAATTAAATGCAAACTTTGGTACATGTAGTTTTGCATATTCGTAACCAAAATAGCATTTTTTCTAGGTCTGTCTTTTTGAAAATTGTCGTAATTTCCTTGCAGGCTCAAATACACACAATATAGTTCCAGTACAAAGTACCTATGGGTTTGCTATACAGAAAGAAGAATTCAGTGGACAAATTTCTGTGTACTTTGTAATTTTTACCAGAACTCTTCTCTAGTTTTCTAGAGCTCTCATAGAGCTTTCCATGGCTAATTGGCTCACTGCGCCAGTGTACCGGTAATATCTATTTTACTACAGTCAAACCTGTCTTAGCGGCCACCTGTCTATAGCGGCCACCTGCTTATAGCGGCCACAAAAAAATCCCCCGCAGGAAATTACTGTGTTGTAGACCCTGCATATAGCGGTCACCTGCCTAACGCGGCCAGCGGCCACCCACCCTCGGACAATATCTGACCACGTATAGCGGCCACTAATATCGAGTCGAGCCGTAGCTTCATGCACAAAAAAGTAGTTTTTGCCATAGGCGCGATATGTGTTTACCGAGTCCTAGCTCAGTCACACTCTCACACAAACGTCGTGAATAGATTCTACAATGGCCATGAAGATCTAATAGTTTCACCACATTGCCGACTAATTAGAGATTAAAAGTCTTTTTAGTAAGAATTAAGCACTAGTATTGTTCGTTTACGTAATCTTCGCACCATCCAGCTGCAATCCCCTGCACTTTAGTTGTATTGTTCTCCTAAGCTATCGCGGTCGGCATGGCATTGCATTGATATTGATCGCCATTGCGCAATAGCACAGGCTCGTACACTTCAATATAATTTTTTATTTTTAAAAGATTATAAAAAAAAGAATTTAAAGCGTTAAAACTTTTGAAAAAAATAATAAAGGAGTGATTTTTTTTTTAGAAAGTGAAAATAATAAAAGACTACCCAAGTATTATTTTTTTTAAAGATCAATAATAACGATTTCATGTACGAGAGATTGTCCTGCTGAAAAAAGACGTGAAAACTCGACTCGGATCGTGATCCACCGGCGATCCAGGCCATTGTCGACGTTCGCACTTTCGACGAATACAAGCGAGCACCTTCTATCGCCTGTTCTCAAAAACAGTTAAAACTTCTTTTAAACCATTCAAAAGGCAAATATTTATTGAGTGAAAATTGATTGCACGATTTTATTCAAAAGATAAACTTATTATTGTAATTTTTTGACAGGAAGCAAAAGCATGATTAGACATCGTTTTTAGACTAAAAATCAAGAACAGCAGTCTACCGCGGGTGGTACGTACGTGGTAATTTGAGGGAAAATTCATTTTACACAGATTGCTCGTATATCTATTGTTTTTCTCATTTATTGACAACAAAGCATATTATTTTAGCATTTATATATCATATGACATGTTATACGTCAAATCTGTTGATCTATAGCTTGTTTTCCTAAGTCAAAGTAGGCCTAAGTGATATATATGGATGCATGTACACTAACTTTGTTGCGTGTAACAGTGTATGTGCAAATAAATAAAAATGGCCGCCGACCTGTCTATAGCGGCCACCTGTCTATAGCGGCCACTTTTTCCGTTTCCCTTCGGTGGCCGCTATAGACAGGTTTGACTGTATGTACTTTTTTTTCACTGTATGGTTCACATTACTGTTAACACTGAACAAATGTTGCAAATTGATAACCTAAATTTTAATTACTTTTTTGAAAATATTACTACATAGGTGGCTTTAGATTATACACAAAAATACAAAAGGCCACCACATGATCTTTGAACCGACCTTTCTTCCGAGGAGAAACTTGATGACATGTCGGTTGAGGGTCAACGGACACAACTCATTCTGAAGCAAGCAGAAGCCCAAAATCCTGTTAGATAAGAACAAATACAAGTGATGAGAGTAACATACTATACATGTACATGTGTAGCTAGAGTATAGTCTGTAGAATGGACTCCCTTCTGGCTCTCAACAGGCAATATAATACATTCAATATTAAGATTTTATTTGCATTTATCGACAAGAACACTCACTCCTGCATATTAATAATGTCTAGACTGATTAGGCTCCTGGGTGTACTGCATCAAGAGTCCCAAAATGATACAGAGATAGGCCATATGGTAGCTATGGCTGACAAACTATCGACCTATTAAAGTACCTACTGTGTAGTGTAAGGCTAGGGAACAAAGGACTTGCCAAAGAGTTATTGAAAACTAAACTTGATCAAGAAGAAAAGGTGATTTACCTGCCAACATTCCTGAAGACGTTGAGTCTCTCTCCAGAGTTCTTGCCAGGTCTGGGAGAGTAGAAGCCTCTCTTGCCCGGCTGAAAGAACAGCGCCTCGGCATCGCGATCAGCATCGTCGCAGTCCTCAGTCTCTATCGCCATGGTGGATGATGTTGATCCGCTGCCATCGTTCTTGCTCTTCTCTCTCTCACCAAGACCAAAGATATCAAGGTCTAGACGGCTGCTGTCTGTAGGGTCGTCACGGCTGTGAAGTAGCAGGGAAAAGGAATTAATCTGGCATGCATCTAGGATGGTGAATTGAATACACTCAGGGTATTTCTACTGGAGACCCGGAAAGTAATGAAATTGGTCTACCAGGAATAAAATTTCAGCACCAATGCCTATTGGCATGTGATGAGTCTGCATCTAATGAAGCACAATAATCCGTTTATCCGAGCAGCTCACAGAATTGAAAAGAAAAGAAAAAAAAAATTTACTGTGTGCGATGGACGTCTGAAAAGTGGGTGTTTATCGTTAATGGAATTATTTCTTCTGAGCTGAGAGAGCAAGCGTACCCGGAAAAATCCACCTCTGAACACAGGTATGATGATCCGTAACGGTGACAGTATCTGGTGTGTTTCTACTGAAACGTGCATACCTATCTGGAAATAATCCAGTAGACCAAAAGAGCAACAGAAACTAATGGTATTTTCAAATCCAGAAAAAAAACCTGACAGATGATAAATCAAGTTCTTACCTTCCACGAGAGAGGATGATATCCACAGCCTCCTCCACTCGTTCTCTGAGTGACTCCTCACTGGCAAGTAGCAGCAGCAGTCTGGCTGGCGGTAGCTCTAATAACATCCCAGTGATCATACTAGCCAGAGACTACAAGGAAGAAAACACATTTAGTATTAGGCCTGCTTGAATGGAGGTCACAGGTAGACAATGCTCTACATCACTGTTAAAAGGTAGTGCAGTCTTGGGTTCTCATAGAGACAAAAGCCGGTATCATAAAAGCTTACTAACTTTAGTCCATGTGAAGTGTGTTCATTTAGTCTGATTTATGGAGCAGCAATTGTCAACCTTCTCATCCTGTAAAACTTACCATTAATATGTAACTAAAATGAACAAACAAAAGTCATGTCAACATTAAATCAACTGCCAACTTTCATTTTAAGACTGGATTCATTTCGTTTATCAATTTGTTACAGAATAAAGAGCTTGACACTTGGCGTTCCACAAAGCAGTGGGCTTAGTTAAACCAGATATTACAGAGTCCACCCTAATAAATACAAGTCGTAAACTAAAATTATCAAAGACTTGAACTAACAAACAAAAATTACACTGTAAGATAGATCCAATGAATGATATCTGCGGAACACTTTAGATAGAAATAAAATGAAGCAGAGATATAAGCACAGATACCGTAGATAAAAGTACTGGAAATGGACAAGACTAGCATACAAAAACAAAGACCCATATCAGCAAATCCATTCAGGAGCATTTCATTTTGTTTGTATTTAAAAAATAAGTGGTACAATCCTTCTTTTCCAAATGGATCTCGAGGATACTTACTGGCTGTAGAGCATACACCCTTGGGAAGAGTCTTTCACCGAGAGCCTGCTTGGATGGTGGAAGGGGTTCATAGTCTGCACTGCGGTCATCAGAATTGGCACTATCACGAGGATAGAATGGCCTTGCATCGTAGGACAGGGTGTTCCTGTCACGATCCAAACTCTGCGCCATGCGTCCACTCCCTGTTCGTAGCTCAGACCGACGCTGACGTTCTCTTTCTCTCTCCCTGCTGCGAAGCCTCTGAATAAGACCTGGTGAGGATAGAGGCAAATTGTGTGTGCCAAATTTCATGAGCATTGCTCGAAAAATGAGGAAGTAGTTCAAGCCGCAAGATTTCCCACTGATTTATTGCCATAATATGCCGTTGATTCCCACAAGACCAATGTGTGTGCCGAATTTCATGAGCATTGCTCGAAAAATGAAGTAGTTTGATCCGCAACATTAGACTACAACACCTCTACAGAACACAACATCTCTACAAAATACAAAGTACTCCCAAAATAATTCAGTATGGCCTCTTAACAACAGAACAACTCGCATACATCAATTCCAAGCCACTTACTGTACTGTGGTCCCTTGTTAGAACCCTGGCAATCATCTAGATTGGGTAGTCTCTCAGGAGACATCAGTGCTTCAGCAATGGCTGTATAGAAGCTCCTTGCCACCCCACTGCCTTCACCTGGCTCATCCTTGAAGGTCACTTTCACCCGATGTACAGCGAGCGGTAGACCAGCCAAGTTGCTGCTGCTCCGACGATTGAAGTGGGTGTTCAGCTGGCGCATAGTCTGCTGGATCAGTAGGTCACGAGAGCGCTCCACCTGAAGATAAGCATCATGATTGATTTGAAATGAAGAAATATCAAACAACATCCAACAATACAGCTCACTCATGATGCATCAACTTTCTGAAACTAGATGGGCAAGCTCACAATAGCGTCACAGGTTTTCAAATGCTAAGTCAACTATGCCCCAGCATCGCCTAGAAAGAAATGTTTGGAGGTGGGACAGTTTAAAAACCTGTGACGTTATTATGCATGGTAAACCATTCAAATCATTTTCAAACAACTCTACAGACTGAAGCAACATTATTATTCACAATATAACCTCTCAGAAACATAACATGCTATATTGAACATGCCTTAAATTGAAGTCTATGAGATAGTATTCAAACAGGAAAAGGGGTGATATACATTTTACCATGCAAACCCTGTGATAGCAATGAAGATCTTGAAACTATTTGACCACTGAGATGTGGCTTTTCACTGTTGTCCTTCATTCCAGCTTAAAACCTAACACATAATTCAATTATGATTGTAAATATACAAAGTTATAGATGGCTAGTTTACTCTAGAGTACCTACATAAAGAGAGCAGCGACAACTCATGATTTGAACGCCATTTTTGTTTCCTCTACTATGCAACATTTCTATTCAATTCCGATGAGCACCTGGGTGTTCTCAATAGAAAGAATTCAAACGCCATTTTGTTTCCCGAAAAGTCAGACGTCCATGTCGCTACTCTATATATATAGGTACTCTAGTTTACTCCATACATTCATAGACCTACCTCTAGAGTAAGATCCTTAGATGTGTGGTTGTTCCTGAGTTTCTCCATCTCCCTTCTGAAACGTGATTCCTTCACTTCAAACCCTCCCAGCTCACTGAGGACTGATCCGGGCTCTGCACCAACATCTTCCAAGAAGACATGGCCAAAGAGCTCTAGACACAGACGCCATCTACCAAGTAACATGTCAGCTGACAGCAGAGGAGACAATGGTCTGAAAGAATACAGATATGGAATTAAGAGTTGAGAATGCAATTGAGTTTTACATTTTGTGATTTGGCACACTAAGGTTTGATTCAAAAGTTCAAAAACTACACCACATGCGAGAGAATAAAGTGCAAAAACAGCTTGCACCGCGGCTGAACGGTGGCAATTGCTCCATGGTAATTTTGTACACTAAGTGAATTCTTAACTTCAATCCTGGACCAAACCCTATACCTAACAAAACCCTATATTCTTTGACAGAGTTAAATAGGCAAAAAAAAAAAAAAAAAAAAAACCAATACCATTATACTAGATTACAAGTAGTGCTGTAATATCTCGTTTATTTTGATTTCCATTTAACGGCTGTTAAAAACCGGGCGGTTATCGTTTAAACCGAAAAAAAATCTAGATCTAGAACTACTACAAAATTTTGAACATATGGGACTGAAGTTAACAAGTTAAAAACCTTTGGCGAAAATGTGCTTAAAAACACATTTTGCAGTGAGAAAATCTCGTAATAGTATCCTAAAAAGAAAAGTTGGAACGACTTTCACTCATTAAAAATGGAATTGTACATTTAAAACTGTTCTTATCTTCAAAATATTGATGTTCACGATGTTTCCACGATGAAAAATCAAAAATTTGTCACATTCATGCTATCGCGATTGCAAGACTGTGCCTGCAGGACTTCCAGGTTTTCCATTCAGAAAACATCATGAAAATAAAGATATTAAAGGTATGAATAGACTTTTTAAATGTAAAAATCCACTTTGTGATTACTGAAAGTTGTTTCAAAGTCCACTTTTAGGGTAGGGCCTACCACTCGGCGATTTCATAAGTGCAAAATGTGCAATTTTAGCACATTTTCTTCCCAGGTTTGTTACATTTCTATCAGTCCCACATTTTCAAAATTTTGATGGTTCATCCGGTCACACAAAAATGAAAATTAACGTTTTTGGTGACCTTCAGGGGGTTTTCGGACGGTTAAACGTTTCATTACAGCACTAGTTACTAGTTACAAGTATATGTAAATGCATACACATGTAGTATGTCTGTACCTTGTGAGTCTGATAACTTGATCAATGTCACTAACAGGTTGTATATCAGCTCGATCAACAGTAATGGTGGTTGGTCCACCTCTTCCAGGAGCTTTCCTTCTTCCTCCATCTTCAGGATCAGCTCCATCAAGGTCTCTTGTAGCTGATGTCGGACGACTACGTTCTCCTGTCTCATGATTGGACAACTCTACGGGTGAAGGTTCAACAGCTGGTCCGCTATTGGCCGATTCAGAGAGGTTCATTGGGCTAGCTTGTACAGCCTCTTCTCCTCCTACATGGAAGAGAGCCCCAAGATTAACGTTCCTGCTAGGACCAGATAGATCTTCACTGTTGTCTCTAAGAGGGTCTGGTGGGAGGGGTATCTCGGAAACCCTCACCGGACCTGGTTGATTGACCAACGGTTCCCTACTTCCTGAGCTATGGGCTTGAGGGTCTGCTGCAGATTTATCCACTGAACCGGTTGTGCGGATCACACTTACAACTGTTGCAGAAGCACCTGCTGCAGTGGCAACACCAGAAGGTCCTGCTGAAGATGCCTGACTACCACTGCTACCAGCAACATCTATACCACTTGGTCCTGGATCTCCACCTTCGCCATCACCTCCATGCGAAGGTCCAGGGCCACCAGGAGCAGAAGAGCCATGGAGGACTCCACTCAAGTTCCGAGGTTGATCTTGGGAGGTGGTCTTTGGTGCCGATCCTGGACCTGATTGACTGTAATCAGATGGACCTGAGAAGCTGCTAGATGAGAACGATGATACAGAGGGCTGATACAAGTCACTGCTTTCTCCCAAGCTTTGGCTGACTGGCAGCGTTGATCCTGTGGCTGCTGAAACTGCACCTGTTACAGAGGTTGGAAAATTCAAGCACAATAATTATCATTCTATTGGCTTATAAGATAAATATATGCTTTCTTTTGTTTATTTTAGAGACTTACAAGTACATGTGTATTTTTCAAATAGATGTTAAAAACATGAAGATAAATTGCCATAATTACCAAAATATTTCACTACATGGGAGAAATATGTCACTTCATGTTTACATCTATGGGTGTCTCTATGCTTTAACATGATATTGCATCATTTCATTATACATGTAAATAACAATAATGCATGTCACAATGATTCCCACCTTCATGGAGTCAAGGTGGGCATCTTGGATGAATATCTAACCTCTTCTACGACACATGCTCTGGTGACAATTCCAAGGAGGTCAATATCTAACACTAACAAAGTTTCTACCTTCAAACCCAATCGATATCTTAACCCTATACCTTTGATGAACTAAAGCCCAGAGCAAATGTCGCCAAAGTATGTGTCAGATCACCAACTTACCTGATGTTACTGAGGATGATTCCTGGGTTTCTGATCTCTCCTCTTCAGCAGGAGCCTGCTGGACTGATGGTCCAGTGGCTGTTCCATCCTCCATCTCCTCTGCTTCTTCTTCTTCCTCCTCTTCCTCCTGGTCATCATCCATCCCTGGCTGACCCATTACCTGACGCTGAGACACGCTCATCTGGGTGGGGAGGATCTCCAGGAAAGACTGGTGTACTGTCACAGATTGGTTGTGACCTATGTATCAAGGATGACAAAATGTTAAGTAAGCTATATGTTAAGACTGGTACAAAGTATTGCTGGAAGACTGATGCACTATCACAGATTAGTCGTGACCTACGCATCAATCACTTAAAAATGGAATTAAGAAAAATTATACCACTGGCACAAAGTATTGCTGGAAGACTGGTGCACTGTCACATATTGGCTGTGACATATCAATAAAGGACATAAAAAGGAAAGCAAACTAAATGGTAAGTCTGGTACAAAGTAAACCCTAAAGACTGGTGCACTGTCACAGACTGGTTGTGACCATGGATCAGGTGCATATCAATGACAGAATGCAAAACAGTGAGATTGGTGCACTGTATTGTGAAAACCTGAACTTCTCATTGATACCATAATCTCCCATGACTGGTAGAAGGCATTTCAAAGCAAGATATTAAAGCTACAAACTGAGATTAATTTCTTGCTCCTGACCAAAAAAAATTAGAAAATAAAACAAAAGCTAACACCAAACATATGACACAGAACATATATGCTTAGATCCAGAAGGGCATTAACTGATATACATGTAACCCATAATTCTGCACATGACCTTACCGAGAGCTACATCTGAGTCTGAAGGAAGGACTGGGTTCTGAGGCATTCCAAACAGCTGTTCTTTGGTGGCACTTGGCTGCAGCAGGTGAGGTCTATCAGCCAGGGGTAGAGCTTCCGAAAGAGGAGTCTCAATGGGATCAGGTGGTGGGCAACCTAGGAAGGTGGTAGAATCGGATCGGACAAAGAACGGATGTTTGCGACCAGACGATGCAAGACGTTCCTCCTCCCCACCTTCTACATCCATGTTGGAATCGCTGGCTTCACCTGGATCAACGTCCTGGGTGAAGCACCAGGAGCGCTTGCTTGAGGACGCCTGAGAGGGTTCGGAGAGTGGCTCACGCTCAAAGCAACGCAAGAAGTAAATACAGGAGTCCAAGACATAGGCGACGTGCTTCATAGCAGCAATGTCAAGCATGGGGAGTGACCCTAAGTGTTCACTGTTATGAGACCTCATGAGTGAGAGCACATAGCTCAGATAGTCCATCATAGAGCTGTGTTCCTCAGTGTTGCTATGGGTTCCTCGTCTCCTGCTCTCCAGGGAGTGCTGGTAAGCTGTCTCTTCCCGAGTTGCTGCATCACGGGCCGCGCCCCTCAGGGTGCGCATGTACTGGCTGCGCATGGGATGAGTCGGGTGAGAGGGATCAGTAGCTCCCATGAGTGCCTTGCCGTACCGTAGTTGAGCCTCGGTACTGTTCATCACGCATACTAACCAGTCCCATGTAGGTTTCAGACTGCACTGGACATAGTTCTGTTGAGGAGACAAAGATATGAAAGTTACTATCTGAACATACTCTACAATAAACAAATGGAAACAAACTTATGAAGTATTGCATATAAATCAAAGATGCAAAAACTATGTACGAACACAAACAAAATAGGAGAAATTGCTAAAGATTTGAGCTCATAATCCTATAGATGGACTTTAACCTGGATTAAATCAGTGATTTATGAACTGTCAGGTGTCAAGCTCTTTAATCGGTACAAATTACTTTTAATTCTGTGACAAAATTAATAAATGAAATGAATGAGACATAAGGTGTCAAATTTTATTACCTGTAACTCTTTAGCATTATCAACCGTAATCTCTAGTGTTTCAGTGAGGGGTTCTGGAGCCTTGTAGTTGGGTAGGGAGGCCATCAGATCAGAGACCTGTCGGAGCACAATGCCAAACGCCCTCGCTAGACGGCTTGCTGTGGTGGTGGGTGCAGTCTCCGTTGAGCTGGAGCTGGGTGGGGTTGGGTTCGCTGCGGTGGAGATGGTGGTTCGTCTCAAGTTTGAGGGGTCTATGTAGATCAGACCTGTGGGTACTGAGGAGAAGAAAAAATGAATGAATAAGAATTGATCTCCAGAAAATTGTTTAATTAATGGTTATGGTTCATAGTCCTATTAAGCAAGTAGTATTTGATCCCTCTAGACAGTTTAACAGATTGATGTATAACATATTCTTTGCAGCTGACACTTCAGCATTCCATGAAATAAATCAAATCAAATTTGTGTGAAGGAGGAGTTCTTTAGTTGAAAATATATTACAGTTACAACTTTGCGCTTATAAGTCGCCTGTTCCAGATATATCGGCGTATTATCAGTAACAACCACCACAAAAGTAGGAGTTTACAACCAATATGCATATTTTAAAGAAAGAGACTGTTTTGTGATAGAGGTGGCGCTACTTACCAACAGGGGGAGCAGAGCTGGCAGACCCTAGCACTTCGTTGACCACACCTGAGCCGCTGGTCCTGGGGTTGCTAGAGGACAGAGGTTGCTGATTACGGAAGGCCCATTGGAGTGGGTGAGGCGGCTGGCTAGATCTACATCATAAAACACAATACAAAATTCAAAAGGAAAATGGTTGAAAATTGGAATGTATGATCATTCATATGAAGTAATTACAGAATTTAGAAATAATGTATGTCCAGCAGTAACGAAATATTGCCAAATCAAATGGACTTGTACTAAACAGCAATAAATAGCATCTTTAGAGAAATCAGTAAGTCATTATATTTAATCTGAAGAAATCATACACAGTGAAACCTGTATGTAAAGACAACTCAAGGGAGACAAGAAACATGCTCTTAACAAACTGGTGATCTTTATGTACATGATATTATAGTACATGTTTCAATGGGAAACACTGCTGGAGGGAGACAATAAAATGTGGTCTCTATAGAAAGTTGGTCTTTCTGTACAGGTAGGTGATCTCTAAGCAGGATTCACGGTAGAAGGGTTTGTGTATTTATGTCCCACCTGTTTCCTTCAATGCTTTGTGAGCCACTAGCACTAGCTGTGGTAGGTCTCTCGAGTGAGTCTTCGTTGAAAGCCTGGTCAACAGTCTCTTCTTCGACTTCATTGAACTCATTGTCACTGTCCTCCTCCTCTTCCTCTTCTGCTTCATCCGCGTTGGATGACGACTCGTCTTCAGAGAAAAAGAGTGATGCTAGACCTCCACCTGAGAAAGATGAAACGTGTGAGGAAAGAAAGGGCTGTATGACACATGCTCCGTGGTCCATTACCTACATCAACCAAATTCTTAACTTCAATATTGGAACAAATGCTACACTGAACCCTAACCCTAAACCTAACCTAATTGCATTTATAACCATAACCCTATATTGAAATAGAGCCAGAGCAACTGTTGCCTGAGCAAATTTAAGTGCACCATCGAAAAGCATGAGCCTCAGGTCTTCATCAACCAAAAGAGCACAAGTGTAAAACGTCTGTGCACTTTCAATAAGTGATTGATTTGTTACCAAACACAAGACTTCTTTTGTCTAACATTAAGGAGATTTTAATAAACTGATGTGTTGGTGTAAGTTAGGGACATTTTTTTGTCATCATAATTAATGTGAATTATTGAATTCAATTAGCAGTATAATAATCATGCAAAATTCAAAATTACAGTTCAAGATTGATCAATAATAACAACAGAAAAATGTTAGGTGTTAATTGCATATAATTAGTTGATACTAATGGGATAATCAGCATGTCACAATACCATTCTTCTATAATAAATATGCGCAGGAATGACGGGTACTATACATTGGAGTTAATAATTTATGGGAACATACCAGCATCTGAACCTGCATTTGGAGCACTGACCCCACCCCGACGACCGGAATCTTGAGCACTGCTTTCCTGATCTTGGTTGCTATGGTTGCTCTCACTATCATAGTCACTCTCTGCTAAGAGGTCTAAGTCCATGTCACTCTCGTTACCAGCTGGATCGAAATGAATCAAAATTTTTCAAGTTTCTAACACGTCCAGGAAACCTTCATCCCACGATCATGGGGACAATAGCAGATACATGTATCCTGTTCACAACGAACATTTTAATCAAAAACATGCACAGAAATAAAAATGTGGGACAAGCAATTACACCAGTTAGAAAATAAAGGTCATTCTTTTCTTTCAGAAATCTCTTTAACACAGGCGTAACACATTAAGTGGTTTAAGTTGCTTAAACCATATCCAGGACAGTTTGCGGTAGATTTTCCAAGGGATAGCCTACACACACATGGTAAACATGTCATTAGACAATGATAACAAAAAAGTCACATCTACAAATCTTATAATACACAGCCACTCCCTCCAAAAACAACAAAAACCGACCAATGAATTTGCATAAAAAGTCGAAAAATGCAACTTTTTTGTTTGTTTTGGAAATGTTAAGAGCAAGGATATTGTTTGCTTACCATCATCTTCTGGTTGGTCATCTTGGCTCGGTTGCTCTCTAGGATCTCTGGGTGGGGCGCTGCTGGAATCCCTTTCACGGACATCACTAGATACAACCACTATATCTCCTTCAACCATGTCAATCTATAAACAATGATGGAAAACAAAAATGTAATTGAGGCGATACAACATTTGGTTTCTCCTCTCCCCCATTCATAGCCTACAGTTTCTTTCTCTCCACCATAAACTAATACTTTAAACATTTATCATCATTTTCTCTCTAATTCACATTGATTACTAATGTAAAACAAGAAGGTGGTTTACCTGTCTTATCTTCACACACTCATACCTACACCCATTTATAGTATGTTTATCTGCTCATCAAATCTCAAAACAGTTTGAAATTTAAAGCTCTGTTTAAGCAAATCTGAGCCCAATATTTAGGTTGTATGGAAGCGAGTTCAGATAGGGTTAGGAAATGACCATGAAGCAATTGTCGCCAGACCATGTGTCATAGAATCATCAGTACTTTACTCACCTCTTCTCCTTCTCCTACCTCCATGTCTTGATCGTCTTCATCGATGGTACGATTACGAGTGATACGGTGTGGGTGTGTCCTTAGAGAGGCGGAGTGATGGTGGGTGTGGCTTGAAGTAGGCTGGTTGCTAGAGGCGGATCTCATTGGGAGGGGCTCGGTAAAGAACAGCTCTTCACTTCCCTGAAATAGAATGTTGAATAATCAAAGATAAGGTAATGAGAGGATCAAAAATATACAGCTTAAGCTTATTCCTCAACTGATAAAATAATATGACCAGGGCCCTGTTTCATAAAACTTGCTATCAATAACAAGTTACGATAGTTGTTATAAGCTACTGAAATCCTGATTGGCTGAGAGCAAATTTGTCATAGAAATGTGGCAGTTGTTACTGATTCTAAGTTTTATGAAACAGGGCCCAAATTTCAAAAAACCCTTGAGCTAGGCTGGTTGCTCATTGGGAGGGGCTCAGTTTGGTCGATAGGGATAGGAACTAATGTAAAATCTATCAGCAACACATTTAAATCTCTAGTCCCATATGTACACGGAAGTGTTTGTTATTTTAAATGCACGTGGTTTTGAGCTTAATTCTAATAATTGTACCAGCCAAAACAACCACTAATTTACAAAAGGGTTCCTTGTTTACTTCACAATCACGTTTATTCAGAATATGACAGGAAGAAGTGCACACCATTTACTAACCCAGGGATTGAAATAAGCAGGTGCCCAGTAGCCACTGACAACTAAATCCTGCTGGGCTACCTATGATTTGCCTTTGTTGCCATGGTAGCAACTAAAAAGACATGACTGGTGGTGGTGGAAGTGTTGTGGTATAGTGGTTCATTCACTTGACTCCCAATCTAAGGGTTGAGGGTTCGAATCTCAGCCAGGCACTAACATCTTTTGGCAAGACATTAATCCACGTTTGCCACTCTCCTCCCAGGTGTTAAATGGGTACCTGGCAGGATTTATTCCTTGAAATGCACTGTACGATGACTACGGCCGCCAGAGCTAAAGCCAGGGAAACAATATCCAAACCCTTTGGAAGCGCATAGAACGTTATTTCATAGCGTGATATGCGCTATACAAGAACAGTTTATTATTATCATCATTACAATTTCATGTTTATTTTGTGCAGTTCACTGTAACTGACCACTAAGTGTTGAAATTGGCAACCTAAGCAATTGTCTCATCCTGGCAACCAAAATATAAAAATGAAGCAAGTGCCCTGCTAACCTGAATAGCATCAGCATGGCTGTTGAAGAGAGGGAAGGGAGAGGAAGGTCTAGCTACTCCCATCCGTACAGGTGCAATCAGAGAATCTCCAATCTCACAGAGTTCAGTAATAGACTGGTGGATCAAGGCCTGGAAGACTCGCTTGCAACGCTGCACTGGCTCAGACCTGAACAGAAAAAAAGATACTCGTTACATGCTAATTTCAATCTTATAGTTTAACCTCTTCTGTGCCATGGGCGGCAAATTCTGCCTAAAATTTGTGTGTTGAAGAGTGTTTTTGACCAACAATGACTGTTTTACTTCCTGACAAAGAAATAATTACTTCCACTGTGAAATTTATTCCCATGGAATTTATTTTATGCCCAATTTAATAATTAAACAAGCATTTTGATTCAAATCTAACATTTGAATGTTCAGTTATAACAAATGTTTAAAAATTTGGTGGCACAGGAGTTAGGGAGGAACATAAACATGTTTTAAGAATTCTATTTAAAATCCATGAAACGAAATGAGTGGAAAATATGATGGAAAATATGATGGAAACACCCATGAAGCAATAACTAACATAAAATAAGAGAACCCAGGTTACAAAATCATCCCATTAGGCATTGTGTGTCCACTTAATTTAATTACACAGGTAGCAAAGAATAAAATTGTATATTTTGGTTTACAATCTAGTTGTAATGTTTAACTGAATAGATCAGTTCTACCTCAAAATCTACAGAAAAACATAAAATATGAAACTTTGATGAAGACATAAGCGTTTACAGAATCTATTACTATTTTAGGCCATGGAATGCTCCCCAGTGGAGTAGAGAGAGAGCATGCACCTTATGAGCAAAATAGCAGTTGATTCCAATGGCCCTGGTAATAATAACTATAAATAAAACGTTTAGAAACATTGATTAATTACTATACAAATGCAACTACTATCATTATTTTATCATGGAATGGAAAACTTACAGCTTTTTGCCTGGAGTCATCTCGATGCTTAGAACAACAAAGACTCTAGCCACAGAGCGGATGAACCTACGAGCTACCTCCCCAGCCTCGGCCTTACTGGTAGAGGATTGGGCATGACGTAGACGACGGATCAGTGTGGTCAGGAGAGTGTCTAGATCCTAAAGGATATGAAGGGTATAGATATATGATAAAGGATTGAGAGTGATGTAGATGATTTTTCATTGTGTTAATAAGTTTCTAACTTCAGACAGTACGGTTAACTGGATACCTCCCTTACACTCTATGCCTTGACTGATAGATTTCCTTTCAAAATCTTTCCAAGGGCCTAGATACCCTTTCTTACAATCAACAGATGCCTTTTTGACAAGTTTTGAGTAAGTGGACACATTTAAGTTGATATTCTATCATATGTGGCACATAAAAAAAATAAAAATAGATACATGTATCTCATACTGTTCTATGAAATACATTACCAAAACAAATAATTTATTCTACACTAAAAAAAAAAAAAAAAAAAGGAATTTTCAGCATAAATAAAAATATTGTGATTGCATATTGTTTGTCAGTGTTTGGGAATTTTCTGCCCAACATTTGACAAATTTGGAATACGCTCATCAAATCTGGTCTTAACTCAGAACGACACTTACTGAAGAAGTACACTTGACAATAAGCATGTGGGTAAACCAGTCCAGCTTGACAGTACCAGACTGACGCATCAGATACACCTGATCCTCTGGTACAGGGGTGTGACCAGTTCCTCCTACACAGTCCCTGCAAAGCAACACAATGGAAACATGAACTATCTTTGTGATTATTGATCAAACAAAGACTTTTTCCATCTTTACCGATCACTTCATTATACAGATGTACCGAGGAAAAGATTTTTTTACCAGTCATCACCTTAGAATATGCTTTGTTATAAATTAAGTTCACAAATCCCTTGCACTTTATCAAGGTATTAAAGAGTGTTACAGAAATAACAAAAACAACAACAATCAAGTGCTAGGAATTAGTTCTCTGGAAGTATGGCTCTAAAAACACTGCAAGATCTTTGATAACTTAACCCTTTAATGCCGCGGGTGGCAAATCTTGCCCATGAATTCAAATGCTGAACAATGCCTTTGGAGTAAGAAGGGCTATATTTTTCTTCCAGAAACAGAAATGATTACTACAGTGTGAAGTCTATATCTACTGACAATATGTTATTCCAAATTGATCAATAAAACAAAGCATTTTACTCCTGAACTTCATTTCCAGAGGACAATTGTCCCAAAACTTTGTAGCTGTTTAGACTAAACTTGGAGTATAGTGATAAGGAGAAAGAGTGACTCACTTCTTCTTGTCCTGGCATCCATTGAGTATCATAGCACTGACAGCTTGCCATTCCTGAAGGATACTCTCAAGGGCATGACGGCAGAAACGAGGGGGCTCCAGGTTGTGATCAGGCATATCAATGTCTGTAAAAATAACAAACGATGCCACATTTAATATATAATTTTTGTGTGTGTGATATAAGTACCTTCATGGGCAGTAAAGGGAGAAGGGGAGGCATGCAGGGGACTAAAGACTTTAAATCATGATGAATATTGTTGATAACGTCAACTGTGGTTAAAGTAAAAGAAGAGAATTATAATAACTACATTTTATGTACTTCACTTCACAGTGTAAACAAAAATTTGACCATACCAAAATATTTTGAAATGACAATATATCTATGCATTACAAAATCAATGCAATTTCATGACATGTTTTTAATACCATTTGCAAAACAAGTGTAGACAGCAATATACAGTAATAAAAGACAAAGTCCACCAAAATGACAATTTTGCTTCACTGCACATGAATATACATGAAGTACCAATATGTCTGTGAAAGTCAAAAGACTCCACATTCTAAAAAGAGCTTTTTGAACCTCTTACCTGATTCATTCTTGCGGGAGAGTCTGCTTCTGGACTGCCGATACTGTCTCTGCTCTACCGTCTGACGAGCCACAGTCTGAGCCAAGAACAGCAGGATGTGATCCCCTCTGAAAAAAACAAGACATATTATACGTTAGTAGGTGTTAAAGTAGATTAATTGTGCAACTTAAGGTCTTGGAACAAAGGTCCAAGGTTTACTACCAAGTCATTGGGTTGTACATTGTCCTTCAATAACCATTGAGGTCAAATGTCCCCTGGGGAGCGTTTCATCAAGCGTTTTGTACGTGATTTTTACCGACAAATTTGCTTTCAGCCAATCAGATGCAAGGACTTCAGTAGCTTATAACAGTTCTCGGTAAAAAAAATCAGACAAAACGCTTGATGAAACGCTCCCCAGGTTGCATAACTTATAGGCAAATATTTACTTCATAAGCATTAAGTGAAATGTATGGCAAAGCAGCCACAACCACTGACAGTATTTTATACACAGCTAATAAATAATGGTGTGATTAAGAGATTACACGAAGACACTCAAACTGGTCAAAAAGTTCACTGTGATGTAAATATGGTATAAGCATGTAGAACATGACCTGTAAACATAATTATAAGAGTGAAGAAACAGAGCGTGGCAAAGAGATGAGAAAGAAAGAGAAAGGGAGAGAGAGAGAGAAAGAGAAAGAGATGGTTAGGGAAAAAGAAGACTGAGGAAAAAGGGAGGGACAGAAGAATGGGAAAGAGCACAAAAACAAGTATGACTGGAAAAAAATGGAAGGGAAGAAAGAGGAAGAGAAAGAAATACGACAGGAGAGGAAGAAAAAGAAAAAAGACAGGAAAGAAAGAGAGAGAGAGAGAGAGAGAGAGAGGAAACTTAAGGACAGATGATAAGTAGTCCAGGGGTGGTATTCTGAGATTTATTTTATCTTGATTTTAGTGAAAAGATTTTAATTGTCATAACAAATTTCAAATTGCAACATTTCATTGGTGTTTGCGCAGATGAACTCCGCGTACGCAGCCACTTTTGCGCAGGCATTAACCAATGATGCGCCATAATTATTTCACTAAAATCAAGATAAAATAAATCTCAGAATACCACCCCATAGAATCTTTACCTGCTGTTAGGTATAGTGACTAGGTTGGTTTCATTGATGAGCCTGTCCAGTAGCTCCATACGAGTGAAGATCTGTCCTGCGATCAGAGCTTTGCATTCGCACTTCTCCCAGCAATCACAGTACGCTGTAGGTGATGTGCGCTTCAGTCTGTAAAATTGGTCAAAGGAAATTGTTCACGCTCTTTGACAAGGAATTTGATTATTTTTATCATAATCATCATAATCATTACAATTATCACTTTGACAAGGAATTTGATTATCTTTATCATAATCATCATCATAATCAGTATAATTATCACTTTGACAAGGAATTTGATTATCTTTATCATAATCATCATCATAATCAGTATAATTATCACTTTGACAAGGAATTTAATTATCTTTATCATCATTATAATCATTATAATTATCACTGACAAGGAATTTGATTATCTTTACCATAATCATTATAATCATTATAATTATCACTTTGACAAGGAATTTGCTTATCTTTATAATCATTATAATCAATATAATCATTATAATCATAATTATCACTTTGACAAGGAATTTGCTTATCTTTATCATAATCATTATAATCATTATAATTATCACTTTGACAAGGAATTTGCTTATCTTTATAATCATTATAATCATTATAATCATTATAATTATCACTTTGACAAGGAATTTGATTATCTTTATCATAATCATTATAATCATTATAATTATCACTTTGACAAGGAATAGTAATGATAATTATAATGATTATCTTTATCATAATCATTATAATTATCATTACTATTAGACTCACACTGAATATTATTCATCACAGTGTAATTATTGATTCTATTCCTGAGTGCATCAAAATAATCTGACTTTTTCATGAACAAAATTTATAAGATGACAATTTCCAAATATCGCTCGTTATCATCGGTCTCTCAATCAAAAAGGTTATAATACATGAAAATCTTGACAAAATGAGATTAACTGGACCAAGAAAAATCGTTCACTAAATCAGCTTACCTGTTACGTTGCACATCAAAATTATATAAAACATATATGTGAGACTAAACATACATTGTATTGCTACTGATGGTGTATAGTGACTTACTTGCAGTCATGTCCTTTGTGACAGATCCTAGCACACTCTGTACAGCAACACAGAGGTCCTAGCAGACCACAGGTTCTACACTCAAAGATATCCTGAGGAAAAAAAGAACATCATCAAAACAAAAAAACTTTTTATCTATGGATATCTCTCTCACCCAAGTCAGTGGGTACTTCATTGGATTTATTTCTCATATCGCAATGTGTGATCATCACAGTTGGCTGGAGGGAAGCAGAACAAATAGCCTACCCAAGGTTCTCTGTGTGAGCAAATTATCCTTTATGCTAATACCAAGCATGGAGACTTTTTATCAAATTTCTTCCCGACAAGGTTAAGGGGACTGATAGGCGTAATAAAATATGTCAGTGTACACCTCCATCTAGGTAAATTGCTTAGGTCCTCCTAAACCACCCCCTGAAATACCATAAGGTCAATTTTCACTTGATTTGGACCAGTAAATATGTCAACAAATAGTTTCTACCTGCAAAATTGGGATGATCCTCACAAGGGGTGATTTTGAGAGGACCCATGCATAGTTTCTACCTGCAAAATTGTTTTGGTCCCCCAAAAATCACCCTAGGGAGGTCAAAAAGCTATATTCCTTTCAACTTGGACCAAGAGTAAACACTTTTCTGCAGAGAAGCCTGAACATACCTGATTGATATGTTCAGTCCCTGTCCATGTGAAGCTACAGGTATCATTGCAGCAGAGCACATAGAGAGGGGACGAATCTGGATGACTCCCAGGGGGGAACACCATCGATTCAAACAGCTCCTTATTGAAACTAGCTGGCTGCTCTTCCCTCTTCTGGCTACCTCCCCCACCCTGGCTGCTGGCCTGAGTTCGTCCGAGGGGGCGTCGGCGAGAAGCAAGGTTTTCGGTGGTGTCGAAAATGGTCAGGGCGACGGAGTAAGCTCGGATTTTGACGGCCGACATGAAAGGTGTGTTGCCATGAGAGTCCCTGCAGACAGTGAAAGAACATAAATCGTAACCTGTTCACCCTGAGTCTATTCTGAATCTATCATGGTATCTTCTCCTAGGTCAAAGGTTGATTACAACATTTTTCCACACACATCTCTCCACCAATGTGAAGTAAAAGAGTACCTGGTAGGAAGAAATTCCTTGAATGCTTGAGTGCCTTATTGGGGTAGCTTGGCTACAGCCATTGCAGAGCGTTGTATCGTTAGGAAAAAGTGCTTTATGAATCCAATTATTATCATCATTATTACGAACAGACAAAAAAATTGAAGGCACATACTTTGCTGATAAGAAGTCTGGTAGTCGTTCAGTGAGAGCTGCTGCCTCACAGAGCAGACGTAAGATGCTATGAGCGTTGCTTCTACGTTCCTCTGGTGTCAGGGCTACTGCTTGGTTGTAAGACATACTGGTTGCTAGGGATGGTGGGTTGCTAGCCAGGGAGCTGGAGGATCCACCTACCGTTGCCGAGGTGCTTCCCAGGCTCAGGTTATCTTCATCTTGGTCTGGAGAATAAAAATACAAGGGGGTAAATCAAGTATCCCCCATTTTCTCTCTTCCTTTAAACCCATAGAAGTTCAGAATTTTGAAATGTTCTGAATTTGGCAAAAATTATTTTCTGTCACTCTTTACAAGTTTTAGACAAATCAAACTGTACTTTAAATGAATCAACTTGAAAGAAAGTTATTCGTATATATGAAAATAGTGATTATAAACTTCAACTCAACGTGGCCAATTATGAGACTTTCTTGATTACTTTTTAAATTAAATCATTCTTATTTATTGACAGCACAATGTACTGCAACAGAAAAAAAAATTGTGATATTTGCTCTTAATGCTCATGTATGTGTACTTCATAGCATTCTTGATCAGAAAATAATGCACAAATGTCACTAAAAGCTGAAACTGAACTGCTATGGGTCAAACTGATCCTAGTTGTTCCCAAGACCCTGACTTGATCAACGAGACCTTACCCATATATAGTCCTGATGGCTCTGGGGGCCAGCTTAGAGTAGGTATAGGCGCTGTTGCAAGTGGGGATGAAGCCGAGTCTCGGCCATCATCACCCGGTAGCCCACTAGGTCCAGCTGGTTGGGCTGAGCTGCTGCTACCGCGACCCATCACGTCTCGCATACCCATACTGAAAAGTGAAAACAGATGTGGAAATATTAACGTTGTTGACAATGTATACACTTCCATGTATTCCATACCCCTCGAGCAAGTAACTGCACATATATGTACATGTATTTCCTATTACTTCCTAACCTGCCTTGACATTTTCAAATGAGCACACATGTAAACACTGTTGCAGCAAAAATAGGGGGGTCTTGTGCAGTGATATCTTACAAGCATGCCTTATCACCAGGACTCTTTAGTATAATTCTGTACAGAAAACAGCATTTAGCAAAGGGAGAAAATTATCTACCTCTTTCTGAAACCATACAAAATATTATTTGAGATACATACATGCACTCTTTCTTCCAACAACTACATGGCTAAGTTCAAAGAATTGTATATACAAATGGGTAAATAAAAAACTTGACAGTTCATCACCTCTATCCCTACACTACACAAGGAAAATTGATGGGGGCAAAGGGCAATTTGAAACTTTAATCTCTATTTCTTAAAGTTTAAATGGAAAAAGAAAGCCCAAGTAATTTTGTTTTATGCCAATGGGTTGAAAGGCATAATAATAACACATGTAAGAATAATATGGCATATTTAAGGGCACTAGAAACAAAAAGTACCATACACTGTAGCTTACAAAACATGCAAAGCATAAAATGACTCAACACAAAAGGAAATTCCAGGTTGGCTTGAAGCATCCCTTTAAAAATGTTTTTTTACCATGTTAACCATAATGCCCGCCAGAGTTAACTTACCTATGTGAGCTAGGTCCGCTACTTGAAGCCATAGCTGCCCCTGCGATTGCATTGCTGAGTGTGTGGAGAGCATTACATAACATCTTAGCACGGCTGCTCACCTCAGAGGTCAACGTAGCTAGGCTGCTCGATTCTGATTAGGTCAAAGGTCAACATTTTTGTAAGCATTATTCCATTTTTTAAAAATTGTTATCTTTATAGAGTGAAACATCCATAATATAACAAATCAAAGCCACTTTCAGAAAATTGGTATTCGCACAACGCACACTGCATTACTGTAAGAGATTCTTCATGGATTACATTTATTTATATCTGAAAAATACACAAAAGATTGGCAATGTACTATTAGTATCATACCAGTCGATGAGGTATTTGATCAGATGTGGTCTACATACATGTATACCGATACATGCATGAAAAAAAATCCTCCTTCCATCATATCTACCTTCTTCTACATTTGCATATGAATGCCATAAAACACAGGAGCAATGCATTACTTTTGAGTATCTTACCAGTCGATGAATTGTTGGTTTGATTTGAGAGTGGTCTACAGAGACTGACGCAAGCATGGAAGATGTTTCTTCCTCCATCGCATCTCTCCTCCACTAAATGCTGCAGCTTCTGCTCCTTCACTGCAGGATCTATACAAGAACAAATAGCAAAAATGTGAGAAAGACTTTATCGCCACACATTGGGGAAAGGCTGACAGAAATTGATGAAATGATACATCTCTTTGTGAAATCAGTTCCTTACTTAAGTACATCAAACCTTGGAAAAGTGTCAAAATTGGCTTGAATTGTACTCTTTCTCTCCTTCATATCCTATGAGTTAATCCCTATCACAACAATAACATCTTTTTCCAAGACAGTAATCTGCATTTGCCACTCTCCACCAAGTTAAGGTAGATGGGTACCTTGGGTACCTTGTACGCAAAAAAATGCCTTGAATGCTTTAGTGCCTTATCACGGTAGGTGGGCTAAGTCTACATGTTGTAGGGTAATAATGTAATTGTAGGGCCCTCACAAAGAACAGTATTAACTAGAAATATCACTGAAGATGATGATTAATACCCCCGCCCCGTGAGAACAGCCTTTCTTGACTTTTGGTCGAAAACTGAGGAAGTAGTTCGATCCGCAAGATTTTTCCCTGATTTACTGCCATAGATATGCCGTTTCCATGGCAACGCAGCTTCCGACACATCAAAAAAATATGTTGTACACATCTTCCCAGTAAGACCAATGTGTGTACCAAATTTCATGACTTTCGGTCAAAAACTGAGGAAGTAGTTCGATCCGCAATGTGTTTCCTTGATTTTCTGCCATAAATATGCCGTTACCATGGCAACGCACATTCCGACTCATCCGAAAAATATGTCTTGCACATCTTCCCACCAAGACCAATGTGTGTACCAAATTTCATGACTTTCGGTCAAAAACTGAGGAAGTAGTTTGATCCGCAATGTGTTTCCTTGATTTTCTGCCATAAATATGCCGTTACCATGGCAACGCACATTCCGACTCATCCGAAAAATATGTCTTGCACATCTTCCCATCAAGACCAATGTGTGTACCAAATTTCATGACTTTCGGTCAAAAACTGAGGAAGTAGTTCGATCCGCAAGGCGTTTCCTTGATTTTCTGCCATAAATATGCCGTTACCATGGCAACGCAGATTCCGACTCATCCGAAAAATATGTCTTGCACATCTTCCCACCAAGACCAATGTGTGTACCAAATTTCATGACTTTCGGTCAAAAACTGAGGAAGTAGTTCGATCCGTAAGATTTGCAACGGACCGACCGACCGCCCGAACGACCGCCCAACCATCGACTGATTCCAGTATAATAATACTGATGAGGCTACCCTGGGTACATAAGACCATATTACATTAATATAACTTACTTGTTTCCAGCTGAAGGTTGCTCAGAAAATGAGAGACTGCTTCATAATCACATCTCAGTACATGAGGCATCAACAGCTGGTTCTGTGTAGGGATGAGAACCAATAACATGTCAACATAAACAACAGTCTCGGTGACACTTAACACAGTCAAATTTCATTAATAAATACACTGAAAGAAAGTATGGCCAAAATCATTTAATTTGATAACTGATTAGTCATTAATGAAATGCATCAGCCTGGAATTTCCTTCTAAATTATTTTTAAAAAACAGATTTGTTTTAAACCATAGCATCAGTTTTTACATAAGTAGGGACAGAAATCTGTATGGTTACAACAAGTACTTGAAAATACAGTAATTCCAAATGTATACAAATAATTTTTTTTTTAAGAGTTAACACTGTCACCTTCGATGGTGTATTGTCTTCAAAATGTTATGATGGTGACAAAATGTTAACACTAAAGTGGCATTAAACTGGTAGAACTTGAACAGCGCCATCTTACAGTGATTGCTAAATTAAGATTATAATCTTAAAATTTATTGCATTTTATTTTGATTTTTGACAAACAGCTTGTTTGGATAATAGGCACAATGTGGAAAATTGCTCGCAAGACCATTTCTAAGCTTCGACAAACTAGAATGGGGCATGATGGGAAAATGAGAGGCACAGACACTTTTCAAATCCTGTTAAAAGATGGTGCTATTTAAGAGCTTCATTTTACTGTCACTTTAACAGAAGCAGAGTGGTCACAGAGAGAGAGAGAGAGAGAGAGAGAGAGAGAGAGCAGCATAGACATACCTCTATTGCCATGACCATGATGGCTGCTTTGCTCTTGATGTTAGTAGACTGTCCAGGATGAGGAAGATGGTGCACACCCATGCTGAGACTCCGTATGGGTGGAAGGTCTACCCAGTTAGGGTCTCTGATGGTCACAGTAGCTGTCTTAGCCAGGGGGTACAAGGTGTTGTTACCATCTTGCAGAAGAGTCACCGAGTCCTGCATAAAACAAAATTTGCTTCCAATAAATGTTGATCTTTAATCTACAAAGCTGTGAATAATGAATATTTAAATGCAGAGTGCAATTATTATCAGTATGCTTCATCTTTTCAAGCAAACCACTGGAAAAAATCATTCTCATCAATTAAAGCAATCTACAGACTGTAACTGGAAATTGTTATTTTCAAATGCATTTACTTATACAGACATGTATACAAAGATGAAATGTACGGCTACTTGATCTAACCATAAACACCAGGACCCCGTTTCATAAAACTTGTTATCAATAACAAATGCCCCATTCTATGACAAATTTGCTCTCAGCCAATCAGATGCAAGTATTTCAGTAGCTTATAACTGTTACTGTAACTTGTTACTGATGACAAGTTTTATAAAACGGGGCTCAGGTCTGCATAAATATATCTATATTTCATTTTTCTCAGAACTTCAATTAAAGACACAAATATCTTACCACACTTGGCCAAAAGTAAAATGTAACCCCCCCCCCCCCCACAAAAAAAATATAGTAAAAGGAAATTGTCCTCTCTGAAGTGATTCTTACCTTGCCTGGGTTGTGCAGTCTGATGTTATCAATACTCTTTCCCATGAATGCATTGGTGTCTGTAGGAAAGGGGCTCTCTGTTGTGGGGCGACTGGAACATAGTTCATAGAGCTGGTAGAGGAGCTCAGATCTCACCTTGACTAACACATGGACACCTGATTGAACAGAGACAATATCAAGACATTGACTCTTTGTTTAAAGCTATATGTGCTAAGATGTACATTACTTGATGTGCCATGTTTGCCAATGAGCACATACATGTAGGTAACAATTAACAAAATGACTGCAGAGTGCATTATAAATGCTTCATGAAATGACTCATTTCCAGTCTTGATTGAACACAAGACTACACAAGACTACTCTTCCATCATCAATATGTAGTTGTGTTATATATGGAGTCTTAAAATAAAATTTAAAAGAATTTGAAAACACTGACATGTGAGAAACACAATAAAAGGGTTCAACTTTGAGCGGCATATAGCAAATTAGAGATCAAATCTAGCATTCAACCTATATCAGTCATTTTCTATCCAATAAAAGATATACTGATTTTAAATTTTTTTTTTTTTTACTGTACCTCTAAAGTCAACAGACACAGCCAGTATCTGTCCATTAGAAGGGACATTGAGTTTCTTGGGTGTTCTCTGGAAACAGTCTGGCACCTTTGGTCCTGAGCCCTGCTTCACAATCTGAAATACAACCCAAACAAACAGACATAATAAAAGGCACAAAAGATGTTGTGTGCATCACTAGCATGAAGAATTCCAATTAATGTAACTGTTTGCTAAAGTAAAAGAAAATGATACTCTGAGATTTTAGCACAATTATTTTCACAAGTTACAACTGCAAACTAAAAACATCATACATGTACATCAAATGCTTTGGCAAAAAAGAATACTACACTGTTGCTTCCTAAAGGATGTCTTTCTATACACATTTCACTATGCAATTAAAAAAAATAAAACTTTCATCAGCACCTGAAGTTCATCTTTGCGGAGTAATCTGCAGTCTTGTAAGAATGAGTCAACATCTCCTGAAGAGTCAGTGTTTGAGTCTAGAGAAGGGAACTTCACTGCAGCATAAGCACCATCAACCTGTAACACATGAAATGACAGGGAAAAAAATCATGCTGTGATTACCATGAGGGCACTGTAACTGAAATCAACAGGAAGTTTTCCAGAAGGGTTTGAATATATCAAACCTTTTGAACATGGCTGTATTGGTTACAGACTATTTACACTTCTTTTCAAGAAATCTTTTAATGAATTAGTTTTAATTACATAATGATAATTTAATTCTTTCCATTTTATCAACATGTATCTATTGATACAGACCAACTACACACACTCATTGGGAAAAATAAGTCAGTGTTTCTTCTTCAAGTCAATAATAAAAAAAGAGGCTACTCTTTAGTTTATTTTATGCAATAAGAGTGAAATTGTAAGATGCCATACTTATGAACTGCCAACCCAGTTATAAAAAAAAAAATCAAACTCTCCTTAACATAGTGAGAACGGATCATATCACCATCCTTTTCATCAAAATCGTCACACCACATCTAGAGTGATCTGACATTTGCTCTTTCATTTTGTGAAAGACATAGGGTTAGGGTTTGGTTTGCAATTGGGTTTAAGGTCAGGTTTACGGTTAGCATTAGTTTTTGGTTTACGGCCGAAGTTTGGATTTCGATTAGTGTAGGAATCGACTGAGAAGCAATTGTCGCAGGAGCATGTGTTACACGACCACCAAATAGAGGTTAAAATTCAGTATTTTCATTGCAAGATGTTACCTTCAACACCTTTCCTATTGGAGCTGAACGTATATCCTCTACAAAGACAACGTCTGTCAGAGCCCACACCTCTATGTCGTTCTTCTCTACTTCTCTGGCTGGTGAAGATAAGGGACGCTTTGATCCTCTCCCTGTAAATTGAAATTAGTTAATAAAGTTGTAACAAGATCAATATTAAATGCACATGAACAATCATAACCTGATATTCATAGCCCCTTCAGAATATCACACAATAAATAAAATTTAGTGTAATATCATTAAGAAATGATCAGTAATAGTGCTGTAAACCACCACCCAAGAAAAAATAAATAATAATATTAAAAAAAAAAAAAAAAACAATGTTGAAAAATATTATATGCACATGAACATTAAAAGGAAATTTTTAAGAGTGAAAAACATAGATGCATGTACACATGACACAATTGCCCTCCGTGTACCCACTTTTCAAAAGTGGTTAACTGCTTTATGGCAGATCGGGGCTGTAATTGCTTGTTCTCAAAAGATTTCATTTCAGCACTCCACACTGTCAATCATATTTGTCCCAAAACGGTTGTCCAAAGGCAAGGATCAAAGAGTATCACGAAGAGGTTTTCTGCTTATTCATTAAGGCAAATGATTTCAAATAAAACAGAACTTACTGTGAGCAGCTGGACTTGATACGATAGATACATCACTGCTGGTAGAAGCGGGTGAAGGCGGGGGTCCCATTTCCTGCTTGACATCAAGCCTATTCCCATCCGTCTTGGCATCCCCTCTTGCATCTGCTTTAGCACCATCTCCCTTCACTTCCTCCTTGAATTCCACACGGCTTGCCTGCGAGGCACCAGCAGAGGCACCAGCAGAGGCACCGGCGGCGCCAGTAGAGGTACCGCTGGTGGTGGACATATCACCGAGGTCCAGGGAGGAACGACGTATACGGAATCTGCAGGTGTCAGTCAAGTGCCAGGCGGTATCCATCAGCTGGCCGACACGGGGTGGGGCACTCTTCACATTGAAGGCCAACGCACCACAGTGGTACATTGGGCAGCTACGCAGGCAAACCTAGGAGGACAATTTAAAGTAGAGGTTAGCAAGAATTATTTAGACATTTTGGGTCGAACACAAAAAAACTATTTAATCTGAGATTTTACCAAATTAAGTATAATGGTCGATACATTTGATAGTTAATATCATGTGGTGTTACTTTCCATTAAGAGTTCATAATGCTGTAATAACTTTCCTGATCCATAAAACATCATCATAAATGAGGACTACATGATCAACAATTCAGAATAATTTTAGACAATTTCTCTAAAAAGGGAAATAAAGCACAGAGGTACAGACCATGACCTGGCAGCAAATCAGTAAATGAGTATAATGTCCCTAAGTAGGCTGTCTATCCACACACACAAAAAACCAAAACAAACAAACAAAAACATAGTGAAGGGAAGACCGCAGCTATTTCACATGAATGATAAAGTGAGAGAGAGAACGAGAGAGAGAACGAGAGAGGGGCAGGCAGACAGACAGACAGACACAGGAAGAGTAAAGAGAGTGGAGATGGGCTATAAGAAGAAGAAAAATGGGAGGAAAAGAGATAATATATCCTTTACCTGTGTACCAGCAGTCAATGATGCTGATGCCATAGCCTCACGTTTCTTGGCTCTAGCTCTATCTCTAGCCTTCTCCAAGACCTTACTCCTCAGTGCTAATGGTAGAACACCCCTGAAAAACATCAAAATTATATCATTCATCCATTGCTTCATTTCAGGGTGCTAATATGCTGCCGTCTTACATGTACCTGCCTTAAGAGCAATGATTTGCTCTTATCATCAATTTAAGTTTGAAAGTAAAAGAGGAGGCACGATGGTTGAGTGGGAGAGCAGTGGTCTCGAAACTGAGAGGACCCGCCTTTGAACCCTAGTTTGGTAAGGCATTAATCCTCATTACCAAGCCCCTCAGAGAGGACTCAAAGCTGTCGGTCCCCTGATTGCTTACTTACAAGCATACACATGCTTTCTTAGCAGTCAGGTTAAATAAACCATCAACCCATAAAATCTAAATCTGTATTCATGGTTTTTTCCAACATTTCTTCTGTACTATTGTACTATTTTGGAAAAGACAATATCAACATAGATCAAAATATCTTTAAAATTTAAAACTGAAATAATAACCAAAATTATGTTTCAAGCCTAATCATTCATAAATTTTAGAACGATGGATGTATGAAAGCTGGAACGAGTAAAGTGCTCGTTTTGAAACATAGTAGTCATACCCTTATTCTTTCAGTAAAATTTGTAACATTAGCAAAATGTTTACATCAAAGTACAATCACTCTTGATATCTTTATTTTCCAATACATGAAAACTTGTAGAAAGTAAGAGTTCATAGACTTACCACCAGAAGATGTGCCCAGACTCCATCCATGTGCAGGTGTACAAAGCACAGGTGTGGATGGACACAACTTTATCACAAGCAAACTCCTGGTACAAAGTGGCTGGGTGCTCAAGTCTAGATGCTATGGGTGACAGAGTCTCATCAATCATTGTTGCAATCTGTTTGACAGGCAAACAAGTTTGTAAAAGAAAATACATACATGTTTATGCAAAACTATATCAGATCAGAATAACCTTTCTATTTTAGTAGTTGGAATTTGGCTTATCTTTCTGTAAAATTGAGGATAACACCTATCAAGAAACTCCATTTCATCTACGTATTCTAATTATTTGTCTTATCCATAACCCATCATGGATTGAATTCAGGTAGTCTAAAACATGCAGGTTTTAGCTCACAAATTAGTTTTCACTTTTACCAGAACTCAACCTTCTCTTTAATGCTAAATAAAGACTCTTTTATAATCTACAGTTTTCAGAATTTCTTCTCACGAGTACATTATGATGTGTTTGTAAGCAGAAGCTAATTCCATTTCAGTTCTTTAACTGGATTGCTTTTCGTCACTTTCTACCTTGCCTAACTCTGGAAGGATTCCATATTTCTCTAAACAGGTGGCTACCTGAGATGTCTTCTCTGACTCCTACAACATCAAGAAATGCCTAAGACCTACCTACCCTCAGGGTCTGTGATGCATTCAATCTCTTACCTTGCCTGACTCAGTAAGGATTGTGGATTTCTGAAAGCAATTAGCTATTTGAGATGTCATCTCTCCAACCATACCTACCTAGATATGCCTAGATCTTTGTGTAGGGTCTGTCATGCATTCATTCTCTTACCTTGCCTGACTCGGTGAGGATTGCAGATTTCTCAAAGCAGGTAGCTATCTGGGATATCTTCTCTGACTCCTACAACATCAAGAAATGCCTAAGACCTACCCTCAGGGTCTGTGATGCATTCAATCTCTTACCTTGCCTGACTCAGTAAGGATTGTGGATTTCTGAAAGCAATTAGCTATTTGAGATGTCATCTCTCCAACCATACCTACCTAGATATGCCTAGATCTTTGTGTAGGGCCTGTCATGCATTCATTTCTTACCTTGCCTGACTCGGTGAGGATTGCAGACTTCTCAAAGCAGGTAGCTATCTGGGATATCTTCTCTCCTACCAAACCAAGGAAAGGAACCTTGGGATGATGTATTCCAGTATTCTAAACATAGAAACAAAACAGGTAAACCTCACTGAAATGTATACCAGCTTTACACGTAAAATAAATAAGACAGAAAAGTTAAGGGGTTAGGGAGTCCTGTACGATATTTACAATACAGTTACTATGGTTAATATATTACCCTTTTACTTCATCATGAAGTAAAAGAGTAATAGGGCTGTCATGATGATATTAGTTATAGGTTACAGAGGAGGTTAGAGGGTAACAAAGTGCTGATTACGAAGTAATTGTTTGGTGTATGTTGCTTAAAATGCAAATACAGGTGTAAGCTGCTTATGGTCAGGGTATTGGGAGGTACAAAGTGTTAATGAGGACAGTCCATATGGTATAGGGTGTTCAAAATTATGTAAGTATGAGATGAAGGGTGCTTGTGATGATGTCAGATGTAGGGTAATAATAATAATGAAGTAGCAGTGGGTAGTGTAGGGTGTTTACAATTACACTCTTCCACAAGGCTCTTAATGATATGTTCTTACCTCAGGATTCTTGTATGGTTCTGGATCACACCATTTCCACTGGTAGATGTGACCATTCTGTCCTACAGCGATCAGCTCAGAATACATAGCACCAATGCTCACAAACCGAGGAGTGTCTTCACCCTAACAAAGGAAGGTTAAAACAGTCATGAAATGAATTGATTTCTAATAATTCAATACCGACACGTTCATGTACGTAATCAACTGAACTGGATGTATCAAACTTCTCTGAATGTATTTTCATTTTCAGTATTTGTATACTAAATGTAACATACATTTATAAGTATATAACATTCTCACCAAATCCTACAAGCAATTCAATGAATAGTTGTATCTCACGTTACTCCTCAATTTCACAGAAAACTAGTGAATCCAAAGTGATAAAAATCAGCTTGTTAGAATGTCTCATGCCTGAAGAAAAAAATTATGTCAGATGGCTTACTTTTTCAGACCACCATTCCAAATCCTCTCCAATGACGACAGGGTTCTGGCTGTGTCCTGCAGCGCCCCCGCGTCGGCTGTCCGATGTCCCTGCTGCCTCAGAGCTACCAGCCTTCATGTTACTTGCTCCTGATCCAGTATCTCGGAGTACAATTTCAGGCCAGCGTCGCTCCCGGCTACGTAGGAGTGGATCTCTTTCTGCATCGCGCTCACGATCTACACATAAATATGGAAATCATTAGTGGCAATACAAGTTGATTTAAAATTTATAGCAAGTGATAAATAAACATGGGAAAAATCTGATAATAAATGAGAGATCTGTAATTTTATAAACTGCTAACTTTCCCCTCTAATAGGTCTTACTCAAAAGATGTTCATTACATCAATCAGCTAGCTAGATGCAACCCCATCTGCCTAAGACTTTGATATTTTTTACATGTTTCAACTACTTAAACTCCCTTCTCTAAAAAGAGTGGCTACCAATCTCAAGACTTTCTTTAATGAATAATCAATTGTTCTCTTAATGGCCTCTTAATAGAAAAATTGACCTTGGCCATTTTTGAAAAAAATAGTACATGATCGCAAAATATTTCCAAAAAAATCAACCTTAAGCAATTTCAATAGCATTGTGCATCACGTACTGCAATGTTCGAATCTTAAAATAACATGTTACATAATACATGATTTCTATAGGCAATACAAAAGCGTATTGCCAATTGCCCCTTTAGTTGATTCTTAAAAGTTTTTGCAATCGCGTTATTGCAGGGCAGGATTTTTTTTAGGGTGTACCTCTGCTGCTAGAACCTCTGGCTCGTGATCTTGATGGAGGCAGGCCCAGGAACTCCTCTGAGAACATGGCATCAGCATCAATGATGACACTAGGATGATCGGAATGGATACCACCGTCTAAGAGCGAGACCAAATCATCACCACCAGATAGATAGGTGTCGTTATCGTCTGGGTCTTCACCATCCTCATCGTCACGACTCAAGAGGTTGTTGACCGCGAGATTGACATCAAGGTTCTGACAAAAAGACATAAATCAATCAATTAACATCTACATGAAAACATGAAAACATGAAAAGTGTAAACTGTAAGGCGGAGGACAGATGGGTCACCTTTATTGCCATCGTCATTCTCAGGAACTGACACGTTGACATCATGGCTCTGACCAAACACATCAATCTTTCCATCAGCTTTGGGTTTAGTCATTACAGCGAACAACTGTCAACAAATAAACAATTCAAGCCATTTAGAAGTGATTAACGTGACTTTTCTGTTTTTTTGTCCATTCAATGCATGTAGATTAATTTTATCTCTAAATTTGTTAAATTGTCACTTCTTGAACTTGGGGGGGGGGGAAACATAAAAGCTGGTGTAAATCCAATACAATGTCTACAAGTCTGCAAATTTCCCCTCCCGCTCCCCCCCTCCTAGTTTGTATAAGTGAAAACACTTTATTTCCTTTTAGTAGTCTTGTAACATGTCCTATGGCACTTACAGTCCTTTGGAGCTCTCTAATGATGACTGATCTGCTCTTTCCCTGTAGGACTACCTGTGCCTGGGACACTAATTCTTCAGGGACAACAGACGCTGGGACAACTGGCCTGGTACCCACGATGACCCCACCGCGACCTCGAGAATGAGCGCGGATGACTCGGCCTCGATTACGGGATGCGCTTGAGTTGTTGTTAGAGGTTGTGCGGTTAGATGGGGTACGGCAATTGGAGGACCATTTCCTAAAATAACAAAAATTAACAATAACCTCAGAATGTAGCTAACAGGTTCATCCCTTACTGGCTCAAAAAAAATTTTTTTGCTTGTCATTCATTTGCAGGAAATACAAGCGATCTAACATAATGAGAGAAAAGCATTGGTAATGAGAAAAAAAATATATATTTTCTAAACGCAAGAATTTTTTTGTAGTCATCCAGAAAAAATGAGGATGCAGTATTATGAGCACTTATAAACCAGTTGTTTCAAAGAATCATCCAAAGAAAAGTTTGAGATTATTACCCAGATGAAACCCCTGACGGTTCATCAGCATTGATGAGCCATGGGTTGAGTGGGTTGGTTGGCCTCGATGACGATGAAGAACGAGAAGAAGATAACTGGGCAGATGATGACCAGCTCTTCTTGCTGCTAAATGAAACATAACATCTAAAACTGAAATAACATGTAAAACATCTCTACATGAAGGCATACTGTAAACATGGAATATTTCGCGGTGTGGAAGTTTTTCGGGCATTTCGTGCAGCATGAAATTTGCGCAAAATAAAAACACGCGAATATTTTTGGTTATGTATTCTTTGGCTCATGAGCCTAGCGCGTCTGCACAATTAAAAATATGTGAAATTCACCTTACTCGGCCGAGTGCAAAAAATTAGTCGCGTAAAAATTTCCACTTTTACAGTACATGTATATACTCCAATCATAGACTTTAAACAGGAAAAGAACTTTCAAACAGCAGAATGAATCGGCTTTCCCCTTTCAAATTGGCAACATTCATGTTTTCCTTTCCCTGCTTCATGTATTCCTCTAAAAAAAATACATTTCTCTTGTAAAACTGTGGAATAAATATGTACCAGGTATATTATGTATCAAATCAATATGTATCTATGAGTAATCATCAAAATAAAGTATAAATATCTGATTGTACTCCAGTACAAGTAGACAATATTTGCTGTAAATATGAATGAGGAAAATGGTTATATCGAACATTCTCATTAATATTCAAACAAGTTTCATGGTAAGGCTCCCTTACAACGTATGCACGTGTTACAGAAAAATAATGGCTGGACATTTGCAGAGAAAGGTAATCATGTATAACTTTGGGAAAAAACTAATATGAAATTTCAAAACAAAATTGAAAAATTAAATTCAAAAGCGGATAATTTCCATTAATTACTGGAAGACTGGAAGGCATGCTATCTTCACACAAAGAACTAAGACCTTACCCCTTAGAGCTGTCACTCTTGCTTGGACCACTGTCTACCTTCTCAGGGTTGATAGAGAATCCCATGCGACACACACGTCCATCCTATAAAAAAAATATACCCAGATGCGGCTGTATGTTTATTTACAGTTCACTGTATACACAGTACTGTCATGCTCATCATCATCATCATCATCACCATCACCATTACATATAATTTAACATATTCAAAAGCCTTCTCTTGTGACTTTTTACCGACTATATTTTTCAAAGATCAAAGTGCAGCAAGCGGCAACAATACAGGTAAATGGTTTAAAGAAGTTAAAGTGACAGGCAAAGAGGAGCAGAGAGAGAGAGAGAGACATAATGTGAAGTATATAGAGAAAGAAAGACTTACAATGTTAACGAGAGAGAAAGAGAGAGAGAAAGAAAGAGTTGGAAAGGAAGAGGGAGAAACAGAGAAGTACTGTACACACAGAGATGGGGGGGCAAAGAGATACAGATGTAACAAAAGGAAGAGAAACAGAGTATAAGAGAGTATGAGAGAGTATGAGAGAGTATGAGAGAGTATGAGAGAGTATGAGAGAGAGAGAGAGAGAGAGAGAGAGTATGAGAGAGAGAGAGAGAGTATGAGAGAGAGAGAGAGAGTGAGAGAGAGAGAGAGAGAGAGAGAGAGTATGAGAGAGAGAGAGAGAGAGAGTATGAGAGAGAGAGAGAGTGAGAGAGAGAGAGAGAGTATGAGAGAGAGAGAGATACAGATAAGTACTCTACACAAAGAGACGCACATGCAACTGAAGGAAGAGAAACAGTTAGAGTATGAGAGACACTGGGAGTGAGAGAGAGATACTGATAGAAATGTTTAAATTGACAGAGATGTAGAAAAGCATGGAGAGGGAGAGGGCGTGTCATGTTACTCACCTCCAGAAGGAATGCTGCATGGTTTGGTCCAACAGTTATGCTTTTCACTGGCAGATTCTTGAGGGGCAAAACTCCAGAAGCACTGAACAATGCAAATTTGAATTTGTAATACATTACGAGTTTATGACTCCATAAAACATACTTTTGGGGCAATTACATTTATTAACAATTTCAGTTTTAGTTTCAGAGGTGACAATGACGTGTGTAAAAATAATGCTTTACAAACACAGCCCTGGAAAAAATTATTAGACCAAGCTTCTGGAATAAAAGGTACTATAATATGCAAATAAAATTATAAAAATGATTTGTCTTTGTATTTCATTGAATGAATACCAAATTCCAGCAATTATACCTTGCTTTTATGATATTTTATTTCCTTCTTACCACAAAAATAAGTAACCATTCTTGGTCTAATAATTTACATTTAATGTACATGTAATTCCTGAAGTTGTCAGAATTAATCCAGTACATCTACATGTACATATATGTGTACATGTACAAATTTCAGAGCAAAATTTCTGGACATTGATTGTCAATGTGACACGAGAACAAATGGTGAACAAATGTACATGTACCATTCCCCCTAACACCCCCCCCCCCCCCCAAGACTCTGAACCCACAGCAGGGATCCACACTAATAATCGCCCAGTACATATGGGCCCCTACATTGTAACTCTGAAGCCCTAAAATTGCAACATTTTATCAGGGGGGCCCCCTAAAATGTCATTCCTGATCCCCTTGCGACAATAAGAAAAGTTTGGAGAAGTTTGAATTCCCACACAAACACTTACCATGGTACTGGTTGTCTGTACAGCTTCTCAGATAATTCTCTCAATCTGTTATACAAAAAAAAGAAAGAAATATGGAACATGCAATGAGCTTATTTCATCACATATCTCTTATTCTTTTCTATTTCACATTTTTTTCCATGTAATGCAGAGGTGGCGGAACATTGGGCTCGGACAATGGAAGTGGAGGGGCACCTTTTGTTTGGAGGACAAAAGGTGCCCCTCCACTTCCATTGTCCAAGCTCGACGTTCCGCCGCCTCTGATGTAATGACAACATGCACTGACAAAAATGTGTCTTCAAAACGCAACAATAGATCTACAAAAAGCAGTGTCTATTAAGATCATCTTAAAAATTTTCTTTATTCAAAGAAAACTAAAAAGTTCTTGTGTAGAGATATGTGTTTCGTTACTTCACACAAAAGTCATAAAAGTTTTGTTTTTAAAGAGCTACAAATGTGCTGGAAAAGTCTATATGGACTCACTTGTTTGAGGGGAAAGTGCAACCAGAAACAGCAATTTCTAACAAACCTTTGCTCCCTGTGTTAATTAAAGGTACCAAAACTCCTTAAAGTCCAGTAAGTTTAAAGTGTATTCCATCTCTGACTAAACTGAAATAAGATATGGATCACTCTATTGAGACAATTCATAACATGGTAGAATAACACGTAAGACTTACACAGGAAGCCAACTGACCTAGCATGTGAGTGGTACATGTTTCATCAAACCTTTTCAGAAACTGTATGAGTAGTGATGCTTTTGATACATGTATCTTGGCATAAAAATTTCCTATTTGTTTTTTTAGTTTTATCATGTATTTCCCTAATTCTCTGCAACTAAATTTGTGTCCTTTCAGTTTATGTGGCAAAAATCACATTTCAAGCAGCAGTATTATGTTTTTGAGGATATTGTAAGTGATGTCAACAGTACCTGTGAATGCTTTGACTCTACATCTAATATGTATTGTGATTAATTTGGTGTTTGTTTTGAATTCCTAATTTCACATGAATTACTAATTAAAAGGAATTTAGAATGTTCATAACACAAGATCTAACAACCACTTGTTCATATGCACGCTGACACTTGCATGCAGAGAATAGATCACGGGGAATGAAAACACCAATGCCTGTGACAAAATAAAGTGAACTACTATGCGGAGTGAATAGCGGTTTCCTATTTCACTGTAGAGTCAAAAATAAAGTTTAAAAACTCTTTAAAATTTAGACCCTACGACACTTTTTTTTGCATTAGCGTCAACATCCTATTATTCTAAAGAACAAGAGCCCCAGGGGGCACGATGCTCACCTGAGGTGGATCAATTCACATCTGGTGCATGTTCTCTCTAGCACCACCAGGAGATATGTTAGAAATTGAAACAACTAGGAGGATGTACATGATATGATGTTAGAAATTAACATAATTCCCCCCCCCACCCCCATGGTCTACAATGTCATGTATTATTTGAACCTCCTACATCTAATGATGATTCCTACCAAGTTTGGTTGAATTTCGATCATGTGTTTTGGAGAAGAAGATCAGAATGTACATTTTGCCTGGCAGCGCCCCCCCCCCCCCCTCCCTCCAGTATGTTACCCCCACAGGGCCCCTATAGGGCCACTCAGAGAAATTTCATGAACATTCATTCTTCATCTACAGAGGTATCTCCATACACAATACCAAGTCTGAGCTATGCCTGGATCTGGAGAAGAAGATGTTTGAAATTTACATAGCTTTTACAATTGGGGGCCCTCCCCCTGGGGGCCACATGTACCATTTTAGCAACTTTGGGTCCCCTACCCCTAAGGATGATTCCTACCAAGTTTGAATTCCGATCATGGGTTTTGGAGAAGAAGATCAGAATGTACATTTTGATTGGCAGCGCCCCCCCCCTCCAGTATGTGACCCCCACAGGGCCCCTATAGGGCCACTCAGAGAAATTTCATGAACAACAATGTAAAAAAAATGTAAAAAGTTAACGCACGACGTACGCCGGACAATTTCCATCACAATAGCTCTCTCGAGCCTTATATAGGTCGAATATCATCTCCTCCATTGTCAAACCTGTCTTAGCGGCCACCAAAAAATCCCCCGCAGGAAATTACTGTCTTGTAGACACTGCATATAGCGGTCACCTGCCTAACGCGGCCAGCGGCCACCCAATATGTATCCCGCAGTCAGCCACCAATATCGAGTCAAGCCGTAGCTTCATGCACAAAAAAATAGCTTTTGCCTTAATAAAGCCGCGATGTGTTTACCGAGTCCTACCTCAGTCACACACTCACACGAACGTCGTGAATAGATTCTACAATGGCCAAGTAGTACTGATGTTATGAAAGATCTAAAAGTTTTACCACATTGCCTACTAATTAGAAATTAAAAGTCTTTAGAGTAAGAATTAAGCACCAGTATTGTTCGTTTACGTAATCTTCGCACCATCCAGCCGCAATCCCCTGCACCTGTAGTGTTCTCTTAAGCTTACATGTAGCTACCTCCATACAAACGAAACAACCGGTATCACGGTCGGCATTGATATTGATCGCACATGCGCAATACCACAGGCTCGTACACTTCAATATTAATTTTTATTTTTTAAAAGATTTATCAAAAAATAATTTAAATGGTTAAAGCTTTCGAAAAAAAAAACATTTGAAGGAGTAAATTTTTTAGAAAGTGAAAATAATAAAATACTACCCAACTATTATTTTTTTAAGGATCAATAATAACGATTTCATGAACGAGCCTGTCCTGCTAAAAAAAGGCGGGAAAACTCGCCCACCGACAATCCATTGTCGACGTTCGCACTTTCGACGAATCAAGTGAGTACCTTCTATCGTCTGTTCTCAAAAACAGTTAAAACTTCTTTTAAACCATTCGAAAGGCAAATATTTATTGAGTGAAAATTGATTGCATGATTTTATTCAAAAGATAATCTTATTATTGTAATTTTTTGACAGGAAGCAAAAGCATGATTAGACATCGTTTTTAGACTATTAAAAATCAAGAACAGCAGTCTACTGCGGGCGGTATGTACGTGGTAATTTGAGGGAAAATTCATTTTACACAGATTGCTATATATCTATTGTTTTTCTCATTTATTGACAACAAAGCACATTATTTTGGCATTTTATATTTCATATGAAATGTTATACAAATCTGTACATCTATAGCTTATTTTCCTAAGTGATATGGATGCATGTACACTACAAGTGATGTTGTTGTGTGTATGTGCAAAAATTAAAAATGGCCGCCGACCTATCTATAGTGGCCACCTGTCTATAGCGGCCACTTTTGCCATTTCCCTTCGGTGGCCGCTATAGACAGGTTTGACTGTATATCTAAGTTTAGCCTCCAACGTCGGAAGCAGTTGTGAGCCGCCGCCGAATAGGTCACGCTACACTTCACATCACTGCATTCACTCCGCGTCGGCATGCATCACACAGAAGTAGACGCATTCCACCCCCAGACGTCGTACAGGCAACATTTCAACGCCTCTGTAGTTCTCGGCCCTGTGAAGGATTGCTATCAAGTACACAGGTTAGTGTTGGTGAGGTGAAAGTGGTGTGCTTATGTTATATGAGCTAATACTATAAATGGCGATGAGGAAAACTGGTTTTTAAGTGATTTTTTTTGAGCAGTTTGTGTTATAATATTTCGTGGGGTGTTTGCGTGTTTGAATTGGTGCCAGAAAATGAACCATCCCCAAATCTTCGACGCCATTTTGAAATTTCTGTGAAGTATTTTGTTTAGTGTTTCGGGTTAAATTTATGTGATTGTATTGCAAAAAAAAAAAGGGTAGCAATTATTTTTCTGATGTAAATTTCTTTTTTTTTTGGATTGAATTGAGTTTTGCCGACTTGCGTCCGGCAAGACACATTGTCTACCGTTTGAACATTTTTTTGCAGCAATGATTTGGCGCCAGTTAGTATTGTTCTATTAGATTGTTAAAACTTGAATTTTGGCTGTAATGTGCTGAATATTTTTGCCGTGGATGCATGGTCTGTCGACGTGTCACTGTGTATACGATTGCATTTTGGTGAGTTTGTGCTGTTGTTTCTGTGAATGTGAACGGGTGATTCACGGATTGTAAATGATATTGTAAATGATATCGTATATGTAGTGCTATTTTTGTTACAATTATTATAGCGTGACCGAGGCCGAGGACTGCTGCTGCTGAATTTTGAAATTTTAGAAACACTGATAATTAGTTTTCATCGCTGCTGCTGCTGTTGGAATTTTTTGTCATTGGCGGTTTGTTTGTTTGTTTATTTAAGTTTTGAGGCGCTTTTCATTCAAAATGAATATTTGCGCCAAATTGGCGGTCGGTCAGCTATGCGATTGTAATAATTATAGTACAGTGTATTTTCTGGTTACAGCTGCTGTTGTTGATGTTGAATATTGCGGCTGCTGTTGTTGTATTGAGAATTAAATATAATTTAGTTAAATATTGGTATTGTTAAATATGATTGAATATTGATGTTCCACTGCTAATAAGATATATATGTAGATAGTCTTGCAAAGTTTATTTAATTTCTTTATATAATACTGACTAGATATACAAATAAGTCTTTGGGTCAGATATTAATTAGACCTAGGCCTATAATTTGTTTTAGCGAGATACAAGGTAGTCTTATTTACATATTGTACGAATGCACTGATCTGTTGCAGGTCAAGAATTTCACAAATTTATTCTTTATACAAATATGTTCATGATGTTAACTTTTCAAATTTATTCGGCTATAATAGCTAATATGCCCAGTAATCCTCAAATTGGCAAAAATCCTACCTAGGCTATCGAAAAAACAGTGAGCAGAAAAGAGGTACTGAATTTCTATAGTATAGAGTGGAGGTATAAAGCCTTAAGAGCAACGAACTGTACTGTCAACTGCTCATGGTCTAGTGGTAAAGAAATCTGCATGGTCGAAGTATCCTTATTCAACACCGCACGTTCTACAATGTTGCTGGTTCGAATCCCGTTCTTCTTGACTGATATTTTTTTCAGTTATGAAAATAGCGTTTATTCTGTTGAAAATGATCAGAATTTCAATAATATAAACACAAGAAACTTGACTAAATATTCACTTGGTCAGGCGGATTTAATGGTGGCTGGGCATAATAACGACTTTGGCCATTTATTCTTTATACAAACATGTTCATGATGTTAACTTTTCATTGAATTACGTTTTGAAATGCGTAATTAATGCGAAGTTCAATGCAACAAGTCGCAAGTATCTGCGATCAATTCAACTCTCTGGTCTCACTCAGCCGCGATATTCCGCCATGGCCAAATTTGCCCTCGTGCACTCCCGGGTACATTTCTGTAAAATAGTTGGTATTTTCTGTCGCATGTACTAAAGGTATGGGGGAAAAAATAAGATAAATATTTTAAATACTTGCTTTCAAATTCAGCCCTTAAAAATCTCACTCCTACCTCAAATGGCCGTTATGAAGAACTTTTGATATTTACAGCAAAATCCAAAGTCAAAATCTTGTCCAAAACCGGAGAAATCCCCGCCGATTTGTTTCGCGATCGCGTGTTGTTTACAAACTGCCGATGTCTTAGACTAAAATCGGCCAATACAATTTTTGTCCACGAAGAAACTCGGGATCGCAAGCGCACATCGATCTTTACGATCGCGCACACAGAAAATCGGAACTTTTCCGTGTACGCCATAGGGACCGAATTTTTGAGGACAAAACTCTTTTGGGGAGATGTCAGCGCCCGCGGCGACCAGGAAATGTACACAATGACTCCGATAGCTCGTTTCGCGAGAATCAACAGTAAATTACGGATTTGATTTTTGAAAATATCTTTTCCAACATTGGTGAGTTGAATTTATTGTATTTCTTGGATATTTTTGGGTCGGTTTTTGAAAATTAAATGCCGATTTTGAGTGAATATTGGTGACTTTTGTGCAGTGGTGTTTTAAAAAGATGAGGTGTATGACTGCCTACATTATACACACGAAGTATAGGAATGTACCTATGAGTGCCCTCGTGCCAAGTTAGCCAGGATCCTTATATTCCTAAACTGTGTTAACTAAACGAGTTACGATTATCAACATTTATCAGGTTTATGATTTTCTTTTTTCTTTTCAATTCATATTTCTACATGAAAATTTTACAAGCACTGACAATTGACATTATTTAAAATTATTATTTAAATTGTTCTGATATGAACATGATGAATGTCTACCTAGAAGAATTACAGAGACAGACACACAAAAATGAAGCATATCGACCTAATCTAGATCCAAACTTGCCAAAGACAAGCAGGCTTAACCTGCTTCAGAGTTCATACTGAAGTTCAGCAGCCATTCATCTTTTCTTTGTCGAGTTTGTAATCGCTCATAAACCCATCAGTCACACACAACACGGATTGACACGACTGGGACTACACAATAACAAGCAAGTTGAAGATCGTATCATATACATGTCCAAGAAAATTGCATAAAAGCACTCTTACCTGTCATTTAGTTGGTCTTCAGTACCCGGTAATGGATGGACAACAAAGTGAACAGTAGTCATCTTAGAGTTCCGAGACATCTAAGACTACACAAGTTGATAAATTTAAGAATTTATCTCGGAACATGGACGACGTCGCGTAATGATTTTTCTGTCCATAATCCAGCGTGAGCGAAAAATATAACAGCGATATTCATTGGCTGTTCGGCGCCGGATATATGAAGGTACATTCGATTGGTGCGCGTGGAGGGTTAATCATCATTACTTGTGGGCAAACTTGGTAATTTTTTTTACTCTGATTCTAAAAATAAAAAGGACTGGTATAAATGGTAAAAATATGGAAAGTCTTAAGATACTGTCATCAGTTTAATTAGACATATTCATTAGATTGTACGTAGAGTATTCAAATAAAATCATTCACTGTGGTAAAATCCTGAATGACATGACAGCATTATCATAATAAAGCAATAAAAAACATCTTAATTAAAGTGGTAAGCCAATTTACATTTTCTTCAGAATAAAACTGCATAATGAACAATGAGTACTCAACGAAATTATCATGCATGATGGGAGCCAAAACAAAGCATTATTGGAATATTTTGGGGTATTATATATTTTATATATTAAATTAATGTACACATATATTTTCATTTTCTCCCAACCTTTCAGTTTAGCCTAGCTAGCTGCCTACCGCACATTATTATACGATCGGTCTACGATCCGATTTCGGAAGAAAATGTAATGTAGCATTTAAACACAAAAAAATATTTTTGATTGAGTTTCTAAATAGTATATATATATATATATATATACATACATATAAATCGAACATACGGCCTATTGCGAGCTTTCTAGTCGGAGGATCTAGGAAAGGTCAAATCGACTCCGAGTCGTAGTGACGTCAAAGCAGTCCTAGGATTGTCTACGACTTGAAATTGATTTGGGCCTTTATAATCAGGTAGATTTTATTTGTTAGAATGGTATCGGGGTGCAGACACCCTTTGTGCTTGGTGTCGAACGTTATTGATCCGCGGTCAAACCTGGGAATAGGCCAATCCGTTTAAACAAAGTCATGTTTGGCATTGATTCTTCTTGTCAGTCATTCTGGTTTTCATTCTTTGGTGTAGTTTCACTCTTTGTTCTACCCCCCCCCCCCCTCTCTCTCTCTCTCTCTCCCTCTCTCTCTCTCTCTCGATCTTGATCTTTCACCATCTCCCTCTCCCCTCTCTCTTTCTAGGCATTTTATACCCCCCCCCCCCTCTCTCTCTCTCTCTCTCTCTTTCTAGGCATTTTATACCCCCCCCCCCCTCTCTCTCTCTCTCCCTCTCTCTCTCGATCTTGATCTTTCACCATCTCCCTCTCCCCCTCTCTCTTTCTAGGCATTTTATACCCCCTCTCTCTCTCTCTCTTTCTAGGCATTTTATACCCCCCCCCCCCTCTCTCTCTCTCTCTCTCTCTCTTTCTTGTCGAATATTTTCTGGACAATTAGGCCTATACCTGACATAATTAGACGTTACTTCTGAAATGGTATCGGGGTGCATACACCCCTTGGTGTCGAACGTTATTGATCCGCGGTCAATTTCCTGCAGTAGCCGAAACCCCGACTTCAACACTGGACCGAACATTCTACCTAATCCTTACCCAATCCCAATCCTAAACTTTTCGCAAGATTTTTATAGGGAACTATGCTTGTACAAGGCCCAAGGGCTTTATTTATGTAGTTCCCCATTTCATTTTCTAATTTCGTTTATGACATATTTTTTTTTTAACGTACCTTTTAATTGAAAATGATATAAATGAGAATTGAAATGAATTGAATAGAAAATAAAGCAGGGAACATTGTCGAATCACTTTCCAGTAGACCGACATTGTCGTCTCCTGCGTGCACCCTCCGAAAAGTTGTAAGAAGGCTCGCGAGACCGACAAGCAGTGGAGGGTCCAAGCCGGGGCGGGGCCCTGGCCCCCTCCCCTGGGACCAAAAAGGGGCCAAAAAAATGCTGAGGACACTTTTTTTTTTTTTGCTCGTCAGAAAATGTTTGTGAATATTGAGCCCCCCTCCCTCAAGAAATCCTGGATCCGCCACTGCAGACAAGCCCCCACCCCCTCGGGCTGGCTGTCTGTCTCATGGGCGGTCTCGTGAACCCTCAACATGAACCCACGATATTGACGTCCTTCAGCAAATGAATCTCTTACCCATGTGAAGTACATGTAAATGGGTATACCCGGTTATTCCTTGAATGCTTCGACTCGTAAAGCGAAAGGGCCTATAATTATGAATGCTTGGAATACTTGGATTGCGCAATACTAATATGAGTGCTTATATAAATTTTATGTTATCATTATGTACTATCTTTACAAATAATATACACTACTCACACTGACAATGCAAATCATAAGAATTATGATATTTTCTTGATTACCTAAATTATGTTAAACATCTTGCCTTCTCGGTCTGAAAGCTCGATGGACTCTGTGCAAAATTTTCAAATAGCGCCCCCTACTAGCCCCTCCAATACAGTATTGATAAATCTCTCAAATGCCCTTTTCTTTGCCCCCCCCCCTAATTTCTCTGTGTCAGTGTTTCTTTCTTTGGAGCAACTTTCCTTACTTTACCCCCCCCCCCCCCCCTCTACCCTTCCTCTTCCATTTTTCAAGAAGAATATATGCTATCTATAAGAGTCTAGAGAGAGCGGGGGAGGGAGAAAAAACAGAGAATGAGAGAAAGTAGGAGAGAGTGAAGGGAGTGAAAGAAGAGAGAAAGAGGGAAATTACGAGTATGTGAGGAAGAGAAAGAAAAGAGAAAGAGAGAAGGTAAGAGAAGGGAGGGAGAAAAAAAGATGAGAGAGAGAGAGAGAAATAAAGGTGGAGGAAGAAAGAAGAGAGAAAAGAGGAAAGTAGGACAGGGCTAGGGAGAGAATTAGAAAGAAAGAGAAAGAGAGAAAGTAGGAGAGGGGTAGGAAGAGAAAGAAGAGAAAAGTAGAGAAGGTAAAAAAGGTGGATGGAGAAAGGAGAGAAGAGCGATGATATCAGTGCCATTTCCTTCCCTCTTCTTCGCACTATATATTTCTGTATTCATTTCCTTTTTACTTGCTTTTCTTATAGAATTAGCAGCAATATGACTATATAGCGTTTTTCTCCTTTTATCTCTTTTCATTTATGTCTTTCGTATTTCTCTATTTCTTTCTTGATATTCTCTCGTTCTCAGTGGCTTAGCTACGGGGACACCGGGGGGGGGGGGGGCACGTGCACCACATTGCAATGGTAGAAGAAAGAAAAAACAGAAGAAGAAGAAAAAAAAGAGAAGAAAAATGAAACGGCATCGAGAAAGGGAAAGGATCGTGAAAGAGAAGCAAATATGACTCCCTAACTGCCATTAAAGTTGGATTTATCTTTAATTCACATTTTATCCACCTTATTAGACAGCCCCCTACCGACAATGCCAGTGCCAATACCTGGAACCACGCTTCTTTCCGAGCTACAGGCATATTTTGAATTCTCCAATTAACAGGGCTAAAAACAAAGGGATCTTTGCTATTGAAGAAATATGAACAGTGATCCTTATCTAGTATTTATGATATCCTATCATCATGAGTCAGGGAAACTATTGTTAAACAAAAGGTGGAAATGAAGGCCAGGAAGAAGAGTAGGTAAGTTGAACCAGTGGTTAAATTGAGCCACTTCATTTTTATTTATTTGTTTATGAAACTATATATATACATATACCTTCTCTCATTTCCTTTTTACATTGTATTCATTTCCATACTGAGTATAAGTAACAAAAATATATAATTTCTTTTCGCAGCTCTTGGTATTTATTCCTCACTCTGTTCATTTCTAGTTTTTATTTAGTCTGTCTAAACATAGTGGGGTTATTTTGTGTATGTGTGTTCCAAGCTTGGTGATCAATGAGGGTGAGTGACACGAGAGAACAAGAATCAATTTCCATTTTTCTTTAAATTGTATTTGAAATCTGAATAAAATAGGTTTAGGGAAGTTGAGTCACGCATTTTCCTTTATTGCTTGTAAGAATTTTTTCGGGAACTGGACCTTCTTCCTTTTTTGCTCATTAATATTGTTTTCTTGCTATAATTTTGTTAATCATATTAATCCGGGATCTGCCCAGAAAATTGATGGTTAAAATCGGTCCAAAAGAATATGGCAGAAAATCGATGGTGACCCTCTTTTTTAATATTGAAATAGGGCACATTATGTTGAATGCTTGGAAAATCATATGCAGGGGTAATGGGACTTGCGGGTGCTTATGTGACGATTTAGATAATTTCTTAATTTCATTCTGTCAATCAGATATATTTTCAGGAGCATGTATTTAGAATGATAGATGTCCAAAAAAAAAAATTATAAAGCACGAAAAAAGGGAGTTTAGATTACGATTTAAATGTGATTTTCTTGTAGAATATATCTGACTTTTGATTTTCATGAATGTGTTCTTGGTAAATATTGTATGGATAGAATCATTGTAACATGCCCTATATCCGGATTGAATAAACAGTTCTAATGTAAATAGTCCACATGGTTCAGTTAAATATTTTTCTTGATAATTTATATCTGTTGTTCATTGTTAATGCTTAAAAGAAAACTTTGGTTTAAGTTACTCAATGATAATCCTTGCCCATTATTATCACTGTCATGTAATAATTATAGCTAACTTTGAATATTTTGTTGTAATAGATTAATACAATACAATATAATACAACAATGAGGCAGATTTTTTTCATATTATTTCATATCATTTATTGTATCACTTATTCACATTCATTATATTACAACAGCTGACAGAAATCATACATAAAATAAATAACTTTAATACTTCAAAGAAATAGTTAGCATTTTTTTCGTATGATACAATTGCTTGTTTACTTGCTGCTGCTTGCTATGTCTATAAATAATATTTTTATCTGGTTTGGTTCATAATGATAATTCTGAAAATAAATGGATGGAAAGCTTTGCAAAGAGCAATAAAAAGTAATATAATACATTGAAAACTATTCTCAGTTATCTGTAAATTCCTGTTCTGATTATACACGGCAATTTGTCTAATTCATATTCATTGCATTGGCACAATTATTCATCTTGTTGTACTTTTGAAACTCATAGAGAGATTCCAGTTTCAAATTTTTGTATTAGGTTTAATGGATAAAATGAGAAACTTGATTTATGCAATATTTTATTATCCATAAGCACCTTATTATTTGTGCACCGACCAAACACAAAGTTTGAAATAGCTCTGTGCAATTTGTATAGGTTTATCTCTTTCTTTCTTATGTACAAACATCACACACGCCCTTTTAAACCTGCTGCGTGGTTGGTGGTTTTGCAAGCATCCCACTACATGCGATAGAATTTCATGACGCTGATTGGCAAGCTTGCTATTGAAAACTAAACGAAAATACTACTAACAATAAAACATCGGAAATTCCATTTATGCTATAGAGTTCAACATTAATAGTTTGGAAAAAAGAACTACTTTATATTATTTAGTTCTGGGCATTCTAATCTCTATATAAGCTTTGCATTTGATGCAGAATCTACTCCTTGCTAAAAACTGATATAGGGTATTGTCCCAATTTGGGGGACAAGTTGATCTGAAAAAAAGTGTTTTTACAAAGAAGAATGACGAAAATATACACGAACACAACCTATGTGCTAAGCTAGAAATATAATTGTATAGTAGTGATCATCCAACGACATTAAGAAGGCATGCTTTGATATTTAACACAACAACACTGATTTAATTCAATGTACATGTGTACGAACAGAGTTGTATCAGTGCGTAACTAGCAGTAAAATCAGAAATATACAAGAATTAAGAAGAAATTTTGCCATACTCTTTGGAACTGTCTCCATAATCTGCATTATAATGAAAAACAAATCATAAAAGATCATTGCACGAGGAAGTGTTAGTATCTGTCATCCACAGTACATCTTCTTCAGAAAACCCATCTCAAGAAGCTTTCCAAGCCCTAAATTATGGGGCGTCGCTATGACCATTTTCAAGAAGGAGGGGGTTCGGACAACATTTCGGACAAGATAGGCGAAATATGTCCAACAATCGAGGTTACGGTATAGAATAAATGAATAAATAAAAAAGTAAGCTATTTCTGCTCTACAAATTCCACATTTGCCGACAGAAATGGAGGTGGGGCTGTTACAGTCCCTCTAGTGACGATCCTGCCTACATTGGCAGAGATGCCAACCGTTCCGGAATATGCATGAGGTCAAAATTAAAATGTGAATTGCGCAACGGTTGAATGCTTGTGAGAGAAAACATGACAACAATAACCATGCTCTCCGCTATTCACTTGTCATGAAAGCCTTGAAATCCACCTCATACATATTCCGGAACAGTTGGCAACTCTGCATTGGTATCATACATTAAGAATATCATTAAAATAGCCTATCACGACCATTTAACCCCTTCAGTCTTTATTAATGGTGAATGGATTATATACATGTACTGCATAAGAATGTATAACTACAAAAAAACTACTAAGCAGTATTCGCTTTCTAACTCTATAATGTATTTCCTCTGAAAAAGTATCATTTTGCGCGCTATGAACCTACGTCATCAAGAAACATAGCTAACCTACAATTGTGTAAATGTAGCCGTTGTCACAGAGGGTAAAGGAAGATGAAGGATTTGTTCTTGATTTGGATTCTAGTCTAATCGAAACTAAAAAAAAAAAGCTTATCCCATCTGACGCTGAGAGAAGATGCTATTCTGCACTCTGCTGTTGCCAAGCACCCAAACTGTGATGTTATCTGTGATAAGAAAATGGGGGAGAAAATATATAAAGACTTGAATTGAATTGAAATTGTATTAATCGCACTAAAATTAAAATTCGCAGCCCGAAGGATGAATTACAGTAGAATTTGAATGTGAAAGTACATTTATAAAAAACATATTATTACCAATAACAAAACGCACAGACTGATGATCAAAAAGGCAATGTTGTCCATAGTGTCCAAAATTACATTATTGTTCTAATATAAATGTCGCCACTTGCCACTTTTGAAAAAAAGGGCATTGGGCCAGAATTTTTTTTAAAATGCTTTTAATCAATTTAACGTTAAATAAAAAATAATAAACGAGAATAATCTTTATATTAATCAACACCATGTATGTGATGCAGCATGCTAACATAATTTGTACTTTACGGGGCAGGGGCGAACTGTGATTTTGGAATTGCGATGCGTCCGGTTGGCCCTTTCATTTGACCAACCGGCCACCATGGCAAAATACCTGAGGGAACCTCTAAAACTACATGTTACCAGCCACCCCGCTCCGTCTCAGCATGAGAGAGGGCATTCGATGAGAACTTATATTCAAATCCCTTACTTGAATTCCTCCTCATTATTTGGATAATCAATAATTAGTTATAACTGAAAAAGAAAAATATTCAGCCCTTATAGTTTTGTGTTATTAATTTTGTCTAGTCTTATGATTTCACCTTACTTCCTTTTTTGTGGTCATTCTACTCGTTCTCTTTATCCACTGTATTTCCTCCTTTACCTTTTCCTCTTATTTCTTATCGTTCTTTTTCTTCTTCTCTTTTTCTTCTTCTATTCCTCCTATTCCTTTTCTACCTTTTTCTCCTCCTCCCCTTCTTCTTCTTCTTCTTCTTCCTCTTCTTATCTAATACCCTCTTCTTTTTCTTCTTCTTCTTCTTCTTCTTCTTCTCTAATACCCTCTTCTTCTCCCACTTACCTGTTTATATTTGTTGCTGTAAACCATTATCTCCTCCTCCCGACACGGTCCATAAGGACCTGGTTATGCCGCACTCTCTGTCGGCTTCTTGAATCTGCTACGGTGTTGAGGTGATTACGTAACGCGTCCAGAGAGACGAGGCGAAGACCAACGTTTACTTGCCTTTTGTCCATTTCTGCATGGGGCGGGGGGGGGGGGGGGGGAGAAGATAGTAAACAGATATGCGAGAGAAAAGATGGAAAGAATGGATAAGGAATACGAGAGACACAGAGAGGTAAATAGAGAGGTAGAAAGAGAAGGAGAAACGGGACAGGGAGGGGACAGAGAGAGGTGAGAGAGATGTCGATGGAAATGGATAGACAGATAAAGAGAGAGAAAAAGAAAAATCTTTTAAATTTGCTATGGAATAGTCAAACTAGATTCACCTTCTCAAAATTAGCAATTATTAACGATTAAATGAGAAGAGATGTTGCACAAAGAAAACACATCAATTACCCGTATTGAAATTTCTACTACATGTATCTAATGATACATGACGCTGATAATTAGAACCTAGAAGTTTCCAGAAATGTGTTTCGATTAGGACGTTCAGTATTAATGCATGCATAATTATCTGTTTGTCTCGTAGCTACTTCTATTATTCTGTTCATCTAAAATCTCGGTCCGATTAAAGGGGAAAACATTCTTTTTGATCAGACGTGGTCAATAGAAAAGAACAGCATGTGTTGAAGTTAATAATTTAAAGGTAATATCTTATAATATCGTATCGCGCTCATATTCACTGCTCAAGGTGCTCCAATGTTACCAAGGCTCTAGCGAGGCTATACGATTATCGGTGCTCGCAAGCATACAAGGAATTCCTTTATGCTGGGTACCCATTTCACCTCTGGACAATCTCTGGACATCCCAGTAGACCGACATCCCATTAGATCGATGGGACACGAGACCGACAACCTAGTAGATCGACGGGACACGAGATCGATAATAGGGAGTTTTCGAATGTGTCAACGTGAACGCCGTCCTCGATCCTCCCAGCGACAATGGACTGCTTTGTGTTAACTGCGTACAAAGTAGGTGAAGCATGAAGCTACAATGTCTGAAGCGAGGTTCACGTTTTAGAGAAGACGGCAATACCATGTTTGACGCGTTCTCGATCTGGCGTATCCTTAAAAGCAAGTGGCTTTTGTCGAGAATGCCTCTCCCCAAAAGATTACAGGGCTTACAAGCAAGTGGCGTATTCAGAACTTAGCCACAGGAGGGGCAAAAAATCTAAACTTAAAGCGACCCATACAATCCAGCTAATAATGGGTCAAAGCGTTGGCCCAAATGGCACCTGAAGAATATATATATATATTTGCTTGCGTTTCAGATGTTTGGAAAATGGTAACTTAGCACATAATAATATGGTAAACTGTTTTATCTTGTTAGACGTTTTTTTTAATTGTGCGCCCCACCCCCCCCCCCCCCAGCAGCTTAACAGAATCCTTGATCCGCCCCTGGTTTGTGGAGGAAAGTAAGTGTCATTTATTAAAGACAATAATTGAAAGCTGGCTGGACGGTTTGAAACACAAAGGTAATATCAACACGAACAATACGTTGACATTCCGTTGTAATTGGCAGTTTCCGGTTCTCTAGTAGGCCTATATACTCAAATCAATTATTATAGAAATAGTGCATGGTCTATCAAGCACTATACTGGATTTTGACTGTACACGACAAATACTAAATTATCCAGAGTGCAGTTTTGTTTCACCGATGCTACAGGCCGAGGTGAAATAGACCTGCACGAGGGATAATTTAGTACTTGGAGTTCATATAGTCCAGTAATGGTGCATAAATAGAACATTATGAAATGAGTAGATCTATAGATCTAATTGTTATTGTGTATTAGGCCCGGGCTCTAGGTTTATAAATTTATAGTCTAGATCTACTGCTGGGCGTTGTGTCGTGCGCCTGTAATCCACCTAACAATGGAAGTTATGGAAGTGATAAACTTCAGTGGACCCAGGTTTGAGACTGAGTTACAACTTCGGATGGTGATGTTAAAGGTCGGTCCTCAGACGTATATAATCATATCGGTTTGATACACGTCTGTAAAAACCCAATTACACACACTGCTGATTTCCTAACTCGACAATAATTGCTGAATTTACAAAATGAGCTCCAAAATATTAGCTCTCCAATGATGTTTAACACTCTGAACTCCCAAAACTTTGAAATGGAATGCTGAGAACAATGAAATTCAAATGACTCATCCCCTATTCATTTACCACGCAAGCAAACAATATATATATATATATATATATATATATATATATATATATATATTCAGGTGCCATTTTGGCCAAAGCTTTGACCCATGAATGTGATTATTAGCTGGATTGTATGGGTCGCTTTAAAGGGAGTGGCAAGTCGTAATCCATGGGCCTGACCAATTGGCCTGACTCGGGGAAATTCGGATACAATCAGGTCCAATCGTGCGCTACCGAAGGAATGTTTAATTGCCGAATTCCTTGTGTGATCGTTAACTCGAATCCCTACATACGTAACCGACCAATGAGATTCAAATACTGGAATAAAGAACGGGCGATCTTGTTTACTCAAATTTGGGTCAATGTGCGAACTTTTATTAGCTGCGCGCGATAAATTGAGGTCGCTTTGAACTTTGATCCAGAGAAAGGAGCAGCCAACTGTAAAACCGCCCATAAGTTGCGACTTGTCGCTCCCTTTAAGGTCAGATGTTTTGCCCCTCCCGTGGCTAAGTTCTGAATACGCCACTTGCTTGTAAGGCCTATTGTCTTTTTGGGAGAGGCATTCTCGACAAAAGCCACTTGCTTAAGGAGATACGCCTCGGAAAGAAGTGTTTCGTGACTATCACTTTCATCAAAAACAGGAAATGAAAAGATATAATGAAATGGAAATTCCATGTGACTATTGATAAAGTGGTGACGTCAATGAGGAAAACATTTAAAACATGTAAAATGAGGAAATGAAATCAGATTAGTGCAGTTATACAACTTCATACATGAAGACGACTTATAAAGACATGACATAAAACCATACTATCGCCTTTTATAGGTCATGAACGGTTGAAGGTATACTTTTTAGTGAGATATTAAGCAACAAGGGGGAAAGTAATATAGTAAATAGTGTATGTATAACACGCGCTGTGATTGGTTAGATTCGCATCACGTGACGTGCAAAAATGTTATAGTGCACGATCATGCACTATAACTTTGATTTTTGCACGTCACGTGATGCGAATCTAACCAATCACAGCGCGTATTATACATACACTATTTACTATATGATAATGTTTTATGAAGTCACCAGAGAGCTCTATTCATTTGGAGATACATAATTTCCATGTCGATTTCTCTATCCATGTTTTATCGTACCCCCTTCCCTTTCAGCAGAGTATTACTTCACAGCGAGGGCGCATGTTCGGAATGACTCGTTTCAGATATCACTGACCGATCGATCTCTATGTCGGAGGTTAATCGATATCGTAACAGGAGGTCCAAATTCAAGGAATTGTACCCTCAACGTATTTTTAAATGCCTGCAAACTTCTTGCCTCATGACATTGTCGTACGACAAATGCTCTCAATACTCGTTGCTGTATTTTGCACTATTTTGCCATCATGTAACTCGGGCATCAAATGAAGTCATCATAAGTTGAACCAGATGTTCTTGCGTACCAAAGAGGTTTTTCATGGTAAAGGTTAAAAAAAGGCTCCAAGCAGCGTTTAGCATTAGGCCTATGTTATTATTCTGCATTTTTATGCATATCCTTACTTTAACTATAAGGAAATATCTACTAAAGATGTGAAGCCATTATTTTTCCTATTGCCATTGCTTTCTTGAGCAGAAGCATTGCTATAGTTCATTTAAAATAGGTTAGCGAATGTTGGATGCAACACAAGGCATTTCTGTTAACCAGGAACCCTCTAGCGACATGATATGTTCTCCTTTCTATCTGCTTCGCTATTGAATTGTAATATAAATGTTGCTAAGAGATCGAAATTTAAACTAATTGAAAATTTGGAAAACCTTCATTCATGTTAGCCGCGACAAAGTGACAAGTTTTTCAACTCTTAATATAGCATCACCTGGACACTCACACATATTGTATTCTCTCAACAGACAGCTCATTTGCCTACATCTTGATGTAAAATATTGGATTTGAATTTCAAATTTGTGTAACCCAGTCTTACATCACGGGAAGGTATTAAAGACAATAGATTTTTTGTGTGTCTTTTGAATTAAATAGTAAATGAGAGCCACATTATTTACCAATCTTCTAGCATCGCAACCATAGATTGCATGTTTTTCCTGACATATTATGAATATTATCTTAAAATCAATTCTTAATAATTTTGCCACACTGCAAATAAGTACCACAGAGAGGAAAGAAGAGAAGAGAGAGAGATAATACAGAAATTATGATAAATTACGTATTAAGGGAATACGGAATTTAACTAAGATAGAGAATGATCGAAGTACTCCGTGAATGTGTTGAAGCTGGCCAAAGGGAAATAAAGCTACGTTGACCACCTCTATCCAATGTCGAATCGTGACTCTGAGATAATAGTGGGTTTTCAGAACTTATATGACATTTTGAGGATAACAATACAACGAATTATTATGTCTGGAAGACTGACCTAGGAATGGGACATGATCTAGCGGAGAAATAGAGCCCGGGTGACTTCATGACAATAAACTGTTGATCATCGCATGTACAAGTTCAGGAGAGCATGTGTGAGGGGTGTGCCTGTGTTCCTTTGGTATCTGATTAAGTGATGATGAAGAGGGGGGGGGGGGGAGGTGAGTTAGTGATGGCTGATTGACCTGTTTGTTCATTAAAAAATAACGGGTCCGAGATAGAGAGGGAATCAACAATGAGAGAAACTTTTGGGGGCGATAAAGTAACAGCAGGCAAGAAGGATTGGTTAATTGGGTAAAAACAAATGGGGTTCATGAATATACAAGTGTTGCACTAAAGTGAATGAAGACGAATTTTATGGAAAATACAAAAACCACTTTAATTAGCTAGTTATCATTCAATTAGCGCTACAAGAATGGAGGAAAAGGAAACAACGTGAATATAATTTTATCACGAAAGTTCCTACTATCTTGTTCTACATATATTATGACAAAGATGAAACTGATTATAAACATAACGTCATATCCGACGATGCCGAATTCGACAAAAAAATCGGTTTCTCTATTCATTTTAATAAACTTTTGATTGCTTCACTTTTTTGTGAAAAAAAATGTAGAATAATCTGGACCCTCTTTACAATATTCATATTTATTGACATCGTGCGACCAACATCGTCCATTGTTATGAATTAGTTGTACCCTTCTCCCCCCCCCCCCCCCCCTCTTTCCTCTTCGCAATAAATCTACGACCTTAGCTCGAGGGGATACCCTGTTCTACTTGTCACTGACAAGCAATGAGTTTGAAAATCATTTGAGGTGACGCAGTAAGAAAAAAACAAAGGGACAGCGCCATTCAATATTCATGTCTATCACGACTGCTCACCAGGCCGAGACGCAGGTCAGAAAATTTCTAAAACTTTAATTAAGCCAGCGCTCATATATCCCCATCTTCTTCGCTTAGGAAGTTCTCATCACAGTCGGGTTAGGAGTGAGTCCTGACAGCAACAAGTCTCTATGTGACTTCGCATGGGACACCAAAGACAAAAGTTACCCCCAAAGGGCAGAAGGAGATGATTCCCTACAGGACCATGAGGTTGCCAAGTCTTAAAGGATGCGCACAGCCACGGGAGAAGTTGAATCGTAAAAAATGGTACAAGGCTCTGTTATTCTTTTACAAGTAGATAAATCCCAAACAAATTTACTTGAAATACACTGTGCAAAACTTGACCAAAAAAAAATGAAACAGACCAAAAACAAACCAGGGGAAATGATAAGTCATTTAGATAACGACCAAGGATCATGATAATTTCCAAATTTTCGTTTCCTTAAATTACTATAAGGAAAGTTTTTGTAGCCTTTATATTCTACAAATATCTGATAAAACGGATCAATTTTCATTTAAAAGATGCTTATTTCCTCGATATCATGTAAAATGGTCCTACGATAGAAATCAGTGCGGTATCCGAAAATTTATAAACAGGTGTCGAAACGCCCACGTATAGATGGGGCGCCGTGGAATGTATCCGGGCAGCTCCAGCTTTCGGCATACCAACTAAAAGTTGTCTTAATTTTGGTTGGGGAAGGGGCCTCAAACGGGAAGGAAAGGGGAGGGAAATAGGGGCTGCACCCTTTGTTGGATACGGCACCGGAAGTTTTTGTTTGTTTTTCTTGTTGTTCTGGGGTTTTTTTTTTTTTTGCTGCATTTGTGCATAGTATGCATTTTATAATTTAGATAAAATTAGAATGTTTTCTGTGAGTTTATCAGGGATCATTTTCAGCAAGCAACTTGGCTTTCCTGATCCTCCCTCCCCTTATATTCATGGACGTAATTCATTTAAATGTATATATTTTTGATGGTTCCTTTTGTTTTTACAATATTTTTCAATGCTTTCTCTTCGACAGAAAGTGTGTTATATTTCTTTGCTTTCCATGGCCATGTATCTGTCTTCTTCTTTTTTCCCTTTTTGGGCATGTTATGCATGATTGCCCAGTCTAGTCTTTTATGTATTGTATTTATGATTTACCATTTGCCAGCGAATGCCAGGGACCAGCGGTTATACAAGCTCTGCTTCTATACTGGTCTCTGTTTTCATTCTCATTTTCACCCTGATAGCAGAAAGTGTTAAAAAATGACGTGATATTTACGTCGTGGTTTTCGTCTTTTTTACGTCCTGTAATTACGTCAATAAGACGACAACTTGCACCAACGCAAGACGTCAAGAGGACGTCTTATTTTGACGTCATCTCTACGTCTTGTATACTGTAAAAACTAAAGTGCTACTTTTAGGGGCATGTATAGTGACTGCACCTGAAATGCTGTTTATAGCACTTGTAGTGTGCTAATTTACCAGCAAAAAAAAGTGACCGTGGCGAGCCTCGAACCAGGTTCCGCTGATTGAGAGGCGCTGACGTTACCGATGGACTAACAAATGCTTCTTGCAATCCAGTTTAGTCATGGGAGTCAAGTAGATAACATGAAATATGTGGTGTCGTAAATTCACTATGTAACAATATGATCTGCTCTAAATCGTACAATGTGAGTTAGTCTAGCGGTAATGCCAGCAATTCTCGATCAGCGGACCCTGGTCCGAAGCTCGCCCAAATCATTTTTTTTTATGAATGTTTAGCAGTTTAAGGAGCCGGTCCAGCTCCCGTGAAAGTGCTGAAATAGCACGCTGTGTGCATTCAATAGCACTCTGAGTGCAGTCCCTATGCATGCTCTCAAAAAGTGCTATATACAGCACTTCAGTTTTTACAGTGTACAGATGACGTCAAAATAAGACGTCCTCTTGACGTCTTGCGTTGGTGCAAGTTGTCGTCTTATTGACGTAATTACAGGACGTAAAAAAGACGAAAACCACGACGTAAATATCACGTAATCTTTACCACTTTCTGCTATCAGGGCATATAATTAAGCTAATGTAGTCTTCATTGTTGTTGTTTTTTTTACAACTCAAATGTTAATGCTCTTTATTTTGCTTGAAATAATCGAAAATGTTTCTGCACTAAGTTTTGTTGTCAATTATTTTATAAGGAAATATCTACTAAAGATGTGAAGCCATTATTTTTCCTATTGCCATTGCTTTCTTGAGCAGAAGCATTGCTATAGTTCATTTAAAATAGGTTAGCGAATGTTGGATGCAACACAAGGCATTTCTGTTAACCAGGAACCCTCTAGCGACATGATATGTTCTCCTTTCTATCTGCTTCGCTATTGAATTGTAATATAAATGTTGCTAAGAGATCGAAATTTAAACTAATTGAAAATTTGGAAAACCTTCATTCATGTTAGCCGCGACAAAGTGACAAGTTTTTCAACTCTTAATATAGCATCACCTGGACACTCACACATATTGTATTCTCTCAACAGACAGCTCATTTGCCTACATCTTGATGTAAAATATTGGATTTGAATTTCAAATTTGTGTAACCCAGTCTTACATCACGGGAAGGTATTAAAGACAATAGATTTTTTGTGTGTCTTTTGAATTAAATAGTAAATGAGAGCCACATTATTTACCAATCTTCTAGCATCGCAACCATAGATTGCATGTTTTTCCTGACATATTATGAATATTATCTTAAAATCAATTCTTAATAATTTTGCCACACTGCAAATAAGTACCACAGAGAGGAAAGAAGAGAAGAGAGAGAGATAATACAGAAATTATGATAAATTACGTATTAAGGGAATACGGAATTTAACTAAGATAGAGAATGATCGAAGTACTCCGTGAATGTGTTGAAGCTGGCCAAAGGGAAATAAAGCTACGTTGACCACCTCTATCCAATGTCGAATCGTGACTCTGAGATAATAGTGGGTTTTCAGAACTTATATGACATTTTGAGGATAACAATACAACGAATTATTATGTCTGGAAGACTGACCTAGGAATGGGACATGATCTAGCGGAGAAATAGAGCCCGGGTGACTTCATGACAATAAACTGTTGATCATCGCATGTACAAGTTCAGGAGAGCATGTGTGAGGGGTGTGCCTGTGTTCCTTTGGTATCTGATTAAGTGATGATGAAGAGGGGGGGGGGGGAGGTGAGTTAGTGATGGCTGATTGACCTGTTTGTTCATTAAAAAATAACGGGTCCGAGATAGAGAGGGAATCAACAATGAGAGAAACTTTTGGGGGCGATAAAGTAACAGCAGGCAAGAAGGATTGGTTAATTGGGTAAAAACAAATGGGGTTCATGAATATACAAGTGTTGCACTAAAGTGAATGAAGACGAATTTTATGGAAAATACAAAAACCACTTTAATTAGCTAGTTATCATTCAATTAGCGCTACAAGAATGGAGGAAAAGGAAACAACGTGAATATAATTTTATCACGAAAGTTCCTACTATCTTGTTCTACATATATTATGACAAAGATGAAACTGATTATAAACATAACGTCATATCCGACGATGCCGAATTCGACAAAAAAATCGGTTTCTCTATTCATTTTAATAAACTTTTGATTGCTTCACTTTTTTGTGAAAAAAAATGTAGAATAATCTGGACCCTCTTTACAATATTCATATTTATTGACATCGTGCGACCAACATCGTCCATTGTTATGAATTAGTTGTACCCTTCTCCCCCCCCCCCCCCCTCTTTCCTCTTCGCAATAAATCTACGACCTTAGCTCGAGGGGATACCCTGTTCTACTTGTCACTGACAAGCAATGAGTTTGAAAATCATTTGAGGTGACGCAGTAAGAAAAAAACAAAGGGACAGCGCCATTCAATATTCATGTCTATCACGACTGCTCACCAGGCCGAGACGCAGGTCAGAAAATTTCTAAAACTTTAATTAAGCCAGCGCTCATATATCCCCATCTTCTTCGCTTAGGAAGTTCTCATCACAGTCGGGTTAGGAGTGAGTCCTGACAGCAACAAGTCTCTATGTGACTTCGCATGGGACACCAAAGACAAAAGTTACCCCCAAAGGGCAGAAGGAGATGATTCCCTACAGGACCATGAGGTTGCCAAGTCTTAAAGGATGCGCACAGCCACGGGAGAAGTTGAATCGTAAAAAATGGTACAAGGCTCTGTTATTCTTTTACAAGTAGATAAATCCCAAACAAATTTACTTGAAATACACTGTGCAAAACTTGACCAAAAAAAAAAATGAAACAGACCAAAAACAAACCAGGGGAAATGATAAGTCATTTAGATAACGACCAAGGATCATGATAATTTCCAAATTTTCGTTTCCTTAAATTACTATAAGGAAAGTTTTTGTAGCCTTTATATTCTACAAATATCTGATAAAACGGATCAATTTTCATTTAAAAGATGCTTATTTCCTCGATATCATGTAAAATGGTCCTACGATAGAAATCAGTGCGGTATCCGAAAATTTATAAACAGGTGTCGAAACGCCCACGTATAGATGGGGCGCCGTGGAATGTATCCGGGCAGCTCCAGCTTTCGGCATACCAACTAAAAGTTGTCTTAATTTTGGTTGGGGAAGGGGCCTCAAACGGGAAGGAAAGGGGAGGGAAATAGGGGCTGCACCCTTTGTTGGATACGGCACCGGAAGTTTTTGTTTGTTTTTCTTGTTGTTGTGGGGTTTTTTTTTTTGCTGCATTTGTGCATAGTATGCATTTTATAATTTAGATAAAATTAGAATGTTTTCTGTGAGTTTATCAGGGATCATTTTCAGCAAGCAACTTGGCTTTCCTGATCCTCCCTCCTCTTATATTCATGGACGTAATTCATTTAAATGTATATATTTTTGATGGTTCCTTTTGTTTTTACAATATTTTTCAATGCTTTCTCTTCGACAGAAAGTGTGTTATATTTCTTTGCTTTCCATGGCCATGTATCTGTCTTCTTCTTTTTTCCCTTTTTGGGCATGTTATGCATGATTGCCCAGTCTAGTCTTTTATGTATTGTATTTATGATTTACCATTTGCCAGCGAATGCCAGGGACCAGCGGTTATACAAGCTCTGCTTCTATACTGGTCTCTGTTTTCATTCTCATTTTCACCCTGATAGCAGAAAGTGTTAAAAAATGACGTGATATTTACGTCGTGGTTTTCGTCTTTTTTACGTCCTGTAATTACGTCAATAAGACGACAACTTGCACCAACGCAAGACGTCAAGAGGACGTCTTATTTTGACGTCATCTCTACGTCTTGTATACTGTAAAAACTAAAGTGCTACTTTTAGGGGCATGTATAGTGACTGCACCTGAAATGCTGTTTATAGCACTTGTAGTGTGCTAATTTACCAGCAAAAAAAAGTGACCGTGGCGAGCCTCGAACCAGGTTCCGCTGATTGAGAGGCGCTGACGTTACCGATGGACTAACAAATGCTTCTTGCAATCCAGTTTAGTCATGGGAGTCAAGTAGATAACATGAAATATTTGGTGTCGTAAATTCACTCTGTAACAATATGATCTGCTCTAAATCGTACAATGTGAGTTAGTCTAGCGGTAATGCCAGCAATTCTCGATCAGCGGACCCTGGTCCGAAGCTCGCCCAAATCATTTTTTTTTTATGAATGTTTAGCAGTTTAAGGAGCCGGTCCAGCTCCCGTGAAAGTGCTGAAATAGCACGCTGTGTGCATTCAATAGCACTCTGAGTGCAGTCCCTATGCATGCTCTCAAAAAGTGCTATATACAGCACTTCAGTTTTTACAGTGTACAGATGACGTCAAAATAAGACGTCCTCTTGACGTCTTGCGTTGGTGCAAGTTGTCGTCTTATTGACGTAATTACAGGACGTAAAAAAGACGAAAACCACGACGTAAATATCACGTAATTTTTACCACTTTCTGCTATCAGGGCATATAATTAAGCTAATGTAGTCTTCATTGTTGTTGTTTTTTTTACAACTCAAATGTTAATGCTCTTTATTTTGCTTGAAATAATCGAAAATGTTTCTGCACTAAGTTTTGTTGTCAATTATTTTGAAAATCTAAAATCTGAGAGTGAAATCAATGCAATGATATGAAAAGTTGCTAATCAACCCGTTCGACGGTATTCAGGATAACCTTGCACACAAATACCCGCAAAGAAGAAGGAAAATCAATTCCCCGTAGTCTTACGAAAATTGAAATACAGCAAAGCTCTGAGAAAAAGACTTAATATCAAAAGTCAAACCCGAGTCTAATAAGACTGGGTAAAATATTCTATGAGGTAAATATGAAGAGAATGTGAAAATATTTGAGATGGAACTCCAACGTAACGAAAGACATAGAGGTGCATCAAATTATTCCGACAATTTGAAATGAAAGGACGCGGATCAAATTATGGCGGAAAAAAAAAGAATGATATATCCATGGACAGCGGCGGATTTACGTAGCGGTTTATTATTTAGTACGATAATATAATATCTGAAAATAACAAAAATCTGATTATTATTTTTTAATGTATAATCTGCTTAAAAAGGCTATATTATAATTATGTTAATTTTTGTTTAAATATAGCTACGTTATTTCGTTTCTACATGTTTTGTTTTGTATTGTGAATAATTACTTAATTACCGTACTAAATGTCTTTCAAGTCTTTCCCTTACATTTAAATTCCCGTTGAAATCATTATGAAAATAGCGCTTAAAACGATGTAAGCAAAGTGGAAATATCCATATTAATGTATACATATTCTTTGGAATATAATAACTTTCCAAAGTCTGTTTAATTTACCAAAGCTAATCCCCTCTCTGCTAATATTGCAAATGATGATAGATTTAGATCATAGCACTAGGTTGCCGTACCGTATGTTTGGTTTTCGATAAAGGAAAATATGACATAGATCAATTGTAGTACATACCTAGTGGGAGGACACATCTCTAAAAGCAATAGCTTGGGGCCAAGGTGCCCTTAGGAGTTTGAGTACATACAAAATATAAAAAACACAAAAAAGAACATAACAGAAAAAGAGAAAACATTCCTAAACCGCTGAGCTTGATTGGAGATAATATAAAAGAGGGGAAATGAGAGGAAGTGGGGGGGGGGGGGGGGATAAGAGGTGTAAAAGAAAAGAGAAATTCACGAAGAAAATGAGAAGAAAATGGGAGAAAAGACCCAATGGAGGGTGGGGAAGTGTGTCAAATCATGTTATTTGTAAGATTAAGTAAAATATTTTTTCCATCCTTCTTGAGAAGCTGTCAAGAGATGCGGAGTATTTTATTGTATCTGGGATAACGTTCCACAGCTTAGGTCCCGAGTACTGGATGATATTTTGGAATAATAAGGTTCTGTGCTTGGATAGATGGATGTGATTTGCGTGTCTGGTTTCGTATTTATGAATAGCTGAATTCAATTGAAAGAGGTTACAAAATTTATCAGGAAATAAGTTATTTGTACATATGTACATAAATATACTTTGTTGGTGTTACTCAATATCCGTTAAATTGTTTGAACAAAATGGTCGACAAGACAATTAACTGGAAGCAGTACCTGTAATTATACGAATTATTTCCTTTTGTAGAGTGACTAATTTGTGTAATTTGGAGGTTGGAAAGTTCCCCCAGGCTAGGTTGCAATATGATGGTAGGATAAGTGAAATGTTTTATTTTTTTTTTACTTTGCTCTTTGTTTCTCGAATATGTTTTTTCCCAAGACATAGAACTTTCGATGTGCCCACCTAGAAATTTGGTGTTTTCAACTCTGGGTAGTAGAACGACGTCAATATATTTGGAAATGCTTTCTAAATCAATGTATTTGTTGTTATGAAAGATCATATCACTATGAACATGGCGAACAAAGAAGCGGACAAAATATTCAGCGCCTCATTGTACCTTCCACAATTGCTCCAGTAGACAAAGAACATCCATTCATTGCTATTATGTAATATATGTAGAACATGTGTCACATGCATATTCACCTGTTCTACATATTTTACATAATATAGCAATGAAGGGATGTTCTTTTGTCTACCAAAGCAATTGTGGAGGGTACAATGAGGAGCTGTGTATGTTGTCCGCTCTCTTTGTCATCGTGTTCATAGTGTATACATGTAGTTACACTTTTTTTAATTGACGGATAGTTTGTTAGCCTTAAACAACTCTCATACAAGAATTAGCTGTTGGAAAGTAGTGGACCAAGCAACGACCCTTGAGGAACACATGTGGTGTTACTCATGCTTGAGACGACCGAGTCAAATTTAATGCACTGGAGGCGATTACTAAGAAAACTGGCAAACCAATCGTGTGCTATGCCATGGATAAAGTTTTTTTTCTTAGTAGAATTGAGCGATTGATAGTATCCGAGGCTTTCCATAAGTCTATACAAATTCCAATTGAATATTCATTTTTTCAAAGGAGTCAATTATATTGTTGTTTGGTTTAGATAATGCCATAGCTGTAGACAGTTTTTGGCGGAATCCAAATTGGTTTTTGTAAATGTCATGTTTAACAAGAAATTTATAAATCCTGGTATACAATGCGTTTAGAAAAAAAAACCCTCGATGGAACAGATATTGGTCTTTAGTTGGTATGAAGCTGTCTTTTGTCCTCAGTCTTAAATTCAAGTGTGACTCTATAGTAATGTTCAGTTGGTCTGGAAAAAAATTCCTTTATCAAGTGATAAATTAACAATATGACACGGCGGTTTAGATATATACCGAATCGCACATTTAATTACCGTGGGATTGAATTCATCTACACGTGCACATTATTTTGAAACTAGTTGATGGCAATGTTACATATTTCTTTTTCATCGGTAGGATATAAAATAGAGAATCGTTACGGGGAGTGTTCATGTACTATGTCCGAAAGTCAGTATTATACATTGGTATATTATCTGCAACAGTTGGACCAATGACTGTGAAGAAATTATTAAATTAATTACTTATTGATAAAGGATCAGTCACAATTTTATCATCAATACTGAAGGAATCTGAGCACCTGATTATGGTATCCCATGTGCGTTTAATATCTGATTTATAATGCCTGAATTTGGCTAAAAATAAATAAATTTAAATTGCAACTCGTTCTCATTCTTAAAAGTAACACTTGTATAGTTTGTTTTTATGTATTTTAGATTGTAATAAACCGTTTGTCATCCAACATTGTATTTTTTTGTCTTTGTTTCTCTTTTGTATTTAAGGAAAAATTTAGAATTGACGATAAAATTGAATGGCACTTGAGTTATATAATTCTCTCTTAAAGGAGAATTAACCCCTGAGTACAAATTTACTTGTATTAAAAGGTGTAATATATTCCTACTTATTGGCCTAAATCATTTTCTAATAAGATATCAGAAAAGGGTATAAATAAAGATATTCCAACACCCGGTATCGTCTCCTACTCATTTACATGGGGGCTGCCATTTTCTTGCTGATTTGGATTTGTACATGAACCATTGAGAAATGTTCCGGTCAGGAAGATATTTTGCATCCAAGACCTAAATTGATTTTCTTCATTACCTAAAATCCCATATGTGACGAAAAATATAAAGTGGGTGTTTACATGATTTATAAAAATTAAATCTTTATAATGATACTTTTAAATTGTCTGATTTTGCTTAACAAAAATCTATTTTCTTGGGTTTGCCAAACAGAGCAGAACATAATATATGCAGCATGCATTCTGACTTTTCAAGTCCCATTATCCGAAAGCAGGTGAATGCATAGTTTGCCGCTATAGATGCTCAGGGAAGAAGCATCCATAAAATTTGAATTAATTTGCTCCGTCCATTGCGTCACAGTATCTAGAAAATAGATTTATATTAAGCGAATATCGATTTTCAACAGAAATATATAAGGAAATCTTCAGTTTAAAAATAAATTGACATATCTATTCTATATTTTTAATCTCAAATGGGTTTTTAATTTTGAAAAAGGCAATTGGGCACTTGGATTAAGAAAATCTTCTTGTACACATAAAAAAAATGGCAGCCCCCATGTATTGCTAGCAGACGATACATATTGCTAGCAGATGATAAATTTTGCTCAGAAAATCTTGATTCGTATCGATCTCGTATATTTTGACGCGAAGCCGTATAGTCTAACAAGTAGGAATAAATGACAATCATGCCAATTGTTTTATGTAATAATCAGTGGCAGATCCTCCATTCTCATCGGGGGGGGGGGGGGGGCAACATGTACACACACAATAATATATAAATACTCACGTAGCCCCATGCACCCCGTGCTTCTCCCTCCCGCCCCCCCCCCCCCCCGAGCCGCCAGTAAATACTGGATGGCAAAGATAAAAGTTCGCAAAATCTGAAAAACGCGTTCAAGCAAAGCGCTTACGTACCCATGATGGCAACATTAATGGATATTTGATCCGGACTTCATGCCTCATAACATGCTTACTGACACGGCATAGTTTATGACAGCCTGTGATGATTAAGCCAACAAATTTGATCTTTTATCAACACTGGATCTATATAGGTAATAATATGCCAAACGACATTTTTTGAGACGATAGCGTACTTGAAAAGATCATTTCACTTTTGCCAGGCGTTGCTTTTAAGTATATTTTCATTTGACAAGATGCATATCATAAAAGACCCTCATTTTGTAATAATGTTTGTGGGGCTCGGTGCCGAGGGAACGGAAACTAAAGCTAGAGACCTATTAAGACGACGTCTTGTCACGTTATTCGAGACTAATAACATGACAAAATGTTTGTCGCCCACTTCAACCTCCCCGGAAATTGAAATCTGAAGTATCTTATGTCTAAGGTCAAAAGACGCTCTACTCGATTTTCCCCCTCTCTCCCTCCTCCCTCTCCACGTATCCCCTCTCTCTCTCTCTCTCTTTCTCTCTCTCTCTCTTAACTATTCATGTTTTACCCTCCCTCTCCCTAATTCCCTCAATTTAATACTCAGTTATATTGGATATCCGACGTATACTACGGCGATAATTGCTTCAAGCTCCATTTCGTCAAAGATTTAGGGTAAGGATTAGGATTGAAGTTTTAAAAAATCGGTTAGTGAAGGATGTTTTCGCAGGAGCATGCAAAGTAATTATCTTTCTTTCTCTTTTTTGTGACAGGGGAGGGATGGGATGTTATTTGTTGTTCCTTCATTACGTCTCCGATAACCACGCCTATAATGTCTGCCTCTACCTCATTTATCAAATCCGTTCATTATTATATTCTACCAATTTATTGCCCTTATAAGTTCTCATTACATCTGAACCGGTTTCGTAGCGTGGATATCTATAGCCATTGAGAAAGCACTGGTGCAGGGAGGAAGGGGGACGAGGGGGGGGGGGGGGGCGGTCTTAATAGTTCGATGAGAAGACAAAGCCATCAAGTGAGGAGAGGGTTGGGCGTGTCGTCTTCTCTGACGTTGTCTTCCACTTTCTTGTTTTCATTTCTCTTTCTCTCTTTCCATCTTTTTCCCTTTTTCGTCATTCGATGGAGAAAGGGGGTCCTCAGCTATGCCACTAATCTAAACTAGAGAAGACAAAATTACGTGCTATATGCATGGCTATATATATTTCTGTCGGTAAAGAAAGACGCATGAACACAATTTTAGAAGACTATATAAAACAAAATAATGGACCTTCTAGTCAGCCTTGTTAAAGGATTTTAGGCATGCATCGGCATACAATTATTGTGCTCTTATACTCCGCAGCTGTCGGAATTTGAGAATAAAATGAAAGGCAGCACCAGAGGTATTCACACCATACTGACATTACCGATCACATGCAATAATATTGACATCGGTTGAAGCAGGGGTATGGCGACATCGACATAATCGATAATGACGTGTTGGAAATCGTCTTTTGATTCGAGGGGAAGGGGAGAGGTGACGAGTTCAAATGATGCACTTCGCGAGAAATTATACCATTTTGAGGTTGTTCCCAGGTAAAGACAAATAGATTCCAGAAAATGGCCAGTTTTTCCCAACAAGTATACCAAAACTATTCCAATTGCAAACACTTTCTTCTTTTATAGCTATACCTCTCTTTCATTCTTCCAGTTTGTTCTTTGTCACAATTTCGTGGTAAATAAAGATTTTAATTATTCACGCATTAAGGGCAGAGTTTCCTCTATTATACATGTATAGCGTTGCGTTGATACAATTTACATCTTCTCAACATGTCCGTGACCTCCGTGTCCTAGACTTTCCTTTCTATCAATATGACCAAAACCAGTTATTGTCCTTTTAACATCTTTATCCAGTCATCCCTTTTATACCTCTACAGGGTTATATTTTGGGAATCGTGAACTATATGATATAAAAGTTGAATATGAATGCCAATCCTACCAATGTAATTAATCTGTCATTAGGTCTAATCCGTTTCGCTATATTATATGCATCCATAATTATATTTTCCCTTTTAATAAAAACGTATATGCAAACTGCAAAAGGCAGAGGGTTTATTAACTCCACCTCCTAACATCCATGACCACACCGGATAGATGTTACCAACATGGAATTAAACTTATGTCATTCCATCGTTTTTGTTTCCTATGCATGCTGGTGTTGTTTTAACACTATTTTGGTGTTGGTACGATGGAACTAAATCAGTATAATTTGATCCTGATAACACGTATCTGGTGTCATGAATGAAATTAGGAGGTGCATGCACACTCTGAAACAGTCTTGTTATTTATTTTTTTAAATTCATTTTCTTAATCAAATGCTAGTCATTCTGACTAGGATTCTGTTCATTTTGACCAGGATTACGTTCACTTCAAACCCGAAGCTGGTAGTTTTGACTAGAATAGTGCAGGGGCCAGTGGGAATGATTCTAGTCAAATCTGACTAGATTCTAGTCATATTTGACTAGGTTGTTTTTTGAGTGCAGTGTCAATAAACACTCTGGCTTTTGCAGTTTACGTAGTACGTTTATATAAAAAGGGAATATAACATATATGGATGCAGAAAAAATATTGCTCTAAAATTTATCTAATGACGTTATAAAACGAACATATCGTTCGTATTTTTTTTTTTTTTTGCAGATGCCTTTCTGCATTTATTTCATAATCAATGTTAAACAACAGTTGCTTTCAAACGTAACATATAAAGGATGGGGCGATAAACTTACATAGAAATAAGTGAGTGTTTACATCATGAAAGTAACCATTTTATAGTGATAACATATGCACGTACCACTAATACAGTGAGTATAGATATAATTCGATATAAAACATTTGATGATGTAGGTACAATTATTTACAAAATGCAGAGGGCAAAACTATCATAAGCAAATGCTTACGGAAACATGTCGTTTTTCCAAAGGTTCGTTGATCCGAAGGTTCCGGAAACGAAGAGGGCTCATACAATTTCTGGAAATGAAATAGGGATCGTAATTCCAAGAATGAAATGGGATGCATAATTCCGAATGTTCCGAATGAAAATGAAATAGTACCCTATTTAATTTTCAGAATAAAGAACCTTCGGAATAAATCTTCTGTGTGTTGCAACAAATGTTCGGAATTATGAACCCTCTGGTATGGCAAATTTGTGTTTCGGATTTATAAACCTTCGGAAAAATGAGTGCCCCCACCCCCCCCCCCCCCCCCCGTTGTTTTACATCATGATGTAAGAAACATTTTTACTTACGTGGGTCATTTACAAACCGTCTGGATGCCAGTCCTTGTAAAAATTTACTCATCGATTGGTACGTCACAGGTGACCTCAGCACGGGATCAGCGACTACGCTGTTACCTGGATACCCTCTTTTCCATTCGCCGTCCTTATCGTTCTCGTCGTCAACGTCCTCTTCGTAGATCATGAAGCACTGACCGAGCGATGGAAGGCACGCGAGGAAAACGGAGAAGATGGCTGCCAGTAGCAGGAGTCTTGTCGTATCAGTCACCATTGTGTGTTTGGTTTGGGAAGCTTACGCCTGGAAATATATAGTTTAAAAAAACATACACGGTTGTGATTTTTAGTTGTATTACTCTAACATTTAGTAGAAAGAAAACTATCCAATACAACAAAGAAAAACATCCATCGTGAATTGAAGTTGAGTAGCTTACGCCTGTAAGATCAAAAATTAATCTGATTTGGGTTGTGTAGGTTTCATCTGTGAATTAAAGTGCAAGATAATTTTAGTTGTTGCATTTAAGTAATTAGCCATCATCAGGTACTTATATTGCTGTCCATCAAAACTAAATCATTTTGATTTCCGGGTTGCCAATATAGCTGTAAATCAAATGCAAAAGCCATTTAGAGTCTGGTTCCTGTTTAGCAAACTACATCAAAAGAGAAGAAACATATTGTGAATCAGGATTATGTAAAGGCACAGTAATATAGTTACATTAATTTGTAATCGGGTAATAATGACGATTAATTAGTTTAAAAGATACAAAAGTTAAAAAGTGAATAGGATCAAGCTCACCTTAACGCTTTGAACCTTTGCATCTTTTTTTTTTGTAAGAATGACATCGATTGTTGGTAAGCAAGTATTGTGTGACTTTTCTTTTCCTGAGTAGTTTAAAAGCAAATACGTTTTTCAAAATAACAATAGCATCAGGCTTGTCTTGCATCATCCTTAAAATGTTCAAATATCAATAGTTTATGTTTTAGCGGTTTATATTTTGCCTGATTTGAACCTACTGTCGGTTTCAGCTACATAGTACTGTCAGTTTCGATAGGTCCAAAGTGAATAAGTTTATCGCTTCATAAAGAAACAAAGATAATTAAGATGCACTACGTCATAGTTCATCGAGTATTTATATGTACGTAAAGATTTGATACTATCGCAACTCTGCTTCAATAGCAGCCACCCAAAAACAACAACAAATTGATCACTGTCTTACTCTAACCGCTCTATTTAAAATTCAAATCATGCGTTCAATTCAGAATACTTGTACATACGTGTGATAAAGATTTTTTGTCATGGTCTGATCTTACTATTGGAGTAAGAATTATCTAACTTTCTTCTCCATCAACTCTTGTTTATAGAAGGGTGTTAATGTATGGCCCTCTAGAGGATCTTATGTATAGTTAAAGACGCCGAACTAGGAAATAAATCATCCGCGGCGGGAGAAGGATGTCATCGTTTCACAAGAGAATTGCGCAAGATAAACGCGCAGAAGATCCGAAGATTATCGAAAATGATTAGTGAGAAAAGGAAATGAAGAATGAAGAGATTTGCCTACCAAATGGAGGATGCACATTCAACTTATGAAGGTGTTCTTGAAATTTTCAGTCCATTTTCCTTTCACTACCTGAGGGATATGTTTACATATTGCTAGCCGGCGTACTCCGCCGCCCCCCCCCCCCCCCCCATTTGAAGGTCAAGAAAAAGCAACGATGAAACACAACACCCCCGTGGGAGGGTTCCGTCAGTTTATTTGGCTACATTGCACTTTGTGACGTAAGAAGTACCTATGGTCCCCCTTGGAAAACTTGGGAGGGGGTCGAGGCTTTCAATAATCACAGAAGTGGGTAAGGAAAATTCAGTCGCGGCCTTCGTTACGAGAAAAAAATAGGAAATAATCAGCAGAAAGATTCAGCATTTTGAATTCCCCTTGGTATAATGCTATCCGTCTTCGTCGTATTTCAATTTTGATAATGAATATCAAACATTCGAGGAGATTGAATTATTTGAGGTTAATCTCTATTAGGGCCCGGGAGAGTTTAACTTTTTGACAGATTTTGATGAGGGATATCAAACATTCCAAGAGATTGCATTTTTTGGGCTTATCGTCTAATAGAGCCCGGGAGAGTCTAACTTTTGACAGACTTTGTCTATGAAATGAAATGAAACGAAGATCGTAGGGATAACAACGGGGAAAGGGAGTTGTGGAGGGAAGAATTGCGATTTGAATCTTACTCTTACGTAAAGATTTTGCTTTTCTTTTCTTTCAGGCGTTTTCAGTATTCTTTCCATCGATACGTCTAAAGTGACTTTTTGTGAGCCGGATATAGATTGATCCAAACCGGATAAAAATATTTGATAATTTATAACATAACGTGTATAAAATAACATTTATGTCTTTGTGTGACTTGAATTTATATGAATATATATGTATATATACATATATATATATATACATGTACAGGCCCATAGCTAATCTTGTATTTGCTTTCGACATACTTCTAGTATATCATCGGCCGACGACGGTTTGCCCGTCCTGCAAACATCGAAAAGAAAAAACGGTCACTTTGTACCTATTTTCATCTATTTCGAACTCACTTTTTTTTTTAATTTCAAATTAACGAATAAATACAAATAGGAGACTTTATTGTTAGAGGATTAAAAAAACATACACAGTTCTAAGGCAAAATAAATCCCCCGTTCCTGTATCAAGTTTAAGAAAAAAATACATTTTAACTATATATGCCAACAAATATGATAGAATATCTAACAAGGCATGAAAAAGAATTTGATGATCCAAGGACTGATAAAATTCCCTGTCCCATAATGTGCAAGATCTGCGCTTGTGCATTTCAAGGTGCGGTTATCAGCAAGTTTATACAATTTTTATTCACATTTCATCGGTTTGAACAATACCAAAACATATATTTACAAGGATGTCTAATATGAGGTAGAGAGTTTTTTTCTGGAAACGATTTCATAACGAGAACTAAATAATAACGCTTTTCATATTATCACAAGCATATATCAAAGTGGTGATTTACATGGCATTGATTGGTTGTTTTCCATAATTTAGTCCTTCTCTCCTTACTCGCTCTCTCTCTTCCCCCTTCTTGAATAATATGAAATAATCAAAATATAATCAATCATGACTCAAAAATGGCATTGTTGAAAAATGATTTTGACCACAGCTTACTTATACAAATACATTATTTCAAAGGTTATCTGCCTCGTGGCGAAGTTTGCCAATGAGTAATAAAGGTATAAAATTTCATTTTATTTTTCAACGTCCTTGAATTGTGCAAAATTCACCTCTAGGGGTGGTGGCAAATTTTAACAAATAAGTTCATCGATTAAATTGATTAACGCAACAAATGGGAATTATCCTCCCTTTTCCCTTTGTTTTTGTAAGTGGGTGTTATACTTCAATATTATTTCTAAATATGTTTTCTTAGTGTTTTAATGGTAATATCGGGGTTTTTTACAACTCACAAAATGTTTTCATTGGTGAGTTCAAGTGAGTTAATTAGGTAACCTACAATACACCGAATTTGGGGCATGTGGTTTAAAAAATAACAACATGCGGTTGAAAACTAGTTGTGTTACAACGCTACGCAAGAATGAACAAGACGTGAGTGTAATCGCGCACAGGGAATAGCTAACTCATTAATAGTTTATCTAACCTATATAAATCTGTTTTGTGCAACTAATGTCTCCATTACAATTACCAACATAGAACAAATTTGAATATCTTCATTAGCTGATGTATCAAAAATTCAAAAGGAAAATTATTCTTTAAGGTAAAACTGTTAAAACTGTGTTAAATTTATCTTTTTATTAAAATCGAAATCTTTTTGCCTCCCAAGTGCACGAAGCGATCATTTTGATAATGATGATCATGATCATGATTATTTTTTTTTACTTAACCTGACTGCTAAGAAAGCAAGTATATAAGCAGGGGGATGTGAGGCTACAAGTCCAATCTGAGGGACTTGGTAACGAGAAAAAGGTGCTAGTGCATCTCTTTAGTTTCGAACCCGGGACCTTCCAGTTATGAGTCCACTACCACTGAGCCATCACGTTGATGACAGTGCATATTTTAGCTTACTGTTATTAAACTGATTTCCAGATATTTGCAATGAATGTGTCCACTCAAGTTAAGCTGCCTCACTCTTCACAGTGAATCGGACCACAAATCATTCTTAACGTCGTGTATGAAGGTGGTATGGTATTAGGTGTTTAAAAACAGTGCGCACTTTTGACCATTAATAACTCAAAAATTATACATCGTATCAGCCTGAGATTTTTTACGTTGTAAAGTTGAAGGATGTAAAAATTATTGGAAGCAAGTTTCATGAAATTTCTCTTAAAATATTGATCTGAATATCTAATTTAATTTTCACCATTTGAAAATTCAAGTCTGTTTGTATCTGTAATTAATTCGGAATACAACATTTGCCATTGTGCATTGCAGCTGAGAGTCCGGAACACCTTTTTAACCCAGAGTCATGAATCATCAATGACAATGGACCGCAAAAGGTTGGCAGAACACACAATGGCAACTGTTGTGTTCTGAATTCATCACTGATACACATAGATTTTGTGGCCTTGAATTTTTTTTAAAGTGAAAAGTCTAATTAAATATTCAGATCAATGTTTTAAGAAAACTATTCAGAGATATGGCATGAAATTTGCTCCCAATAAACTTTACATCCTTCAACTTTACACTTCAAAAACCTAAGCCTGATACGAGGTACATTTTTTTAGTTATTAATGATCAAACGTCACTGTTGTTTTTTTATTTTAAACACCGAGTGGTAAGATAAGAAAAAGATACATCTTATAGCTCAGTCACACTGCAAAAACGATTCCGAACCGACTTCAAACGGACCGATTCTTCGCCATTCGGAGTAATGTAATTTTTTCTTTGGCGTGTGTCGGCCTTGTATCGGTCTCTGGAGTGACTGGAGTATTATCCTCTGTTAATTCATTCCAAGAAGCCAGACAAGGAAACCCCTCCAAAAAACCTGCATTAAAACGTCAAGTTCATTGCATATAAATAACAGCATCACAATATCATATGACGGTTTCATATGTATCGGATACGTTCATTGTCTTAATTCGTACCCCCTCCTGTATAATTACTAGGCGGAAACGTGAAACATTACGAGTTCCTAGCGATTGATAGGCAGAGTTTGAAGGACAAGTAGTGTGAATATCTGAATATCAAATGATTTTTTTTCCCTCGGGTTCAGAAGTTGAACAGCATTCGGATTAGACCATTTGCGGTAAACAAACAGGATGAATGCAAATGAGAGCACGAGAAATCAGAATACGATGGTCAACGGCATGGCTGCAGAGGACATCGGGGGCATGGTGGGGAAAAAAGAAAGAGATAGATGGAGAGAAAAAGGGGGGAGGGAACTTGAATAGGAGATGATACAAGTCCCTACCACATCCCCCTCCCTGACCAATGGCCTGGTTAATTCGCATGTCATCCACCGGGTAGTACCGGTGCTTCCCCCCCCCCCCCCCCCCCCGTGTCTGGACCCATGTTATGCCACTGAGCTGGCTTTTTTCTTGAATCAATATCGAATTTTATATTACCAACAGAATTAAGGTCCTCTTCCGTAAAACAAGACAAACATGCATACTTTGAAGGAATATTCTAGAAAAGTCAGCATGGATATTTTACGAGGAAAGAGAAGCCATTCTAAACTCACCCACAGGCAATCGTTATACCAATGAGATATTATGGTATATTTCCAAAGCCATATTTACAACAATGTTAAACTGTGTTATTGCAGATAGGATTTCAAATCAATTAGGAAAATCTTTCCAGAGGCTATCGCGACTGACCGTTTACACTGTCGTCAAATTACAGTATATGGATGCATTACTAAACGCGCCATTTCAATAAGACGCCTGCAGATGTTTCAGAATGAGTGAACATACTAACACCTTATTATATGTCCATTTGAAATTATGTACTCATTTTCTTGACTTGATCAACATGTATTTTATATTTAAAGTAATGAAAGGAAGTGTGATAGAATAAGAAAATATAAGTGGAAAATAGATTGAAGTTTGATAGCTTTAGCAGTGTTAATGCGCCTGTCACACTTTGCCGGATAAGGCAAACGTATGAGAAACGAATGTCGATTTGTGGCATCCGTTGATATTCGTTAAAATGCGTTTCATGTCAATTTTATCCTTTGGATGGACGTTCATCGTCAGGTGATTTCCGTCAAAGCGGCCACAAAAATGTGTGCATGTATAACACTTTTTCCCGCCAGAAACGGATAGCGAGATCCGGCCCTTGTCCAATGGTTGTGCGATTTCTCCTGTATATGTACTGTACTTGGTCATTTTCCGCACGTTTCCATCCGCCAGGCGTCCTGCAGGGTCCGTTGCTGCAAGAGATGGGACGGATGGAACGGGCATGTACAGCACATCAAACGCATACACACCGCATAGCCACAGGACGCATGCAGGATGACTGCAGGACGACTACCGGTCAAAACGCAGTAGTTACGGATGACAAACGGACGGGACGGCCATGTGATGATTACAGCATATCTACAGGATATCTACAGCACATCCACAATATATGAACATGACATGGAACTGATGTTTAACTAATATGTACCGGCCTGCAACTGACACCGGCACACCGATGTACGTTTCATCCGTCAACTCATTCGTTCCTCATGCGTTTTGTCAGGTGGGCATGCGGTGCGTGTTCGTTTCTTAGGCGTTTGCGCACGTACCAGTGTCCTGTATACAATCGCCCCTGGTGCGTTGTTTGTGCGTTTTATTCGGCACCTGGACCGCGCATGTAGGCTCCTGCAAAATGGAAATTTACACTTTGTCCACCGGATTGACGATTTGAACAAGGGATAAACAAAATACCATCCGTTTCCATCCGATCCGGCGATGTGTGACAGGGGCATGCATAAGCGGATGCTACATGGAAGTGTATATATTTCAAGGAAATATTAAGTAATGCTATGGGAATAATGCGAGGGATAGGATTACAGGGAATTATTTTCTGGAAAAATAAAAAAGTGGTAGATTAATGGTTGAATATTAAAATACTGAAAATTTACTGAAAAATCTATAGTGAAATTATTGTCGTTTCACTTGTTTATATTATTTACGATGTATTTACGTTTGTCTTTATATTGTTGAAAATGGTTTATGATATTATTTATGATGTAATTACGTTATATTATGTTGAAAATGGAAAATAAATGAAATGAAATGAAATGAAAGAAAATTGTCCGTGTCCGCCAGTGTGGCCTAATTATACATTTACGACTATCACTATTACTACTACTACTACTCCTACTACTACTACTATAATAATAATAGTAATAATAATATTTGCAGTAGTAGTAGTGATAATAATAACAACAACTATTCATAATAATAATAATATTATTATTATGATATGGTCATTTAGTATTAATACTGCTCTTCCTTAGGGCCGTGCATTATTAGGTATTATAAAACGGGTTCAAGAATGTAGCCATCCTGATTGGTCAAATAACACCACGTGACCGTGCAAAAAAAAGCACTAACGCACGGCAAATAGGTTCTATAGCACGGCTGAGCTGCGCGTACGCGTACATCTGGTGCGTGCAAACTTAAAACGCAATGAAATCGCGTAGTTTAATTGTCATTTTAGCGCAGGGATTGCCTGCGCGCACTGAAACGCGCATGACTATTGTTGGCTGCGCTTATGTGATGTCATCCAGGAAAGCAAATGGCAGCCTCCATGACTGTGCGACTCTTGGCGTTTCTATGGGGTTCGTAACCATTTTATAGACTTCATAATCATATTGCCGACCCGTTTTATAAAACTATTAATACATGGTTGTGAGTTTGTACAATAGTACGTACTCCCAATTAACCATGTATTAATATACTATTAATACAAAAGAAATGCAAAATGCTGATAACCTTTTAATTTTTTTTTGCATTTTAATTTTTTTTTTGCTTGTCAGAGAAGTTTGGAGTAAAACACCCCCCCCTCCTTAAAATTCGTGGGTACGCCACTGACCCTGATTGAGTGCGTTTCGGATGTTACAGGCCTACGATGACTGAACAAAACCGAGCCTTGAAGCGTGACAACGAAATAGAGTAAAGTGCGCTACAAGGAAAGTTTGATACTTGGTGGGTTGCACACCAAACACGGATTAGGTGCTGTTGATGAGAAGCGTCGGATGTCTTCAAGGCATGATACATGGATATCCTACCATCCCCATTCAGTCACGTAGTTATCTCATTTTGTTGTCATCTACGCTTTGTTTGATCCATGTTGAAAGGAAATCCACCAAGGTCTAAACGTTTTGATTTCGAACGTTGCCACTTTTGTGAAGTACGTGAAAAGAGCGTCTGAATTGATCTCACTTATTGATTATTGCTTTTCCTTTAAAAAAAAATAGAGTCGAAAGAGCCGACAAAACATTCATTTCGAATGACTGAAGGGCATATCGATTTGAAACAAAGGAAAGTTCAAGTAACAACCTCAAAAATGTCCAGTTTTGAAAATCACTGACAAAACGCTTGATGAAACGCTCCCCATGTATGTATTATTATTTCTTTAATATACACAACAATCCATCCATTCATTGCGATGATTTTCATGATAAAATATAATCAATATCAAATTAAAGCAACGACATTCAACATTTTAATAAGTTAAAAGGGAAAGATATCCGTATCCAAGATAAATGTAAATTTTGAACAAGATATTCTTAGAGCGGCTGATCATAATACATGTTATAAAGTTGGATTATTTTAATCGTCGTATTTATTTGCGAATGACTGACAGCATTATGACTAATCCGAGCAATCTTTTTACATATTACAGATCTGTTTTTGAAAGTGAAGAAATCCTATCGATCATGAAACTTGTCCTGGGGCTTCCCGAATCCTCTAAACTCTTAAAACTACATTACATCTTCTTTTCCTACTCTCAGGACACACCTGTTTACAGCTAAGAAGCTAATCCGTTTCATGCGTTAAGACGAATCCAATAGGTCATTATAGCACAGGGACTTCAGAGGCGCAGCGCGGCTCCAGGCATTGAGGGGGAACTGGCTCCAGTGGGGGGGGGGGGGGGGGGGGGGGGCATCAATCTTAATTGGGAGCTGAATGCCTGACGACATCAGTGATTGGTTTCACTTTTTCAGCCTCCGTCAAACATTGTACTTTTTGTGTTAATATGTGTTGATATGACGCGTGAAAATTAATAATAATCATGATGACATTAATACTACTAATAAAATGCAAATCCATAAAGGTAATTCATTAGTGGAGGGTGTAGGAGGAGTGGTACGTCTTCTTTCACGTTCCTTCCGCCCCCTCTCTCCCATTTTCTCTCTCTTTACTTTTTTTTCCTTTCTTTTCTGGCCATTTCATTATGCCCCCTGTGTCCCCTGTAGCTACACCACTCTAGGGGTAGAACGAGATTGTTGTCAATGAGGACCTTGCTAATGGCGTCTCAAATGCTTTCCGATTAACCCATACCCTGAGGTTGCTATTCTCACAAGGAGAACGTTTCCGGAAACGAGCACCCACTGCAAAATCTGAATTCACCGAGGAGTTGCTTTGAAAGAGGGCGTACATATCATACAAATTAAATTGAACGTTGCTTTCGTGTAGCATTTAATATTTATGGATCATAATTGTAATGCTTGGAGCTTTGACCTTGAAAAAAAAATCGCACATCAACTTTGTAGACAGGACTCCTGCCTTATGTCACTGAAATGTGCAATTCTGTGCTGGCGCATTTGCGTATATTATACTCTTTATATGAAATAATTTTTAGGTGAACGGAATATACTCCGCGTAGATCGTCCCCCCCCTCCATTTCCTTTGATCATCCGTAAACACGTAATATGGTTTGGTTTCAGATTGGCCAAAGGAAATATATTGCATTATTTCAAAAAATCGACGAGACTCTCATTACACTAAGTCAAGTAAGGTACAAACGAAATATATTTCTAACAATGCCTCCGCGTAACCCTTATATAAAGGTAATTTTGTAGAATGCCTGATATAGCAACAGCTATACAGCGGTTATGAAGGACTATGAGAAGGTTTGTACAGGGGAAACCTGTAATGCTATTTTGTCCATGTGCGCCTAGTTGCAGGAAGGTGATACAAGGAATTATAAGCCTATTTGCTTGAATTTCTTGCATAAGAAATAGACATCAAGAATTGACTATTCTTACTGTCGATCTAATGAGCTGCTCATCTTTCCAATTTGGCATTGCTTCTGCATTACTTATTCTTACTGCTCCATTGCTTGATCACGTTAATCTTAAGATCACAAGTGTTTTCATTAGTGCTTCCATAGAACTCAAATTCACCTGGGAATATAGGCTACAAGTTGAAACGGATTAGACTCTTATAATAGATAACTTTCCCGGCCTATGTTACCTAAGCCAGTAATCTAAAACCATGAATAATCATTCTCCTTTTGCAGAAAGAAATATCACGTTTGGCATTAAAGCTACTGGAATGGCAAAAACCCTAACCAGGAAGGGAGAGGATGAGGGTGACAATGAAATAACTCACTCCGTGGCCATCAGGGGGATAACTCCGGGCGGGGGTTACCCCTAATAACTTTGGAGGAAAAAATGTGACCTATGGAAAACATAATTCTACTAAATGTATTCCACCTTTATCCTGAAGAAGAATCAATGCCCCTAACCACCATTTTCTTGAAATTCTTCTATTTGTATACGGTCAAGTAAGACACGAAATTCAGTAATCGTTGAGTGTGATATTATAACACACCCACACCCTTGAGTCGGTAATATCGCATGTCAGTCCTATAATCCCCAAAGTGGAAACTTTTCATAATTCTGACTGCTTCTCTGAACGCCCACTCACCCTGGCTTTTCGGAACAGCCAATAAAATACTATGTCATTTTGCTTGAAAAGCAAACGAGTCTGTTGATTATGAATCGCAGATGTCTCATTATTTGTTTATAATTATCACCTAGTTAATGAACAAGCAGCATTACCCTCACTCCTTTGCACAGTGACGTAAAAAGCCAAACATTTATAGTTCTGTGATTTGGTAAACACTATCACAAACACAATTACAATATTGGTATTGTACATACGCATATACATGTACATGTATATAGTAGTACTATCGCAAAATGTTCTTTAAAATCTGCCCGCGGGCAATATCATTTCCTAATTGGATCAAGTATGCTCAAATTGTGTAAGTGGTTATTGAAATGTTCTTACATTCATATTTGGGTCTGGTGCATGCATTGTTATAGTAGATAACCACTGGCAATTTTCAGGAAATGTTATTTCAAACTAAAACCCATGAAAACAGAGCCAAACTGGTAACGTGCGTACATAAGTGAGAGGTGGCATTGAAAAGGAGGTGCACGCACAAAATTATGTTATGCAAATTTGAACTGAATTGAATAAATCACTTCTGAGTTATCATCGTCAGAAGGTAAAAATGCCCTTTCTGCACAATTTTAGGGGCCAAGTCTTTGACAAAGGGCACTTTGGTGATTTTTTTTTTTTTTTTTTTTGGGGGGGGGGGGCCGTATTCACCCCCCCCCCCCCGGTTCTGACACCCCTTCCCGATGGACAATTTTTTTTACAGTTTTTATACTTGTAAAATACATCCATAGTTCTTCCTTCTGACAGAATTTGGTCCGTAGGCTTCAAGGGGAAAATTTCACCCAAATTTTTAAGGGCCGTCCGACTGAATTTTTTTTGTCAGTTTTTGTGTTTTGTAATGTCCAGTCATACTTCTTCCTGCTGACAAAGTTTGGTGCATGGAGGAGATGTGGGTGAAATAGACCCTACTTTGGGGTCTCTTTCGGGGGCTCTGAGGCTAAACCCCACGGCTACGGTCAGGCTGAAAATCTTTCTGTTAATTACTTAGATGGTCGAAGTAGCTTTAAGGGGTAATATTGTGGGTAAAATGATGTGACTGTTACGGGACAGGCTCCTAGCCTATTTGCACGCGTCTGTAGTAGTAGATCGGTGACAGCGCACGTAAAACAGCAACCCGATCCATCATCAAACTGATTGAGAGAAGAAAAAAATGTGCTCCTTATTCACACTTCTGGCAAAGACGTGGCTTTTACATCACCCCTATGGGAAGATGTTAGATGTGTACCCAGGTCATCCAAGGTAACGCAAAAACCGCACAATATTGATTCTTGCGGCGGTCGTCAAAACGACCCCCTCTTCATCCACACTCATCTCGCTGACACTCAGCCCATGTTCTCGTTAGTTATGCATCAAAGTTCTGCAGTCAAAAAGGAACACAGAGTCTTGTATAAAAAAAATACAAAGAAGTATAATTTACCGCCTTTGAGGGTTAGAACTCATCTCAGTTTTGTAATCTGAAACCAATAAATAATTGTAATCAAGCTCATGTTCCGGAAGCTATGTTTGTGATCTCGATCTTTAAGAGTTCAAAGCGGATATGTGGATCGTGTATGCGAATGCGAGGTGAGAAATAATAGAAAACATCCGCAAGATAAGCATTGTTTTTCATGATAAACGGCAGTGGGATCTGAAATATGGATATTTAGGTTGTATTCCAAATACTTGGTGTTCCGTGATTGAAATGCCTTCTCTTTGTGATGATATTAACGTCATGTTTCTTTGTTGAAACCAGGGGAGCGTTTTATCAAGCGTTTTGTCGGTGATTTTTACCGACAACTGTTATAAGCTACTGAAATAATTGCTTCTGATTGGCCGTTCTTCTTGTCGTTATTATTATGATGCCACTCTTTATCATTTTGAAGTCGATTTAATTATCTATTTGTGCTTTTTCTACCATTCTGGCCACCTTTGGTCATTATACAAAAAGGTAAAGGCGATATTTATCTTCATTATTTACACTGCCGTAAAAAGAAAACGAAATTTAGCAGAAATGAAAATTAAAGCCCTTTCAAAGTTCATATTAGTTCTGTACAAATAAATCATTAAAAATGATCATAACTGATATTTAAATGATCTTTATATAGTCTGATAATAATAGCATGGTAAGTAAGTAAGGTCATCGAAATAAAACATTGAAAGGCATAAGAAGAAAAGCACAACTTAACATAGCAGGGTGAAAATGAAAATGGCTAAATTGTGCGAATTCCATCTTTAAAAAGTACTTAATAAACAATTTGGAAAATATAAAGCAAATCGATTTTCTCCTAGTGGATTTAGAATTTAATTGTTGGTACTTCTTTCTTTTCTGGGTGCATTTTGGACATTAGACCTCGGGGAAGATTTCCCCATTTGTTTTTATTAGTTATATTGATGTCCCAAATCAAATGGATCAATTTACATTATAGTTATACAAAATGTTTGATGATACCTTCAAGAAAACACTATCTTATAAATTAAAGAAAATTATAGTTAGAAGAAAACAACAGATGAGATGAATTGATTCGAATTTTGATTTTTTTTCTGAAGTAATATGATTTGGTTGGTAAGCAAATATCTATACGATTATTGCTTTGAGTGGTGAAATCGATGAAATCTTGTCAGGGATTTTTTTTTAGATGTGACCAGCTTAGCTCAATCCATTTTTTAATCTTCTTCAAATTATTGAGATGCGTTTCTGTTTCTGATTTGCCATCTGTTGTGAAGATAAAGAATGTTTACTGGCATGAGATTAAGAAGGGAATTCGCTTTTCACTGTGTAGATAATAAATGAGGATGAGGAGGAGGAGGAGGAAGAGCCATGGTGTGACGTCATCATAACGCCGTGATGATCTTTTCCATTAAAATATCTTAAGCTACGGTCGCAAAGGTTCGTACGAACGATGCATTCGAACGATGCATTCGTACGAATCTCACTGTAAAGATTCGTAGATGGGGCATAGCTTCTTATGGCCTTCCTGAGAAGTTCGTACGAACGCCGTTTAATTCGCAAGAACAACTTAAGACCTTCTTGAGAAACGAAGTGATTTTCGGTTATACAATGGCCCTAGAGTTTGTACGTTTTTCGTAAGAATACGTTCGTAATACAAGAATCGTTCGTAAGAGCGCCGTACGGATCTCCGTTCGTAAGGAAAGAGCCCTCTATGAACAACTTAAGGCGTTCTCACGATTATCGTAAGAATTTAAGGCTTCTAGAATTGTCTCTGGACCCTACAAAATCTTCGGTGGTTCTTACGACGTTCGTACGGCCGCCTTACTAAGAGGGGGTTTCGTACGACGTTGAAAAAACTCTTGGACCAGACCATCGACCAGGCTGCAAACTTACGAACGGTCTACGAACGCTGGTTTCGTACGGCCTTCTTGAGAAGATCTTATTTATTTATTTTATTTCACGTTTTATTTAATCAGGGTAGTCCTTTCAGTCTCGGGGACTGCTTTACAAAGGAACCCTCTTACGAAATGGTCTAAAAATCTTTCGTACGGCGTTCGTAGCAGTTCTTAATGGTATTTGTGATGGAGGCTAAACATATTGCACGTATTCTACTCTTTTTATGTATTTGCAATTTGTAATAAAATAACACTTGTATGGTCACATGTCGTCATCGTCGTCGCTGTTGTTGATCATGCATGTTATGTCCATAATAAACTTCAAATCGAACTCAACGGGGGGGGGGGGGGGGAGATGTCATTTGAATAGTACGTTTTGCTAATACTTAAGTGACAAAAATACTGTGGCAGAAGAATAAAAATGCCCCTTGTTGATGATGGGGCGAGATTGTCTTGGTAAAAGTCTTCCCCTTTTCTGAGAATAATAGGCGGATTTTATGGGTAGGTCATTAATTTCAGTAAAGGCTAACTCCAGTTTACAATCTTTATCATATTTGTTTGTTTGTTTGAGGTTTTTCTCAACAACTCGAATCAAGGATTAAAAACACGACCAGTTCATTAGATTAGGGTTCCGGCTTCCATTCTTGATGATAAAGAGTCAGAGACAATGAGATCATAATATAATGGCGTACGTTAATTTTTTACCTTGCTGCCGTCTAATAGACAAATTGCAACGGGTTGATAAATGTCACGCTGGGAATCTCCCAATGATTTGAACATCAACGCCTCTTAAGGACTCGTCACATTATTTTGCCCGATAACGATAACGAGCTTTTCCATTAAAGGTACACCCTACAATGTTGTACGTGCGTGTGAGTATGCTCGTGTATATTAATAGGACAGGTGTAGGGTGGACCTTTAATGAAAAATCTCGTTATCGTTATCGGATTATCGGATAGATGTGACCAGCCCTTAAGGTTCATTCTCGTACGAGAAAATGTATGGCATTTCATGTAGAAAGAAATGGTGAGGACATGACATTCGCATGACCCAGTTGTTGATTCGTCTCAACACAGACGATGGTCTCGGTAATTTTGAGAGTACTCAGCACCTTGACTCATTGGTACCAAAGTTCATTTCAACAAACGTTCCACTTATCTGCTAACACCCATAGTGTTGTGTTGATAGTGTTGACTTGATAGTGCTTGTTTCGAATCGTTACCCATAAAGTGGAGTTATAAATGGCAAAAGCCACTAAGAAGGGGCAAAAACTGTTCCTAAAAGAGCATTGTGTCTACCACGAGGTAGTCACCGGGAATACAGGATCAATACTCATGAGACTACCGTGGGTAAATAAAATGTATTATGACTGAAATCAATATTATAGAAAAGAACAAATTGCCATTAAAATCCTGGCTAATTATGGCATTTTATTTAGCCGTGCGACCTCGCACTGTAGTTTAACCACAAAATACAATAAAAAGCAATTTTCTCGAACGCTCGTGAAGTAAATACGGATTTATGATTTTTTACTAGTATCATCAGAAAGGGGA